>JAMZAV010000087.1:1224780-2449561 GCA_024449915.1 Sweltsa coloradensis
ATTGAACTACTGTATATGACTCAATTTCTCTCCAATTTCATAATGAATAGGTAATTTGTCAATGAAAGAACCCACTTATTAATATTCTACAAGAAAATATAAATATCGAGTCGGACCCATAATCGACAAATTTGCAAAGAGGTTAGCCTTTATGAATTTTATAATGAAAAAATGAAATGCACGATGGGGCAAATCTATCACTGGCTATAAGTACTCTATAGATAGACGTGTTGATTGACAAAGACTGTTCCCGGTTTTGTTCTTTAATTAAATAACAAAACTTCAACCAATAGTTCAGTTCCCATTCAAATAACCTTCTGTAAATGACTCAATTTCTATCCGATTTTACAATGAATAGGTTATTTGCCAATGTTAGAACCCCCTTATTAATATTTTACAAGAAAATATAAATATCGAGTCGGACCCATAATCGACAAATTTGCAAAGGGGTTAGCCTTTGTGAATTTTTTAATGAAAAAATGAAATGCACGTTGGGGCAATTCTATCACTGGCTATAAGTACTCTATAGATAGACGTGTTGATTGACAAAGACAGTTCCCGGTTTTGTTCTTTAAATAAATAACAAAACCCCAACCAATAGTCCATTCCCATTCAATTTACCTACTGTAAAATGACTCAATTTCTCTCCAAATTCATAATAAATAGGTTATTTTTAATTGTCAATGGAAGAACCCCCATATTAATATTCTACAAGAAATATAAATATCGAGACGGAACAATAATCGACAAATTTGCAAAGGGGTTAAATTCTCTAACTGGCTATAAGTACTCTATAGATAGACGTGTTGATTGACAAAGACTGTTCCCGGTTTTTTTTTTTTAATAAAATAACAAAACCCCAACCAATAGTCCAGTTCCCATTCGATTAATCTACTGTAAATGACTTAATTTCTATCCGATTTTACAACGAATAGGTTATTTGTCAATAGGAGAAACCCCTTAATAATATTCTAC
This sequence comes from Sweltsa coloradensis, assembly GCA_024449915.1. Taxonomy (NCBI): domain Eukaryota; kingdom Metazoa; phylum Arthropoda; class Insecta; order Plecoptera; family Chloroperlidae; genus Sweltsa; species Sweltsa coloradensis. The sequence goes on from JAMZAV010000087.1 coordinate 1,225,756, forward strand.
TAGAAAAAAAAAATATCGAGTCGGACCCATAATCGACAAATTTGCAAAGGGTTAGCCTTTGTGAATTTTTTAATGAAAAAATGAAATGCACGATGGGGCAATTCTATCACTGGCTATAAGTACTCTATAGATAGACGTGTTGATTGACAAAGACAGTTCCCGGTTTTGTTCTTTAAATAAATAACAAAACCCCAACCAATAGTCCATTTCCCATTCGATTTACCTACTGTAAATGACTCAATTTCTCTCCGATTTCATAATGAATAGGTTATTTGTCAAAAGAAGAACCCCCTTATTAATATTCTACAAGAAAATATAAATATCGAGTCGGACCCATAATCGACAAATTTGCAATTACTTTGTGAATTTTTTAATGAAAAAATAAAATGCACGATGGGCAATTCTATCACTGGCTATAAGTACTCTATAGATACACGTGTTGATTGACAAAGACTGTTCCCAGTTTTGTTATTTAATTAAATAACAAAACTTCAACCAATAGTTCAGTTCCCATTCAAATACCCTTCTATAAATGACTCAATTTCTATCCGATTTCACAATAAATAGGTTATTTATTAATATTTTACAAGAAATATAATATCGAGTCGGACCCATAATCGACAAATTTGCAAAGGGGTTAGCCTTTGTGAATTTTTTTAATGAAAAAAGAAATGCACGTTGTGGCAATTCTATCACTGGCTATAAGTACTCTCTAGATAGACGTGTTGATTGACTAAGACAGACAGAATTTCTTGGAATCCATATCGACCAAAATCTAAACTGGCACACACATTGCGATATGTTAGCAAAAAAACTAAGTTCTGCATGCTTTTCACAAAAAACAATAAATTTAATCACAAACACAAAAACTGCAAAAATAGCTTACTATGCTAACTTTGAATCACATATGAGGTACGGCATCAATATATGGGGCAGCTCTGTAAAAGCGGACACAATATTTAAACTACAGAAAAGAGCAATAAGAAATATTCTTGGACTCAAAAAATAAAAATTCTTACATTAAACCTCACTGTAAGCCACACTTCATCAAACACAAAATACTCACTTTCTACAGTCTATACATATTTCAATTCGTACTTAATTTAAAAATCTATGATTAATAAAGAAATTGACTAGAACAATAGCATTCACAGCCATAACACAAGACAAGCAAACAACATACACACTAATTATCTCAAGCGAAAACATTCACAACTTAACTCCAATTATATAAGTTCTTAATTATTTAACAAGCTACCGACAAGTCTAAAAGCCATTTCTAATATGAGCATTTTTAAAAACAAACTAAAACAACTCCTATGTAACAAAGCATATTACTCTATTGAGGAATTTTTGAAGGACAAACTACTATAACACTGTTAGGCCTATCTTATACTACAATTCTAAATAGGCCTAATAGATATAGATATATTGTACTATTGTTATGTTTGTATTCCACAAATAGCTAAGATATATTGTATGGTAGGCCCATTTCTTTGTCTTGTGTTTTAAATTTTGTCTTATAGTTTGTCTTATTTCTATAGATATTAATATTTGTTTGCCTTTTTTGTCTCTTATGTCTTATCTTTGTTTTATGTACTGCCTTAAATTGAAACCAATCTCGGCCCACAAGAAAAACTAGACAAATACTTGTTCTCTCGTTTCATTAGTATTCTCTTATATACGAGGCACTCAAATTCTATTACTAGCCAACAGTAAATTGTTATGATATGTACAAACTAAGACTAAGGCATTAATTATCAAGTAACTTATTTTTAGGATAGAAATGTGACGGAGTATATCTCAATTTGCATCCTGCTTGATACAGCAAATTGTACCTTTCCAAACACCTCAATAACAAAGTTTATTTGTTTAGGAATAAGTAAATAAATACTTATTCCAGACAATATATTCTTAGAGGTCATCACAAAGTGTAAATTATTATAATGTAATATGCTATGTGTGTGGAAATAAAACTTACTTACTTACTTACTTACTTACTTACTTACTTTAAATAAATAACAAAACCCCAACCAATAGTCCATTTCCCATTCGATTTACCTACTGTAAATGACTCAATTTCTCTCCGATTTCATAATGAATAGGTTATTTGTCAATAGAAGAACCCCCTTATTAATATTCTACAAGAAAATATAAATATCGAGTCGGACCATAATCGACAAATTTGCAAAGGGGTTAGCCTTTGTGAATTTTTTAATGAAAAAATGAAATGCACAATGGGGCAATTCTATCACTGGCTATAAGTACTCTATAGATAGACGTGTTGATTGACAAAGACAGTTCCCGGTTTTGTTCTTTAATTAAATAACAAAACCCCAACCAATAGTCCAGTTCCCATTCGATTAACCTACTGTAAATGACTCAATTTCTCTCCGATTTCATAATGAATAGGTTATTTGTCAATGGAAGAACCCCCTTATTAATATTCTACAAGAAAATATAAATATCGAATCGGAACAATAATCGACAAATTTCCAAAGGGGTTAGCCTTTGCAAATTTTTTAATGAAAAAATGAAATGCACAATGGGGCAATTCTATAACTGGCTATAAGTACTCTATAGATAGACGTGTTGATTGACAAAGACAGTTCCCGGTTTTGTCCTTAAATTATTAACAAAACCCCAAACAAAAGCCCAGTTCCCATTCGATTGACCTACTGTAAATGACTCAATTCCTCTCCAATTTCAAATGAATAGGTTATTTGTCAATAAAGAACCCCCTTATTAATATTCTACAAGAAAATATAAATATCGAGTCGGACCCATAATCGACAAATTTGCAAAGGGGTTAGCCTTTGTGAATTTTTTAATGAAAAAATGAAATGCATGTTGGGGCAATTCTATCACTGGCTATAAGTACTCTATAGATAGACGTGTTGATTGACAAAGACTGTTCCCGGTTTTGTTCTTTAATTAAATAACAAAACCCCAACCAATAGTTCAGTTCCCATTCAATTAACCTACTGTAAATGACTCAATTTCTATCAGATTTCGCAATGAATAGATTATTTGTCAATGGAAGAAACCCCTTAATAATATTCTACTAGAAAATAAAAATATCGAGTCGGACCCATAATCGACAAATTTGCAAAGGGGTTAACCTTTGTGAATATTTTAATAAAAAAATGAAATGCACGTTGGGGCAATTCTATCACTGGCTATAAGTACTCTATAGATAGACGTATTGATTGACAAAGACAATTCCCGGTTTTGTTCTTTAATAAAATAACAAAACCCCAACCAATAGTTCAGTTCCCATTCGATTTACCTACTGCAAATGACTCAATTTCTCTCCGATTTCATAATTAATAGGTTATTTGACAAAACAAGAACCCCCTTATTAATATTCTACGAGAAAATATAAATATCGAGTCGGACCCATAATCGACAAATTTGCAATTACTTTGTGAATTTTTTAATGAAAAAATAAAATGCACGATGGGGCAATTCTATCACTGGCTATAAGTACTCTATAGATAGAAGTGTTGATTGACAAAGACAGTTCCCGGTTTTGTTCTTTAATTAAATAACTAAACCCCAACCAATAGTCCAGTTCCCATTCGATTGAACTACTGTAAATGAATCAATTTCTCTCCGATTTCATAATGAATAGGTTATTTGTGAATGGAAGAACCCCCTTATTAATATTCTACAAGAAAATATAAATATCGAGTCGGACCCATAATCGACAAATTTGCAAAGAGGTTATCCTTTGTGAATTTTATAATGAAAAAATGAAATGCACGATGGGGCAATTCAATCACTGGCTATAAGTACTCTATAGATAGACGTGTTGATTGACAAAGACTGTTCCCGATTTTGTTCTTTAATTAAATAACAAAACTTTAACCAATAGTTCAGTTCCCATTCGAATAACCTACTGTAAATGACTCAATTGATATCCGATTTCACAATGAATAGGTTATTTGTCAATGTAAGAACCCCCTTATTAATATTTTACAAGAAAATATAAATATCGAGTCGGACCCATAATCGACAAATTTGCAAAGGGGTTAGCCTTTGTGAATTTTTTAATGAAAAAATGAAATGCACGTTGGGGCAATTCTATCACTGGCTATAAGTACTCTATAGATAGACGTGTTGATTGACAAAGACAGTTCCCGGTTTGTTCTTTAATAAATAACAAAACCCCAACCAATAGTCCAGTTCCCATTCGATTAACCTACTGTAAATGAATCAATTTCACTCCGATTTCATAATGAAAAGGTAATTTGTCAATGGAAGAACCCCCTTATTAAAATTCTACAAAAAAATATTAATATCGAGTCGGACCCATAATCGACTATTTTGCAAAGGGGTTAGCCCTTGTGAATTTTTTAATGAAAAAATGAAATGCACAATGGGGCAATTCTATCACTGGCTATAAGTACTCTATAGGTAGACGTGTTGATTGACAAAGACAGTTCCCGGTTTTGTTCTTTAATTAAATAACAAAACCCCAACCAATAGTCCAGTTCCTATTTGATTAACCTATGGTAAATGACTCAATTTCTATCCGATTTTACAATAAATAGGTTTTTTGTTAATGGTAGAACCCCCTTATTAATATTCTACAAGAAAATATAAATATCAAGTCGAAAATCGACAAATTTGCAAAGGGGTTAGACTTTGTGAATTTTTTAATGAAAAATAAAATGTTCGATGGGGCAATTCTATCACTGGCAATAAGTACTCTATAATGACGTGTTGATTGCAAAGACAGCCCTTTTGTTCTTTTAAAAAAAAATAAAAAAAACCCCAGCCAATAGTCCATTTTCCCATTGATTGACCTACTGTAAAGAATTCAATTTTCTTCCTTTTCATAAGGAATGGTTATTTTTCAAGGGGAAGAACCCCTTATTAATATTCTAAAGAAAATATAAATTCGAGTCGGACCCATAATCGAAAAATTTGCAAAGGGGTTTTCCTTTGTGAATTTTGTTAAAGAAAAAAAGAAAGGCGATAGGGGAATTCTTCCCCGGCTATAAAACTCTAAAAAGGCGTGTTGATTGACAAAAACTTTCCCGGTTTTGTTCTTTTTTAAAAAACAAAAAACCCCCAAACCCAAAAGTTCAGTTCCCCCTTCATTTTAAACCCACTGTAAATGACCAATTTCTATAAAATTTTTTAATGAATGGTTATTTTTCAATAAAAAAGAAACCCCTTAATAATATTTACTAGAAAATAAAATATTGAGTCGGACCAATAATCGACAAAATTGCAAAGGGGTTAACCTTTGTGAATATTTTAATAAAAAATGAAATGCACGTTGGGCAATTTTTTCACGGCTAAAAATACTTATAGATAACGTATTTATTGACAAAGAAGTTCCGGTTTTTTTCCTTAAAAAAAATAACAAAAACCCCCCCAAAGTTCAGTTCTCATTTATTTACCCACTGTAAATCCCCCAAAATTTTTCCTCCGATTTCAAAAATGAATAGGTTTTTTGTCAATACAAGAAAACCCCCTTATTTTATCTACAAGAAAATTAAATATCGAGTCGGGCCCCTAATCGACAAATTTGCAAAAGGGTTTTTGCTTTGTGAATTTTTTAATGAAAAAAAAAATGCACGATGGGGCAATTCTATCACTGGCTATAAATACTTATAGATAGAAGGTTGATTGACAAAGACGTTCCCGGTTTTGTTCTTTAAAAAAATAACAAAACCCCAAACCCAATGTGCATTTTCCCATTTGTTTACCTACTTAAATACCAATTTCTCCCTATTTCATAATAAAAAGGTTTTTTGTAATGGGAAAAAACCCCCCTTTTAATTTTACAAAAAAAAAATATCGATTTGAAACAATAAACGCAAAAATTTCAAGGGGTTAGCCTTTGCAAATTTTTAATAAAAATGAATGCAGATGGGCAATTCTATCAATGGCTTTTAAGAAATCTATAGATAGACGGTTTTATTGGGAAAGACTGTTCCCGGTTTTGTTTTAATTAATAACAAAACCCAAACCCCAATATCTATTTTCCCTTTTGGTTAACCTACTGTAAATACTCAATTTCCCATCCGATTTCCAATGAATAGGGAAAAGCAAGTAAGAACCCCCTTTTTAAATCAAGAAAATATAAATATCGAGTCGGGAAAAAAAATGACAAATTTTTCAAAGGGGTTTGCCCTTTTGAATTTTTTTTTGAAAAAAAATTAAAAGCCTTGGGGGCATTTTTTTCCCCTAAATATAAGTACTCTATAGATAGAGTGTGTTGACAAAAAACAGTTTTTCGGTTTTTCTTTAAAAAAAAATAACGAACCCCAACAAAAAGTCCATCCCCATTTTATTAACCCACTTTAAAGACTCAATTTTTATCCGATTTCAAAATGAAAATGTTATTTGTCAAGGAAGAAAACCCCCCTTTTTAATAAACTACAAGAAAAAAAAATATCGAGTCGGACAAATAATCGACAAATTTTCAAGGGGTTAGCCTTTTCAAATTTTTTAATGAAAAAATTTAAATGCCGTTGGGGCAATTCTAACCCTTAGTATAATATCTATAGATAAGTTTGATTGACAAAAACAGTTCCGGTTTTTGTTCTTTTTTAAATAACAAAACCCCAACCAAAAGTCCCGTTTTCCCTTCGATTAAACCTAATGTAAATGAACAATTTTTTACTCCGATTTTATAATGAAAAGGTTATTTGTCAATGGGAAAAACCCCCCTTATTAATTTCCCCACAAGAAAATAATATCGGTCGGACCCCAAAAACCCACAAAATTTGCAAAAAGGGAAGACTTGGAATTTTTTTAAAGAAAAAATAAAAGCACGATGGGGGAATTTTATCACTGGGTATAAATACTCTATAAAAGAGTGTTTATGACAAAGACTGTTCCAGTTTGTTCTTTAAATTTAAAAAAACGAAACTTCAACCAATAGGTTTTATTCCCCTTCAAAACACCCTTTTGTAAAAAGCTCAATTTCTATCCCATTTTACAAAGAAAGGTTATTTTTTAAATTTTTCAAAAAAATTAAATATCGTTCGGGACCCCCTAATCGACAAATTTGCAAAAGGGGTTATTTTTTTGAATTTTTTAATGAAAAAAAATGAAATGGCGATGGGGGCAATTCTATCACGGCTATAAACCTTAGATAGACGTGTTTATTTCAAAGACGTTTCCCCGGGTTTTTTTCTTAATTAAAAAAAAAAACCCCCAAACCCAATAGTTTAGTTCCCCCTTCAATTTAAACCCACTTAAATGACTCAATTTCTATCAGATTTTTCAATGAATAGGTTATTTTTCAATGGAAAAAACCCCTTTAAAAATATTTTACTAGAAAATAAAAAAAATCGAGCGGAACCCCTAATCACAAAAATTTGCAAAAAAGGGGTTTAAACCTTTTGGAAAAATTTTTTAATAAAAAAAAGAAATGCACGTTGGGGCAATTTTTTTATGGGTAAAGTACTCCTTTGATAGACGTAGATTGACAAAGAAAGTTCCCGGTTTTTTTTCCTTAAAAAAAAACAAAAAACCCCCAACAATAGTTCGTTCCCCCTTTGATTTACTACTGTAAATGCCTCAATTTCTTCCGATTTCATAAGAATAGGGTTATTTGCAATCAAAAACCCCTTATTAAACTACAAGAAATTAAAAACGAGTCGGACCCATAAGACAAATTTGAAAGGGGGGTTTGACTTGGAATTTTTTTTTGAAAAAATAAAATGCCCATGGGGCAATTCTATCACTGGCTATAATACTCAAGATAACGTTTATGACAAAAACAGTTCCCGGTTTTTTTCTTTAAATAAAACAAACCCCCAAACCCAAAAGTGCATTTCCCCTTCGATTACCCACTGTAAAGACTCAATTTTTTCCTATTTCATAAAGAAAGGTTATTTTTCAATGGAAAAACTCCCTTATTAATTCAAAAGAAAATATTAATACGATTTGAAACAAAAATGACAATTTGCAAAGGGGGTTTTCCTTTGCAATTTTTTAAAGAAAAAATGAAAAGCACATGGGGCATTCTTCATGGCTTAAGAATCTATAGATAACGTGTTGATTGGAAAAAAACTTTCCCGGTTTTGTTCTTTATTTAAATACAAAACCCAACCCTAGTCTAGTTTCCATTCGATTAAATTCTGTAAATGACTCAATTCTATCGATTTCACAAGAAAAGGTTAAATTTTCAATGTAAGAAACCCCCCTATTAAAAATTCTACAAGAAATATAATACGACGGGCCCCTAAACGTAGCCTTGTTTAATTTTTTAAAAAAAAATTAAATGCACGTTGGGGGGAATTCTATCACTTTGTATAAGTACTCTAAGATAGAGTTTTTCGGTTTTTTTTTGTTTTTTTTTTTTTTTGATTAAAAAATTTAAAAATTTTTGTTTCCGTTGTTTTTTGGCCCCCTTTTTTTAAAAAAATTTAAAAACAAACCCCAAACCAAATTTTTCAAAGGGGTTCCTTTTGAATTTTTAATAAAAAATTTTAAAGATCAATTTTTATCCGGTTTAAAATTATAATAATGTTTTTGAAAACCCCCTTTAAATTTAATACAAACCCCCAAAAAATTTTATTAAATATTTCAAAGTCAACCCCCATAATGAAAATTTGCAAACAAAAACCCTTTTAATTTTGTTAAAAAGAAAAAAATTTTAAAAAAGGAAAATGGGGAATTTTTAAAAAATCAATGGCAAATTTTAAGGGTTTTTTAATTTCCTATAGAAGAGTGTTGATGACAAAGCTTTCCGGTTTGTTCCTTAATTTTAAATAACAAAACCCCAACCCAATAGTTCCAGTTCCATTTTTAAAAACTGTAAAAGATCAATTTCTCCAATTCATAATGAAAGGTTATTTGCAAAAAAAAGAACCCCCTTTTTAAAATTTACAAGAAAAATATAAATATCAGCCGGGCAAAAAATCACAAAATTTGCAAAGGGGTTAGCCCTTTTTAAATTTTTAATGAAAAAAAAAGCACAAAAAGGGGCAAATTCATAAAATGGTTTAAAAACTTAGAAGAGGGATTGACAAAGACATTCCCTTTTGGTTCTTTTAAATAAATAAAAAACCCAAACCCCAATATCCCTTTCCCATTCGTTTAACTACTGTAAATGACTCAATTCTCTCCAAAATTCATAAAGAATAGGTTTTTTTGTAAGGAAAGAAAACCCCCCTTTTTAAAATTTTACAAGAAAAATAAATTGAGTGGACAAATCAAAATTTTCAAAAAAATTAGCCCTTTGAAAATTTTTTAAAGGGAAAAAATGAAATACAAAGGGGGCAATTCAAAAAGGCTTTAATACTTAAAATAAGTTTGGGGTTTCAAAGAGTTCCCCTTTTGTTTAAATAAAAACAAACAAAAAATAGTCATTTCCCATTCGAAAACCTACTGTAAATGTCAATTTTCCCGTTTAAAAAAAGGTTTTTTTCAATAAGAAACCCCCCTTTTTTAATATTTTCAGAAAAAATAAATTTGGGGGTGGCCCATATACAAACAAAGGGGTTGCCTTTTTGAAAATTTTAAAAAAAAAAATGAAACACGTTGGGGCATTTAAACTGGTATAAAACTATTAAAACTTGTTGATTAAAAAGACGTTCCGGTTGTTCTTTAATTAAATAACAAAACCCCAAAAAAAAATATTAGTTCCCCATTCAAAAAATTGAAAAGAATTTAAAATCCGTTTTTAATAAAAAGGTTATTTTTGTCAATGAAAACCCCCCATTAAATTTACAAGAAAATATTTTAAAATTGAGTCGGACAAAACGACAAGCAAAGGGGTTTGCCTTTTTTAAATTTTTTTTTTGAAAAAAAAGAAAGCACTGGGGCAAACATAATGGCAAATTCCATGATAGAGGGTTTATTTACAAAAACAGTTCCCCTTTGTTTTTTAATAAAAAAAAAAAAAAACCCCAAAAAATTATTTCAGTTCCATTCAAATTAAACCCCTGTAAAAGATCAAAATTTTTACCGATTTTTAAAAAAAGGGGATTTTCCCAAGTTAAACCCCCTTTTTAATTTTACAAGAAAAAATAAATATCGAGCGGACCCCCAAACACAAATTTGCAAAGGGGGGTTTGCCCCTTTTTAATTTTTTAAAAAAAAATGAAAGCACTTTTGGGGCATTTCATATGGTTTGTACTCTAAAGATAGAGGTGTTTATTGACAAAAACAGTTCCCAGTTTTGTTCTATAATAAAATAACGAAACTTCAACCAATAGTTCAGTTCCCATTCGATTAACCTACTGTAAATGACTCAATTTCTATCCGATTTCACAATGAATACATTATTTGTCAATATTCTACAAGAAAATATAAATATGGAGTCGGACCCATAATCGACAAAATGCAAAGGGGTTAGCCTTGTGAATTATTTAATGAAAAAAATAAATGCACGTTGGGGCAATTCTATCACTGGCTATAAGTAATCTAAAGACAGAAGAGCTGATTGACAAAAACAGTTTCCGGTTTTGTTCTTTAATTAAACAACAAAAACCCAACCAATAGTCCAGTTCCCATTTGATTAACCTACTTTAAATGACTCAATTTCAATCCCATTTCACAAGAATATGTTATTTGTCAATGGAAGAACCCCTTATTAAAATTCTAAAAGAAAATTATAAATATCAAATCGGACCCATAATCGACAAATTTGCAAAGGGGTTAACCTTTGTGAATATTTTAATAAAAAATGAAATGCACGTTGGCAATTCTATCACTGGCTATAAGTACTCTATAGATATACGTATTGATTGACAAAGACAGTTCCGGTTTTTGTTCCTTAAAAAAAAAAACAAACCCCCAACCAATAGTTCAGTTCTCATTCGATTTACCTACTGTAAATGCCTCAATTTCTCTCCGATTCATAATGAATAGGTTATTTGTCAAAACAAGAACCTTCTTATAATATTCTACAAGAAAAAAAAATATCGAGTCGGACCCCTAATCGACAAATTTGCAAAGGGGTTTAGCCTTTGTGAATTTTTTAATGAAAAAATTAAATGCACGTTGGGGCAATTCTATCACTGGCTATAAGTACTCTATTGATAGACGTGTTGATTGACAAAGACAGTTCCCGGTTTTGTTCTTTAAATAAATAACAAAACCCCAACCAATAGTCCATTTCCCATTCGATTTACCTACTGTAAATGACTCAATTTCTCTCCTATTTCATAATGAATAGGTTATCTGTCAATGGAAGAACCCCCTTAATAATATTCTACAAGAAAATATAAATATCGAGTCGGAACAATAATCGACAAATTTGCAAAGGGGTGAGCCTTTGCAAATTTTTTAATGAAAAAATGAAATGCACGATAAGGCAATTCTATCACTGGCTATAAGAACTCTATAGATAGACGTTTGATTGGCAAAGACTGTTCCCGGTTTTGTTCTTTAATTAAAAAACAAAACCCAAAACCCAATAGTCCTAGTTCCTATTCGATTAACCTACTGTAAATGACTCAATTTCTATCTGATTTCACAATGAATAGGTTATTTGTCAATGTAAGAACCCCCTTATTAATATTCTACAAGAAAATATAAATATCGAGTCGGACCCATAATCGACAAATTTGCAAAGGGGCTAGCCTTCATAATTTTTTAATGAAAAATTAAAATGCACGATGGGGCAATTCTATCACTAAGTATAAGAACTCTATAGATAGAACGTTGTTGATTGACAAAGACAGATTTCGGTTTTGTTTCTTTAATTAAATAACAGAACCCCAACCAATAGTCCAGTTCCCATTTGATTAACCTACTTTAAATGACTCAATTTCTATCCGATTTCACAATGAATATGTATTTGTCAATGGAAGAACCCCCTTATTTAAAATTCTACAAGAAAATATAAATATCAAATCGGACCCATAATCGACAAATTTGCAAAAAGGGGGTTAGCCTTTGTGAATTTTTTAATAAAAAAATTAAATGGACGATGGGGCAATTCTATCACTGGCTATAAGTACTCTATAGATAGACGTGTTGATTGACAAAGACTGTTCCCGGTTTTGTTCTTTAATAAATAACAAAACCCCAACCAATAGTTCAGTTCCCATTCAATTAACCTACTGCAAATGACTCAATTTCTCTCCGATTTCATAATGAATAGGTTATTTGTCAAAACAAGAACCCCCTTATTAATATTCTACAAGAAAATATAAAATCAAGTCGGACCCATAATCGACTAATTTGCAAAGGGGTTAGAATTTGTGAATTTTTTAATGAAAAAATAAAATGCCGATGGGGCAATTCTATCACTGGCTATAAGTACTCATGATAGACGTGTTGATTTACAAAGACAGTTACCGTTTGTTCTTTAATTAAATAACAAAACCCAAAACCAATATTTTCCCGTCCTATTCGATAAACCTACTGTAAATGAATCAATTTCACTCCGATTTCATAATGAAAAGGTTATTTGTTTAATGGAATAACCCCCTTATTAAAATTCTACAAGAAATATTAATATCGATCGGAACAATAATCGACAAATTTGCAAAGGGTTAGCCTTTGCAAATTTTTTTAAAGAAAAATGTAATGCGCAATGGGGCAATTCTATAAAATGGCTTTAAGTACTCTATAGATAGACGTGTTGAAATTTACAAAGGGCAGTTCCCGGTTTTGTTCTTTAATAAAATAACAAAACTTCAACCAATAGTTCAGTTTCCAAATTTAAATAACCTTCTGTAAATTGACTCAATTTCTATCCGATTTTACAATGAATAAGTTATTTTGCCAATGTTAGAACCCCTTGTTAATATTTTACAAGAAAATATAAATATCGAGTCGGACCCATAATCGACAAATTTGCAAAGGGGTTAGCCTTTGTGAATTTTTTAATGAAAAAATGAAATGCACTTTGGGGCAATTCTATCACTGGCTATAAGTACTCTATAGATAGACGTGTTTATTGACAAAGACAGTTCCCGGTTTTGTTCTTTAAATAAATAACAAAACCCCAACCAATAGTCCATTTCCCATTCAAAATAACCTACTGTAAATGACTCCCAATTTCTATCAGATTTCACAATGAATAGGTTATTTGTCCCGGAAGAAACCCCTTTATAATATTCTACTAGAAAATAAAAAAAAATCGAGTCGGACCCATAATCGACCAAATTGCAAAGGGGGGTTTAAACCCTTTTTGAATATTTTAATGAAAAATGAAATGCACGTTGGGGCAATTCTATCACTGGCTATAAGTTTCTCTATAGATAGACGTGTTGATTGACAAAGACAGTTCCCCGGTTTGTTCTTTAAACAAATAAACAAAACCCCAACCATAGTCTATTTCCCATTCAAATAACCAACTGTACATGACTCAATTCCTCTCCGATTTCACAATGAATAGGTTATTTGTCAAAGGAAGAACACCCTCATTAATATTTTACAAGAAAATTTTAAATATCGAGTCGGAACAATAATCGACAAATTTGCAAAGGGGTTAGCCTTTTCGAATTTTTTAATGAAAAAATGAAATGCACGATGGGGCAAGTCTATAACAGGCTATAAGTACTCTATAGATAACGTGTTGATTGACAATGACAGTTGCCGGTTTTGTTCTTTAATTAAATAACACAAAACCCCATCCAAAAGTCCGTTCCCATTCGATTGACCTACTGTAAATGACTCAATTTCTCTCCAATTTCAAAAATGAATAGGTTATTTGTCAATGTAAGAACCCCCTTAATAAAAATTTTGCAAGAAAATATAAATATCGAGTCGGACCCATAATCGACAAATTTGCAAAGGGGTTAGACTATGTGAATTTTTAATTTAAAAAATAAAATGCACGATGGGCAATTCTATCACTGGCTATAAGTACTTTATTGATAGACGTGTTAATTGACAAAGACTGTTTCCCGTTTTGTTCTTTAATTTAAAAAGCAAAACCCCAACCAATAGTCAATTTCCCATTTGAAAAACCCACTGTAATTGACTCAATTTCTATCCGATTTTACAATTCATATGTTATTTTTCCATGGAAGAACCCCCTTATTAATATTCTACAAGAAAATATAAATATGAAGTCGGACCCATAATCGACAAATTTGCAAAGGGGTTAGCCTTTGTGAATTTTTTAATAAAAAAAAGAAATGCACAATGGGGCAATTTTAACACTGGCAATAAGTCTCTATAGATAGACGTGTTGATTGACAAAGACTGTTCCCGGTTTTGTTCTTTAATTAAATAACAAAACCCCACCAATAGTTTAGTTCCCATTCGATTAACTTACTGTGTATGACTCAATGTTGTATCCAATTTCACACTGAATAGGTTATTTGTCAATGGAAGAACCCCCTTAATTAATATTCTACTAGAAAATATGAATATCGAGTCGGACACATAATCGACAAATTTGCAAAGGGGTAAGCCTTTGTGAATTTTTTAATAAAAAAATTAAATGCACGATGGGCAATTCTATCACTAGCTTTAAGTTCTCTATAGATAGACGTGTTGATTGACCAAGACAGTTTCCTGTTATTGTTCTTCAATAAATAATAACAAAAACCAAACCAATAGTTTAGTTCCCATTCAAATAACCTTCTGTAAATGACTCAATTTTTATCCGATTTTACAATGAATTGGTTATTTGTCAATGTTAGAACCCCCTTATTAAAAATTTTACAAGAAAATATAAATATCGAGTCGGACCCATAATCGACAAATTTGCAAAGGGGTTAGCCTTTGTGAATGTTTTAATGAAAAAATGAAAGGCACGTTGGGCAATTCTATTACTGGCTATAAGTAGTCTATAGTTAGACGTGTTGATTGACAAAGACAGTTCCCGGTTTTGTTCTTTATTTAAACAACAAAAACCCCAACCAATAGTCCAGTTCCCATTTTATGACCTACTGTAAATGACTCAATTTCTCTCTAATTTCATAATGAATAGGTTATTTATCAATGGAAGAACCCCCTTATTAATATTCTTCAAGAAAATATAAATATCGAGTCGGACACATAAAACGACAAATTTGTAAAGAGGTTAGCCTTTGTGAATTTTTTAATGAAAAAATGAAATGCACGATGAGGCAATTCTATCACTGGCTATAAGTACTCTATAGATAGACGTGTTGATTGACAAAGCCTGTTCCCGGTTTTGTTCTTTAATTAAATAACAAAACCCCAACCAAAAGTCTAGTTCCCATTCGATAAACCTAATGTTAATGACTCAATTTCTATCCGATTTCACAATGAATAGGTTATTTGTCAATGGAAGAACCCCCTTATTAATATTCTACAAGAAAATATTAATATCGAGTCGGACCCATAATCGACAAATTTGCAAAGGGGTTAGCCCTTGTGACTTTTTATTGAAAAAATAAAATGCAAGATGGGGCAATTCTATCACTGGCTATAAGTACTCTATAGATAGACGTGTTGATGACAAAGACTGTTCCCAGTTTTGTTCTTTAATTAAATAACAAAACTCAACCAATAGTTCAGTTCCATTCAAATAACTCTGTAAATGACTCAATTTCTATCCGATTTCACAATGAATAGGTATTTATCAATGTTAAAACCCCCTTTATTAATATTCTACAAGAAAATATAAATATCGAGTCGGACCCATAATCGACAAATTTGCAAAGGGGTTAGCCTTTGAGAATTTTTAATAAAAAAATGAAATGCACGATGGGGCAATTCTATCACTGGCTATAAGTCCTCTATAGTTTAGACGTGTTGATGACAAAGACCCGTTCCCGGTTTTGTTCTTATTTAAACAACAAAACCCCAACCAATAGTCCCGTTCCCATTGATTGACCTACTGTAAATGACTCAATTTTTCTCTAATTTCATAATGAATAGGTTATTTGTCAATGGAAGAACCACCTTATTAATATTCTACAAGAAAATATAAATATGGAGTCGGACCCATAATCGACAAAAAAAATGAAATGCACATGGGGCAATCTATCACTGGCTATAAGTACTCTATAGATAGACGTGTTGATTGACAAAGACAGTTCCCGGTTTTGTTCTTTAATTAAATAACAAAACCCCAACCAATAGTCCAGTTCCCATTCGATTAACCTACTGTTAATGACTCAATTTCTATCCGATTTCACAATGAATAGGTTATTTGTCAATGGAAGAACCCCCTTATTAATATTCTACAAGAAAATATAAATATCGAGTCGGACCCATAATCGACAAATTTGCAAAGCGGTAAGCCTTTGCGAATTTTTTAAATGAAAATATTAAATGCACGATGGGGCAATTCTATCACTGGCTATAAGTACTCTATAGATAGACGTGTTGATTGACAAAGACTTTTCCCCATTTTGTCCTTTAATTAAATAACAAAAACCCCAACCAATAGTCCAGTTCCACTGTAAATGACTCAATTTCTATCCGATTTCACAATGAATAGGTTATTTGTCAATGGAAGAACCACCTTATTAATATTCTTCAAGAAAATATAAATATCAAGTCGGACCTATAATCGACAAATTGGCAAAGGGGTTAGACTAAGTGAATTTTTAATGAAAAAATAAAATGCACGATGGGGCAATTCTATCACTGGCTATAAGTACTCTATAGATACACGTGTTGATTGACAAAGACTGTTCCCAGTTTTGTTCTTTAATTAAATAACAAAACTTCAACCAATAGTTCAGTTCCCATTCAAATAACCTTCTATAAATGACTCAATTTCTATCACGATGTCACAATGAAAAGGTTATTTATCAATGTAAGAACCCCCTTTATTAATAGTTAAAGAAGAAAATATAAATATCGAGTCGGACCCATAATCGACAAATTTGCAAAGGGGTTAGCCTTTGTGAATTTTTTAATGAAAAAAAGAAATGCACGTTGGGGCAATTCTATCACTGGCTATAAGTAGTCTATAGTTAGACGTGTTGATTGACGAAGACAGTTCCCGGTTTGTTCTTTAAATAAATAACAAAACCCCAACCAAAAGTCCTGTTCCCATTCGATTAACCTACTGTAAATGACTCAATTTCTATCTGATTTCACAATAAATAGGTTATTTGTCAATGTAAGAACCCACTTATTAATATTCTACAAGAAAATATAAATATCAAGTCGGACCCATAATCCACAAATTTGCAAAGGGGTTAGTCTTTGTGGATTTTGTAATGAAAAAATGAAATGGACGATGGGGCAATTTTTATCACTGGCTATAAGTACTCTATAGATAGACGTGTTGATTGACAAAGACTGTTCCCGGTTTTGTTCTTAAATAAATAACAAAACCCCAACCAATAGTTCAGTTCCCATTCAATTAACCTACTGTAAATGACTCAATTTCTATCAGATTTCACAATGAATAGGTTATTTGTCGATGGAAGAAACCCCTTAATAATATTCTACTAGAAAATAAAAATATCGAGTCGGACCCAAAATCGACAAATTTGCAAAGGGGTTAACCTTTGTGAATATTTTAATAAAAAAATGAAATGCACGTTGGGGCAATTCTATCACTGGCTATAAGTACTCTTAGATAGACGTATTGATTGACAAAGACAGTTCCCGGTTTTGTTCTTTAATAAAATAACAAAACCCCAACCAATAGTTCAGTTCCCATTCGATTTACCTACTGCAAATGACTCAATTTCTCTCCGATTTCATAATGAATAGGTTATTTGTCAAAACAAGAACCCCCTTATTAATATTCTACAAGAAAATATAAATATCGAGTCGGACCCATAATCGACAAATTTGCAAAGGGGTTAGACTTTGTGAATTTTTTAATGAACAAATGAAATGCATGATGGGGCAATTCTATCACTGGCTATAAGTACTCTATAGATAGACGTGTTGATTGACAATGACAGTTCCCGGTTTTGTTCTTTAAATAAATAACAAAACCCCAACCAATCGTCCTATTCCCATTCGATTTACCAACTGTAAATGACTCAATTTCTCTCCTATTTCATAATGAATAGGTTATTTGTCAATGGAAGAACCCCCTTATTAATATTCTACAAGAAAATATAAATATCGAGTCGGAACAATAATCGACAAATTTGCAAAGGGGTTAGCCTTTGCAAATTTTTTAATGAAAAAATGAAATGCACAATGGGGCAATTCTATAACTGGCTATAAGTACTCTATAGATAGACGTGTTGATTGACAAAGACAGTTCCCGGTTTTGTTCTTTAATTAAATAACAAAACCCTAACCAATAGTCCAGTTCCCATTCGATTAACCTACTGTAATTGACTCAATTCGTCTCCAATTTCATAATTAATAGGTTATTGTCAATGTAAGAACCCCCTTATTAATATTCTACAAGAAAAATATAATTATAGAGTCGGACCCATAATCGACAAATTTGCGAAGGGGTTAGCCTTTGTGAATTTTTTAATGAAAAAATGAAATGCACGTGGGGCAATTCTATCACTGGTATAAGTACTCTATAGATAGACGTGTTGATTGACAAAGACTGTTCCCAGTTTTGTTCTTTAATTAAATAACAAAACTTCAACCAATAGTTCAGTTCCCATTCAAATAACCTTCTGTAAATGACTCAATTTCTATCCGATTTCACAATAAATAGGTTATTTATCAATGTTAGAACCCCCTTATTAATATTTTACAAGAAAATATAAATATCGAGTCGGACCCATAATCGACAAATTTGCAAAGGGGTTAGCCTTTGTGAATTTTTTAATGAAAAAAATGAAATGCACGTTGGGGCAATTCTATCACTGGCTATAAGTACTCTATAGATAGACGTGTTGATTGACAAAGACAGTTTCCCGGTTTTGTTCTTTAATTACATAACAAAACCCCAAACCAATAGTCCAGTTCCCATTTGAAAAACCTACTGTAAATGACTCAATTTCTATCCGATTTCACAATTCATATGTTATTTTTCAATGGAAGAACCCCCTTATTAATATTCTAAAAGAAAATATAAATATCAAGTTGGACCCATAATCGACAAATTTCAAAGGGGTTGCCTTTGTGAATTTTTTTATAAAAAAAAAATGATGCAATTCTATCACTGGCTATAAGTACTCTATAGATAGACGTGTTGATTGACAAAGACTGTTCCCGGTTTTGTTCTTTAATTAAATAACAAAACCCCAACCAATAGTTTAGTTCCCATTCGATTAACTTACTGTAAATGACTCAATTTCTATCCGATTTCACAATGAATAGGTTATTTGTCAATGGAAGTACCCCCTTATTAATATTCTACAAGAAAATATGAATATCGAGTCGGACCCATAATCGACAAATTTGCAAAGGGCCTTTGCCTTGTGACTTTTTTAATGAAAAAATTAAATGCACGATAGGGCAATTCTACCACTAGCTATAAGTACTCTATAGATAGGACGTGTTGATTGACCAAGACAGTTTCATGTTTTGTTCTTTAATTAAATAACAAAACCCAAACCAATAGTTTAGTTCCCATTCAAATAACCTTCTGTAAATGACTCAATTTTTATCCGATTTTACAATGAATTGGTTATTTGTCAATGTTAGAACCGCCTTATTAAAATTTAACAAGAAAATATAAATATCGAGTCGGACCCATAATCGACAAAATTTGCAAAGGGGTTAGCCTTTGTGAATTTTTAATGACAAAATGAAATGCACGTTGGGGCAATTCTATCACTGGCTATAAGTACTCTATAATTAGACGTGTTGATTGACAAAGACAGTTCCCGGTTTTGTTCTTTATTTAAACAACAAAACCCCAACCAATAGTCCAGTTCCCATTCGATTGACCTACTGTAAATGACTCAATTTCTCTCCAATTTCATAATGAATAGGTAATTTGTCAATGGAAGAACCCCCTTATTAATATTCTTCAAGAAAATATAAATATCGAGTCGGACCCATAATCGACAAATTTGCAAAGGGTTAGCTTTGTGAATTTTTTAATGAAAAAATAAATGCACGATGGGGCAATTCTATTACTGGCTATAAGTACTCTATAGATAGACGTGTTGATTGACAAAGACTGTTCCCGATTTTGTTCTTTAATTAAATAACAAAACTTTAACCAATAGTTCAGTTCCCATTCGAATAACCTACTGTAAATGACTCAATTGATATCCGATTTCACAATGAATAGGTTATTTGTCAATGTAAGAACCCCCTTATTAATATTCTACAAGAAAATATAAATATCGAGTCGGACCCATAATCGACAAATTTGCAAAGGGGTTAGCCTTTGTGAATTTTTAATGAAAAAATGAAATGCACGTTGGGGCAATTCTATCACTGGCTATAAGTACTCTATAGATAGACGTGTTGATTGACAAAGACAGTTCCCGGTTTTGTTCTTTAATTAAATAACAAAACCCCAACCAATAGTCTAGTTCCCATTCGATTAACCTACTGTAAATGACTCAATTTCTATCCGATTTCACAATAAATAGGTTATTTGTCAATGGAAGAACCCCCTTATTAATATTCTACAAGAAAATATAAATATTGAGTCGGACCCATAATCGACAAATGAAAAAATGAAATGCACTTTGGGGCAATTCTATCACTGGCTATAAGTACTCTATTGATAGACGTATTGATTGACAAAGACAGTTCCCGGTTTTGTTCTTAATTAAATTAACAAAAAATTCAACCAAAAGTCCAGTTCCTATTCGAATTACCTACTGTAAATGACTCAATTTCTATCCGATTTCACAATGAATAGGTTATTTGTCAATGGAAGAACCCCCTTATTAATATTCTACAAGAAAATATAAATATCGAGTCGGACCCATAATCGACAAATTTGCAAAGGGGCCTTTGTGAATTTTTTAATGAAAAAATGAAATGCACGTTGGGGCAATTCTATCACTGGCTATGAGTACTCTATAGATAGACGTGTTGATTGACAAAGACAGTTCCCGGTTTTGTTCTTTAATTAAATAACAAAACCCCAACCAATAGTCCAGTTCCCATTTGATTAACCTACTTTAAATGACTCAATTTCTATCCGATTTCACAATGAATATGTTATTTGTCAATGGAAGAACCCCCTTATTAATATTCTACAAGAAAATATAAATATCAAGTCGGACCCATAATCGACAAATTGCAAAGGGGTTAGCCTTTGTGAATTTTTTAATGAAAAAATGAAATGCACGTTGGGGCAATTCTATCACTGGCTATAAGTAGTCTATAGTTAGACGTGTTGATTGACGAAGACAGTTCCCGGTTTGTTCTTTAAATAAATAACAAAACCCCAACCAAAAGTCCTGTTCCCATTCGATTAACCTACTGTAAATGACTCAATTTCTATCTGATTTCACAATAAATAGTAGGGACACTAGATTATGGTAAAATAAAACCGCCACAAAGCGGTACAAAAATTATTAAAAAGCGGTGCAAAAAGTCGGTGTTAAAATCCAAACTCGACAAAAAGCGGTAAATAAAAGCGGTGAATAAATTTGTTAATTTGCATGTGACTGTGTGTCATTCATGCATATTGTAATGTTATAATTTATATATAACAAGAATGTAATGGAAGACACTAATCTAGACCTAGGCCTCTGCCAAAATAGCTAGGGCCTAGGCCTAAAAGAACTGCGTAACTTGGCCTAGGCTAATGTTCCCATTTAAAAAAATCTAGACTAGAGCCTGATATTTTGGTATTGGCCTAGGAAATGAACTACTACATACCAATGAAGGCCATACAAAAATGAAGAGTACATAGGCCTAGGCCAGGGCTAGGGCTTGAGATGTGGGTACTTTTTCGGTTGGTGTGCTCCCCTATTAATACACTGTTTTTTTGCACTAAAAAGTACCTTCTAAACCTTTAACGTCGCTATTTTAGGCGAAAGTACTTTTCTGTTGAAAGTCTTTTATAATTAAAATAGCGACGTTAAAGGTTTAGAAGGTACTTTTTACTGCAAAAAAACAGTGTATTAATAGGGGAGCACACCAACCGAAAAAGTACCGAGATGTGTAGGTTGGGGTTAAGGCCAAGGTTCTATAATATTATCTCAGTGTTAAATTTCTTCTGTGCATTTTTTTGCAGACATAACTTGACTAGGGCTAGATACAACCGTAGAATCATAAAGGTCCAATGCTGTGTTGTTTCCTGAAGAAGGACTAGGCCCTAAACCTGCTCCATACTAGTAGGCCTAGGCCTAGGTGAGGCCCTAGGCCTAGGCCTAGGGTCCAGTCACATTTGAATTGCTTAGGGCTATGTTTAGGGCACTTATTCTCAAAATTTTGACAAATCAACGATTTTCTTACGGTTAACTTAACGTTAAACAACTTTAACTCAGTGCCTCAGACATCGCGAATTTGAGGTTAATCTTATGCAAGAAACAATGTAGGTCTATTGAAATCAAACAAATAACATGTCTTTATCATTATTTACACGCGCGCGAGATAAAACATAGATTATTTTCGTCATTTTATAGGTAGTTTGCGACCACAGGATGACAGCTGCAATTTAGGCCACAAAGCATCACAATCTGTTGGTATGGTCGACTATCGACCGGAAAATCGATTAGTCGAACTTTTGGCGAAATAATCGATTTCACAGTCAGCCATCTTGAATATGATCGAAACTCGAAATCTAGCGGGATTTTCAAATAATTCTGCACTTTTTGTGATTTGAACACTAAAAATCGGAAAAACATCGCAAAAAGTTGTAAAATCGCGGGAAAATTCGTGAATAAGTATTAAAATGAATAAAATCGCATAAAACCTAAAAAACGCCGAAAATCGCGAAAACTCGCGGACGCCATTTGAATGCCAAGGTCACCAAAGGTCGACATCTGTTGTCAAATTTCATGTATCAACAAAATTGCAAAAATTCGCGAATAAAGTGCTCGCGAAAATCAAGGGTCCCTATGAATAGGTAATTTGTCAATGGAAGAACATCCTTATTAATATTCTACAAGAAAATATAAATATCGAGTCGGAACAATAATCGACAAATTTGCAAAGGGGTTAGCCTTTGCGAATTTTGAATGAGAAAATAAAATGCATGATGGGGCAATTCTATAACTGCTATAAGTATCTTAGATAGACGTGTTGTTGACAAAGTGTTCCGGTTTTGTTTTTTAAAATTATACAAAACCCAACCATTATTTCCCATCAATTAACCACAAATGATGAATGCAAAATTTGGGCAATTCTATAACTGCTATAAGTTCTCTATAGATAGACGTGTTGATTGACAAAGACTGTTCCCGTTTTGTTCTATAATTAAATAACAAAACCCCAACCAATAGTCCAGTTCCATTCGATTGACCCTATTGAAAATGACTCAATTCGTTTTCCATTTTCATAATAAATAGGTTATTTGTCATGGAAGAACCCCCTTATTAAATTCTACTGAAAATAAAAATATCGATCGGACCCAAAATCGACAAATTTCAAAGGGTTAGCCTTTGTGATTTTTTTAATGAAAAATGAAAATGCACGTTGGGCAATTCTATCACTAAGTATAAGTAACCTAAAGATAGACGTGTTGATTGACAAAGACAGTTTCCGGTTTTGTTCTTTAATTAAATAACAAAACCCCAACCAATTGTCCATTCCCATTAAATTAACCTCTTTAAATGATCAAATTTCTATCCGATTTCACAATGAATATGTTATTTGTCAATGGAAGAACCCCCTTATTATTATTACAAAAAAATATAAATATCAAGTCGGACCCATAATCGAAAAATTTGCAAAGGGGTTAGCCTTTGTGAATTTTGTAATGAAAAAAGAAATGGACGATGGGGCAATTCTATCACGGCTATAAGTACTCTATAGATAGACGTGTTGATTGACAAAGACATTTTCCCGGTTTTGTTCTTTAATAAAATAACAAAACCCCAAACCAAAATAGTTCAGTTCCCATTCGATTTAACCTACTGTAAATGATAAATTTTCTCTCCGTTTTCATAATGAATAGGTTATTTGTCAATTGGGAAGAACCCCCTTATTAATATTCTACAAGAAAATATAAATATCGAGTCGAACCCATAATCGACAAATTTGCAAAGGGGCTAGACTCTGTGAATTTTTTAATGAAAAAAATAAAATGCACGATGGGGCAATTCTATCACTAAGTATAAGTACTCTATAGATGGGACGTGTTGATTGACAAAGACTGTTCCCAGTTTTGTTCTTTAATTAAATAGCAAAACCCCAACCAATATTAAATTTCCCATTCGATTTCCCTACTGTAAATGACTCAATTTCTCTCCTTTTTCATAATGAATAGGTTATTTGTCAATTAAATAAAAGAACCCCCTTATTAATATTCTACAAGAAAATATAAATATCGAGTCGGAAAAATAATCGACAAATTTTCAAAGCCCTTGTGACTTTTTTGAAAAATAAAATGAAAGTGAGGCAATTCTATAACGGGCTTTAAGTCCCTATAATAGACGTGTTGATTGACAAAGACAGTTCCCGGTTTTGTTCTTAATTAAAATAACAAACTTCAACCATAGTTCAGTTCCCATTCAAAAAACCCTTTCTGTTAATGATCATTTCTATCCGTTTTTACATAAATAGGTTATTTCCCAAATGTTAGAACCCCTTATTAATATTTTACAAGAAAATAAATATCGAGCGACCCATAATCGACAAAATTTGCAAAGGGTTAGCATTTGTGAATTTTTTAAAAAAAATGAAATGCACGTTGGGCAATTTCTATCACTAAGTTAAGTACCAATGAAGACGTGTTGATTGACAAAGACATTTTCCCGGTTAGTTCTTAAATTAAATAACAAACCCAACAATAGTCCAGTTCCCATTTGATAACCTACTGTAAATGACTCAATTCTCTCCGATTCATAATAAATGGTTATTTGTAAATAGGAGAACCCCCTTATTAATATTACAAGAAAATATAATATCGAGTCGGACCCATAATCGACAAATTTGCAAAGGGGCTAGACTTTGTGAATTTTTTAATGAAAAAATAAATGCACGATGGGGCAATTCTATCACTAAGTTAAGTACTCTATAGATAGACATTTTGATTGACAAAGACTTTTTCCCAGTTTTGTTCTTTAATTAAATAGCAAAACCCCAACCAATATTCAATTTCCCATTCGATTAACCTACTGTAAATGCTCAATTTCTCTCCTTTTTCATAATGAATAGGTTTTTGTCAATAAAAGAACCCCCTTATAATTTTTCTACAGAAAATATAATATCGAGTGGGAAAATAATCGACAAATTTTAAAAGCCCTTGTGATTTTTTATAGAAAAAATAAAATGCAAGATGGGCAATTCTATAACTGGCGAGAAGTACTCTATAGATAGACGTGTTGATTGACAAGGACATTTCCCCGGTTTGTTTTTTTAATTAAATAAAAAAAACTCAACCAATAGTCAGTTCCCATTCAAATACCTTCTGTTAATGACTCAATTTCTATCCATTTTACAATGAATGGTTATTTGCCAATGTTAGAACCCCCTTATTAATATTTTACAAGAAAATAGAAATATCGAGTCGGACCCATAATCGACAAATTTGCAAGGGGGTTTAGCATTTGTGAATTTTTTAATGAAAAAAATGAAATGCACGTTGGGGCAATTCAATCCAAGTATAAGTACTCTATAGATAGACGTGTTGATTGACAAAGACAGTTTCCCCGGTTATGTTCTTAATTAAATAACAAAACCCCAACCAATAGTCAGTTCCCATTTGATTAACCTACTGTAAATGATCAATTTCTCTCCGATTTCAATAATGATAGGTTTTTTGTCAATAGAGAACCCTTATTAATATTCTACAAGAAAATATAAATATCGAGTCGAACAATAATCGACAAATTTGCAAAGGGGTTAGCATTTGCAAATTTTTAATGAAAAATGAAATGCAGATGGGGGCAATTTTTATAATTGGCTTTTAAGTACTCTATAGATAGACGTGTTGATTGACAAAGACGTTCCCGGTTTTGTTTTTTAATTAAAAAACAAAACCCCAACCAATAGTCCAGTTCCAATTCGATTAAACTACTGAAAAAGATTTCAATTCGTCTCCATTTCATAATGAATGGGTTCTTTGTCAATGTAAGAACCCCCTTAGTAATATTCTACAAGAAAATATAAATATCGAGTCGGACCCATAAGCGCCAATTTGCAAAGGGTTAGCCTTGTAAATTTTTTTAATGAAAAAATGAAATGCACGTTGGGGAAATTTCTATGACTCGTATAAGTACTCTATAGATAGACGTGTTGATTGACAAAGACGTTCCCGGGTTTTTGTTCTTTAATTAAATAACAAAACCCCAACCAATATTCCATTTCCCCATTCGTTTGACCTACTGTAAAAGACTAAATTCGTCTCCAATTTCATAATGAATAGGTTCTTTGTAAATGTAGAACCCCCTTTAGTAATATCTACAAGAAAATAGAAATATCGAGTCGGAAACATAAGCGGCAAATTTGCAAAGGGGTTAGCCTTTGTGAATTTTTAATAAAAAATGAAATGCCGTTGGGCAATTCTATAAACTAAAGTATAATCTTATAGATAGAGGGTTTGATTTACAAAGACAGTTTACGGTTTTGTTCTTTAATTAAAAAAAAAACCAAAGTCCAGTTCCTATTTGTTTAAAACCTACTTTAAATGACTAATTCCTCCGATTTCACAATGAATATGTATTGCAAGGGAAGAACCCCTTTTTAAAATATTCTTCAGAAATATAAAATCAATCGACCCATAATCGACAAATTGGAAAAAGGGGTTAGACTTAGTAAATTTTTTTAAAAAAAAAAAATGCACGATGGGGCATTTCTATCACGGGGCTATAAGTATCTATAACTAGACGTGTTGATTGACAAAGACTGTTCCATTTTTGTTCTTTATTAAATAACAAAACTCATCAATAGTTCAGTTCCCATTCAAATAACCTTCTGTAAATGACTCAATTTCTATCCCGATTCACAATGAATAGGTTATTTTTATCAATGTTAGAACCCCCTTATTATAGTTAACAAGAAAATATAATATCGAGTCGGACCCATAATCGACAAGTTTGCAAAGGGGTTAGCCTTTGGAATTTTTATGAAAAAAGAAATGCACGTTGGGGAAATTCTATCACTGGTTTATAAGTACTCTATAGATAGACGTGTTGATTGACAAGACAGTTCCGGTTTTGTTCTTTAAATAAAAACAAAACCCCAACCAATAGCCCTATTTCCCATTCAAATAACCAACTGTAATGACTCAATTCCTCTCCGATTTCATAATGAATAGGTTATTGTCAATGGAAAAAACCCTCATTAATATCTACAAAAATATAATATCGATGGGAACAATATCGACAAATTTGCAAAGGGTTAGCCTTTGCGATTTTGAATGAAAAATAAAATGCACGATGGGGCAATTCTTAACAGGCAAATACTCTATAGATAAAACTGTTGATTGACAATGCAGTTGCCGGTTTTGTTCTTTAATTAAATACAAAACCCCACCAATAGCCAGTTCCCCATTCGATTGACCTACTGTGAATGACTCAATTCTCTCCAATTTCATAATGAATAGTTATTGTCAATGTAAGAACCCCCTTAAAAATTCTGCAAGAAAAATATAAAAAATCGGTCGGACCCTTTCGACAAATTTGAAAGGGTTAGCCTTGTGATTTTATGAAAAAAAATGCAGTTGGGCAATTCTATCCAAGTATAAGTATCTATAGATAGACGTTTTGATTGACAAAGACAGTTTCCGGTTTTGTTCTTTAATTAAATAACAAAACCCAACCAATTGCCCAGTTCCCATTTGATTAACCTACTTTAAATGACCCAATTTCTATCCGATTTCCACAATTAATATGTTATCTATCAATGGAAGAACCCCCTTATTAATATTCTACAAGAAAATATAAATATCGAGTCGGACCCAAAATCGACAAATTTGCAAAGGGGTTAGCCTTTGTGAATTTGTAGTGAAAAAAATGAAATGGACGATGGGGCATTCTATCACTGGCTATAAGTACTCTATAGATAGAACGTGTTGATTGACAAAGACTTTTCCCCCCGGTTTTGTTCTTTAATTAAAAAAACAAAACCCCAACCAATAGTTCAGTTCCCATTCAAAAAACCTACTGTAAAGACTCAATTTCTATCAATTTCACAATGATAGGTTATTTGTCAATGGAAGAAACCCCTTTATAATATTCTACTAGAAAATAAAAATATCGAGTCGGACCCAAAATCGAAAAATTTGGGGAAGGGGTTAACCTTTGTGAATATTTTAATAAAAAATGAAATGCACTTTGGGGCAATTCTTTCACTGCTATAAGTACTCTATAGATATACGTGTTGATTGACAAAGACATTTTCCGGTTTTGTTCTTTAATTAAAAAAACAAAACGCCAACCAATAGTCCATTTCCCCATTTGAAAAACCTACTGTAATTGACCAATTTTCTATCCGATTTTACAATTCATATGTTATTTTTCAATGGAAGAACCCCCTATTAATATTCTAAAAGAAATATAAATATCAAGTCGGACCCAAATCGCCAAATTTGCAAAGGGGTTATTACCCTTTGTGAATTTTTTAATAAAAAATTAAAATGCACGATGGGGCAATTCTATCACTGGCTATAAGTCCTCTAGAGATAGACTGTCGATTGACAAAGACGTTCCAGGTTTCGTTCTTTAATTAAATAACAAACCCCCAACCAATCGTCTAGTTCCCATTCGATTAACTTACTGTAAATGACTCAATTTGTATCCGATTTCATAATGAATAGGTTATTTGTCAATGTTAGAACCCCCTTATTAAAATTTTACAAGAAAATATAAATATCGAGTCGGACCCATAATCGACAAATTTGAAAAGGGGGTTAGCCTTTGTGAATTTTTTAATGAAAAAATGAAATACACGTGGGGGCAATTCTATTACTGGCTATAAGTACTCTATAGTTAGACGTGTTGTTTGACAAAGACAGTTCCGATTTGTTTTTTATTTAAACACAAAACCCCAACCAATAGTCCAGTTCCCATTTGATTGACCTACTGTAAAGGGACTCATTTTCTCTCTAATTTCATAATGAATAGGTTATTTGTGAATGGAAGAACCCCTTATTAATATTCTACAAGAAAATATAAATTCGAGTCGGACCCAAAATCGACAAATTTGTAAAGAGGTTAGCCTTTGTTAATTTTATAATGAAAAAATTAAATGCACGATGGGGCAATTCTATCACTGGCTATAAGTACTCCATAGATAGACGTGTTGATTGACGAAGACTGTTCCCTGGTTTTGTTTTTTAAATTAAATACAAAACTTTAACCAATTGTTCATTTCCCCATTCGAATATCCTACTGTAAATGACTCAATTTCTATCCGATTTCACAATGAATAGGTTATTTGTCAATGTAAGAACTCCCTTATTAAAATTTAACAAGAAAATATAAATATCGAGTCGGTCCATAATCGACAAATTTGCAAAGGGTTAGCCTTTGTGAGTTTTTAATAAAAAAAGAAATGCACGTTGGGCAATTATTCTATCACTGGCAAATAAGTACTCTATAGATAGACGTGTTGATTGACAAAGACAGTTCCTGGTTTTGTTCTATAATTAAATAACAAACCCCCACCAAATACTCCAGTTCCCATTCGATTAACCCACTGTAAATCACTCAATTCGTCTCCAATTTCATAATGAAAGGGTTATTTGTCAATGGAAAAACCCCCCTTTTTAAATATTCTACATGAAAATATAAATATCGAGTCGGACCCATAATTGACAAATTGCAAAGGGGGTTAGCCTTTGTGAATTTTTTAAAGAAAAAATGAAATGCACTTTGGGGGCAATTCTATCACTAAGTATAAGTACACTATAGATAGACGTTTTGATTGCCCAAAGACAGTTTCCGGTTTTGTTTTTTAAATTAAATAACAAAACCCCAACCAATTGTCCAGTTCCCTTTTGGGAACCTATTTTAAATGACTCAATTTCTATCCGATTTCACAATGAATAGGTTATTTGTCAATGGAAAAACCCCCTTATTAATATTCTACAAGAAAATATAAAAATCGAGTCGGACCCATAATCGACAAATTTGCAAAGGGTTAGCCTTTGTGAATTTTTTTATGAAAAAATGAAATGCACGATGGGGCAATTCTATACTGGCTATAAGTACTCAAATAGATAGAGTGTTGATTGACAAAGACTGTCCCCAGTTTTTGTTCTTTAATTAAATAGCAAAACCCCAACCAATAGTCAATTTCCCATTCGATTTACCTACTGAAAATTTGACTAAATTTCTCCCCTTTTTTCATAATGAATAGGTTATTTGTCAATAAAAAAACCCTCGTAAAAATATTCTACAAGAAAATATAAATATCGAGTCGGAAAAATATCGACAAATTTTCAAAGCCCTTGTGACTTTTTTATAGAAAAATAAAATGCAAGATGAGGCAATTCTATAACTGGCTTTAAGTACTCTATAGATAGACGTGTTGATTGACAAAGACAGTTCCCGGTTTTGTTCTTTAAAAAAAATAACAAAACTTCAACCAATAGTTCATTTTCCCATTCAAATAACCTTCTGTTAATGACTCAATTTCTATCAGATTAACAATGAATAGGTTATTTGTCAATGGAAGAAACCCTTTATAATATTCTACTAGAAAATAAAAATATCGAGTCGGACCCATAATCGACAAATTTGCAAAGGGGGTTAACCTTTGTGAAATTTTTTAAATTAAAAAAAATGAAATGCACGTTGGGGCAATTCTATCACTGGCTATAAGTACTCTATAAATAGACGTGTTGATTGCCCAAAGACAGTTCCCGGTTTTGTTTTTAAATAAATAACAAAACCCAACCAATAGTCCATTTCTCTTTCGATTTACCTACTGAAAATGACTCAATTTCTCCCCGATTTCACAATGAATAGGTTATTTGTCAATGGAAGAACCCCCTTTTTTAATATTCTACAAGAAAATATAAATATCGAGTCGGAACCCAATAATCGACAAATTTGCAAAGGGGTTAGCCTTTGCAAATTTTTTAATAAAAAAATAAAATGAACACTGTGGCAATTCTATAACTGGCTATAAGTACTCTAAGATAACGTGTTGATTGAAAAAGACAGTTCCCGGTTTTGTTCTTTAATTAAAAAAAAACCCCCAACCAATAGTCCATTTCCCATTTGATTGACCTACTGTATATGACTCAATTCCTCTCCAATTTCATAATAAATAGGTTTTTTGTCAATGTAAGAACCCCCTTATTATTATTCTACAAGAAAATATAAATATCGAGTCGGCCCCAATAATCGACAAATTTGCAAAGGGTTAGCATTGTGAATTTTTTAATGAAAAAATGAAATGCACGTTGGGGCAATTCTATCACTAAGTATAAGTACTCTATAGATAGACGTGTTGATTGACAAAGACAGTTTCCGGTTTTGTTCTTTAATTAAATAACAAAACCCCAACCAATAGTCCAGTTCCCATTTGATTAACCTACTTTAAATGACTAAATTTTCCCTATCCGATTTCACAATAAAATATGTTATTGTCAATGGAAGAACCCCCTTTAAATTAATATTCTAAAAAGAAAATATAAATATCAGTGGGAAACCCATAATCGACAAATTTGAAAAGGGGTTAGCCTTTGTGAATTTTGTAATGAAAAAATGAAAGGACGATGGGGCAATTCTATCACTGGGCTATAAGTACTCTATAGATAGACGTGTTGATTGACAAAGACTGTTCCCAGTATTTTTCTTAATTAAAAAACAAAACCCCAACCAATAGTTCAGTTTCCCATTCAATTAACCTACTGAAAAATGACTAAATTTCTATCAGATTTTCACAATGAATAGGTTAATTTGTCAATGGAAGAAACCCCTTAAGAGCGTTCACCACCCCTTTTAGGCAATTTTCTGTTTGGCTCGGCTGAATGACATCACAGTTGTTAGAAATTTTGAACATATCTCAAGAAAGTGGAAAAAAAGGGTTTCTAAAGTAACACTTTCCCTAAAATTTGTTTTAAAATAATTTCTAAAAATAAATTAGATTTCACGAATTTCAATATTGGTTAAAAAGTCCAAAATTTGACTATATTCGTGAATTTTTTCCGGCTGATCAAGACAAAAATTTAAAAATCTATGACTGTTGGAAACGTCCCTGTATGGTTTAAATTTACAAGTTTGCAAAATTGTATATACGTAGGATGCTTTTTGGCTGAGCAAAACCGCTATTTACTAACTATCAAAACGGTGGTGAAAAACCCCTTAATGATTTTTCTACTAGAAAATAAAAATATCGAGTCGGACCATAAACGACAAATTTGCAAAGGGGTTAACCTTTGTGAATTTTTAATGAAAAAATGAAATGCACGTTGGGCAATTCTGTCACGAAATATAATACTCTATAGATAGAAGTGTTGATTGACAAAAACAGTTTCCGGTTTTGTTCTTTAATTAAATAACAAAACCCCAACCAATAGTCCAGTTCCTATTTGATTAACCTATGGTAAATGACTCAATTTCTATCCGATTTCACAAAGAATAGGTTATTTGTCAATGGAGAAACCCCCTTTTTAATATTCTACTAGAAAATAAAAAATATCGAGTCGGACCCATAATCGATAAATTTGGGAAAGGGGTTAACCTTTGTGAATATTTAATAAAAAAAATGAAATGCACGTTGGGGGAATTCTATCACTGGATATAAGTATCTATAGATAGACGTATTGATTGACAAAGACAGTTCCCGATTTTGTTCTTTAAAAAAAACAAAACCCCAACCAATAGTTCAGTTCCCATTTTGATTTTCCTACTGTAAATGAATCAATTTCTCTCCGATTTTTATAATGAATAGGTTATTTGTCAATACAAGAACCCCTTATTTAATATTTACAAGAAAATATCAATATCGAGTCGGACCCATAATCGAAAAATTTGCAAAGGGGTTAGACTTTGTGATTTTTTAATGAAAAAAATAAAATGCAAGATGGGGGAATTCTATCACTGGCTATAAGTACTCTATAGATAGACGTGTTGATTGACAAAGACGTTCCGGTTTTGTTCTTTAAATAAATAACAAAACCCCAACCAATAGTCCATTTCCCATTCGACTTACCTACTGTAAATAATCAATTTCTCTCCTTTTTTATAATGAATAGGTTATTTGTCAATGGAAGAACCCCCTTATTAATATTCTACAAGAAATATAAATATCGAGTCGGAACAATAAACGACAAATTTGAAAAAGGGGTTAGCCTTAGCAAATTTTTTAATGAAAAAATGAAATGCACAATGGGGCAATTCTATAACTGGCTACAAGTACTCTATAGATAGAAGTGTTGATTTACCCAAAAACAGTTTCCAGTTTTGTTCTTTAATTAAAAAACAAAACCCAAACCAATAGTCCAGTTTTCCCCTTCGATTGACCTACTGTAAATGACTCAATTCGTCTCCAATTTCATAATTAATAGGTTATTTGTCAATGTAAGAACCCCCTTATTAATATTCTACAGAAAAAATATATATAGAGTCGGACCCATAATCGACAATTTGCAAAGGGGTTAGCCTTTGTGAATTTTTTAATGAAAAATGAAATGCACGTTGGGGCAAATCTATCACTGGCTAAAAGTACTCTATTGATAGACGTGTTGATTGACAAAGACAGTTTCCAGTTTTGTTCTTTAAATTTAAAAAAAACAAAACGCCAACCAATAGTCCCGTTCCCATTTGAAAAACCTACTGTAATTGACTCAATTTCTATCCGATTTCACAATTCATATGTTATTTTTCAATGGAAGAACCCCTTATTAATATTCTAAAAGAAAATATAAAATATCAAGTCGGACCCATATCGACAAATTTGCAAAGGGGTTAGCCTTTGTGAATTTTTTAATGAAAAAATGAAATGCATGATGGGGAAATTCTATTTCTAGCTATAAGTACTCTATAATAGACGTGTTGATTGACACAGACAGTTCCCGGATTTGTTCTTTAGTTTTAAAACAAATCACCAACCAAAAGTCCAGTTCCCATTCGATTTACATACTGTAAATGACTCAATTTCTATCCGATTTCACAATGAAAAGATTATTTGTCAATGGAACAACCCCTTATTAATATTCACAAGAAAATATAAATATCGAGTCGGACCCATAATCGACAAATTGCAAACGGTTAGCCTTTGCGAATTTTTTAATGAAAATATTAAATTTCACGATGGGGCAATTCTATCACTGGCTATTATACTCTATAGATAGAAGTGTTGATTGACAAAGACTTTTTCCCCATTTTGTCCTTTAATTAAATAACAAAACCCCAACCCAAAAGTCCAGTTCCACTGTAAATGACTCAATTTCTATCCGATTTCACAATGAATAGGTTATTTGTCAAAGGAAGAACCACCTTATTAATATTCTTCAAGAAAATATAAATATCAAGTCGGACCCATAATCGACAAATTGGCAAAGGGTTAGACTAGTAAATTTTTTTATGAAAAAAAAAAATGCACGATGGGGCAATTCTATCACTGGCTATAAGTTCTCTATAGATAGACGTGTTGATTGACAAAGACGTTCCCAGTTTTGTTCTTTAATTAAATACACAAACTTTAACCAAATATTCAGTTCCCATTCAAAAAACCTTCTATAAATGACTCAATTTCTATCCGAGTCACAATGAATAGGTTATTTATCAATGTTAAAACCCATTATTAATAGTTTAAAAAGAAAATATAAATGTCGAGTCGGACCCATAATCGACAAAT
Source organism: Sweltsa coloradensis (assembly GCA_024449915.1). Lineage (NCBI taxonomy): Eukaryota > Metazoa > Arthropoda > Insecta > Plecoptera > Chloroperlidae > Sweltsa > Sweltsa coloradensis. The sequence goes on from JAMZAV010000087.1 coordinate 1,260,385, forward strand.
TTTTCAAAGGGGTTAGCCTTTGTGAATTTTTTAATGAAAAAAAGAAATGCACTTGGGGCAATTCTATCACTGGCTATAAGTACTCTATAGATAAACGTGTTGATTGACAAAGACAGTTCCGGTTTCGTTCTTTAAATAAATAACGAAACCCCAACCAAATAGTCTATTTCCCATTCGATTTACCTACTGTAAATGACTCAAATTTCCCCTCCGATTTCATAATGAATAGGTTATTTGTCAATAAAAGAAACCCCTCATTAATATTCCAAAGAAAAATATAAATATCGAGTCGGACAATAATCGAACAAATTTGCAAAGGGGTTAGCCTTTGCGAATTTTGAATGAAAAATGAAATGCACGATGGGGCAACTCTATAACAGGCTATAAGTACTCTATAGATAGACGTGTTGATTGACAAAGACAGTTCCCGGTTTTGTTCTTTAATTAAATAACAAAACCCCAACCAATAGTCCAGTTCCCATTCGATTAACCTACTGAAAATGACTCAATTTCTATTTCCCAATTTCTAATGAATAGGTTATTTTGGGCAATGTAAGAACCCCCTTAATAAAATTCTACGAGAAAAAATAAATACGAGTCGGACCCATAATCGACAAATTTGGAAAGGCGTTAGCCTTTGTGAATTTTAAAAAAAAAAATGAAATTGCACGTTGGGGCAATTCTATCACGAAGTATAAGTACTCTAAGATAGACGTGTTGATTGACAAAGACAGTTTCCGGTTTCGTTCTTTAATTAAATAACAAAACCCCTTCCAAATAGTCCAGTACCCATTAGATTAACCCACTGTAAATAACTCAATTTCTATCCGACTTCACAATGAATAATGTTATTTGTCAATAGAAGAACCCCCGTATTAAAATTCTACAAGAAAAAATATATATCGAGTCGGACCCATAATCGACAAATTTGCAAAGGGGTTACCTTTGTGAATTTGTAATGAAAAATGAAGTATAAGTACTCTATAGATAGACGTGTTGATAGACAAAGACTGTTCCAGGTTTTGTTCTTTAATTAATAACAAAACCCCAACCATTGTTCAGTTCCCATTCAAATAAACCCACTGTAAATGACTCAATTTCTATCTGATTTCACAATAAATAGGTTATTTGTCAATGGAAGAACCCCCTTTTAAATATTCTACAAGAAAGTATAAATATTGAGTCGGACCCATAATCGACAAATTTGCAAAGGGCTTTGTGAATTTTTTAATAAAAAATAAAATGCACTTTGGGGCAATTCTATCACTGGCTATAAGTACTCTATTGATAGACGTGTTGATTGACAAAGACAGTTCCTGGTTTTGTTCTTTAATTAAATAACAAAACCCCAAAACCCAAAAGTTCAGTTCCCCTTCGATTTACCTACTGTAAATGACTCAATTACTCTCCGATGTCACAATGAATAGGTTATTTGTCAATACAAGAACCCCCTTATTAATATTCTACAAGAAAATATAAATATCGAGTCGGACCCATAATCGAAAAATTTGCAAAGGGGTTAGACTGTGTGAATTTTTTAATAAAAAAATAAAATGCAAGATGGGGCAATTCTATCACTGGCTATAAGTACTCTATAGATAGACGTGTTTATTGACAAAGACAGTTCCCGGTTTTGTTCTTTAAATAAAAACAAACCCCAACCAAAAAGTCCATTTCCCATTCGATTAAACCTACTGTAAATAAATCAATTTCTCTCCTTTTTCATAATGAATAGGTTATTTGTCAAAGGAAGAACCCCTCATTAATATTCTACGAGAAAATATAAATATCGAGTCGGAACAATAAACGACAAAATTTGAAAAGGGGTTAGCCTTAGCGAATTTTTAATGAAAAAATGAAATGCACAATGGGGCAATTCTATAACTGGCTATAAGTACTCTATAAATAGAAGTGTTGATGACAAAGACAGTTCCCGGTTTTGTTCTTTAATTAAATAACAAAACCCAAAACCCAAAAGTCCAGTTCCCATTCGATGACCTACTGTAAATGACTCAATTCGTCTCCAATTTCACAATAAATAGGTTATTTGTCAATGTAAGAACCCCCTTATTAATATTCTACAAGAAAATATAAAAATAGAGTCGGACCCATAATCGACAAATTTGCAAAGGGGTTAGCCTTTGTGAATTTTTTAATGAAAAAATGAAATGCACTTTGGGGCAATTCTATCACTAATATAAGTACTCTATAGATAGACGTGTTGATTTACAAAGACTGTTCCCAGTTTTGTTCTTTAATTAAATAACAAAACTTCAACCAATAGTTCAGTTCCCATTCAAATAACCTTCTGTAAATGACTCAATTTCTATCCGATTTCACAATAAATAGGTTATTTATCAATGTTAGAACCCCCTTATTAATATTTTACAAGAAAATATAAATATCGAGTCGGACCCATAATCGACAAATTTGCAAAGGGGTTAGCCTTTGTGAATTTTTTAATGAAAAAATGAAATGCACGTTGGGGCAATTCTATCACTGGCTATAAGTACTCTATTGATAGACGTGTTGATTGACAAAGACAGTTCCCGGTTTTGTTCTTTAATTAAAAAAACAAAACGCCAACCAATAGTCCAGTTTCCCATTTGAAAAACCTACTGTAATTGACTCAATTTCTATCCGATTTCACAATTCATATGTTATTTTTCAATGGAAGAACCCCCTTATTAATATTCTAAAAGAAAATATAAATATCAAGTCGGACCCAAATCACAAATTGCAAAGGGGTTAGCCTTTGTAAATTTTTTAATGAAAAAATGAAATGCACGTTGGGGCAATTCTATTACTGGCTATAAGTACTCTAAAGATAGACGTGTTGATTGACAAAGACAGTTCCCGGTTTTGTTCTTTAATTAAATAACAAAACCCCAACCAATGTCTAGTTCCCATTCGAATTAACTTACTGTAAATGACTCAATTTCTATCCGATTTCACAATGAATAGATTATTTGTCAATGGAAGAACCCCCTTTATTAATATTCTACTAGAAAATATGAATATCGAGTCGGACCCATAAACGACAAATTTGCAAAGGGCCTTTGCCTTGTGACTTTTTTAATGAAAAAATTAAATGCACGATGGGCAATTCAATCACTAGCTATAAGTACTCTATAGGTAGACGTGTTGATTGACCAAGACAGTTTCCTGTTTTGTTCTTTAATTAAATAACAAAACCCCAAACCAAAAGTCCTAGTTCCCATTCGATTAACCTACTGTAAATGACTCAATTTCTATCTGATTTCACAATAAATAGGTTATTTGTCAATGTAAGAACACCCTTATTAATATTCTACAAGAAAATATAAATGTCGAGTCGGACCCATAATCGAAAAATTAGCAAAGGGGTTAGCCTTTGATAATTTTTTAATGAAAAAATTAAATGCACGTTCGGCAATTCTATCACTGGCTATAAGTAGTCTATAGATAGACTTGTTGATTGACAAAGACAGTTCCCGGTTTTGTTCTTTAATTAAATAACAAAACCCCAACCAATAGTCTAGTTCCCATTCGATTAACCTACTGTTAATGACTCAATTTCTATCCGAATTCACAATAAATAGGTTATTTGTCAATGGAAAAACCCCTTATTAATATTCTACAAGAAAATATAAATATTGAGTCGGACCCATAATCGACAAATGAAAAAATGAAATGCACTTTGGGGCAATTCTATCACTGGCTGTAAGTACTCTATTTATAGACGTGTTGATAGACAAAGACAGTTCCTGGTTTTGTTCTTTAATTAAATAACAAAACTCAACCAATCAGTAAATGTACCCATTCAATACCTTCTGTAAATGACTCTATTTCTATCCGATTTCATAATGAATAGGTTATTTGTGAATGGAAGAACCCCTTATTAATATTCTACAAGAAAATATAAATATCGATTCGGACCCATAATCGACAAATTTGCAAAGGGATATGCCTTTGTGAATTTTTTAATGGAAAAATGAAATGCACGTTGGGGCTATTCTATCACTGGCTATAAGTACTCTATAGATAGACGTGTTGATTGACAAAGACAGTTCCCGGTTTTGTTCTTTAAATAACAAAACCCCAACCAATAGTACAGTTCCCATTCGATTCACTTACTGTAAATGACTCAATTTCTATCCGATTTCATAATGAATAGGTTATTTGTCAATGGAAGAACCCCCTTATTAATATTCACAAGAAAATATAAATATCGAGTCGGACCCATAATCGACAAATTTGCAAAGGGGTTAGCCTTTGTGAATTTTTAAATGAAAAAATGAAATGCACGATGGGGCAATTCTATCACTGGCTATAAGTACTCTATAGATACACGTGTTGATTGACAAAGACTTTTCCCGATTTTGTCCTTTAATTAAATAACAAAACCCCAACCAATAGTCCAGTTCCACTGTAAATGACTTAATTTCTATCCGGTTTCACAAACAATAGGTTATTTGTCAATGGAAGAACCATCTTATTATTATTCTACAAGAAAATATAAATATCGAGTTGGACCCATAATCGACCAAATTGCAAAGGGGTTAGCCCTTGTGACTTTTAAATGAAAAAATGAAATGCACAATGGGGCAATTCTATCACTGGCTATAAGTACTCTATAGATAGACGTGTTGATTGACAAAGACAGTTTCCGGTTTTGTTCTTTAATTTTATAACACTAGGGAAAACGCCAAAGTCGTTGTTAAACGAGTGAGTGAGCCATGTGTTGAGTACCCGATTATATTTCTTTTCTTCCCCCACCTTAGGCCTACCTAGCCTATCATCGGCTAGAGAGGCGCATTATGACCTTACAGTTGACGCGCCCGTCCCCGTATACCAACTAAACTTTAAAAAAACTATTATTTATACGAATATAATCAAACTTAAATGCAAATGTTCCCGGGTACTCACCACATGACTCGCTCACTCGTCTAACTACGACTTTGGCGTTTCCCTAGTCTAGTTGGCTAAGGCGCCCTTGTAGCCGAGATGTGAAAGAAGTGGGTTCAATCCCCTGGTCGGGAAAGATTTTGTAATTTCTTGATTGTATTTCAAAAATAATTAAACATGTTTTGAAATGCATATAACGCTGTGTAGTCCATCATGTGGCAATAGGGCCTACTATGGTAAACATAGCCAGTACGTAATACGTGAAAATATTGCAAGGTTTACTCAATCTACGAGCGAAATTTGGGGGTACCTTGACGTGCAATATTCGACAGACCTTGCAGGGGCACGGCATTTCACGGCCAGGCGAATAACAAACAAAAAATATCTTTCAAAATCTAAGACATTGTCGTTAAAATAATTTCTAAACATTGGAAGTCTATTTTTCAGTTTATTATTTCTTGTAGGTTTAAATCGCCATGAATCTTGCTGATTTTGTTAGCAGTTCTCAATAAACTCGTACCGGATGTCTGTTTAAAATTTCAGCGCAATCTGTTCAGCGATTCGGCTGATTTTCAACGTACACACACACACACACACACACGCACGCACGCAGAAAAACAGTAAGGGCCGTTTAAGTCGAATGGAAATCACTACGTTCGCTACGCTCACTCGTTCAAAAACCCCAACCAATATTTCAGTTCCCATTTGATTAACCTACTGTAAATGACTCAATTTCTATCAGATTTCACTATGAATATGTTATTTGTCAATGGAAGAATTCCTTTATTAATATTCTACAAGAAAATATAAATATCATGTCGGACCCATAATCGACAAAATTCGCAAAGGGGTTACCTTTTAATTTTTAATGAAAAAATGAAATGCACGTTGGGGCAATTCTATCATTGGCTATAAGTACTCTATAGATAGACGTATTGATTGACAAAGACAGTTCCCGGTTTTGTTCTTTAATTAAATAACAAAACCCCAACCAATAGTTCAGTTCCCATTTGATTTACCTACTGTTAATGACTCTATTTCTCTCCGATTTCATAATGAATAGGTTATTTGTCAATGGAAGAACCCCCTTATTAATATTCTACAAGAAAATATAAATATCGAGTCGGACGCATAATCGACAAATTTGCAATAGATAGATTGATAGAAAAGTTGCTGGAATTAATCGAAAAAGATTTTTAGAGAGACCTTTTATAGGTTTATAATAAACAAGTTACAATTGAATCTTGACAATATTCGCTAGATTTATAATTTATACTACCTCGATAAAACTTGATTTAAACAATTTTGCAGTGGAATTTAAAAAAGTATTGAGATCCAATTCAAACAAAATACTTGTACAAATATAGCCAAGCCTTAAATACTCACTTAATAGTTGCACGAACTATGAGATTTCAATCAATAGTTCAAAATTCGTTTTTACCAAGCTTTTGAAGGATGTAGACGTATTTAGAGTGCGCAAATGAAGATGGGTAACGAGTGTTTGGCATTTCTTTTAGATCATTATTTTTTTAGTAAGTAAGTCTTGGCTTTCTTTTACAAGTATTTTGTTGTGTGGTATGTATTCATTTTGCGAATTCTATTTTGCCAAGCTTTTTAGGATGAAGTCAAGGCCGATGCAGTGAGAGGATGAATTATTTAGAAATCACAAATGTAGAAATGTACATATATCAGATTTGTTGTAGTTGTACAGTCGTTGATACCCGAGCGATCGAACCATGTTTAATGCTGCTTTGGACTTGATTGAGGTTGGCTCAGAGGATGGCTCTCAAAAGACGATGAAAGAGGTAAAGTCTATCTCGCAAACATTAGCTGGTAAGTAGGAGAGTATATTATTACCCTCTGATACTAGAACGAGCTCTGGCGCTCGTCGTCGAGGACTTCTCCCCCGTCCCTTCCCGACACGCTCTTCTCGACAACTACCATGACAACACGAACGACGACAAAGACGATGACTACCACGACGTGAGTACTCCCCCCAACCCCCTTTCCTACCGTTACCTGTAACTGGTTCTGACCAGCATGGGATTTCCCTCCCCATACCCTAAGATAGAGAGACGCATATTGACATAACGGTCGACGCGCTCTTATTCCAAATAAATTGGAAAACTGAAGCAAACTGTTGCTATTCGAAAGCAGCGTTTGACCCTGGTCTATAATCTGCAAATGGAAGACAGAGATGCGTGTGAAGTAATATTATTTGAACAGAGATAAAATCCACAATCTCTGTCATTGCTCTATTTTTTTAAACTTAAATATAAAGGAAACGGGTCGGGGCCACATCACCGAATATCCACTGCACACAATACCCACAACACCGAATTCACAGTTGAAAAATGTTAAAGTATTTCAAATGGGTTTTTAAGCCCGAATAATTTTTTTTTCGAGTCCAAAAAAAAGAATAGGCCAATCCCCGAATCCCACAACACAAAATCGCCACAAGACCAAAAAAGGGTAAAATCAAAAGAAAACTTGTGAGAACGACCCGTTGCTAGGGCCACAACCCCAAATTTTTTGGGTTTTGTGGCAATTGTTGCTGGGATACCGGGTTCACAACACCGAAAATTCGGTCTTAGACCCACCCAGTAGGCCACAACACCGAAATTTTGGGGTCTTACGACAGGGCATGCCACACGACCAATTTCTGAAAAAAATTAACATTTTTCATCTTAAATTTGGGGTTTTGTGGGTATTTTTTTGGAGTTAAATTTTCGGTGATGTGATGATAAAAACGATGTTTTGAAACGTCACTGTTTCCCCCCTGCTAAACCCTCATGAACCCCGTAGACTTAGGAGAGTGAAGTGGGCATCTTAGAAGGCGCGACACGCACCCTAATGACTTTTGGTTTGCTCTAGTCCCAAAGGTTACCGTAGTTGGGCGCTACTGGAAAACTACCGGGATTCGAACTGGATGGGATAAAAGTGCTCCTCGTAAGTGAAAAATTTGTCAGACGTCTGTAAATAAAGGGGCGGTTCTTTTTTAGACATTCTTAAATAATATAAATCACGACGGAAATGTACGAAACAAAGAAAAATTTTATAAATCACTTTTTTTTAACCCCCTCTGCGGGCCCAAGGGTTCCACCCCCACTGTATGGAAGGTAAACCTGACCCTTTAGGTGTCTCATCTCCAACCTTTTTACTAAGTAGTTTTTGGGTTTTATGTATAAACGCCTTTGATTTAAAGTTGGAAAAAACCATTCATAGATAAGGGTTTACGGAGACTAGACATTTCTTCTTCAATGGTCTCTTATTCTCTCTGATATTCTGTCTGATATTCGTTTTAAACGACTTTATTTTGGGAAAAAAAAACCCCTTTACCCCCAAAAAAAAACCCCTTAAATCCCAGGGGGTGGGTGGTATCAATCATCCCCTAAATGAAAAATTTTAATAATTGAATTAAGAAAAATTTTTTTAAAATTTTAAAACCCTAAAAAAACCATGGTTTTTAATAAAAACATATTTTGTAATATTTAATAAAAAATTTTTTAATTGATAGCAAAATTTTAAGGCCATTCTAGACGCTAAATTGATTATTGAAGAGTTGTTTCTTGTAAAATTATTGAAATAACAGATTGGCATGAAAAAAAAAAATGAAAAAAAAAATTTTGCCCCTTTTTCCGGGCGTCCCGGTGTTAATTTTGCATATTGCGCAATTGCACTGGGCCCTATCAAGACCAATTTCAAAACGGTTTTTCAGATTATTTTTTTTTAAATAATTCGCACTTTTGTTCATTATGAACAAGTTTCGAAGGTTATGCGGAAGGGATACAACTACAATTTAGAATTTTTTTATTTAACCCTTGATTTGGGTTTTTGGGGAAATTTTTAGGGGCAAAAAAAAAAATTATAGCTTGAAATCCTTCCCGAAAAAACCTACAAAATTTTTTCACTTATGAACAAAGAGATGACAAATTAAAAAAAAAAAATAAAGATAATCTGAAAACCCTTTTTAAAATTGGGGGATTTGATAGTGCAATAAGGCGCAATATGCAAATTAAACACCGGGTACGCCCCAAAAATAGGGACAATAAATTTTTTATAGTTAAACTGTTAATTAAATAAAAAGTTACAAAAAGAACTCTCAATGAAGTAAATTAGCGTCTATCAATTTAAGTCTTTTTTTTGGGGGGGGGGGATAGGGGGGAATATTTCGGAGCTTATTTCTATTGTTACAATAATTTTTTTTTCTCCTTTGTTAAAATAGTAATAAATAGAGCGTATTTTAAAAACCCATAAGACAATAATGGCAAAAAGATGGTTTAACTGTGTATGTAAACGTACAAAAAATTCAGATAAATGACTACAAATTTGGGCTCATTGTAAAATCCCTTTTTTATGCCGGGGGTTATAAATTTTGCTCTATCTACTTAAAAAATCTACAACATTGTGAAAACATAAAACTTTATTGGGCAGAGAGATAAAAAACGTTTACGAATATTTTTCAAAAATACAAATTACTCATATTTTTTTAAAAATTAAAAAACCTAACGGCTAGTATTAGCAGTTTTAAAGGAAAACCCCAAATCATTTTTAAAAGGGTTTCAAGTTGAGTACCCAAAAAACCTTTGCATTTAATAGATAGGCTAGGGGGAGAGAGTAGAGACCATGCGGGTCCCCCAGTGGGGGGAAAAAAAAGGAATTTTACATGGACTCAACCATGGCCCCCTTTTCGTTCTAATGCAGTGGCGTAAATGAAAAACCCGACGCCCCCGGGGGGCAGGGGGGGGGTTTGGTTTTGTAAGAGGCCCGGCCGCAAAAGAACAGATTTTTTTTATTGTCATACCAATTTCAAATTGTGTCTTTTCCCACAAAGAAAACTTAATACTTTTTTTTAAAACAAATCTAAAAATTTGCACTCCCATTCTCTATTTTAAAAATTTTTATTGAGTTTGTTATACATGTTAAAACACGAAAAAACAATTTCAAAATGGGGTAAATTTTGGGATCCTACTAGCTTTCGAAAGCTTTTTTCAGAGCGAAATAACACGTAAAAAATATTTTGGAAATGGGGTTAAAAAGTCAAAATGAAAATTTTCATGAAAATTTTTTTTCTTCAGCGTCCCAAAAAACCCGGGGAAAATCGTAGCAGAAAATTACGTAATACATTTTTCGAAAAAAAGCAGTTTTAACATCAACGACATGTTGGGGGTTTTCGAAGACCCCCGAAAATTTCTTCAAGATGGGAAAATTTTCGTTAAGAGTGAAACAAACTAAGGCTTTCCCCCGGTTTTTCTTTTTTCCAAAAATGCACTAATTAAAAAATATAGGAATGGCTTTAAACAGGGCTATTTTAGAAATAAAAAATTTTTTTTCCAAATTTTTGCCCGGTCCCGGGCCAAATACCCACCCAAAAAAATTTCAAACTTAAATTGCCAGGGCACCCCATTAACGTAGGTGTTGTGCTTTTGTGACATTAATTTTTAACTGTTTTTTAGGACTGACGAGAAAAAAACAGATTTTTTTAACAATTGTCTTTCCGTAAATTTTTTCGTTTGGCGGTTTTTTTTTACCTTTGTACCGCCAAACAAAAAAAAATTCGAGGAAAGCAATTTTTAAAATAAACTGTTTTCCTCAGTCAGTCCAAAGAAAAACATTTAAAAAATTAATGTCCCAAAGCAAAAAACACCTACGTTGAATGGTGTGCCCGGCAAATTGAATTTTGAAATTTTTTTGAGGTGCATATTGGCCGTGTACCGGATCAGAAAAATTGGAAAAAAAATTTTGTTTTTCTAAAATAGCCAGTTTCCCAAAGCAATTCACTATATTTTGATTTAGTAGCATTTTGGGAAAAAATAAAAAAAAACGCGGGGGAATAGCCTTAAATAGAAAAATAGTAAGATTCGATGTTTATAAGATTTTTTTATCGTACCCAAAAAAGGGGAAGGTCTAATTTTCAGAGTTTAAAAGGTCCTCTGAAAATTTAATCAGGACGGATAGCCTTTTTTAAACCCCGAGTTTTTTTCTATATCAAAAGAAAGTCTTCAACGAAAGCAACTTTGCCCAAATCCAAAAAAAAGACCAAAGGTCCCAAAGGGGGGGGGAGTAGTGTTTTACCGGAAATCAGATTATAAAAAGCCAGTATTTTACAGCAATTAAAAAATTTTTATGGTGTAGGGGGAAATTTATACCTAAAAGTAATTGATGTTTTCTTTGTGTCGATTGATATTACCTAGGGGTCCCGTCCCAAAACGTTTTTGCGGGCAATTTGCGGTACGCTTGGTTTCAATAACCCGTTGAATAATTGATATATTGCCGAATTGGTTTTTGTTTTTTTATTTTTTTAATTTACTAGCGCACATTGTGGTGGGGCGTGCGTGGGTTTTAAAATTTATTTTTGTGGGCAAAAAAAATAGTTCGGTACGGTCAATTTTTGTCAAAGTTAATACTGATAGCATTGCATTTGCTAATCCCCCCCCCCCCCCCCCCCCCCCCCCCCCCCCCCCCCCCCCCCCCCCCTCCTCGCCTCGCCCCACCCAATAATTCAAAGATAAAATGTTCCCGATTTTTTGCAGTATTACAAGTACGTATATACTTACAAGTAAGACAAGAAAATAGGTGCCCCCCTAGGCAAAAACAAGATATTGAAAAATATGGTAATTTTTTTTTTTAATACATAACTTCTGGATTATACTTTAAAAGCGTGAACGTGTTGAAAAAATCATAATATATATTTAATGTTAGTAATGATTTATCAATATTTGCCATTCAGTAAAATGCTAAATAATTATTTTTGAACCCCCAACTAACCCGTTAACAACGCACGACACGTTCATTCACATCGCGAATTATATAGTATCTCATCCAGGAGCATTCGACCCGGGGGGCCGGGGGGGCGCCTTTTTGTACTAAATTGAGGCCAAGACGGCGCCCGGCTGAGATTTTTTGTACAACCCGGGGCACCAAAAGGCTAAAAATGTGAAAAACTGAAAATGAGCAATTTTTCAGCTGTTCTTTTTTTACCCCTTCGCCCCTTTAAAACTATCAGAGATTATCTAAATCTTTTAGTGCTATCACAGAAATAAAATGAATAAAACATCTTGGTCAGATAAAAGTTGAAAAATGTTATTATTTAATACCATACAAAAATGAAAAATTTCAAAAAAGGGGCCAAGCCCAAAAAGAGGAAGATACAAGTGGGTAACTGCATAAAGTGGGAGATCTAGAATGTGGCCAAGCCCCTTTTTTTGTTTAAAATAATAAAATATATTTTTTAATTGTATAATAAAATTTAAAAAATTTTCAAATCCAATTAATCTAACTATTTAATTTTGAAATAAAATATTTAAAAAAAAAACAAAAATATAATAAAATTTTTTGAGAATTTTCATTTGGAAATATCAAAATTTAAAGAAGCCATTTCCCTTCAAAAATTTAAAGCTTGGGCGATGGATTTGGATGGTTTTGTTTTATAGTTCAGTAAAAGAAACCAAATTAAAAATTTAGACCAAGCTTTTAATTTTGAAGGGTCGTTAATTTGTTTCCACAGAAATTTTTTAAACATGCAAACGCTTTTTCGACGTTTTGGTTTTGGGTGAGCGTAATTGGTGCATAAGCGCCAGGTTTTGCAGATAGTATTTAAATTTATTTTGTTTTCCCCCTTGCTTTGGGCCCGCGCAGACGTTGGGAAATTGTTTAATTTTTCGACGACGCATGAGGACAGGGGCGCACATACAACACACACATTACAAGTAAATCGAACAATTTTTTAAAAAAAAAAAAAAGCAAAATTTTGCTTTTAAGAAAAAATTTTTTATTGCCATGAAAAAATATTACAATCGGAAAAGCATGAGTGTAAAGTAGGGAAGGAAAAATTTGGAAAAAACGAAAAATCGAAAAGCGATTTATAATTTAATTTTTTTAATTTGCCAAATTTCAGATGATAATATTTAAACATGAAATTTAAAGGTTTCGTGAAAAATCATTACAACGGATTAAGCATTAGGTTTTAAAAACGAAAAGTTTTTAATCGAAAAAAATCGAAAAAATTTGGGTTTTTCACGAAAAATAATTTTTCGATTGCGTCAAAAAAAGGAGTTCTAAGTTAGAGATTCGAAGGGTCAGAAAATTTCGAAATTTGAAATAAAAGGTTAAAATATCGTAAAATTGCGATTTCATGAAATATAAATTTTTTGATTTTGCCAAATTTAGATGATAATTACTCATAAAATTTGGTTTTTGTAGAAAAATCAGTACACTTGAATAAAACATGTAAGTGTTTTTAAAGTCGAAGATTTTTTTTTAAAGTAAAAAATCCTATAAAAAAAAGAATATTGCGATTTTTTTTACGAGAAAAATTTTTTTAGAGCTAAAAAATGGCGTGCTAAGTTCAAACATTTCAAAGGCCCAGAAAATTTTATCCAAACGGAGTATTTTATGGAAAACGTGGTAACAAACATACAAAAATACAAACAGAAAAAAAGAAAGGAAAAAAAACTTCCGGGTTTTTTCCCAGTGTAGAGAAATGGGAACTTCGTTCGCGCTACGTTCACCAATCATAGCATATATAATTTCAATATATTCCCCCTAAAATTTTATCAAATCGGAGAGCCGTTGCCAAATTAGAAAAATTCATTAAAAAATCGAAAAAAATAGAAAAGTACGATAATCATAAAAATATTGACGAAGTACCCAAAAAAAGGGGCAAGTCTACGTCGAGATTTAGAAGGTCCCCTCAAATTTTTTTCAAGATCGTATGCCGTTTGCCGGTAGATCCGAACAAGCAGACAAAAAAAAAAAATCCCCCCCCCCCCCCCAAAAAAAATAGGGGGTCAGTGAAATTAAAGTCTTCCTTTTCTCATCCAAAAAAAATAAGTGAAAATGGAAACGGTAAAATTTGGGGGGAAAAAACGGGGCACAATAGCAACGTCACGATTAGCTATTAGTAATTGATTGGAATGCTAAGTCCTATTTTTTTCAACCCTTTGGTAACCCCGACGAAGGGAGGGGCGTTAGGGGTGACGGGGGGACAAGTGGTGGAAGGCCTGTGCTGGCAAAACAGCCACAAGCAATGGGGGAGGGAGGGGGTTTTCCCCCACGTCGTGGTGTCTTCGCTGTGTATCATCCGCAGTGTTGTCATTGTCGTCGCCGTCGGGGAGGTAGTCAAAGGGAAGGGGAAATTCCCCGACGACGACCAGAGCTCGCCATTTGTTTCAGGAAAAAAAATCCCCTAATCACGGGGCCAAACCCCGAGAAGGGTTTCGAGTTGGGAATTTTATAATTAGCCACTAAGGATTTAATAAATTTAAAATAGTGGGCACTTGTGGGCGACTTTTCGAAGATTTAAACGTATTTTTAACAAGTATGATAATAAAAGTGTAATGTAATTTTAGGGGGGCAGTCGCAAAAAAAAATAGTACCAGGGGGGGGCGGCAAACGTCAAAGTCTATAAATTTTATACCGATATATTGCATTGTCCCCCCCCCCACCCCACCCCCCAACAAAGAGAATTCCATGAATTTTTAGGAATGTTTTTTAAGATAGAATCCATTTAAACATAATAAAAAAAATAGAAAGCCACCCTGTGATAAATGTAGATTTTTTTTTAAAATCATCAAAACAAAATTTGAATATTAAAATCAAGGGGTGAAAGAAAATGATTTTTTTTATTTGAGCTGAATTTTTCGGCAGAGAAATTTTTTTTGTTCCCCGTAATTGCCATAATGAGGTACTTCGTATTGCATATACTGGTAGGCATATAGAGAAAAACTTTCTTTCCAAGGACGTCCAAAGAATTACGCAGATATCACACGCTGCATCCCAACTTTTCCCTCCTTTTAATTTAAGCCCGGGGCCATCTTTTTCATTTCACCCTCCACTGGTAGTGTCCAAATTTCAAAACGACGGTTTTTACCACTCGAAAATTACAGTTGAATGTTAACTACCGACAGACTTTCAATCTCACAGACTACACACTTCACTCTCCCCAAATTTTTTTCTATCATTATCACCGAAATTTGTGTGAAACACACAAAATCTTTTTTGTGGGATACTTTGGGAAATCTTAGAAAAAAAAGTAACTCTTGTGTTTTGTTATCTTGAGAATGAGATTACAAGGTAACGCTTTTTTTAGTAACAGCAGTAAAGAACAACTACACCCCAAAAAAATATTATGCGGTTTATATGATACATTTTATCAAAAAAAACTGCAAGTGTCCCAATTTTCAACGATAAAACACTTCCCGTTATTTAACCGACAACAAAAACGTATTTACGTATTCTGGTGAAAATAGGGACAGTTTTTGACATTATAAAAAGTTTTGAGGACTAAAGAAAAATAAAAAAGTTATGAAATCATAAATTTGGTTTTGCCATTTTATAAAAATGTAATAAAACTCAGGACTTTGTAAAGACCCCGTCTGGACCCGGGGGAGAATTTTCTAGAGCATGGGTCTGCTAAACGTAAAAAAAGGGGATTCAAGAGAAAAAGTCCCCTCAAAACATCAGCTAGTATGAAGGGTAGTATTTTATTTCTTTCTTTTTTTGCTCTGGCTCGCGCGAGGACCCTTTCCCCCTTCCTTTACGACCCTCGACGGACGACGAGGAGACAATGACACCACGAACGATGACGAAGACAATGACGACCCATGAGAACCCCCTTTCCTCCCCTTAAAGGCTGGTTTTTAACCCAGGGCTCCCTCCACCCCCCCCCCCCCCCTAAATTTGAGGGTGCATTAGACCCCAACGGTTGACGCGCCCCTTTAAACCAAAAAACAAAAAAAAAACACTTTTTCAAAGGGAAATGCAAGAAAGGGATTTTTTTTAAAAAACAAAAGGGGTTCACCTAATCGGACGTCACAGCCCCAGCGGGGTTTTCGCGGGAAAGAGCAAGGTTCAACCAAAGATTTTATCAACTTTTTTATTCCAAAAGAATTGAGAATATTTTCGGTTTATTTGGTTTTAATTACGGGGAACAAGTTTTTTAAGGGGTAGCCCTTAAAACCGTAACCCCCGCCCCTTTTGGAGTAAAAAGCCTTTTCCCATACCCAGATTCAGGCACTTTTGGGAGGAGGAAGTAAAAAAAAGGGAAAGTGATGACTTTTAGCGGTTTCAAGCCAAACTTTTTACCCTCTCGTAACCGACAAAAAATTGGGGGTTTGTTTTTAGGCCTGGAACAAAAATTTCCCGATGATTTTTCTAATGTGTTTAAAAGTTATACGGGGGCGTCAACTCGAAAACACGAAATCCAATGGCTGAGTGAAACATTTTATTTAGAATTTAAAAAAAATTAAAATAAAACAATGACTTTGTAGTGATGTTGCACTGGCGTGCATTTCATGAGTCTACAAAAGCGAGCTAACAGCAATGCTAGTCTGTCATCACCATCTCTATTCTCTAACATTTTCCTCCGTGCCCCTAGTAAGATGCAACCTTCAACTCTCAAGTGTCTAAAGGGTTGCCTAGCGAACGCAAGGTAGTTACACAAAACCCGTTTCAAAAACATTATTTGAAAAGGAACAATGTTTCGGTGTTGTGACCCGTCCTGGATGGGTCGTAAGACCGAATGTTTCGGTGTTGTGGCACATACTGGATAGGTCGTAACACCGAAATGTTTCGGTGTTGTGACCCGTCCTGGATGGGTCGTAAGACCGAATCATTCGGCATTGCGGCGTCAAAGCTTTCGGTGTTGTGGAAATTGTGTGATGTGGGTATTCGGAGCAAAGTCACCCGTTTCGGTCTTATGGCCCATCTAGATAGGTCGTTCGTCACAATTTTGAAAAGTTGTGATAAACGACCCATCCTGCTAGTGCCACAACACCGAATTTTTCGGTCTTGTGGCAATTGTGTGCTGTGGATACCTCTGTCGAAAATATTCGGTCTTGTGGCATAGTCTGTTTTTCGGTGTTGTGGGTATTGTGTGCAGTGGATATTCGGTGATGTGGCCCCGACCCAAAGGAAACGTGTGTAAAACAAAAAGAATGGATAACGAGTCATTCATTAGTGGCACTGAGCGTGAGCGTAATTTATCAAGTAGTTTACTGCTATTTTATTACACGTTTTGGTCCATCCGCAAGGCAATATGATCTTTAATTCGGCATAACGACATAACCACATAACGACATAACAACATAACTACATATCGACATAACCACATAACCACATAAAGACATAACGACATATTGACATAACCACATAACGACATAACGACATAACGACATAACGACATAACGACGCAACGACATAACCACATAACGGCATATTGAATACGACATAACCACATAACCACATAACGGCATATTGAATAATAAATAATAATAAATAATAAATTGTATTTAGAGTCTACCCACTCAGTTATATAACTGATTTTCAGTGGGGGACTTTAAATCAAAGCGACCAAGCCAACCCTGTAGGCCCCGACGCAATCGACGAGTGAGCGAGAACCAACCAAAGATCGATATTTTTAATAGGAAATATAGCAATCAGTGGTATGGACAGTGCGAACACCCGCGCTCGTTGGTCTTGTGGTTAGCGTATCTGCTTCCAATGCAGAAGGTCCAGGGTTCGATTCCCGCCAAAGTCAGTAGTTTTTAACTTCTGATTTGGACTCAAGTCCATCAGTTCTTGTCTTAGGAGTTTGTAAACGGTGACTTTGGAGCCGTCCTAGCAACGAAGCACATAATAAATTTCAGAGTTGTTCTGAATCGGCCTTGTTGATTCTGGCGTTGATCGCGGGTGTTCGCACTGTCCATACCACTGATTGCTATATTTCCTATTAAAAATATCGATCTTTGGTTGGTTATCGCTCACTCGTCGATTGCGTCGGGGCCTGCAGGGTTGGCTTGGTCGCTTTGATTTAAAGTCCCCCACTGAAAAACAGTTATATAACTGAGTGGGTAGACTCTAAATAAAATTTATTTATTTATTTATTTATTTATTTAACAAGGCCGATTTAGAACAACTCTGAATTTATTATGTGCTTCGTTGCTAGGACGGCTCCACATACGTTATACGTTACATACGACATAACCACATAACGACAACCACATAACCACATAACCACATAGCCACATAACGACATAACCACATAACCACATAAAGACATAACCACATAACGGCATAACGACAGAACCACATAACCACATGACAACACAACGACATAACCACATAACGACATAACGACATAACCACATAACACATAACGCATAACACATAACGACATAACCACATAACGCATAACCACATAACCACATAACGACATAACCACATAACGACATAACCACATAACGACATAACGAACGACATCACCACATAACGACATAACGACATAAAGACATAACCACATAACGACATACGACTTAACGACATAAAACCACATAACGACATAACGCCATAACGGCATAACGACATCACGGCATAATTACATAACGACATAACGACATAATGACATAACGACATAACCACAAAACCACATAACCACATAACCACATAACGGCATAACCACATAACGACATAACCACATAACGACTCTTCTAGACAACGTCCCACGTTCACACGACTTCGACTTTGGCAATCTGATTTATTTTTTCCTACTGCTCGGGTGGGGGGGGGGGGGGGGAAGGTTCCAGTCATTTTTGTCCCTTTTTGACCTAGCACTTACTGGCACAATCTGGACTTTGCTCTTTCATTTGGACAGAAGGAGACTAGTTACAAAACCAACATTTTGTGTGTTTGCCCATGGACTAAGTGAGTAAAGTCTTTTTAACAAAACTTTGACTCTAGAAAAAAGAATCAAGTCATCCATTGAGAAAAATACTGACTTGTCCCTTTATACCAACCCAATTTGCACATTTTTGTTCAACATGGTTTTAACCTACGGGCATAAAGAGATAGTTTTTAGTGTTGTGGTGTTTATTATACCAATTCAAAAAGTTCTTGCTGATTTAGTGAAGAAGAACCTGTTGGTATCGTGCATTTCGTTATGCTTTTGGGAGACCTTTACATTATTGGGTGGTGACTCTCAGCGTCCAGTGTGCAGTACTTTCGTACTTTTCGGACTATACATTAAGGGAAATCAACATTTTCTTGTTCTGTTTTCAGATTTCGACAGATAACTTAACCCCGTCTGGGCCCGGGGTAAAATTGGCCCAGAGCATGGCTCTGCTAATCGTAAAAGGCGATTCAAGAGAAAAAGTCCACCTCGCAAACATCAGCTAGAAAGAACGGAGTATCTTACTCCCCGAAACTAGAGGCGAGCTCTGGCAATCGTCGTCGGGGACCTTGCCCCCTTCCCTTGACGACCCCCCGGCGACGATGACAATGACACAACGAACGATGACAAAGACGATGACGACCGCGACGTGAGAAACCCCCTTTCCTCCCCTTACCCGTGGCTGGTTCTGACCAGCATAAGCTTCTCCTCCCCCCTCTTAGGCTAGAGTGGTGCATTATGACCTAACGGTTGACGCGTCCTTAATCCAAATAAACCAAAAAAATAGATAACTTAATACTGATTTCTCATACATAGTATTTTTTTATTTTACAATTCAAGGAACTGTTTTTTTTTTTCGTTCGAGTTCTCAAATTCCCCCAAAAAATTGCAACTTTTAGTCGATATTTTAAAATAAGGTGTGACCGTCACCATTGTCATACAAAAACAAAATTTGAAAAACAAGCCTTGGGTACGAGGATTAGTTACACTTTTTTGAATATGCACAAAAAGGATCATCTATTGTGAATGAAAGATGTAGGCGTATTTCCAAAAGTACGAACGCTCAGATTCAGCTCAAAACGTAAATTACTAATTTGATTGAGATTTCAAACTTTGTCCTGTTCTGTTAATATTTTGACTATGTTCGAGTGATCGTGCAAATAAATAGTAAGAATTGAGTTGATATTGATGGTTGATGCTAGGCCTAGCTCTTAGGACTCCAATGATTGTCAATCAGATACAGATAGTAATGAAAGAGAATTAGTCAGAAAAAACAAGGCGTAATTTAAAAAACTTGGTCACAAACAACTTTAAATTAGCTGTAGTTGTCATCAGCAGGTGAAACGTTTTATAGCCCCCAGCCCTTTAGGCTGGGCTTTTGTTCTCTTTGCTTTCCCAACCTGCCAACCCTTCTCTAATCTGAACTAATTATGTAAAACTGTCACAGGTAATTCATTAATTATTTCATTTCATTCGTTTTAAATGTTAATCTTTTATGGTTGGTTTATGGTTGACTGGTTAACTAATTAATTTATCAATTAATTAACGAGTAAACGAATGATTAAAAAATATTTTATGACAAAATAAAATAATTAATTAAACATTAATTAAATTCACAAATTTTGTGAAACCTTAGGCCCAACTCAATAATCCTCTACCATTTCCAAGTTCTTCAAGAGATGTCAGTTTTAGTTTGTTTGGGGGGGGGGGGGGGGGGGGTGAACAGAAAACGTCACACAAAACATAAATAAATGTTTGATTTTATTATGGTTAGGTATTATGGCAATTAACAATAACTATGGCAATTAAGAATGGCCTTTTAACACGCAATAACAATTTCATTCTTCTTTCTATCTATCTATCTTTCATTTTAGCTTGTTTGTCCTGTTTGCAGATCTATTTTCGCCACTCCAAACCCTCAAATCCATTTTTCTCAAAATACTTCATTGTCCCCCCCCCCCCCCCCAGCACGCGGCCATAGACAATAGACTATAAGTTATATGTAAACGGTTGGCAGACACATTGTGTTTGGGGCTTTACCCTTTTCTGTTTACCGCCTCATTTTAATTGTATAAATGTACTTGATGAACGTCGTTTTTTTTTTAGAAACATATTTAATAATATTATAATAGACGCAAGTGGAAAAATAACCACGTGATTTAAATTGAGTTCTATATTGCTTCATGTAAATAAAACAGCAATTTCATAAACGATCAGCGAGCGATTGAACTAAGTTTCATTATGCATTGGACTAGATTGACGTAAGGGAGTTTCACTAACTCTTAATTGATCGTAGTCATATAATTTATTGATGATAGGACCTTGCAGGACATCTTTGTAGGATTTACAAAATACAATGGACAACACAACCCGTAAGAAGTACGAACTAAGATGTAAGGTCTACTGGATTTCCCTTCTATAGCAGACTTTTATAGAACCTTGCTCGTGGAAATTCAGTAGACCTTGGCTGCGCACTGCCTTATAAAGTAGACAATACCGGTCTACAATGGGAACGAAAAAACAAGTGTTGGGACCAATGTCACCTTTACGTCATAAACAGTATTCTTATTTGGGAATCTATAGTAATTAATGAATAATTTGTGAACTAGTTTATGAAGTTTATCTTTTAAAGCTTAATTTATTTGACTGCACTTGGACTAAATTCTTCTACGCGGTCGTCGCTGCCTTGTCAACTACCCAACATGCAGCGGTACTAAATATTATCAATGGCTGAAGGTGCTGGTCAAGAAATATTCTTTTGCCATCAATGCGGAATTCAAATACCTCATGTTTTGCCGGTAAGAAAATGGATTTACTTTTCACACAAACTTATCCCCTACTATCACGAAATCTATTCTGCTGTGGGAAGTAGAAAAGTAGACCTACGCTTCATGTAGGCCTAGGCCTACGATTGGCCTATTCAACGTAATTCGTATAGGCCTAGCATATCTAGGCCGAGCCCTCATGTTATGCTATTATGGTCAGTTCACATAAAGTCGTAGTCGTAGTCCTAGTCCTAGTCCTAGTCGTAAGAAGCAGATGAAACATATGAAACACATGTTATTGTTCACCACACGGTCACAAGGTTTAGTTTTATGGTTTAGTCGTAGTCGTTGTCATAACAAAGCTGAACATGTTCATCTTTATTATGACTAGCGAATCAGAGATCGAAACATCACTTGCAACAAAGCAAACAACAAAACAACAAACCATGACGACTACTAAACCTTACGACTAGGACTAAACCATACGACTACGACTAAACCTTACGACTTTATATGAACTGGGCATTAGCGTCCATATTTTCATAAATTACGTACCATGTGCCAGACACAGACAGACACCCCCACAGACCACAGATAAGTTGCCAGCACTGCATTCAGTCACACCCCAAATCCACCAATCATCTGGGCCCAAGGTACCATACTTTTTTCGACAATAGCCTCCCCATAAAAATGTCCTCTTTCAACCACGTCTCCACACCACACAATCATATCAGGCTCACATACCTCAAATTCCACAACCCTAACTCTTACAACTGACTGTCGTGCCTCTTACTCCCCAACGCTCTCTTCTCTTACCTCCCCCTAGTCACATGGGATTCCTTGTAGGGGCCTAATCCCAAAAAATACTACCGAGTTCACTACCACTTAGCCAACCTAGACCTATTCCTTGCTACAAATACCTACCCACACTCCACTAAGTAATATATAGTGGTCCCAACGAAAGAATGCAGGTGGCTCGAAATTGTTTTCCCACCATAGCAACTTTGTCAATTCTATTCACGCTAGCTCACCCTGTCTGGGCCCGGGGTAGAATTGGCCCAGAGCATGGCTCTGCTAATCGTAAAAGGCGATTCAAGAGAAAAAGTCCACCTTGCAAACATCAGCTAGTAAGAAGGGTAGTATATTACTCCCCGAATCTAGAGGCGAGCTCTGGCAATCGTCGCCGGGGACCTTGCCCCCTTCCCTTGACGACCCCCCGGCGACGATGACAAAGACAATGACACCACGAACAATGACAAAGACAATGACGACCGCGACGTGAGAAACCCCCTTCCTCCCCTTTCCCGTGGCTGGTTCTGACCAGCATGGGCCTCTCTTCCCCCCCCCCCCCCCCCCCTAGGTTAGAGTGGTGCATTATGACCTAACGGTTGACGCGTCCTTAATCCAAATAAACCAAAAATCAGCGTGGATCTTGAACACTGGGGATATCTGTGATCTAGCACAGATGATTTTTGCATGTGTTGGTAAAATATATTTCTTTTTTATCCACAAAGGCGACATTTCTTTTACCGCGTATTTATTCTACCCCCACCACTACCAAGCATCTGCATTCTTTTGTTAGAGCAAGTATAACAAACCACGCTCCCTGCTGCTCAAAATCATCATCCACATTACACATGCACAACATATCAACTTCCTCATTCATAATCATCGTTCTGTACTATCCATACAAATCCCAGTCATAGGCCTAACCACCTTTGTTAGCATACTTTACGTTACGCCTGTACCTATCCATTGGATAATAGGCTTAAAAGAATATAAATAAATTTAGTAAGTTTTAGATTGAATAGGCCGGGCCTACAATATTAAACTTGTTGGCCTACTTTGTTTAGCATAGGTCTAGGCTTCTGCTTATTTGTAACAAATCCAAAGGACGGAGTTTGCAAATGTCATTCAAAGATTTAGGCCTACGGGAGGTATAAAACATAAATCTACAACGGTTTGTCAAGTCTCTGTGAACATGTGAGGATTGTTGACGTAGGTACTTGATTTGTTTTAGGACAACACATGCCCAAGATGTTTTGGAGGATTCCTACAGCAGGTGGAAGCTCCTGCCGGCCTGCGGGGGGTAAGTAGCCTAATAGGTAGCCTATACCTAAATATTCTCTCTGGGTCTGAATCATAAACTGTTTTTAGAGCCTGATTTACCTTTGAATCTTTGATACCTACCAAACAGTTATACCCAACCCTAAGTATACGTATGTATTATTTGTTACGCAACACATTAATAAATTGTGTCACGAGGATGCCATGAAAGAGCATAGCTCTAAAAACACATAACTCAGTTCCAACTATGTCGGGTTGAGTGGTGGTTTTCCACCATTATCTGTACATGAAACTGTAGATACTAAGTTTGCCAGACTCAAGTGTTTCTTCCTCATCATCTAACTCATTCCTCTCCACTCCCTTCTGTCCTCCCACAGCTTTACTCTTGCCACATGCTCCCACACCTCATCTCGTTTTCCAACGTCTTCTTCAATTAATCTATCCCATTTCTCACTTGGCCTTCCTAAATTTTTCCCCCCTTCTCTGCCGCTTCAAATTCTGGTCTTGGAATCCTCTCCCTGCCCATCCTTTTCATATGTTCAAACCATCTTAGACGTTCTCTTCCTAGTTTAAACCTCAATATCTCCAGTCCCAGTTCTTTTCTGATTATACTACTTCTTATCTTGTCCATCTTGGTAACTCCCTTGACACTTCTTAAAAACTTCATTTCTGCTGCTTCCAGCTGACTATCTTCTTTTGTTCCCACTGCCCATGTACCTGCCCCATACGTAAGTATAAGTACAAAATATGAATTGCACAGCAATTTTAGTCATTTTTGTGGGAATAACTCATTCCAAAGTAGCTTTCTCAACAAGAAAATAAAAAATATAGGAATAACAAGAAATACTCTTCATTTGTCAACACTGAAACACCAGTTAACGTTTAATGATATAACACAATAATAATGAAACATGTAAGAAATACTACTTAATTCTATTCTACTCTTCTATTCTATTCTATTCTACTTTTCCGTTCTCCTGAGAGCCTGCCTAGCACAACCATAGGTGAAATGATTTTGTTTTGGCCTATGTTTTGCTTTTTCACAATTTAACTCATAAAATAAGTTTGGTATCTGTCTATAGAGGGCCAGCGTTTAATTTAATTTTAGCTACAGACCTAGGCCTAGGCATAATTTTATACAGTATAACAATTTAATTTATTTCCCACATATTGACGCGCCAGAGAGTGATCAAAGGTAATTATTTGTAGAATTTTTAGTTTAGGGCCCTATGCCTGATTTATTATTGCACAGACTTTCAACTTATCATGCTGTGATTGCAGCAGAGGTCTTCAGTGTCTTGAGTTATCAGTCTTGTGACAAGAGAACGCTTTATTTGATTATTTTAAACAATAGATTCAGTTGTAGCAACCAGGAATACTCACTGGTTCAATGAAGTATTGGCTAGGTTTACCTATTTAGTACCATAAGGCCTAGTTGGCTTTTAAAACAATTGATTACAAGTCAGAAATTGTAATTGATCGACGACTAATTATGTGCCCAAACAGTCAATTAGGAAGGCGTAGTCGATTATCGGCGGTAACCCTATTCATTGAAAACCATTGAAAAGGTTAATTTTTTTAAACGGTATCTAAATGTAGCCTTAAAGATCTAGGGTACAAAATTAATTGGATGAGCGTAGCGAGCGTAGCGAGTGGAGCGAAGACTTCAATTTCACTGACCCCCCAAAATATTTAGCTCGGGTGTTTTTTTTTTTTTTTTTTTTTTTTTTCCGTCTGTTTGTTCGCTCGATTCCGGGCAAACGGCATATGCGATCTTGATGAAAATTGGAGGGGACCTTCGTTTTCTCTGAACTTAGAGGTGTATTGTTTTTGGGTACAATCGAAAAAATATTTCTCATGAATATCGTACTTTTACGATTTTTTTCGATTTTTAGCGCGATATTTTCGTGACATTTGGTCCGATTCTGACCAAACGGGTGGGGCTACAACGTTCATATTTCACATGGACATTAAGGTTATAGTGATGTAGTACCTTTTGAAAGAAAAAGTTGAAAAAATTAGCCAAAATTCATAGAAATAAAGGTTTTAATATAAGTTTTTCAATTTTTAGAGCGATATCTTCGTCCCATTCGGGCCGATTCTGACCAAACGGGTGGGGCTACAACGTTCAGATTTCACATGGACATTAAGGTTATGGTGATGTAGTACCTTTTGGAAAAAAATTTGAAAAAGTTAGCCAGAATCCACAGAAATAAAGGTTTTAATATGAGTTTATTGAGGTTTATAATACCAATTAACACGTAACAATAGAAACTTGACAACAATCACCTACAATGCATTCAAAAAGCACTTGCAAAGGAAAAGTGCAAACAAACGCAAAAAACGCAAACAAAAAAATTACAAAAACGCTCATCCATCAACGCGGCGGGACTTTAGCGTTTTCCTAGTTATTTAAATATTCGATCAAAAATATTTTATTTGTGCGTTTATCATTATTGTGTGACCATTTGTTTAGGGACAATTCTTAATTTTACTATACCAGTAAATATGGCATTCCATTTTGGTTTGGGTCTAAACACATTGAGATAAGTGTTTAAACTCAACATGAATAGTGTGAGTGGATTTTGGCTAAAATTAAACAAAAGTGATCGAGGCAAAGTTCCTTCTTGTACCCCCAGAGAGTGAACCAGAGCATGGCTCAACTGAGCCAGAGTATGGATCAACTGAACCAGAGTCTGAACCAGGGCAGAGCTCAACTAAACCAGAGGCTGAACCGAGTATAGGTCAACTGAACCAGAGTCTGAACCAGAGTATGGGTCAACTGGACGAGATCCTGCGTGGCATTGCAGGACGGGTTCCCGGGAGAAGGACCGGGCGGAACCAGAGACTCGTCGACCCGTTGCCTTCAGGTATGGCGGGGTAATACCCTCCGAGAGGACTCCTGGGAACAGGTGAGAATAGTCTCTTCGAAGATTAGCGACCAGTTACCGGTAGACTCGCTTGCTTGTTTGCTTGCTTGATTATTTGATTGACTGGTAGTTTGTACCAATTAATGAAATTAAATACCAATCAAAGTTTGTAAACGAATCCCTGAGAATGCATTATAAACTCATTATAGGATAAATAGTATTAAATTCCAATACAAATTCATCAATAGAATGAAAAGCCTTATCAGAAGGAAAATCTTTGTTTGTTTGTTTGTTTTTGTTTTGTTTGTTTATTTATTTATCTATAACAGAACAAAGTTCCAGAGATACATGGATTTGATAAAAAGTAATGTACACTTGCGATCAACAATGACGAGATAGTATCTAGGTGCCCGTTAGGGCACCGCAGCCAAGCCGCGGTGCGCTACACACTCGGGCACCTTATACAGCAAGCAGAGTTGAGGCGATTTCGAGGTGTCACCCAGCCATCATGAAACGTGATGTGAACTTGAAAACTATCAAAATCGAGGGGATTTAGGTACCCGACAACACATGCCAAATTTGGTTGGGGTACGAGCATTCCTTGAAAATATGACTTGAAACATGCTCAAAATCACTTTAAGGATGTTAGTTACTACTGGCTACTTCAGTTTCGATTGCCCAGCGATTCTGACCAAACGAGTGGGGCTACAACGTTCATATTTTACATGGAATTAAGGTAATAGTTATGTAATTCCTTTTAAAAGAAAAAGTTTTAAAAAATTGCTGGAAGGCTTCCAAATAAAGGTTTTAAAATAAGCCTTATACAGGCATACAATCAACAAGTAACTATAGTTACGTGACAATAATAGCCTACATTGTTTACAAAAAACAAGTCTTTTGACCACTATATTTTTTCATTCTATTGTTAATAATTGGTAATATACTATAGCAATTAAATCGACGTTGATAAAATTATTATATTTTAACAAATAATTTTGCAATGGAACTTGAAAAAGTAATGAGATTACACACATAACAAAAACTTGTAAAAATACAGCCAAACTTTACACACTCAAAAGAATGGAGATCTAAAAAAATGGCCAAGCTCATCTACCCTTCAACATTTGCGCATTCTTAATTCATAAACGTACAGTGTCCCGTAACAACATCCTTGAAAGCTTGGCAAAATAGAATTTGCATGACCATTACGTTAAAATTAATTAGAAAAAAAGAATTTGGATGAACTATTACGTTTAAATTAATAGTTGCAAATTCTATTTTGCCAAGCTTTTCAAGGATGTTGTTACGGGACACTGTACGTTTATGAATTAAGAATGCGCAAATGTGGAAGGGTAGATGAGCTTGGCCCTTTTTGAAGATCTCATTTCTTTTGAGTGTGTAAGGTTTGGCTGTATTTTTACAAGTTTTTGTTATGTGTTCTGGTATTCAGGACACCTTATCAATGAAATCTTGTCATATAAAATGTTAAAATTTAACAGTTCAAATAATTAAGATCAAACTAAATCTATCTTAATAATACATTATACAGTGATGAGACCTTAGGTACGAAAGTAATTGGATGAGCGAAGCGAGCGAAGCCAGTGGAGCGAATACTTCAAATTCACTGACCCCCAAAATATTTGGCTCGGGTGTTTTTGTTTTTTTTTTTTTTTTTTTTTTCCTCTGTTTGTTCGCTCGATTCCGGGCAAACGGCATATACGAACTTGATGAAAATTAGAGGGGACCTTCGTTTTCTCTGAACTTAGAGGTGTATTTTTTTTGGGTACAATCGAAAAAATATTTCTCATGAATATCGTACTTTTACGATTTTTTTCGATTTTTAGTGCGATATTTTCGTGACATTCGGTCCGATTCTGACCAAACGGGTTGGGCTACAACGTTCATATTTCACATGGACATTAAGGTTATGGTGATGTAGTACCTTTTGAAAGAAAAAGTTGAAAAAGTTAGCCAGAATTCATAGAAATAAAGGTTTTAATATAAGTTTTTCAATTTTTAGAGCGATATTTTCGTCCCATTCGGGCCGATTCTGACCAAACGGGTGGGGCTACAACGTTCAGATTTCACATGGACATTAAGGTTATGGTGATGTAGTACCTTTTGAAAGAAAAAGTTGGAAAAGTTAGCCAGAATCCACAGAAATAAAGGTTTTAATATGAGTTTATTGAGGTTTATAATACCAATTAACACGTAACAATAGAAACTTGACAACAATCACCTACAATGCATTCAAAAAGCACTTGAAAAGGAAAAGTGCAAACAAACGCAAAAACCGCAAACAAAAAAATTACAAAAACGCTCATCCATCAACGCGGCGGGACTTTAGCGTTTTCCTAGTATAACATAATTTTAAGAGGTATTTACAGTGCATTATATTGTATCAGTATAATAATTGTTGTTATAGTGCGGGTGAGTGGTTTTGTTTGTCTGCAATTTGCTTACAGTGTTTTAGTATGAACAGTTTACATTGCAGATGCATGCATACAGATAAACAATTTATTTACAAAGTTAGAAAGTACTTTTTCTTGGTTTGTGCAATGGTTTCAGCAAATAGGTCCAGGTCAATTCCATTATGAGATTTGGATACCTTGTTATAACTGTTCTGAACACGGATAACCACAGAGTTATTGTGTAGATCTCATCTAGATTTTGATGTGTAGAAGAGGTTAGTGTGGCGTGAACGCCTACTAGGGGTATTGAAAGAAATCAAATCTAGCAAACCAAGACAGTCTATTTCGTTTCTCACTAGCCTTTGAAGAAATATAATATCCGAAGTCAACCTTCTGCTAGCGACTGCAACTTATTATTTTTAAGTGGTTTGGGATATCTTTCCTGTGATAGTCAACACCTTGTCTAGTACAGAACCACTTTTTTAACCGTTGTTGCAACCTCTCTACATTTTGAATTTTAGTTACATTGTAAGAAGACCAGATAACACAGCCATAGTCTACAATAGGCCTTCACAAGAGCGGGGTACAAACACCGAATGGTGTGTAGAGAGAATTCTAGGGGGCACGATCGCCTAAGGAAACCTAGCAATCGAAATGCTTTACAAAAACACGTCGAAAAACAGGGGTACTAATATTGAACCTTGTGGGACCCCATGCAGAGGTTACGCTTTGATGCCCCCATCACGACTGATTGCTTTCTATTATGTAAGTAGCTAGTTAATGTCCCAAGCTTTTGTAGTTTGAAAATTGATAGTTGGTGATTGACGCAGTCGAAAGCCTTTGAAAAGTCAGTGTGTATTGCATCTAGTTGTACAGAGTTGTTAATATTCTCAGCAATTGCATTAGTACGGCAAGACTAGAAATTGTGGATCTCTTGGGCATTAACACGTGTTGTGATGAAGGAATGCGGTGCTGTGCATAGATGAGCATAAACAAAAACCTTCAAAAATATTGATAGTGATATCGGCTTGTAGTTGATAATAGCTGTCTTGTCTCCACCCTTGTGTACTGGAGTAACGTACGCGTGCTTCCACCTGCTGCACTCTTGCAACATGCGGTTTGTAGAGTAGTTTGCTTTTGAAACAGTCGTCAAAAGTGGGGAGGGGGCAGTGTTTTAGGTACAGATTGTTCTATAATATGGCTCCTCAGACAAGTTATGCTGTCATTACCGAATCTTCATGTTGGTCATTCCGATACTAAGTGAAGTACCCATGGTACGTCAATGGGTTCTCAGGAAAAGGAAAACCTGTTTGTTCGCGGACTCCATTGACTCCTCTGTGTCAGAATCTACCAAGAGAGGGGTACTGCTCTTTCGCAGACTATGCAGAGATTATGTTTAAGCCATTCGCAACATCAGTTGGTTCTGAAATAACCATGCAGTTCAGGCCAAGATGGATCTACGGTGTCAAAGATTTACTGCCGTGATGTTCACTGTTTTCTATCGACCTGACTGCCGCACTCCTATTGGCTGCTGTGTTTACCTTCCTATTGCAGTGTCCTACTTTACCAGATGTATTACAGCTTGCCATATTTTAGCACACTGTAAGTCTGCACATGTAGCACAAGAGATCGCTCTATTTGTTCTTGTTTAATTCTTTTAACTTCTACCAGAGTGGGGGATAGGAAATACCATTTCAGAGTACGATGACACTATATAAAACCTTTTTCATTCCGATTCTTACGTATGCAGCAGAAACCTGAGCAATGGGAGATCGAGAGGAGAGACAGATGCATGCGGCAGAGATGAGAATCCTGATGAGCACAGTGAGCAAGAGGAGAAGGGACAGAATAAGAAACACGGACATAAGAGAAATGCTGGGTGAAGAGAAGTTAAGTGACAGGATAGGAAGGACACGGTTGAGATGGTAAAGACATATAAAAAACGATTGGGGAAAAATAGGATGCCCAAGAAAATGTATGACAGAAGGATTAAAGAAGGAAGAAGAAGACGGGGTAGGCCAAGAAAGAGGAGAGAGCTGGGAAGATGTAGAAGAGACGATTGTGGGAGGATAAAAAGAAGTGGAAAAATTTGTTTGCTAAACCCAAGCTGACCCTGCCAGAGCAGGAAACGGCGATGGATAATGATGAGGAATTTTTCATCATTTACACGCAACGACGAACTATCGATAAATACTAATTTATTGTGAGCCTATTTAAACATTTTATGTATCATCTAACTATCTAACTTTCTTACTACAAAATAAACACATCAAATTGTTTTAGTAATATGTTTAGCTTTACCACTCAATACTTCTTAACTGTCATCCGCCATCTTTATAGACCGGAACGCCAGGGTTGGCAGATAACATCTACCCGACAGCAGATTCAGTCAAATCTTCTAGGCGGTGTCGTCAGAGGATCAAACTTTATATGGCTCCCCGCTTGCCTCACGATAAATTATTATATCCATGTAAGTAATCAACAGTTAACTTTTTAAATACAACAATTCAGATAAGTTAGGCCTACAGTTATTCCCTAGGAAACAGCCAAGTCAATAGTCATAAAGGGGATCTGGCTTTTCAATGGATCGTTCTTAAATGGACTGAACGAGACGATCGTAGGTCTAACTTGAGTGTCGGAATTAGACCTCTGTTTTGACTGGCACACCTTAGCACTTAAGTCTATCTTTTCCTTCTACTAGTCTAAACGTCTATGCAATAACTATTCTTTCATCATTGGTTCTTATATCCTGTTACGATTTTGAAATATTTCCGTATTTGTTGCATTGTTGTATGCGTAGGGCCTTATAGTGGCTACAAATAAAACGCTATATCTTTTTTAATTTGACGGCTTTTAGCTTTCTAAATTTCTCTTCCGACTGTTTGCAAGGATAGCAAATTTCGATATTTATTGCTGGCGTAAACCCATAGGCTCACACTTAACTTACTTGGTATAAGAAAATTGGCCCACCACATGGATCAAATTAATGACGTGGTACTTTGGCCAAATTATCACACAACCTAACTTTTAGGCCTGCATATCTAACACAAGTGACCGCCCTATCTTTCATCTTAAATTCTAAATCTTAGACACGCACTCACGCACTATCAATACCCACGCATTTGTTGTGGGCCCATTTCAAACATTGTATGCAAGAATCCCCTTTCACTCTATTATTGCGAATCGCACACATGTAAGTAATATTCTGAGTAGGTAATACTTTTAGCACTACCAACCACCCTACACTATTTCAATGTCGACCACCATCTTGGAGTAGGTTACTGTCATGATTTACCCTTACAGGTTGACGAACGGGGGCAGGCAGATGACATCTATCCCAAGCCAAACGAATTGTAATGTTGGAAACTGCATCGTAACTCAAATCGGAGGGGGAGGAATAAACTTGAGCGTGGGTGAAGGAGGAAACATATCAGTGTAAGTTGAAAAATTAAAACTTTCAAATACAATTTTCAGGTAGGTAACATATAGGTTAAAGTTATTTTCTAGCACAGATCGAAGCGGTGACTACGTCGGATCGTACTTGTTAGCAATAGTAAATCCATGTGGAAGAACCAAGCCTAATAGTGGGTTAGAAAATGAGGGGCCTAACCTAAGTGTAGCTATACAAGGCAAATGCTTCTGTTTAGAGTGGGAGCAAGTTGATCGTTTACTGCCTGTGGTCGACATAACCTCTTATTTCATTATTGATTGTAACAATTTTTGGATGAGCGAATTTCACTGACCCCCCCCCCCCCCCCCATTATGTGTGTAATGTGAATGTGAACTGGCATGACGCTTCAATCATTCTACACGAAGCAAATTCGCATAGACGGAGGCTGAAGGAGGTTGCCTTGATGTCTGTGGCTGCTGATGTTATCAGTGCTCCCAGCATTGATTTCCCGGCGATTTGGAAAGAGTTTGTGCCCAAGCCATAGAACTATTGTGGGCATGATTGTGGTATAATTTTTATTTTTTATTTGAATATGTATTTTTTATTGAGATCAAGATGGCTGTGTTTGTTAGATGTGTCGACCTTGGCTGGGAGACGGAGTTTTATGTTTTGTTGGTTTGTTGCCTTTTGATACCCGAAATACTGCTTTACCTTTAACTTAATATATTAATTTACTAAAAGAACATGATGAGTCAAATTATTGTTTATACTGAGTTAAACCCAACTGTTCTAAGAATCTCAGTAGTTATTAAAAGCCTATGCCTCTGTTTACAGTCTGAGCAAGTTGATCGTTTACTGCCAGTAGTGGACTATACCTCTTATTTCATTATTGATTATTTTTATTCTTGGCCAAATTCAGGAATACTTCCATAATTTGGTGCATTGTTGACTGGCCAAGAATATATCCGTTTTCAATTGAAATCTTCTAGGTTTCTATAGTTATCATTCCATGTTTTGCACAGAAAGCAAATTTCGTTATTTTGTCGCTGAAGTAAGCCCAGAGCTACAGATGCGTACACGGCACAGCCAACTTACCTAATGTAAGTGGAGGCTTACCACCTATAATGACCTTGGACTTTTAGCAGAGTATCACACAACCTCACATCCAGGCCTGCACATGTAGCGCCAGAGATAGCTATTTATTTTTCCATGTTAAACTCTTAATCTCAGACACGCACTACGCATTATCGATACCCACGCATTTGTTGTGGGCACATATCAAACATTGTGTGTATGTTAATCCCTTTTCACTCTCTTATTGCGTGTGAATCAAGTCTTAGTAGTATAATAGTAATATTTTTAACACCATTACCCAACACTACTTTACTGACGACCACCATCTTGAAGTACTGTCATGATTTATCCTTACAGGCAGACGAACGGGGGCCGGCAGAATACGTCCATCCTAACGGATAGTAATGTTGGAAACGGCGTCGTCACTCAAACCGGAGAGGGAGGAGTAAATCTGAGTATGAGTCAAGGGGAAACATAACAGTGTAAGTTGAAAACAATTAAAATTTTAAAATATGACTTCAGATTGATTACAGTTAATTCCTAGGACAGATCCAAGCCTAAAAGAACGTCTGACTACGTCGGGTAGTACTAGTCTGTCGCAACCATGCTTACAGTAAATCCAAGTGGTAGAGTCAAGCCTAATTGTGGACAGAACGAGAGGGACCTAACCTTGGTGTCGCTATACAAGGCCTATGCCTCTGTTTAGAGTCGGAGCAAGTTGATCGTTTACTGCCAGTAGTCGACTATACTTTTTATTTCATTATTAATTATTTTTATCATATTCTAATTAAGAAATACTTCCGTAATTTGGTGCATTGTTGACTGGTCAAGATTCCATTTATTTATTTTTTGATAGCTTCTAGCTTTTAAAAGTTATCATTCCATGGTTTGCAAGGTAAATATCGCTACATGCTCGCTGGAGTGAGCCCAGAAGCTGTAGAGGCGTACTCGGTAAACACAACTTACACGGTGTAAGTGAAGGCGTAATAGGCCTACCTAGGTTATTTTATGACGTTGGACTTTTAGCCAAAATATCACACAACGTCACATCTAGGCCTGCACATGTAGCACCAGAGATAGCTCTCACTTATTCCATGTTAAATTCTTAATCTTAGACTCGCACCCACGCATTATCGATACCCACGTATTTGTAGTGAACCTATTTCAAACATTGTCTATATGTTAATCCCTCTTTACTCTCTTTATTACGTGCGAATCAAGAACATTAGTAATTTTCTTAGTGATATTTTAAACAATTCAACCTAACACTACAATACTGTTGACCACTATCTTGAGTACTGTCATGATTTATCCTTACAGGCAGACGAACGGGGGCCGGCAGATGACGACCACCCCAACGAACAGTAATTTAGGAAACTGCAGAGGACGAACCATAGGGCAAGGAGTAAATGTGATCGTGGATCAAGAGGGAAACATATCATTGTAAGTTGAAAACACAATTTTCAAATTCATGTCTTTAGATTAGTTACAGATTGGTTACATTGGAGAAAGGGTTGACAGGTTGGTAAAGCAAAGAGAACATAAATCCCAGCCTGAAGGGCTGGGGACGACAAAACTTTTCACCTCCTGATGACAACTGTAGCTAATTTAAAGTTGTTACCTTAATCCACGACGCGTTTCGTCCTTCTGGGACTCATCAGGCAGATAGTGGCCACTAAAAATCAGCTAACTACATGCAAAAAAACTCACAACATATAACCAAACCTGTGGTAGGGCCACGCAAGAAGCAAAAGAAGGTTGTGCTGACGGTGTGGCTCAGTATGAATGGTGTTTGAAGTAACCTTGCTGATGATGACAACATGCATGCAGAATTTGCTTCTTGCGTGGCCCTACCACAGGTTTGGTTAATGTGTTGTGAGTTTTGTTTGCATGTAGTTAGCTTATTTTAGTGGCCACCATCTGCCTGATGAGTCCCAGAAGGACGAAACGCGTCGTGGATTAAGATAAAACTTTAAATTAGCTGCAGTGGTCATCAGCAGGTGAAAAGTTTTGTCGTCCCCAGCCCTTCAGGCTGGGATTGATGTTCTCTTTGCTTTCCCAACCTGTCAACCCTTCTCCAATCCAACTATTCCATAGACATTTTCCACACTAGAAACAGATTGGTTACAGTTATTTCCCACGACCGATCCAAGCCTGAAAGAAGGTCCTTGCTACGTCGGATCATACTTGTGTGTCGCAACCATGCTCACAGCAAATCCAAATGGTAATAGTCCGTGGAACAAGCTGCTAAAACATAGGAACATTTCAAATCCGGAAACCAGCACCAAAATTTAGGAGCAGGCAAAAGACATATTTTAGAATGTTATTTTCACGGGGGACACGCATGGTAGCAAATAAGTCACCTGTCATGGCGTCCACAAGATGGCCGCCAAAATAATTCTTAAAATTGCTGTAACTCAAGAAGTAATCATCAGATTTGGATAAACTAGGTTTTGTTTTATTCGGTTTTTAATGCTCTACAAAAATGTCATTAGAAATTTTACCGTAAATACAATAGATTTAATTATATTTATATATTATTACAATGTATTGCAAATATAGCACTTTTTGGTATATATATAATTATTTATACGTAGAATTCGCTAGATTGTCATAAAATTTTCAAACTATACTAAAATAACGCCAATAAATCCAAAATTTAAAGTCCCGAAACGAAATTCCTGTAACTTTTTGATTAATTAATTAATTAAATTAAGCATTAATTAAATCCCAATTAAAAGTTTCTTATTCACTTACCAAAGTCACGTAGTGTATCACACAAGATCAATATGACCACAATGAACCAAAAAAATATTAGTTCCAAAAATTAATTCCAATCACTTTCCTATTTTGGAATCATTTTAAAGCTAGTTTTAAGGCGAATAAATGTAATGAAAAAAATAATTAATTAAATTAATTAATCACCGAATTAATTACATTTTAGTTAAATTATCCCACTTTTGACATATGTATTGTTATGTATACCTAAAACTCGATCGATCGTCATAAAAATATACTACTTTACTGACATAATGCCAATGAATCCGAATTGTCATGTCCCGAAACAAAATTCCTATAACTTACCGATTAATTAAGAAATTAAATGAAGAATTACTTATATCTCAATAATTGTTATTGTCACTCAATTAACACATACAAAATGCCAACAGAAGTATCAAATATAAACAATGCAAGTATAATTTTAAAAATTAATAGTCCCAAAATTAAGTTCATGCTACTTTTCTGTTAATTGAATTTCCCACAAAATTATTTTCCTGTAAAATAAGCATGCAAATGGTTCCCAGTGTGGCTGTGTTAATTTTACACAACACATGGTGATTATATCAATTAATTTAATTCATTCATTAATTCAATTAACGGGAAAGTAGCATGAACTTAATTTTGGGACTAATTTTTAAAATTATACTCGCATTGTTTATATTTGATACTTCTGTTGGCATTTTGTATGTGTTAATTGAGTGACAACAACAATTATTGAGATATAAGTAATTCTTCACTTAATTTCTTAATTAATCGGTAAGTTATAAGAATTTTGTTTCGGGACATGACAATTCGGATTCATTGGCATTATGTCAGTAAAGTAGTATATTTTTATGACGATCGATCGAGTTTTAGGTATATATAACAATACATATGTCAAAAGTGGGATAATTTAACTAAAATGTAATTAATTCGGTGATTAATTAATTTAATTTATTAATTTTTTCATTACATTTATTCACCTTAAAACTAGCTTTAAAATGATTCCAAGGACGACCACATTGTGTTAATTTTACAAAATTAATTGAGATTATTGACATTATTTTAATTAATTGAATTAATTGAAATAATAGGAAAGTGATTGGAATTAATTTTTGAATAATAT
The DNA here is from genome assembly GCA_024449915.1 of Sweltsa coloradensis. Lineage (NCBI taxonomy): Eukaryota > Metazoa > Arthropoda > Insecta > Plecoptera > Chloroperlidae > Sweltsa > Sweltsa coloradensis. Next base: position 1,297,402 of record JAMZAV010000087.1, read on the forward strand.
TTTTTAGTTCATTGTGGTCATATTGTTCTTGTGTGATACACTACGTGACTTTGGTAAGTGAATAAGAAACTTTCAATTAGGATTTAATTAATGCTTAATTTAATTAATTAATTAATCAAAAAGTTTCAAAAATTTCGTTTCGGGAAGTTTTGGATTTATTGGCGTTATTTTAGTAAAGTCTGAAAATTTTGTGACAATCTAGCGAATTCTACGTATAAATAATTATATATATACCAAAAAGTGCTATAATTGCAATACATTGTAAAAATATATAAATATAATTAAATCTATTGTATTTTCGGTAAAATTTATAATGACATTTTTTGTAGAGCATTAAAAACCGAATAAAACAATACCTGGTTTATCCAAATATGATGATTACTTCTTGAGTTACAGCAATTTTAAGAATTATTTTGGCGGCCATCTTGTGGACGCTATGACAGGTGACTTATTTGCTACCATGCGTGTCCCCCGTGAAAATAACATTCGAAAATACGTCTTTTACCTGCTCCTAAATTTTGGTGCTGGTTTCCGGATTTGAAATGTTTTTACGCTTGTTCCACGGACTATAAGGTCCATCTAAATTGTGGGACAGAACGAGAGGGGCCTAACCGCAGAGTAACTATACAAGGCTTTTGATTCTATTTCGAGTCGGACCAAGTTGATCGTTCTCTGCCAGTAGTCGACTATAGTATTTTTTATTTCATTATTGATTATGTTTATAATATTTTAATTAAGGAACACTTCCGTAATTTGCTGCATTTTTGACTGGTCAAGATTCTATCTTTTTTAATTTGATAGCTTCCAGTTTTCTATAGTTATCATTCCATGGCTTGTATACAAGGTAAATATCGCTATATGCTCGCTGGCGTAAGCCCAGTAGATATAGAGGCGTACACGGTACACCCAACGTACCCGGTGTAAGTAAAGGCTTACCACCTGAATTAAATGTCGTTGGACTTTTAGCCAAAGTATGACACAACCTCACTTCCAGCGCCAGAGATAGCTCTCATATGTCATGCAAAATTCTTAATTTTAGACTCGCTTCCCACGCATTAACGATACCCACGCATTTGTTGTGGGCCTATTTTAAACATTGTATGTATGTTCTTTCTTCTTGCTTGCGAATCAAGCACATGCAAGTTATATTCTTAGTATATATTTTAACACCAACACCCAACACTACTTCACGACGACCACCATCTTGGAGTACTGTCATGATTTATCTTCACAGCCAGACAAACGGGGGCCGGCAGAATACGTCCAACCAAACGGATAGTAATACTGGAAACTGCGTCGTCAATCGAACCGGAGAGGAAGGAGTAAACTTGAGCATGGTTCAAGGGGGAAATATATTATCAGTGTAAGTTGAAAACAATTTTCGAATTCACGTATTCAGATTAGTGTTACAGTTTTGTTACAGCCGTTATTCCTTAGGGTAGATCCATAAAGCAATATCCAATCAAATAGATCCAAGCCTAAAAGAAGGTCTGGCTACGTCGGATCGTACTTGTGTGTCGCAACCTGCTCACAGTAAATCCAAGTGGTAGAGTCAAGACTAATTGTGGACAGAACGAGAGGGGCCTAACCTAAGTGTAGCTATACAAAGCCTTTGTCTCTGTTTAGAGTCGGAACAAGTTGATCGTTTACTGCCAGTAGTCGACCATGCATTTTCTTACGTAATTAATTATGTTTATTCCATTCTTATTTAGGAATACTTTCATAACTAAGAGCATTGTTGACTGGTCAAGATTCTATATTTTATCCATTTGATAGCTTCTAGGTTTCTATAAATCTAACCATAGTTTGCACAGAAAGTAAATTTCATTATTTGTTCGCTGGTTTAAGCCAAGAAGCTATAAATGCGTACACGGTGTAAGTGAAGGCTTACCACTAGGATTATATGACGCTGGACCTTTTTCCAAGTATCACACAACCTCACATCCAGACCTGCACATGTAGCGCCAGAGATAGTTGTCATTTTTTGTTAAATTCCTTTTCTTAGACACGCACCCACGCTTAATCGATACCCACGCATTTGTTGAGGGCCCATTTCAAACATTGTCTGTATGTTAATCCCTTTTTACACTCATGTCACCTTCTAATCAAGCACAGATATAAGTAATATTCTTAGTAATATATTTAACACCACCATCTAACACTACTTTACTGTCGACCACCATCTTGTAGTACTGTCATGATTTACCCTTACAGGCAGACGAACGGGGGCCGGCAGAATACGTCCATCCTAACAGAAAGTAATGTTGGTAACGGTGTCGTCTCTCAAACCGGAGAGGGAGGAGTAAATCTGAGTATGAGTCAAGGGGGAAACATAACAGTGTAAGTTGAAAACAATTAAAATTTTACTAGGAAAACGCTAAAGTCCCGCCGCGTTGATGGATGAGCTTTTTAAAAGTTTTTAGTTTGCGTGGGATATCTTTACTTTTGCAAGTGCTTTGTTTTTCTGCCGACGCATTGTAGGTGATTGTTGTCAAGTTTCTATTGTTTCTTGTTAATTTGTTATTATTTAACGTAAAAATCTTACATTAAAAGCTATATTTCTATGGATTCTGGCTTACTTTTTCAACATTTTCTTTCAAAAGGTACTACATCACCATAACCTTAATGTCCATGTATAATATGAACGTTGTAGCCCCACCCGTTTGGTCAGAATTGGCCCAAATGACACAAAAATATCGCACAAAAAGTAAAAAAACGTATATTAAAAGCTTTATTTCTCTCGATTCTGGCTAACTTTTTCAACTTTTTCTTTCAGAAAGCAATACATCACCATAACCTTAATGTCCATGTGAAATATGAACGTTGTAGCCACACCCGTTTGATCAAAATTGGCCCAAATGGCACGAAAATATCGCACTAAAAATCGAAAAAAAATCGTAAAAGTACGATATTTATGAGAAATATTTCTTCGATTGTACCCAAAAACGTGGCAAGTCTAAGTTCAGAGAAAACGAAGGTCGTGTCAAATTTTCATCAAGATCGCATATGCCGTTTGCCCGGTAGAGAGCGAACAAACAGACAGAAAAACGAAAAAAAAAAAAAAAAAAAAAAAACACCCGAGCTAAATTTTTTGGGGGGTCGGTGAAATTGAAGTCTTTGCTTCGCTCATCCAAAAATACGAGTTTTCAGATTTATTACAGTTAATTCCTAGGACAGATCCAAGCCTAAAAGAACGTCTGACAACATCGGATCATACTTGTGTGTCGCATCCATGCTTACAGTAAATCCAAATGGTAGAGTCAAGACTAACAGAACGAGAGGGACCTAACCTTAGTGTAGCTATACAAGGCCTTTGCTTCTGTTTGTTTTGTTGTTGTTGTGAGTCGGAGCAAGTTGATCATTTACTGCCAGAAGTCGACTTTACCTCTTATTTCATTATTGATTATTTTTTATATAATTCTAATTTAGGAATACTTCCGTAATTTAATGCATTGTTGACTGGTCAAGATTCTATCTCTTTTTCATTTGATAGCTTCTAGCTTTCTATAGTTATCATTCCATGGTTTGCACAGAAGGTAAATATTGCTATGCTCGCTGGCGTAAGCCCAGAAGCTATAGAGCGTACACGGTACACCCAACTTACCTGGTGTAAGAAGGCTTACCACCTGGATTATATGACGTTGGACTTTTAGCCAAAGTATCACACAACCTCACTTCCAGGCCTGCACATGTAACGCAAGAGATAGCTCTCTTTCTCCATGCTAAATTCTTAATCTTAGACACGCACCCACGCATTATCGATACCCACGCATTTGTTGTGGCCGATTTCAAACATTGTCTGAATGTAAATCCCTTTTTACTCTCTTTTTTCGTGCGAATAAAGCACATTTTTGTAATTTTTTTAGAAATATTTTTAACACTACCACCAAACACTACTTTACTGTCGATTTATCCTTACAGGCAGACAAATGGGAGCCGGCAGATGACGTCCATCCCAACGAACAGTAATTTTAGGAAACTACAGAGGACGAACCATAGGGGAAGGAGTAAACGTGATCATGGGTGAAGGAGGAAACATATCAGTGTAGGTTGAAAACAAATACAATTTTCAAATTCATGTTTTTAGATGAGAAACAGATTGATTACATCTATTTCCCAACGCAGATCCAAGCCTAAAAGAAGGTCTGACTACGTCGGATCAAACTTGTGTGTCGCAACCATGCTTACAGTAAATCCAAGTGGTAGAATCAAGCCTTATTGTGGACAGAACGAGAGGTACCTAACCGCAGTGTCACTATACAATGCCTATGAAACTATTTAGATTCTGAGCAAATTGATCGTTTACTGCCAGTTATCGACTATACCTCTTATTTCATTATTGATTATTTGTATCCTTTTCTAATTTGGGAATACTTCCGTAATTTGGTGTGTTGTTGACTGGTCAAGATTCTATCTTTTTTATTTGATATCTTCTAGGTTTCTATAGGTATCATTCCATGGTTCGCACAGAAAGTAAATTTCGTTATTTGATCGCTGGCGTAAGCCCAGTAGATATAGAGGCGTACACGGTACACCCAACTTACTTGGTGTAAGTGAAGGCTTACCACCTGGATTTAATGACATTGGACTTATAGCCAAACTATCACATAACCTCATTTCCAGGCTGCGCATGTAGCGCCAGAGATAGCATGCACCCACGCATTATCGATACCTACGCATTTGTTGTGGGCCCATTTCAAACATTGTCTGTATGTTAATCCCTTTTTACTCTTTTATTGCGTGCTAATCAAGCACATATTATAATTAATTCTCTAAGTAACATTTTTTACACTACTTCATTGACGATTACCATCTTGGAGTACTGTCATGATTTACCCTTACAGGCAGACGAACGGGGGCCGGCAGAATACGTCCATCCGTACGAATAATAATAGTGGAAACTGCGTCGTCAATCAAACCGGAGAGGAAGGAGTAAACTTGAGCATGGTTCAAGGGGGAAATATATTATCAGTGTAAGTTTAAAACATATACAATGTTGAAATTCACGTTTTCACATTATTTACAGATTGGTTACAGTTATTCTTCAGGACAGATGATCCAAACCTAAAAGAACGTCTGACAACATCGGATCATACTTGTGTGTCGCATCCATGCTTACAGTAAATCCAAGTGGTAGAGTCAAGACTAACAGAACGAGAGGGACCTAACCTTAGTGTCGCTATACAATGCCTATGCCTCTGTTTAGAGTCGGGAGTAAGTTGATCATTTACTGCCAGAAGTCGACAATGTCAATACCTCTTATTTTATTATTGATAATTTTATCCTATTCTAATTTAGGAAAAGTTCTGTTATTTGCTGCATTGTTGACTGGCCAATATTCTATCTTTTTTCATTTGATACCTTCTAGTTTTCTATAATTGGATGAGCGTAGCGAGTGTAGCAAGCGAAGCGAAGATTCCATTTCACTACACTGGAGAAAAAAATCCGGAATGTTTATCTTTTTTTTCTTTTCTGTATGTATTTTTGTGTGTTTGTTAACACGATTCCGGCTAAACCGATAATCCAATTACAATGAAATTTTATGAAGGCCTTCGAAATCTCTGAACTTAGAACTGCCACGTTTTTGAGCGCAATCGGAAAATTATTTCTCATTAAAATTGCAATTTACGATTTTTTTCGAATTTAAAAAAAAAATTTCAGCTTAAAACACCTACATGCTTTATCCGATTTTAATGATTTTTTCACATAACCTTAATTTTATGAATCTAGGTATTCCTGTAAAATTTGAGCGCAATCGAAAAACTATTTCTTATGAAAATCTAAATTTTACCTTTATTTTCTTTTTTAAAACAATTCTTTGACGAATAACACCTACATGCTTTATCCTATTGAAATGATTTTTTACAGAACCTTAATTTTATGAATATATACATTCTTGTAAAATTTGTGCGCAATCGAATAATTATTTCTCATGAAAATTTCAAAATTACGACTTTTTCCTTTTTTTAAAATTACGATTAATTTAAAAAAATTAAAATTTAGGTTAATTTTTTATTTAATTTAATTTAATTTTAAAAAAATCTTCAAATAAGTAATGATTTTTTCACAGAACAGAAAATCCACATAACACATGGCAGCTCACTGCACCAATTACGCTCATCATCATTCCATGGCTTGCACATGAAGTAAATTTCGTTTTGTTCGCTGGCGTATATTAATGTTAACTTGTATATTGAAGTCCCTCCGTCCACATAACGTTGTACTTTTAGCCAAAATATCACACAACCTTACATCCATGCTTGCACATGTAGCGCAAGAGATAGCTTAATCTTAGACACGTAACATGAAAAGAAAAAAAATCATGTTAAGTTCTTAATCTTAGACACGTACTTTACTGTTTTGTGCCCTAAAACCCCACTAACTAACTAACTTAGACACATACCTAAACGCATCATCAATACCCACGCATTTGTTGTCAGCCCATTTAAAAAATTGTATATATGTTAATCTCATTTGTACTCTCTTATTGCGTGCGAATCAAGCAAAAATAAGTAATTTTCTTCGTAATGTTTTTAACACCACCACCCAACACTTACTGCACCATCATGAAGTACTGTCATGATTTATCCTTACAGGCAGACGAACGGGGGCCGGCAGATGACGTCAATCCTAACGAATAATAATATTGGAAACTGCAACGTCACTCAAACCAGAGATGGAGGAAACGTGCCAGTGTAAGTTGAAAACAGTTTAAATTTACAAGTACAAAGATTCAGAAAGAAAAAACATGTATCCCACACATTAAAAAACTATTAAAAAAAAATACGGGTTTCAGACTTGAAAGCATTTTGAACACGTCTTGTCTCATGTAGAATATTGTTTTGCAATTGTTACATGTCGTATTTTGAACGACAACACGACCACCAGTTAAAGCAATGACTTGTTCATCATCCATGAGTTGGGAGTTGGGTGAAATAAATACTTACAGTGTAGCTATGCAAGGGGCAAGGATGAAGTTATAAAGCAACGTCAGAAAAAGTGTGTCCTGATTGGGTTCGAACCCGGGTCCTCCGCTTTCACGTAGCGATTCTTAACACATACATACGGTACATAATAACTATGTCCATAAAACGGGCATGCTTAAAAACATGAAGGTCCCAATCATAGGCCCTATATATTTGTTTGTTTTGTAGTTTCCCTTTGTGGTAGAAGTAATAAGTTATACACTAGGAAAACGCTTAAGTCCCGCCGCGTTGTTGGATGAGCGTATATGGTGCATTGAGATGCCATGTGTTACGCGGATTTTCTGTTGTTCTGTGAAAAAATCATTACTAAGTCGAAGATTTTTTTTAATTAAATTAAATTATATAAAAAAATAACTTAATTTTTATAATTAAATTAAATAAAATAAAAAATTAACTTAATTGTTTTAATTAATCGTAATTTTTTAAAAAGAAAAAAATCGTAAAATTGCAATTTGCATAAGAAATAATTATTCGATTGCGCTCAAATTTAACACGAATATATTAATTCATGAAATAAAGGTTCAGTAAAAAAATCAGTACAATAGGATAAAGCATGTAGGTGTTATAAGTCAAAGAATTTTTTTAAAAATCGAAAAAAATCGTAAAATTGCGTTTTTTATGTGAAAAAATTTCCCGATTGCGCTCAAAAACGTGGCAGTTCTAAGTTCAGAGATTTCGAAGGTCTCCATAAAATTTCATTGCAATCGGAGTATCGGTTTAGCCGGAATCGTGTTAACAAACACACAAAAATACAGAAAGAAAGAAAAAAAAAAAAAAAACATTCCGGATTTTTTTCTCCAGTGTAGTGAAATGGAATCTTCGCTTCGCTCGCTACGCTCGCTACGCTCATCCAATAAGTGTTATCCCTCCAGGATAGTTATATATATACGCTCAACGAACGCCCATACCATCGATTTGTGTGTTGTTGGATGAGCGAAGCGAAGATTCCATTTCATTACACTGGAGAAAAAAATCCGGAATGTTTTTTTTTTTCTTTCTTTTTTTTTGTATTTTTGTGTGTCTGTTAACACGATTCCGGCTAAACCGATACTCCGATTGCGATGAAATTTTATGGAGGTCTTCGAAATCTCTGAACTTAGAACTGCCACGTTTTTGAGCGCAATCGGGAAATTTTTTCTTATAAAAAACGCAATTTTACGATTTTTTTCGATTTTTAAAAAATTTCTTCGACCTCTAACACCTACATGTTTATTCGATTGTAATGATTTTTTCACAGAACCTTAATTTTATGAATTAAAATATTCGTGTGAAATTTGAGCGTAATCGAAAAATTTATTCTCATGAAAATCGAAATTTTACAGTTTTTTTTCTTTTTTAAAACAATTCTTTGACTTATAACACCTACATGCTTTATCCTATTGTAATGATTTTTTCACAGAACCTTAATTTCATGAATTAATGTACTCGTGTTAAATTTGAGTGCAATCGAATAATTATTTCTTATGAAAATTGCAATTTTGCGATTTTTTTATTTTTTTTAAAATTACGATGAATTAAAAAAATTAAATTAATTTTTATTTAATTTTATTTAATTTAAAAAAAAATCTTGGACTAAGTATTGATTTTTGCACAGAACAACAGAAAATCCGCGTAACACATGGCTGCTCAATGCACCAATTACGCTCATCCAACAACGCGGCGGGACTTAAGCGTTTTCCTAGTGTTAATGTATATGCATAAGGTTATAATCTGAAACCGTAGACGTCGACATGTACTTACATACTTTTATGGTAGCTATATTTTCATGGAATATGAACTTATTAATTTGCTAATAATAGTATATTTTTATTGAGTTTTAAGTTAAAGACAGTGTCCTTGGACTTGGGGTATGGGCGAACATGGCAACATGCGTGATATTATTTTAAAAGCACGCATTGGATAAAACATAAAGAGAAAGGTCGAGGGATTCCTCTTATATACTTTTTGTGTGAATGTTAATTTGATAGAAATCTATGTTTTAGACCAAGGAATTATGAACACAAACTGTTGCATGTGTGTGTGTATCATTTTTTACGGCTTATATGAGATATGGTACGGGGTGAATCGTGAATGATCTTGACTGGTAATAAATTGATCAAATACTACACAAGAGAAAGGAATGTAATCACCTATCATTATGGTTTGGAATTACAAAATAGTCTCAAAAGCATGGTGAGACAAGCTTACTAAAGTTCAACTAATAATTTCTTAACACTATAATATGGTCTTTTTGTAGTTTACGACTGGTGGCAATGCTCTGGTCGCCGTTGATACTGACACTGATGATACTGATGATATTGATGATACTGATAGTGATACTGATGGCTCTATCGACTCCCCTCGCGCAAGATTCGAACAATAAGATTCTAGCTGGTAATATTTCTCAACATCAAGACGGTGAGTGCAAATTTCATGTTACCTCATTTGGCAATAAAATTAAAAAACATTGGGCCCGCTCACTTTATACCTACCATTTTATACATATATTTTGGACATATTATAATTCTACAGTTACATTTCTCATGTAGTTATTATTAATTGTATGTTTGGTTTCACTTTGTTGTCCACAATGTTACTAAGTATATTAAACAGCAAAACGTAACAATACTTGTATATGCTGGAAGATGAATGTAACCTGACATTTGTAGATACAACTCTTTGCAGTATTAGAAAAATGCATCTTAAAGATATTTGACAAGAAGATAACAATTTGCAAGATGCAGTACTTGTTACCCTGGATAGACATACTAGGTTGTGTTCCGCAAAGGCGACCAGAACGACCAGTCTTCGACCAATGGAATTTAAGTAAACACAATTCGCACCAATGACAGATCAGATTTGCAAGAAACGTATGCGATGCGTTGCTGTTTTGACTGTTGTGGTCGAGACCAAGAAGCCCACAGTTTTATTTCGGTCGTGGACTGGTCTTGAAGAAAGCGCGGTTATTTCAAATTCTTTCAGTGAAAATCATGGAATAATGTCAACTTCCGACAATGTTCCTGTAACTACACATGGGTAGAAAATAATTCATTCATTCTTTCATTCAAATCATTCATTTATTTAGTAAATGATATGATTTATGTAACATTTTAACGAGATATCACAATTTTTCATTAAAACACGGCCTTGTACATGCAAGCACCATTTCGGAGCCAAGGCAGTACCCCAACAATCAGACGTTGAGTGAAACAATGAAAATAACAATACCCAGTCGAGCCCAGAATGGTCGACCGGTCGCCTTTACGGAACACAACCTGTGAAAACGCTAAAGTACCGCCGCCTTGATGGATGAGCTTTTTAAAAGTTTTTAGTTTGCGTGGAATATCTTTACTTTTGCAAGTGATTTATTTTGCTGCCTACGCATTGTAGATGATTGTTGTCAAGTTTCTATTGTTTCTTGTCAATTGGTATTATTTACCGTAAAAAACTTATATTAAAAGCATTTTTTCTATGGATTCTGGCTAACTTTTTCAACGTGTTCGTTCAAAAGGGTACAACATCACCATAACCTTTGTGCCCATGTATAATAATGAACGTCGGAGCCCCACCCGTGTGGTCAGAATTGGCCCAAATGGCACGAAAATATCGCACAAATAATCAAAAACTTATATTAAAAGCTTTATTTCTATAGATTCTGGATAATTTTTTCAACTTTTTCTTTCAAAAAGACCAACAAAAAAACATCACCATTACCTTAATGTGTATGTGAATTGTGAACGTTGTAGCCCCACCCGTTTGGTCAGAATCGGCCCAAATGTCACAAAAATATCGCACTAAAAATCGAAAAAAATCGTAAAAGTACGATATTCATGAGAAATATTTCTTCGATTGTACCCAAAAACGAAGCAAGTCTAAGTTCAGAGATTTCGAAGGTCCCCTCCAATTTTCATCAAGATCGGATATGCCGTTTGCCCGGTAGAGAGCAAACAAACAGGGGGGAAAAAAAACACCCGAGCTAAATTTTTTGGGGGGTCGGTGAAATTGAAGTCTTCGCTTCGCTCATCCAATAATAAACACACTGTTTTAAACTTTCCCAAGCTATGACTTACCGCGACGTGAGAACTCCCCTTTCCTCCCCCTACCGAAGTTGGTTCTAACCAGCATGGGCTTTTCCTTCCCATATATCCTAGGCTAGAGTAGTGCATTATGACCTACGGTTGACGCGCCCTTAAAAATAATTGAATCCAAGAATAAAAAAGTAAACTATAGGCTTTTAAAACAGAAAATAACAAGAACCGTGAAGAAGCTGAGTGTTAAAATTGTTTTATATATACAACATAAGTTATAACGTTGAGAAAGTTAAACAAAGTGTTTAAATACTATCAACTCAATAGTATTGACTACTTTATAACAGATGAAGTAGAAAGTAAACACAATCTTAATTACTTAGCTATTGTTATTTTTTTTTGAGTAATTATATATTTTATTTATAAATTTATAAAGTAGAAATAGTAAATGCATTATTTATATTTTTTGATGTTTTTATTTTATTATATTTTATTTTATTTATTTATTTATCGTCTATCCTATTTAGTACAAAACTGATTTACAAAGGACAACTTGATTTTATAATAAATACATATAATGTGCATATATTTTGTTGAATAGAACTCTAGAACCGTAAACGATTTGAAATTTACTTTTGATTGTGATAAATGGTTTCGTAAAACATATTGATGGTAAGGATTGATAATTTATGAGAAAGAAGTCGTATCACTAGATACTGTATAAGTTTGGGTTTGAATATATGCTAGTTTGGGATATCTTTGATTGATTTTGGGATATGGTTTTATACGTTTTTATTGATGTAGTTATAGAGTTTATCTTTCATATTGCAGTATTGTTCAAGATGTAGCCTTATTTCATGTCGTGTGATAGTGCATGCCTATATTAATGTTTGTATTGTGATAATGGAGACTTTCAATTGATAATAAAGACTTAGGAATGTGTGGGCATGGAGCAGTAACAATATTCAAGTAAATAATATATATGATTTTCAATGGACTCTAGGATTTAGACCGGATATAGATCTGATGGTTCTTTTTTCATAATATATGTTATTAATGTTTGTGGATTCTTCCCAGAATTCCATAGATTAAAACTATGAAATATAGCATGTTCAGTTGACATGTTACTAATTTACCTTATTATTTTGAATGCGAAGCATGATGAACTAAGTTTTGGTAACCCTATAACCTTATATTTTGTATTTTGTTAAAGATAACAGTCTTCAATGTGCACGGACGATTTCATCTGGCCGAACCAGTCCTGAAGCTGCCATGTGAACACATTTATCATAAGAACTGCGTTGTACCAAGGCTGATAAACATTCTTGTTCGTGATTCCAGCACAACACCTGCAGAACCAGGACACCATGGGTACCAACACAGTAAACCTGATGGGACCAAGCCTTGATGCATGTTTTAAAGCACCTTAGATAATTCATAAAGAATTATATATTTTGTATTTTACCTAAAGTTTAATGCTGCATTTTTTAAGTCCCGTACAAGGCTTATATTGTACTTGATGAATAATAAATGATATATTTTGTATTTCGGTTATGTTGATAGAATGCTGATCGGCTGGAGTATATTGGTGTGAGATAGGATCCAACAGATTACCTTCGAACAGTGATGGTGGCTGCTAAATTACTTGATAAAGAGAAACAAAAATATTGTACAAAACACAGAAAAGCACGAGACGTTTCGACACGAGGCCAAGAGAGAAAGGAAAATTGCCACTGACGCAAAAGTCAAAATGGCGGAAAAATAAAAATGGAATAAATACCCTAATTATAAATAAATATATTACCTACTTTATTTTTACCCGCCATTTTGACTTTTGCAGTCAGTGGTCATTTTCCTTTCTCTCTTCAGTGAACAAGACCTCGTGTCGAAACGTCTCGTGTTTTATCTGTGTTTTGAACATATTATTTATGTCTATATTTATCAAGAAATTCAGCAGCCACCATCACTTTTTTAATAAAATCTGTTGGATCCCACCTCACACCAATATATTTTGTAATTTATAAAAATCAAGTTAAGGTCAAATTAATAATTATGACGTAGATTTCACCTCGTGTACACACTCCAAAAATTAACATTTAATATACATTCATATATATTAATGTACATATTATCTAGGTGCCCGCGAGGGCGCCGCAGCCAAGCAGCGGTGAGCTTACACACTCGGGCACCTTATACAGCAAGCAGAGTTGGGGTGTTTTCAAGGTGTCACCCAGTCGTCATGTAACGTGATATGAATTTGAAAACTGTCACATAATTGGGGGGATTTAGGCTCCTGATAACACATGACAATTTCAGTTGTGGTACGAACCTTTCTTCTAGGTGAAAACATGTGTAGAAACAAGCTAAAACTCACTTTCAGGTATCAGGATGTTAGTTACTATTACTACTCCTTCAAATACAGCTTCTAGTGCCTAATTAGTCAATTTCAATTGCACATCGATTCTCACCGAACGCATGGTGCTACAACGTTCAAATTTTACATGGGCATTTAGATATTAGTCTGGCGTGGATGTGAATCAATTGTGCACTTTTTATAGAGGTCCAATTTTTTTATGCGTGTACTTCAACCCCAAATAGTCATTTTTAGACCGGGACCCCATTCGCTCGCCTCTAATTAAGCTATGGCGGCCATCTTTAAAGATGGCGCCAAAGTGAAATAAGACTACCTTATTTCGAAGGAATCTTGGCATGTGGAACCACTTTTTCCATTAAATTGACCATGGGGAACTCGAATATGGCATCAGAATTAGAATTTTGTGAATTTTGAGGCAGTAAATTGCAAATTTTACAAATTTTAAGCCAATTTTGATACTAAATTTCACTGGTTTCTACGACAGCCGAGTTGACTGTAATAGCATGCATAGAGATCAAAAAAAAATTATGCGTGTACTAGACACCCCAATAGTCAGTTTTAGACCGGGACCCTATTCGTCTCGCCATTAATTTAGCTATCCATTTGGCGGCCATCTTTAAAGATGGCCGCCAAAGTGTAATATGACTTCCACATTTCGAAGGAATCTTGGCATGTGCAACCACTTTTTTCATTAAATCGACCATGAGGAACTCAAATATTGCATCAGAATGAGAATTTTGTGAATTTCGACGCAGTAAATTGCAAATTTTACAAATTTTAAGCCAATTTTGTTACGAAATTTCACTGGTTTCTACGACAGCCGAGTTCACTGAAAGAACATGCATAGAGACCACATTTTTTATGCGTGTACTAGACACCCCAATAGTCAGTTTTAGACCGGGACCCCATTAGACTCTTAATCCATTTACTTATGGCGTCCATCTTTAAAGATGGCGTCTATAGTGTAATAAGACTTCCACATTTTGACAGAAGTTTTGCATGTGGCACCACTTTTTCCAATTAAATCGACCATTGGGAAGTCAAATATGACAGTAAAGTTGTTATTCCGTGGATTTTGAGGCCGAAAATTGCAAGTTTTACACATTTTTAGGCAATTTTGTTAGAAAATATCACTGTTCCATCTTTAAAGATGGCCGCCATAGGTAAATGGATTGAGAGTCGAATAGGCTCCCGGCCTAAAACTGACTACTGGGCTGTATACTACACGCATAAAAAAAATATGGTCTCTTTACATGTTATTACAGTCAACTCGGCTGTCGTAGAAATCAGTGAAATTTAGAAAAAAAATTGCATTAAAATATGTAAAATTTGCAATTTACGGCCTCGAAATTTACGAAATTCTAATTCTGATGCCATATTTGAGTTCCCCATGGTCGATTTAATGGGAAAAGTGGTGCCACATGCCAAGATTGCTTCGAAATGAGGTAGTCTTATTACACTTTGGCGCCATCTTTAAAGATGGCCGCCATAGCTAAATTAGTGGCGAGACATATGGGGTCCCGGTCTAATAGTGACTATTTGGGGTTGAAGTACACGCATAAAAAAAATTTCATCTCTATACATGTTTTACAGTCAATTCGGCTATTGTAGGATCTATAGTAATATTTTTAACAAAAATGCCTTAAAATGTGTAAAATTTGAATTTACAGCATCAAAATCCAAGTTTTACTAATTCTACTGCCATATTTGAGTTTATGATGGTCGATTTAATACTAAAAATGGTGCCACATGCCAAGATTCCGTCAAAATGTGGTAGCCTTATTTACACTATAGACGCCTTCTTTAAAGATGGACGCCATAAGTAAATGGATTAAGAGTCGAATGGGGTCCCGGTCTAAAACTGACTATTGGGGTGTCTAGTACACGCATAAAAAAATGTGGTCTCTATGCATGTTCTACCAGTCAACTCGGCTATCGTAGAAACCAGTGAAATTTCGTAACAAAATTGGCTTAAAATTTGAAAAATTTGCAATTTACTGCCTCGAAATTCACAAAATTCTAATTATGATGCCATATTTGAGTTCCCCATGGTCGATTTAATGGAAAAAAAAGGTTCCACATGCCAAGATTCCTTCGAAATGATGGAGTCTTATTACACTTTGGCGCCATCTTTAAAGATGGCCGCGATAGCTAAATTAGTGGCGAGACGAATGGGGTCCCGGTCTAAAAATGACTATTTGGGGTTGAAGTACACGCATAAAAAAATCTGGACCTCTATATAAAAATGCACAATTATTGGTACTAATGGTGTAACATGGAAGTCGGACTAATATTAGTGATATACGGTACGTACTTTTAGACTGGGGTGGCGCCTTATGACCTAACGGTTGACGAGCTCACAATCCAAATAAACTTGAAACTGAAGCAAATTGTTGCTATTGGAACAAAGAGTTCGACCCTGGTCTATTTCTTCGTATGATTCACAGAGATGAGTGTAAAGTGGTGTTAGTAAAACAACGATAAAATCTTCGAGACCAATTATTGTTGACAGTGCTCTATTTTTTTAAATTCGAGATTAATAGAATAAGCATTAAGAAACGTCCAAACAAAACAAAAAGGAATTAAGAAATGTTGTCAAACATTCGAGGCCGTGAGCGTAATAACTTATCAAGCAGTTTACTATTTTTCAACTTTCTGTTCATCCACAAGGGAATATTTATTTATTTAATATAACAGAACAACATCCCACGTTCAAACGACTTCGACTTCGGCAATCTGATTTATTCTTTTCCTTCAGTCTGTTTTGTTCACATTGATTTTATTCCGAAAATCTACATATTGGAAAGCAAGAAAGCTGATCAGTAAAATGTAAATTCCTTCCCTAAGACCCTTGATCCTTTTCAAAAAAACAAATTAATTCGAAAATCTTTCGGAAAACAACAAATTCTGTTTGATGTTTAAAAATCAAGAGGAAAGCTTTTAATCTTAAAAAACATATTGTCCTGAATTATTTACCGAAAAATTATCTTTTGGAATGTGTTATTTGCACAAGTCAAGCAAAATATTCCATTCAACTCTGAAATATCGCTTTGACACATCCGCGTTCTCATCCCACCAAATAGTGAATCGCCATGAAATCTTTGAATGAAAATACTTGGTTAATATAATGTGATAACGTCCTACGTCCTATCGGAATAATCTCCCATAAGAAATAACATTGATACGATCTTTTAACCCCCGTGACATTGAAGGATTTTGGTCAAAAAAATATAAAGCATCATTTACATACTCGACCACCTTTTCTGTTAATTTCTTTTTTTTTACCAAGTGTTTCGTTCAAAATATGCTGATTATCAAGAAGGGGTTTATTCGGAATTGCATATTTTTGGGGGTTTGAGTGTATAATTGTTCACAGTTTCAAGACATATTTTATTATTGCCCATTTAAAATTGGTATTATACTCTAGCTATCTAGCATCCATGTAAAACAACAAAAATAGTTTGAGGTCGATTGAAGAAATGCTAAAAACCAAAAATACGTGTAAAATCACAAGTACAATACATAATCTTTTGTACGGTCATTTGAGATAACGTATTATGCTCTACATAATGTGACTTAGAAAGTTTTTTTTTTCAGTATCAAGTCATCGATTGCAATAACTAATGTCATCATGATGTTATCAGTACACTTTATATTATATCGAATGCAATTAGTTTTAAAAATTTTACGACGTTAATTCTTAACCTGAATTTTGTAACATGAATTGTATATCATGGTTTGCTGTAAACGTTATATTAATAACACTTCATGAAAGTGGATACAACTTATTAACTTATTGTATAAATAAAAATAATGTTTCCGAAAAGAATAATATGAAGATATAAAGAATAAGCTAAAATCGTGAGAGAAAATAAAGATGAGAAATAATAGCCTACTTTTGGTTATGAAAACAATACATATTATAAAAAACATATCGAAATGACTCTTGCATAAGATATTTAAGGTATGCTAGTATTTGTATCTCACTTTAAAATTTTCCAAACACAATAAAAATAAACCATCGCGCAAACGTAATGTATTTGTTAATTAAACCAATTTCTACCCGTTTTGATTATTTTGTACTTAGAGAGCAAGATGAAGTCTCGTTTCTTTAATATGAATGCTTCTCAATAAATAGCTTTCATTTTCCATTTGAATCTTAGATACAAAAACTCATAGTAAAGATATAAAATGTTGCCGTATTCTGCGTACACAGTATTATACGTCTGAGACATTTCACATAGGGGTTTGCTTTTACCGCAGTCTGATGGGCGAACCTCGCAATTCTTCAAGTCTTGCCAAGAAAAACATAATGTATTCCCTAATACGAGGAGTGTGGATTCAAGTAAATTGACTTGGAAATACATACAAGTTGTCTTCTTTCATCGACGTTGAGAAAAACGTTAATAATTCGAGGGAATGAAGAAGACACGAGAAAGGAAAATAATATTTGTAGCAGAATACAAGCGGAATAAAAAATTCGCTGATAAAATAATGTAAAAAATCAATTCTAAAACATAAAGATACAGAAAAAATTTGTTGCTTCAGAATTCATTAGATAAAAACAGTATAAGTAGAATAAACAGTAATATGAAATCAGGAGTCATGGGGGAAAAAAATTGAATTTCGCGTAATTTTACTACATAAAAAAAATTGTTTGTATATCCGTCTGGTATCTTGCAAAGGTCACGTGCTATACAAACAAATGGAAGAGGGGTGAGGGGGGGGGGGAAGAAAACGAATATTATTAAATGCCATAATATTATGAATCCTAGGCTTGGCATATGAATTTTCATGATATCTAACTAGGAAAACGCTAAAGTCCCGCCGCGTTGATGGATGAGCTTTTTAAAAATTTTAGTTTGCATGGGATATCTTTACTTTTGCAAGTTCTTTGTTTTGCTGCCTATGCATTGTAGGTGATTGTTGTCAAGTTTCTTTTGTTACCTGTCAATTGGTATTATTTACCGTAAAAAACTTATATTAAAAGCTTTATTTCTATGGATTCTGGCTAACTATTTAAACTTTTTCTTTCAAAAGGTACTACATCACCATAACCTTAATGTCCATGTATAATATGAACGTTGTAGCCCCACCCGTTTGGTCAGAATTGGCCCAAATGGCACGAAAATATCGCACTAAAAATCGAAAAAAATCGTAAAAGTACGATATTCATGAGAAATATTTCTTCGATTGTACCCAAAAACAATACACCTCTAAGTTCAGAGATTTCGAAGGTCCTGTCAAATTTTCATCAAGATCGGATATGCCGTTTGCCTGGTAGAGAGTTAACAAACAGACAGAAAAACAAACAAACAAACAAAAAAAAAAAAAAAAAAAAAAACACCCGAGCTAAATTTTTTGGGGGTCAGTGAAATTGAAGTCTTCGCTTCGCTCATCCAAAAATCATACATCAAATTATTTTAATTTAAATGTAAACTGTAATATTTGTTCAATCTGAGTGGTGGAAGAACAATCATGCTTGATTGAACCTCGCCAACTGTGTTGTTAAATTCGAAGTATCTTACACCAAAATAACGAACTTCTTACTTCACTACCTAATGGCATGTAGGTTTCTTGGGTCATCAAACTATCAAAGACAAATTCGCAAACATTTCTCGTTACTTGTCGCATTTTTAACATAGTTTCTTTGAGAGTCTTAACCACAGTGTTTATGTGGAAAGGTACACAGTCAAATTTTGAATTAAATAAACGAGGGAGCGGAGCGACTGAGTGTCTCCATTCAACTCAAACGGCGCTCATTCTGTCTGTCTGTCTGTCTGTCTGTCTGTCTGTCTGTCTGTCTGTCTGTCTGTCTGTCTGTCTGTCTGTCTGTCTGTCTGTCTGTCTGTCTGTCTGTCTGTCTGTCTGTCTGTCTGTCTGTCTGTCTGTCTGTCTGTCTGTCTGTCTGTCTGTACGTCTAAAATCAGCCGAATCGCTGAATAGATTGCGCTGAAATTTTAAACAGACATCCGGTACGAGTTTACTGAGAACTGTTCACAAAATCAGCTAGATCCATATTTTTACACCCACATATTATTTTTGAGGGGTGTTAAATGGGAAATAAAAATTTTGTGATTTTGTTTTATCTTGGAAATTTGTTAATGTTTCTCGCTAATACGTTTTGAACACGATTGGCATTTGGAATGTTCAATTTAAATAATTATTGTTGCAGAGTGAGTTCCAGTTTAAATAAGGTGACCAGACGTACCGGTCTGACCGGCACAGTACCGTTTTCAGAAGTCAGAACACTTTTACCGGTATCCCAAGTGACTCATAAAAATAATGTTTTTGTACCGGTTTGCAATTTGAGGGGGAAAAGAGTGCCGGTATTCTGTCAACTGTACTCTGAATGGAATTGGAAGGTAACGTTTTATTTGAAAACATCACCTCCTCGGATAAATAGGCCTAGGCTACGAATAGTAATAACATTGAAAAAGTTCTTCCATCTCCAAGAAGATAATTCATTAACTCAAGTCATTATTTATTGATTTTGTTCGAAAATAATGAAAATTCAAAATGTACCAATCATGCAACTGACCTACAAACGTTTTTAATTACTAGGGAAACGCCAAAGTCGTTGTTAAACGAGTGAGTGAGCCAAGTGTTGAGTACCCGGGAACATCCCCTTTCCTCCCCTATACCTAAGGCTGGATCTAGCCCAGTAAAGGTAATGATACCGGGTACTCAACACATGGCTCACTCACTCGTTTAACAACGACTTTGGCGTTTCCCTAGTTTAATACACTGTGTACATGAAGGACTCAAACACCCAAGTATAGTATAGAATAACCTTGATTAGTGTCAACTTTAAAAATTAATCAAATAAATAAATCAAAATATAGTTCTTAGCTTACATTTTCAAAACTAAACATGATTTCATTAATACACCATACGCTGGCGGTGGTTGGTGGAGGTGCCGGGTTATGACGTCAAGCAGCTTATACTTCTATAACCTGTGTTTCTCAATTTATTAAACCGGGAAATTCTCTCGTAGGTAAAATTAATTGTAAGGACATCAATCCAGAAATTTAAAAAATGTTATTAAATGAAATTAAATATTTAATTTCTGTATTGATGTGTGTTTGAGAAAGTTAATAAGATTGTTCAATACGAACAACTGTGACATCACTTCTTGTAGGATGTAGGTGTTTCCGTACTTACTTCACAGGTAACTGGATTGGAAATTAATTCAAAACTGTCAAGCGAAAGCTATTGACGGATATAAGTATTTTTTACAGTGAGAAACATATTATTTTAATATTGCCTTTAGATAAGAATATAAAATCAATTTTTCGAGGACTCTGGTTTCATTCACCGGCAAAACTGATAAAGTTGGAAAGAATATTATGTTGATTTAAAGTTATGAAACATATATAAACATTTTCGTTGTGTAAATGCATAATATGCGAAACACCAAAATCTTACAAAAACGAGCCCCTTCAGATTTCTGTTGATGTTGTTCCAAGCAAGTATCGTAACGAATTAATTAATTACAATAATTGTCAAAGATATAATGAAATATATAATATGTTTACAAAATATTTGTACATGTATTTACAGACTACCCACTTAGACACATATTTTGTGGCATTTCGTTCAACTTGAACTTAACAGTGATTATTTAGTGTCAAGTTTAAATACAATACACAATTCCATACGAGAACATTCAGGCTAAAATTAAAAATGTTCTTGTGATATGAGATCTGAGGAGCACATGGCTACTAAGATTGATGTGTATTTAATTTCAATACTTAAAAAACAGACATAATTTAACGGTATTTTAATATTGTTATAATTTGAACGGAATAAAATTTGGGGATGTGTTTCAATAGCAGGTGTGTTTTTTAAGTATAAAATATATTATTGTAAGTATATTGAAAAAAATACAAGGATAGCGAAAGACTAAGACAAAATGTGAGATATTTATGTGAACACTTGTTCTTTAACGTAGTGTTAGCGTTTCCAAAATTTTCGACATAAAAACACTTCACATTAATTTTAATTGTACATTTTATCTGGTAGTTGACAGTGTTAGGTCAAAAATTCAAATGCAGACAATGTTTTTAAAATCTAATTCTTTCCTCATCACATCTCACATTATTTCTAGTGATTTATCTACAATTAGGTTCTTCGTGCTGGATAACATTTCCACACGTCAACATTTTCCCGAATAAAACAAAAGTTTCAATCAACTATTTTCTTATCAGGCGTCGGTTTATTAAACCGTTCTATGATATTATGAACTGTTTCTCGCACATCCGTCATCCGTGATGATAAGCCAAGGATTGGATATAACTCTTTCTACATGATCGGTAACACGTGTGGAGTTATTATCAGCGGAGGGTATCGTGTGTGGCGGATAAAAACACCCCCCTGTTAGGGGTTGGAGTGTCAGTCAATGGCGAGGTGATCCATCATCCCCCCTACCCCCCTTCCCCCGGGGTACGATCATCTGAGACACGGTAAGGGCGGAACGGGGTACACACAACCTATCTCGAGGTCAATGGTATTTGACATGAAAGTACGTACTAGACGTTCACTACGTGCCTGGAATGCAAGGAGGCAATGGCTAGTCAAATTAAAACCAATTTTGAGCACGCTTTCCAAAAACATTTCCGACTAGTAAATTAGGTACTTGAATTCGATTATCTACAATATTTAGTAAGAACACTTGTACTAAAATGATGTGTAAAATATGGCCACTGTGTTTGCCATTGGTTAAACATTGACACCTGTTTTATTTTCTGTAAAGTTATAAACACAGTAACTTTACATAATTATGTATTTGTTTAATTTATGGATATTTATTTTCAGAAATGTATTAAATTGATAAATTTAGTTTAATATTTAGGGTTGACGTGGATCGCCAAAGTGTGCCCGATAGTAAACGATCCTTGTATGTTGTCACCTTTGCCGCTTGCGGAGAATAATGTGAAAACAAATTCTGGTGTTATTAAAAAAAAAAAAAAAAAAAAAGTAACTATAACTTGTGAGCATCATACCGCCAATTGGTAGACCGGGGTTAGATACCCTGCTGAGATGGATTTTCTTAATTTCTGGATTGATTTACATAAAATAACTTGTGAGTTATACTTGCCCAGTAAGAAATCATAGGAGCTATACAACTATCTGAATCACCTAATTTATCCAATAGTAGAGGCCTATTATTGGATGGAGGTTTCATTCATAATATAACATTGAACTTTCATACCCCCATACGAGCGTGTTTTGAAACATTGTTTTGTGTTGGTATTGTATTTATTATTATTATCACGTCCATCGTATCGAAATAACTAGATGAACAAAGCAGATCCAAACAATAACCATAATTGATTGTAAGATTTAATGTATAAACTTGAAGAATATAAGATTGCGCAACTGTCTGTAAGATTTGTTTGTGTTGATATGAGATGGAAATAATGCATATGAAAGTTATATATTTTTAATTTCAAGCGTGTTCTGAAAATTAAATTAGTAACGGTAATATTATTATGCCAACAAGTCTCTCAAAGCCGTTCGCATTTGTTACTTTACCGGAATGTCCAAATATTTCTCGTTAAGCACAGTTCTCCAACAAGCTAAATGTACACTAATCCTAAAATGTTAGAACAGCGTTTAGTTCCAAAGCATGGACCGTTTGTTTTAATTAGCATGTAAATTAAAACAAAATATGAATGGGTTAACAATATAAAGCTGTATGGTATGAATATATGTAGATTTTTACAGTTGAAATCGTAAAAGTCAAAGGGAAAGGAAAATTAATCGCTTTCACTCCAGCAAAATGTTCAGTGAAAATGTGGCAACTTGCGATGTACCGTTAGTGAACAACCGTCGTATTAGAAGTGAAGCCCTGTACAAGTTTGAAAGCTTACAAGCTTATTATTAAATGCACGCTACTTATTTTGACTCCCAACTCATTCTAAAATTGTTATTCGTAATAAGCAAACACCTAATAAATTTGTGTTTACTAATCATTTACATTTTTCTTTACAATACTGAGTCAGACTGATTGTTTTTAATAAATTGTACAAGTAACTGAGTGTTGTATTAATGTTAATCAAAATATCAAGTATAGAGTTTAACTTTGTACATATTAATCATTATTTAACGCCTATACCTTTCAGCAATAAAGAAGGTGTCCATATTAGTTAGATATATTGATGATTTGATTCCTACTAAATGAACGTTATGTATGATCTTTGTAATCACTCCACAAAACAAAATTTAGTTTATAATAATCAACAAACGTTTATTTTTACGTTCACTGATATCTGCTTCGATGTTTCACTGTGTATACTTCACAACAGTGTATCAACAGTCTCTCCCAAGTTGACTCATAATTATTTTGGGGCGCACAAAACGTGTTTAACTCAGAGGCATGGACTAGAATTCCGTGCATGTCACGAATGTATGTTTTGTATGTTCGGAAAGAAGAAGTTTTGAATACTAACTCTAAAGAAATTATATTTTTATACATTCTTCTTCCAATTTTTTACTATTGAAAAATGTAAATATTTTAATATAGATGTAAAACGTGTATTTGTATTGCATTACTTCGTATCATACAAGTTGGTGATTCTATGTGTTTTCGTGGTTGCGGTTATATAACATGATAGTGGAGAACTCCTCGAGTGTTAAATAGCAAAACGACAAGTCGCAATCGACGCTATTGGAACGAAATGCAAACCATTTTAATAAAATCTTCAATGCGGTTAAAATAAGTTTACAAATTACAAATTTCCTTGACCGTCTAAGGGACGTAACTGCATGTACATTTTATTTGTTGAATATCTTCCTAATTAGATAATTTCAAAGCTTCTGATTAGTTTTAGCTGCGGTAAGAACAAGTCATTAATTGCAATAGCGTAACTTTTGATCCAAATAAGGTAGATTGCCACAAAAAAAATCGTTTTCTTTGAGTAAAGCCTAAAACTACGCCTTCACTTAGAATAACCGAGAATCGAACCTCCAACCTCTCAAATAAGTGCCTCGTGAGCTAATACTGAGCCACTTCATCTCTAGACATTTTATCTCTCCTGGTTGACTTAGCTCGAACCTTACATAAACATTATTCGTTTTGTTTTGTAAGCTTGTCAATGTTGAGAAGACATTGATAATATAGTATACAATTTGTTATGATGAATTAAATTACTTCCTTTCTTTAGAAGAAGTAAACAAAGGTTGTAGTGTTTCCATAAATGAGAACAGAAACAACAAATTCACGTCAATCTTATCGACCTTCAAACCTAAAGAGTGCGCCCGGTTGAACGTATTGTCCTTCCTCGTCACTGTCACTTACAGCTGCCAAACACAGGTAGCAAATTGTAAGAAAACCATTCAATACGACGAGAAAATGTTTCTTACCTCGGTGGTAAATGTTTTGGACTAGCAGTACGACATTAACTTGTGCTTACGCTACTCTAAACTTGACACTTGTTAACGCGCCATTCACTAGAGTTAACGGAAGCAGGTATAGAGTTTACACATACATACATTTTTGTAGGATGCCCGCTGTAGAGTATACATGAGATTTAACCGGTGTGACCATCTTCAGGTGACTAACTATAGGTATATTGCGGATAGAACAATTGTGAAGAGATGTCCGAGGGCTATTTAAGAGGACTCAATCCCTTGCATTCGCTTTAACGAATGAGAAAAACTTAGGAAAACCTATAGTCAGATTTGCCGGTCTCAACGGGATTCGAACCCAGGACCTCGCGAATCAGAGTCCACACTGTCGGTGTATAGAGGGTAGTATGACCGACTCTGGTAGACAAATAATTAATTTTAAGTTCATCAATATTGTAATTACCAGTAATCTCACTTCATTGCAGTACAGTACCCTATTTCTTACATAAACTTACTGGACATAGCAGTGCTCGCTTTAACTGGACACTCACTACAGTCTCTTCATTAATTGCATCAAAACTTAAGAATTGTAATTAATTATTAATATAGTTTATTTCTTCGACTTAGATAATTTCCTAGATACTTAATCATTATTATTCTTCGTATGTTTAGGTAATAAGCCATAGCGACTATATTATTTTGTATTTAAAACATAATCTTATAGCCGTATGGTCTGCTAGAACGTGTACAGTTCTATGGAGAAATACAAACATTGTATACGCATTAGTTGGCTTATTGTTCGACCTAATTTATATTGTTTTATAACTAGTAACTTCTTTAGACTTTAGAGTAGCTGTACATTACACACACATAACAAAAACTTGTAAAAATACAGCCAAACCTTACACACTCAAAAGAAATAAGATCTAAAAAGGCCAAGCTCATCTACCCTTCCACATTTGGGCATTCTTATTCATAAACATACAGAGTCCCGTAACAGCATCCTTGATAAGCTTGGCAAAATAGAATTTACAATTATTTAAACGTAATAGTTCATCCAAGATCTTTTTTCTAATAAATTTAAACGTAATATCATGCAAATTCTATTATGCCAAGCTTTTCAAGGATGCTGTTACGGAACACTGTACGTTTCTGAGTTAAGAATGCGAAAAATATGGAAGAATAGATGAGCTTGGCCCTTTTTCAGATCTCATTTCTGTTTAGTGTGTAAGGTTTGGCTGTATTTTTACAAGTTTTTGTTATGTGTGTGATCTCATTACTTTTTCAAGTTCCATTGCAAAATTATTTGTTCAAATTATATTAATTTTATCAAAGTTGATTTAATTGCTATGGTATTACCAATTAACAATAGGATGTAAAATATCTAGTGGTCCAAAGACTTACTTTTGTAAACAATGAAGACGATCATTGTCAAGTAACTATAGTTACTTGTTGATCATATATTGTACAAGGCTTATATTGAAACCTTTATTTGGAAGCCTTCCAGCAAACTTTTCCAACTTTTTCTTTAAAAAGACCCTATATCACTTGTTTGGGCCGAGATGCCTACCGAGAATTTAAGTGGACTCTAGTTTAATTTTAGAGTTCAGAGAAAGAGAAAGAGCAGGGTGACAGAGGGAAATAAATGCATAAGAGAAACTTACATGCGAGCGCAGATAATTCCTTGACACGCAGAGCTTCCCCGACGTCCTGTGGTAGGTGGAGTACAACTTCTTTGACTCGCGAGCGTCGCGGCGTCAGTACACAGGCGTCGTGGGAAATAGGAAAGGGTTAAAGAGCTGGCCAGTTATAAGAAGAAGAGAGAAGAAACGGAAATGCAAGTCGGAGAACTTGATGTCACAAAGTGGCGAGAGAATACACACTATAGTGCACTGTTCTGTACATTATTTTTTTATTGCTTTAGTTAATAACTTTTAGATTGTATTTTAGTTAATAGATTTATTTGTTTGCTGTGCATTATGTGAAAGTTTATTAATGTATTAATAATGTAGTAAATGGTGGCATGACACTTTTGTGGTATGGGGCTATGCCCTTTTATTTCTTGTCGCCATCAATATGCTCTGTATATGGTCTAATAACTGTTGTTACTGTACGTTGCTAATTGAAAATAAATAATAAATAAACGATAAATGATTGCAATCTCAATTCATTATTGTTCGTGAAGGCGTTAAAAAATGTTTGTCTCTTAGAGAAATAATCTGTATTATTTTACCTGTGTATTATTTTCAAAAACCCATTAGCTCAGGCGTAACGAGTGAAGACTCTGATTTTGGAGGTAATGGGATCGACTCTCGCCACCAGCAATTCTGAAAAAGAAAAGAGTTTTCTAGGTTTTCTTCAGTCCTTAAAGCGAATGCTACGGATTAAGTCCTTTTAAACAGTCCTTGAACATTCCCTTCAGAACAACCCTATGCCCAGTACAAATAATATAGGATATTATATAAAATAGGATTTAGTAGGAATTTCTTCGAAAACAAGTAATATCTAAAAGTTACTTGCCATTCGTACCACACATTTAGTGGAGCCACAGCTTATAGCGTAGCCTGGCATTAAGTCGTACCAGACGACAAGACATACTACACTAATGGTTTCAGCGAAGCGTACAGTTGACATTTGAAGCATGCAGTAAACCCTTTAGTTGTCAGCACACACCGATTAAGAAAAATACTATATAATATTGATTTTATTTATTTTACGTATATTAATAAACGATAACATCAAACGTTTTCTTAAACTGTCTTCGAAAAGATAAACCTACTTTAATATGATTTATTTAGTACAACCTTAGCCATAAAATAACATAAAACAGAACAATAGCGCACAAACTCAACAACAACAACAACAACAACCGCTCTCAGCAACAATGCTTATAAAACTAGGTATTTTTTTCTAGATTTGCAAATAACTAAAATTAGAATGATATTTTAATATGTATGTTATTATATTATTACAACCAAAAAACAGGGGGACATATAGGTTGGGTAATTAAAATGACCTTAATTAAATATCATTAAAATCATACTTTGGGGTTTGCTTCGTAGATGAGACTCTTTTGAGATATGTGAGCCCTAAAAATATATAATAAAAATGCCGAAATTTGTCATCAAAGCTCACATTTTAAACTTTTTAAATAACCATTATTTGTTTCTACTCAAATATGACATCTAATTTTGTTATTTGAATCTTGTTATAGTTCCCTCATAAGTCATAACTTTATTTTGATGTTTATTCTGAAGATGTAACAAAATAATGGCGTTACAAAATAAGTTTGGAATAAGATTGAAATAAGTGTCAATGGTGACGCACGCACGGATTTCTGTAACTAATCTAATACTGCTCTCCGATGATAACACAATGCGCTTCGTTGACACAAAGCATATTTTTTGTTTGTACCAAGAGGTTAGTCTAGCTGCCGTCTGGGCGCTAAAAAGACGCTTTTTGTCTTCTAGGCGCTCTGTTCACTCTGGTACAACCGTGTGCAAAGTAGTGCTATTTCTTGCATCATACGTAGTCTAGTGTCCGCCGTATGCTTGGACAGGACAATTGTTGTTTGTTTCCAAGTTCGTTGCGAGTTGCGTTCTAACCCCTGCTGCTGCTCAACGTTGGTGACTCTATGTCCTTCTCTGTAAATCAGTTTTTTAACTGAATAGGATAGACGTTAAGGGGAATCCCTAGACCCAAATATGATTTCTAAAGTATGCAGTAAAGACGTCTGAAAAGTAAGTAGAATGTAAGAGGGGCTTAATAAAAGAGCGGATTATTTTTTTGAAATTTTTTTGACGAGACATAACCTCAGAATCAATAATTATTTTCAAATTTCTGGAATCAGTTGTTCAAGTTCGAAATTGAATTTTGAGCTGCGGTTTTTCGCATATTGTTTGTACACTCCTTTATCTACAACCTAAATATAAGGATTATTGGTTTTATATGGTTTCAAGCGTTGCACGATTTTTTTCTTTAAACGGTACAAAATTTGAAATTTTTCAGGCAGGCGAAACAAAATGTGCAACGCAACAAACCATATAAAACCAATAATCCTTATATTTAGGTTGTAGATAAAGGAATGTAGAAACAATATGCAAAAAACCGCTGCTAAAATTCAATTTTGAACTTGAACAACTGATTCCAGTAATTTGAATATAATTCTTGATTCTGAGGTTATGTCCCGCAAAAAAAAATTCAAAAATTAAATCCGCTCTTTTATTAAGCCCCTCTTACATTCTACTTACTTTTCAGGCGTCTTTACTGCATTCTTTAGAAATCATATTTGGGTCTAGGGATTGCCCTTAAATAAATAAAAATGTCGTTACAAAGGGGTGATTTTTTATTTATTCAAAATTTTGACATGAATACAATTAATTCATCGCCTTGGTAATGGCAAAGCGCATGACCATTAAGTTTATACTCGTTTTGCTAAAATAATGTCTAGTTCCTATGTTTACCAACTTCGGTCGTAGATACGTTGTACTTTCACTGATAGGTATAGGTGAAAGTTGAAAACTTAAGCTACATCCTCCCAGCGTCGACCTATCGCAAACAAGATAAAAAGGCTGAAAAGGCAGTGAGCGTCCAACTTCAACGTTTAAAATGGAATAGATTACATTTCGACAAGAGTATATATATATGAAAAGATATGTTTTGAGGTAAAACTGCGTGTGATGATTTATAATAAAATAATATTTTATTACCGACGTTTCACTAGGGTTTCACCTAGCTTTATCAAGGTTATAAAACAAAAACAAAATGGAATAACAAAGTACAAGATGACAATAATTAAAACACAGCCATCTAGGAAAACAGATCTAGATGACTAGACAGAGAGTTGAGAGAGAGCCTCCAGATGTTAGCGGTGTATGTTATCTCCTACTTCTTGTCACGGGACCTTCCCGGAGTTGGTCTAATGGACGAGTTTCATGCTCAGATGGTGGTATATTATATCATTATATATATATATATATAACCTACAACAATCCTATATATATATATATATATATATATATATATATATATATATATATATGATGACTCCGGCACTACCTGCAAAGGTAGTAACGGTAATCTAATAGACAAGTATAAATATGTCAGGTGCTTTAATTAATTCAAATGATCCTATTAAGAGCTTAGGCTCGTTGTAGGCACATGACGCAAAGGCCGAAACGCCTTTGAGTTTAAAGAAGTTCTCGTCGACAAGAGTAAAACGGAAGTAGCAGCTTCGACGTTCTGATCTGTGATTGGCCAAACGTCAATGTTAGTGAATGAGAGCCAGGCTGACTTTGTCATAAACACTGTGTATTAGAGGTACAATATTATTGGATGAGCGTAGGGAGCGAAGCGAAGATTCCATTCTACTACACTGGAGAAAAATATTCCAGAATTTTTTTTTCTTTCTTTTTTTCTGTTTGTATTTTTGTGTGTCTGTTAGCACGATTCCGGCTAAACCAATAATCCAATTGCAATGACATTTTATGGGGACCTTCCAAATCTTGGAACTTGGAACCATTGAGTATTTGGAACCATTGAGTATATAGCCAAGGTTCCATACTCAAAGTTGGAACTGCCACGATTTTTAGCGCAATCAAATTATTTCTCATGAAAATCGCAATTTTACGATTTTTTTTCGATTTTTAAGAAATTTCTTCGACTTATAACACCCACATGCTTCATCCGATTGTAATAATTTTTCACAAAACCTTAATTTTATGAATTTATATATTCGTGTGAAATTTGAGCGCAATCGAAAAATTATTCCTTATGAAAATCGCTATTTTACGATTTTTTTTATTTTTTAAATTTCATCAACTTATAACACCAACATGCTTTATCCGATTGTAACAATTTTTTCACAAAACCTTAATTTAATGAATCAATATATTCGTGTGAAATTTGAGAGTAATCGAAAAATTATTTCTTAATAAAATCGCAATTTTACGTTTTTTCGTGTTAAAAAAATACGCTCATCCAACAACGCGACTGGAAAAGCGTTTGCGAAGCTTCCTTGTGGTAAAAACAATACTAAAGATGCAAATTACAAACACAGTTAATATTAACAACAAGAATAATGTTTAACGATTTATTTATCTTAAATCGTAGAAGCGATTGAGATTTAAATGGAACAATGCAATAATACATACATACACTTCATTCATTAAATAAATAAATAAATAAATAAATAAATAAATAAATAAATAAATAACGATACGCTACGAAAAATCGAGAAAGTGATTTATACGTCCCATATCATTATGATGTTTCGTAAGAACTATGTTCTGCATGACAAAGATTTAAATAATATTATCAGTACGACTTTGAACTATGGAATTAACTATATAGTACCTATAAATCACTTTTGCGATTTTGCATGCCGTTTAAGATATCTTCATAATATCCTAATTTTAGCTGTACATTAACTAAACTCAGGTATTTCACGTGGGTTTACACTGGCAGTCGTCCTTACTCGTAAGTCTAGTACAACGTAATTATGACCTATATTGCCATGATTATTAATAGCATCTATAAGACTAAATTAGCAGCATTGTGTACAAATGAACGAAGTTAGAAATCTCAATAAAATTAGCATGGGAACGCTACGATTCGAGCCGAAAATATTGTTCGTACTTTTCAAACTAAGCCTTCATTTTTCTTTTATCAAGATAAATTTGTTTGTGCATACCCAGAAAAGTGATACTAATCCTCGTTAATGGCTTTTTTTTAATGGCCCCTTTAGGTCACAATAAGTTTTAAATATCGACCATAAATTGCAAAATTTTATGGACTTTGAGGGCTTACACGAAAAAATCTGTGACTAACATGGAAAAAGGGCTATGCACGGGAAATAAGTATTAAGTTATTTGTCGGTGGGTGAAAACAGAACAATAAAATGTTGCTTTCTCTCCATGTAATAGCGTCCGCACGCAGGCCTATAGACAAGTCAGTTAGATTTGTACTTACGGCAATACATTCAACCAAAAAATAAATTTTATTCCCAGCTTTGACTTGCTCCCGGATCATACGGTTCTACACTCCCCTTGCACCTTGAGCTACCGGAGCTACTGTTTGTAGCTCACTGCAACTGCTTTGTGCACTTGAGTGATGTGATAGCAATTGTAATTCATCCTCTTAACTAATTGGAAATGAGACACTTCCTGTAACGTTATCCTCCAGATCACTGTTTACAACACGAATAGACTGCAGCAGGGTAGCATATAGAGTAAGCTTCATCACACGCTTACTGTTACAATCTAATGTTAGGTTTGTACTGGATAGAATGAGATACAAGATCGTAGTTAGTTACTCAACTATGTCGCTCGTTCTTCCACATTTGCAATAATTGGCATTATTTAAAATAATACTAAAACCGAACTACTGCAATGGTCTAAAAATATAAGTCTCTGCCTGCTACAAAACGTAGCTGTAGTATTTTGATGTTAATGTATTTTGAAATAATATTTTGTTACTTCTTATTATCATTGGCGTATTTTGTATTTGTAGTCTAGTTCCTATTGTGTTCTACATATACATGGGTTGTAAATAAATAATCACCAAATACATGGCTTTGCCTAGTAGCATACCTTATTTGTTATTATTTGAAATGTATTTTATAGTGTTTTGAAGATTAACGAGACATAGTAAGTTAGATACTTTGTGACTGGGGCATCATTGCCCTTTTCTAACTTTTTATGGGGTTGTAGATCGAATACTGTTATGAAATGTTCAACTTCATCCATTCATCATTTTTGTCAAATGATTAAAATAATTATACATATTAATGTACACAAATACAACTAGAATACAGGAACACAAAATAAAATAGAAAATTAAAATTGTTATGAAAATAAATATTAATTCAACTTCATAATGTGTTATTATTTACTACAATTCAGAAATTAAAAAAGTCCGCCCCAACCGGGAATCGAACCACGGATCTCCCGCATTCCAGACAGGCGTCTTAACCACTAGGACTATACCATCAGGACGGGTACATTTTAAGCTCTGAATTGTAGTTGCATTATACATCTGAATGGATGGAACAGTACTGCAACAAATATCTGCTGCCTTTGATCTGACCACCATTTCTGAATTTCTGAATTTTAGTAAATAATAACAATCACACCTACGGGAGTGTTTCCCGACTGACCAAATCGAGAAATTCATAGTGTGTGAAAATAAAGTATGCATGCAAAAAATATGTTTAAAAGAACGATAAAACAAAGTCACACAGTCTTGCCACGGTATCTTTACAAAATCACATACAAAACTAAATACAACTACTTTGCAATTATTAATTGTTTCCGAGAAATTGTAAATTCACTTGTTTCGTGATGTTTCCAGAACTGTTCCCATCGAGTTTAGGTCATATCAGCGTTAACCCGGTGTGCGCCCCTTCAGGTGACTAACTAGGTTATTAGGGGTTGAGGGGTTGGGTGTTATTAGGATACCAGTGAATTATGGAGGGAACTTCCAAGGGCTCAGTCCCAGTACTCGAATTAACGACAGAAGAAACTCTCGGGAAATCTTCAGACAGGATTGCCGGTGGCTAGATTCGAACCAGTGACCTCCTGATCAGACTCTTACGCGTAACGCATTAGCTTCTCCGTATGAAGATCCGAGTATAACTACTGATACTGGATACTGGAGGACACTCTGTATTCTCGAATACTAGGACTACGTCTTCTCTGTCGGTACGTCGTTCAGCTCCACATAAGTGAGTATTGTTCTCTTTTCACATTCAATGACTCAAGGCGGTAACTCTGTTATAGGATATTAACCTCAAAGATTTCCATCACTTAGATTGCAAACTGGGTTATGTAAAGAAGTTATCACTTTAAACATAATAAATATGAGAAACAAAAATCTGTCAATGCCACATTTTCTGTCCATTGATTACTAACAGTAGAAATCGTGCATGGTTGTGAAAGTTTTATTTTTACTTACTTATTTAAGTTTTTATTTACTTTAAGTTTTACTTACTATCAAATTAACCTAATGAAGTACAATGACTCGTATTGCATTTTTTTTCAATTGTAATGGATTTTGGCTGATTGTTTTGTTTATTTTAATATTCATACCTTCCTTTCATCGTTGGCAGGGATCTATAATATTAATTCAAATTAAAGAGAAACTCCGACGCATTTTAGCATCCTAACACTACTCGTCTCTGAACAGACCTTACGTAGAACAAGTCTATCTAAGAAAAAAAACATTTCATTATGTCAGCATAACATCAAGTGAAAAAAATAATTAAAGAATCCAAATTGACATTGTGAATCTCAGGATATTTTCTACCGTTGATTTTTTAAAATTATTTTCGAGATTCAAGCTTAAATATGAACATAATAATCAATGTTTAATATCACTAATTGAGATTACATATGTAAAGCCAACGTTAAAGTTAAACAATTTGATTTTTTTTATTGAATTGAAATGAGAAATTGCTGTTCTTACACTAGATACGAGTTGTATTTTATTTAAGAAAATTGCCATTAAAACATACATTTGCAGGATGATATTAGAACATTAAGCTAATAGAAATAGTTGTAGTAGTTGTAATGGTTCCTCCTTGTGCGCATCAATCCCAGTAACTGAGGCAACCAGAAGATCTTTCAGTTCAAAGAGCATGGGAAAGTTCCACAAACTTCGCCAACCAACTACGATAAATATCCATTAAGTTGAGCCGCTCCGCTCGAAATTAACCAGACAGATTTCCCAAGAATCTTACAACGCACATAATTCTTAGCGGTTCTAGTTAGAATTGTTGAGCTGGTTTACAAAGAGAGGCAGGTTTATTGTGACAGGCTGTGACAAGGTGACGGTCACAACGAGGAGTTGGGTGTGAATAGACACGTCACGTCATGTCATGTCACGTCACACCCACGTCACACCCATGTCAGGTCGTGTCATGTCACACACACGTCACACACACGTCACACCACATCATGTCACGTCACACCCACCTCATGTCACGATACACCCAAATCACGACACACCCACATCACATCCCACCCACGTTACGTCACATCAATGTCAGGTCATTCATGTCATGTCATGTCATGTCATGTCATGTCATGTCATGTCATGTCATGTCATGTCATGTCAGATCACGTCACACCCACCTCACACCAATGTCAGGGTCACGTCACGTCAGTGATGTCATGTGACGTACACTTTTAATTTTGGCTTTAAACAACTACATGATTTATGTATTTGTGTATTCACAGCTACATTTTCGGGTAGACCAAGTGTACGCATAAAAAAATAATAATAATTGGCATTAATTACATCGTTTTGTGAACTTACATTGTCAAAGTGACCATTCCATGAGCATATTTGCAACAACAGCCGCGGTAAAACTCCCCGAAACTAGAGGCGAGCTCTGGTTTTCGTTGTCGGGGACCCCTCCCCTTTCCCTTGACGACCTCCCCGACGACGACGACAGTGGCAACATGAACGATGACAAAGACCATGACGACCACTACGTGAGAACCCTCCCCTTCCTCGCCCTATACTCGAGGCGGCTCTGACCAGCATGGGACTTTCCTCCCGATATCCCCTAGGCTAGAGTGGTGCATTATGATATTACGGTTAACGCGCCCTTAGTCCAAATAAACTAAAAAAACAACACTTGTCGGCAATTGCTTTTGGGACGAATTACCTTTTGTGATGAGCGTAAATAAACTTCCAACTGGCTAAAAATCTATTGAGAAACCTTCTCAGGGACAATGCGTGTCAGGTTTGTTTTGAAGAGAGGCTGTTTATAGACAGTATTAAATCCATAGCATTCGCATTACCAGTTAAGGAAAAACTAAAACATTGAATGATCGTTTAGTCAGGATTGCCGGTTGCGGGAAACGTCCCAGCCAGCCACATCTCCTCTCTGACTGGCAAGCACCTTTACTCGGAAGATTCTACAACCTCCTTACTCCTACAGCGCTCGCCGTGTGCGAGTTATTAGTCGCCTCCCAGCGGCTTAGTGTTCGAATATCCCAGCCCATCTCTTACAGCAACATAAACATCGTCCGCCTCGGCTAGCGGAGCGGCTCGAGTTTGGAACGAACTTTGAAACATTAATCGGTTTAAGTTAGGACGTAACATTTAAATTAGGATACAGCTTATGGTGTAGGCCTTGTCTTCTTCAATCATGAAAATATTGAAGATGCAAAATCGTTCAAAACTTTTGAATGAGTCCTTTTTGATTGCTGTCTTTCATCAACAAGAAATTATTTTTCTCATACACATATGAATATCTGACTTTATTACATAATTAATTAAAGTAATTTTTCGTGAGAAGCCTGCCCAGGGTGCAATTCA
Source organism: Sweltsa coloradensis (assembly GCA_024449915.1). Classification (NCBI taxonomy): domain Eukaryota; kingdom Metazoa; phylum Arthropoda; class Insecta; order Plecoptera; family Chloroperlidae; genus Sweltsa; species Sweltsa coloradensis. The sequence continues at coordinate 1,333,446 of JAMZAV010000087.1, forward strand.
TGCCCCTCTGCAGGTATCTAACTAGAAATATTGGAGCAAGGACAATTGTGAAGGGATGTTCGAGGACAGTTTTAGAGGACTCAATCCCTTGCATTCGCATTAATGGCTGAGTAAAACCTCGGAAAAGATCTTCAGTGAGGATCGCCGGTCTCGACGGGATTTGAACCCGGGACTTTCGAGTTGCTCGCTTAACGCTCGAGCTAACACTGACGGTACTTTATTACATGATGAATATTATATTAGGGCTATAGGTACTAAGATTTTAATTGGAATTGTGGCATTTTTACCGAATTTTATTCTCAAAGCCAGATATTTCAAATTCTTGCTTCTCCGCAATATATTTGGTTTTGTGCACTAAATTTATGAATTATTGCCCCTTACCACGCTTGTTGACCAATTGGTTTTAAAGTGCCTTTTGTTATTTTTGTTTTGAATTTTAAAAAGTAATTCTTCCAATTATTGTCGTTTGTTCGCAATATATTTTGTGGTTTGTGCTTTAAAAAGATGTAAACCTTGGTTAATATTTGTTTATAATTATTGTTTATAATTGTTGTTGTTTAATGTTTGTTATTTGTTTGTTTATTGGTGATGGATATTTTAAGTGAGAAGTTGTTAGACGAGTGAGCGAGCCATGTGTTAAGTACCTGGTAACATTGATATATTAAATAGGAGTTTGAGTTTAGTAGGATATAAGGGCACGTCAACTGTAAGGCCTAATGCGCCACTCTAGTCTAATAGGCTTGTCCAGCCTTATGTATAAGGGAGGGAAGGGAATGTTCCCGGGTACTCAACACATGGCTCGCTTACTCGTCTGACAACGTCTATGGCGTTTTTTAAAGCATTATTTGTATTGTTGGATGAGCGAAGCGAAGAATTCAATTTCACTGACCCCTCAAAAAATTTAGCTCCAATGTTTTTTTTCTTTTTTTCTGTCTGTTTGTTCGCACGATTCCGGGCAAACGGCATAGGCCTATGTGATCTTGATGAAAATTGAAGGGGACCTTCGAAATCTCTGAACTTAGACCTGCAGTGCGATTCTGTAAAATAGTCGCTATGATAGCGATAGGGATCACGGTTGATATGAAATATCAATCGTTATAAATTATCGTTATCGACCTGATTCTGTAAAATAGTCGCTACGGCTGCCATTTATCGTATCTTGATAGCATAGCATAGCGACTCCTTTTTCATTCTCGTTATCATAGCGATCGCTATCATTTTTACAGAATCAGTCGACACGCAAAATTGTCGCTAAAGTGCCGGATAACGATCGTTATCTTCCATAACGATTTTACAGAATCAGACCGCTGCCTCGTTTTGGGTATAATCGATCAAATATCTCTTTTGATTTTCGTACTTTAACGATTTTTTTTTCGATTTTTAGTGCGATATTTTCGTGACATTTGGGCCGATTCTGACCAAACGGGTGGGGCTACAACGTTCATATTTTACATGGACATTAAGGTTATGGTGATGTATTACTTTTTGAAAGAAAAAGTTTAAAAAAATTGGCCAGAATCCATATAATAAAGGTTTTAATACTAGTTTTTTTAGGTTTATAATTAACAATTAACAATAGAAACTTGACAACAATCACCTACAATGCATTCAAAAAGCACTTGCAAAGGAAAAGTGGTCCCGCGCAAACTAAAAACTTACAAAAAAGCTCATCCATCAACGCGGCGGGACTTAAGCGTTTTCCTAGTACCTAAGTGATTTCTCTGGCCTGATAAATCGGAGTGTCGCGTGTCGACCCCACGGGAGCCCCTTCACCTCCTCGCCTCTTATTGACACAACTAGATCTGAGAATACTTCCGTGTTTGATCTCTCATTGTTCATGAAGCCAAGGCGATACGAGAATTATTTACAGCACGTTCACTGGACTCGTATCTGGAACATTTACATTATGATTGTCACGCCGGTAACATTCCGTATTATGGGATATCATTACAAATAATTTGAAGCTTGTGACAAAGTTTATAGACTTCACTTTTATTTTGGAATCATATGTATCTAAATAATAATAACTACCACTGAACTAAAATTATTGTTGGTTGTTTTTTTGTGCGAAAAGAAAAGATGGACGAGAACCGTGAAGAAGAACAAGCAGATAAGTGTATTTTATAAATTAATTAAATATTTGAATCCTATAGCATGATCTCGCAGACATACCGTAATAAAGTTCTGCTCTTAAACGTTCAAGCAGATAAGTGTAATTTTATAAATGAATTAAATATTTGAATCCTATAGCATGATCTCGCAGACATAACATAATAAAGTTCTGCACTTAAACGTTCAAGCAGATGTGTAATTTTATAAATTAATTAAATATTTGAATCCTATAGCATGATCTCGCAGACATAACATTATAAAGTTCTGCACTTAAACGTTCAAGCAGATGTGTAATTTTATTAAATTAATTAATATTTGAATCCTTATAGCATGATCTCGCAGACATAACATTATAAAGTTCTGCACTTAAACGTTCAAGCAGATAAGTGTAATTTTATAAATTAATTAAATATTTGAATCCTATAGCATGATCTCGCAGACATAACATTATAAAGTTCTGCACTTAAACGTTCAAGCAGATGTGTAATTTTATAAATTAATTAAATATTTAAATCCTATAGCATGATCTCGCAGACATAACATTATAAAGTTCTGCACCCTCCATGACGGCTGATTGGAGATGCTCATACGGGTCTCTGCCGACTCTCACAAATAACCCTTGGGAATTCTTTCTTGTAATCAAAACACCTAAGCTCTACTTTAGCCACCTACAGATTCGCATTCGTGATTTATCAAACTGTGATAACCGTAATTCCTACGTTAATTTTAGTTTAACATTTTGTCTGTATAACTCTTGTATAATAGGCGTGCGTAGAAGATGGGTAGGGCAAGGGGCCAGATCTTTTTGAATTTGAGAATATCGGGTAGCGGTACACGACGTAAAAAACGAGAATATACTGCACTTTTTGAACACGGTTTGCCGCTTTACACAAGTAATATTTAAGGATGTAGAGGCACTCAACATTTCCCTTAGAATTCAAAATGGCGGCCATTTTTCAAAACGATGTTCTCATATGAATTAATTCTTTTGATGTGTCTATTAATCCATATTTGGGATCGTTTTCGGATATTTCCTAATCGTATAACACGAAAATAATGACAAAATAAACATCCAGGTGAAATTCTAGTACTAGTTTCACATGTATTTAGCAGTATTTTCAAAAACAAATCTCACATTGGTTCCGACGAAGAAACTCCCTTACCGTACCCCCCCCCTACTTACCTCTAGTATTAAATTATTATGATTATAATGTTTAATTTCAAATCAATTTTGTTTTTACCTATTGGTCGGTCATTGCTGCGGCAACCAGAGGTTGATTATGGTTCTGATTATTATGCTGCATTTTTTAAATACGGTTTGGCACTTTGCTCAGTTGTAGCTGGCACCCATTAGATTTTTCAAACATATGGAGGCAGTGAAAATTCCCTTGGAATCCAAAATGACGTCGACTTTTTATAATGTTGACCCTAGGACCAAAATTCTTGCAATTTTTCAAATTCAGCTGCGTCTGTTATTTTTGTACGTGTAAGTGACTATCAGAATTCAAATATTACTTCAATATAAAAGTAAAATATCAAGAAATTAAGTATTTTGTAGAATTCAAACTCAATCCTGGAGTTAACTTGGCATGTGTTTACTGGCTGGCTCGAATACGAGTATAAAACTCAGCTATCTGTGTTTTTTTTTCTTTTTTTTCGGGTAAACGGTTAGTAACATCGGTATAATATTTCACACAAGCTTCAATAAAGAATCAATCTATGAGATTCGCAATGGACCTTTTTGGCTCATTGTTTGCAACCAAGTGTGGATTATCTATTTAAAAGTACTTCATTAACATGCATGCGAAATTTGGTCATGTCGTAATACCAATCGTTCAGCAGAAATCATGAACACCTGAATGCGCGCATTTGAGTTGGGCCATGCAAGCTCAGCTAATTTTAGTCCAATGGCAACTTATACCGTTGTAATTTTTTTAAATGACCCACCACTAATTGTAACATGAAGTTTCTATAAACTATTCTCTTCGTAAAAATGTTCTCTATAACATATCCCAAATCCGCAAAAATTCACATGCCGGGCGGGGGTCTTAAGGGCAAATTCCCACAAAAAATAGTACAAATTTCATAAATTTCTACTTTGTACGCTATAGTACCAAGTGGATAATCAAATAAAAGCGTATAATGCTCTCTATAACATATTGAAAATCCACAAAAATCCTGTCAGCGTGGAAATTAAATAGTGAAACTTATGAACTGGATCAATATTTACGTCATTGTGCACAGACTACAAAACATATAATAAGGGGGCCAGTAACTCAGTGTTCCATCGAACTTGACAAGGTGTATCTTAGGTAATCGTGCGCGACCTTGTGTAGACGAGTGCATTGCTCTGTTATCAAATGTCACTTTCGGCGCTCAGCGGCGATCTGAACCTCGAAGTCCAACTCGTACGATTTTCATGAGAAATATTTCTTCGATTGTACCCAAAAACGTGGCAGGTCTAAGTTCAGAGATTTCAAAGGTCCCCTCCAATTTTCATTAAGATCGCATATGCCGTTTGCCCGGTAGTGTGCGAACAGAAAAAAAAACACCCGAGCTAAATTTTTTGGGGGGTCAGTGAAATTGAAGTCTTCGCTTCGCTCATCCAAAAAATTGTAATCTACGGAATAGCGTCTCTTGTCTAGCCTGTAATTTTATTAGCTGTCGTTCCTTCTCCTTCTTGCGGCTCCTGACATCGTTGCCTACCAACCAAAATTCACTTACTCCCTGATAAGGGGGGTGGGGGAAAAAGCTTAACGACTCCTCAAACAACACCACAATAATAAGAGTGACAAAGTGGATATTACAACAATGAGTTAGATCACTAAAAATTCAATGAAGCTAGTCGCAATCACAATCATCCCAGCTCGGAGGACCAGATTTGCTTATGTAGCGGAAAGGCTCGTCACTACACGATTGAACAATGGGGGTAAAGACTGCTTGTGAACTAGCCTGACTATGATGGAGAGTGTGATCTCAAATTCACTTAAGTTGATTTATATCCATGGTGGAGAACACAACAACATAATATCTACTTTTAGGAGAATGCATATAGGAGCAAGTAACCAGGGTGAGGTAAAGAAGAAAACTATGCTTTCTTACTCGTATATATTGCGGAGGTAGTGCGTCTCTGAGGTCTGACACGTAACTGAACGTGTTTGGGCGTATGTCCTTCAGTTCCCTTGATGTGCCGAGTGATACACTGTATGATACACTACTAGTAAAACGCTAAAGTCCCGCCGCGTTGATGGATGAGCGTTTTTTGTAAGTTTTTTGTTTGCATAGGACCACTTTTCCTTTGTAAGTGCTTTTTGAATGCATTGTAGGTGATTGTTGTCAAGTTTCTATTGTTACTTGTTAATTGTTATTATAAACCTAAAAAAACTCATATTAAAACCTTATTTCTATGGATTCTGGCTAATTTTTTCAACTTTTTCTTTCAAAAGAAACTTCATTACCATAACTTTAATGTCCATGTGAAATCTGAACGTTGTATAGCCCTACCCGTTTGGTCAGAATCGTCCCAAATGTGACGAAAATATTGCACTAAAAATCGAAAAACTTATATTAAAACCTTTATTTCTATAGATTCTGGCTAACTTTTTCAACTTTTTCTTTTAAAAGGTACTACATCACCATAACCTTAATGTCCATGTAAAATATGAACGTTGTAGCCCTACCCGTTTGGTCAGAATCGGACCAAATGTCACGAAAATATCGCACTAAAAATCGAAAAAAAATCGTAAAAGTACGATATTAATGAGAAATATTTCTTCGATTGTACCCAAAAACGTGGCACGTCTAAGTTCAGAGATTTCGAAGGTCCCCTTCAATTTTCATCAAGATCGCTTATGCCGTTTGCCCGGAATCGTGCAAACAAACAGACAAAAAAAAACACGAGCTAAATTTTTTGGGGGTCAGTGAAATTGAAGTCTTCGCTTCGCTCGCTACGCTCATCCAATTAATTAATGACGAGTAAAAGTAGTGGAAAGGGAGGGAGGAAAACCGCGAAGGTTTGAAACAAGGAAGTAGATATAATTACCAGAAAAATATCAAACAAATACTTATCCTAAACGAAACAGCTGTTGCTAGTACTTTAGACAGAAATTTAAAAAGTGACTACACCAGGTATTTTGTAATTTCTGTCTAAAGTACTAACAAATAAATAATAAATATATAAATACGGAAGTAAGCACAATGTTACAAATTACAGACCAATTTTATTTCTCTACATTTTCCAAAGTTTTCGAGAGAATAATACATAATCGACTCTACAATCACCTTAAGACTGAAGTACATTGTCACCGAGCAGCACGACTTTGTAAAGCAACGTTCAACTATCACAAATCTTGCTACATTTTTGTGTGATATTACTTTCCACTTTAGATGCGGTCTAGACAAATTTTAGCAAGGCTTTTGATAGCGTTGACCATACACTGCTTCTCCACAAACTTGAAGGTTTTGGTATTCAGGGTCAAGTTCTCTCATTGCTGGCAAACTACCTCACAGGTCGAACGCAGTGTGTTGTAATTGATAACTCCAACTCTAGTTAAGAGCATGTCACGTCTGGGGTGCCCCAGGGGTCACTATGTTTCCATCCATCCATCCATCCATCCATCCATCCATCCATCCATCCATCCATCCATCCATCCATCCATCCATCCATCCATCCATCCATCCATCCATCCATCCATCCATCCATCCATCCATCCATCCATCCATCCATCCATCCATCCATCCATCCATCCACCTCTTTTTTCATTCATCTCTATTTATTCACTCGGTCATTCGGTCATTCGTTCATTAGTTCATTCGTTTATTCGTTCATTCATTCGTTCTTTCATTCATTCATTCATTCATTCATTCATTCATTCATTCATTCATTCATTCATTCATTCATTCATTCAACGTTAATCACATTCAGTAAAAAGACTGATAAACAATGGAGGACAACAAAATAAATCTAATTTAATAAATGCAGACACAACAATGAACTACAGAAATTATTAATTGAAACGAAACAAATATAGAAAACAAGAAATTCGTATAAAAAAACTCGAAACGGTTCTAAAACAAATCCTCAGCCAACAGGAAAAAGTAGATTTGTCTTGCAAGTTACATATTTTTATTTCCGGGGGGGGGGGGGGGGGGTGGATCGAGATAATTAAAAAGTAATACCGAGCCGCAAAACCAGCTTTTCTATATTACATTACAGATGACTGACGTTATTGAAATAGGACGGTATTTATTACGTCGTATCTCCTGACTCAAAACTTGTAACTTCGTTTGCAGTTTTTCACTGATGGAAGAGCACATTTGCATTTATTCAAACAGCACCGCACGCGGAGCACGCTCCACGTCAACAGCTGCATCAATGACGGTGTATCAGTAGTAATGAAATAATAATATTAAATCTTATTGCACAAGGTGGAGTGAAGATGCAGCCCATGGCTGAGCCGTGCAAGAACCCGGTTGAAGCGAGGTGCGGCTTCGGTTGGTTCTCACCAGCATGGCTACAGAGACTGGCAAGCAAGAAGACCTTCGTCCTCGTCTATGGCTTAGTGGGGTGCTTCTACTTCGCAGCTGGCTCTTATTTCGTAGCTACCATTTCCACAATGGAGAAGAGGTTCAAAATATCCAGCAAAACAACAGGTATTCGTCTTATTATAATATATTCAAAATTTCTTATTTTTCGAAGAAAATGGCAGTAAAATCTAGTATCTCGTCTTCATAGAACCAATTAAAACCAATAAATAATAATATTAGTAGGTAAATGAATGAATAAATACCCTGTTGATGACAATTATTTACAGTAGAGTGTGATGGTCAAATTAAGTAAAATTAACCGATCTTTGCTTGATTAGGTATCATTTCTGCTGGCGAGGACGTGGCGTTCTTCTGTTCAGTGCTGGTGGTCGGCTATCTGGGAAGCAGAGGAGGTAGCCACAAGGCTCGTTGGGTAGCGACAGGGGCGATGGTTGTGGCACTCAGCTGTTTTGTTAGTGTCATCCCCCATCTGCTCTATGGACCGGGCTCAGACGCTCTGCTATTGGTCGATTCTCAAGTTGTAGGAAACATGACAACCCTGAACGGTAAGCATTATTTGCGCTCTGCGTTTTTCTGCCTTTGAGTGTTTAAAGTTGATAATGATTATTGAGATTAATTGAGATGTAATTTATAGCTAACAACATCGTTTCGCGTCTAATAAGTCTTCTGATACACATAACATAATAATATTATTGCTTGAAAACACAACAAATGAAAACGCTTCTCTTTATGAAATGCACTATTAAATTTTATCCTAATCAATTGGGCGCCAGACAACAGTGTTGTACACTTGGCTATACCTGGGCAACGCATTCTTCTCTGTCTGCCACAGCTATGAGTAATGAAAAGCTGTGTCACTCTACGCCTGGTTTAAAGGACTGCGACGAGGGTGCAAAAATGTCTGCTGCAACATCGATCTTGATACTTTCTCGCATCTTGGATGGAATTGGAATATCAACATACTGGACACTGGGAATCGCCTACCTAGATGACAATGTTCTAAAGACGAAGACGCCTTTTCTACTATGTAAGATAAGTATAATTCATAAATTGCAATTTTATTTTCAACACAATAATTTTCACCTGGAAATAATTACGGAGCCTAATATATAATGAATGCCAGGACATAAAAAATCTATGCAAACATTAAAAATCATTTATCGGTCCTAGATGTTGAACAAGCATAGCGAGTGAAGCCTCATTTTGACTTTTTGACATTAAAATACTATTTCTTGGTAACCTTAACCTGTAAGCAACCTACAGAAGAAACCCAAGTGTTTACCAGGTGATTGCCAAAGATACGCCAAAAGGTTTCCACTAGGACACCAAATAGTCGACAAAAGTACGCGGAGAGTTCGTTTTGTGCTAAAATACTACTTCTTGGTAACCTGTTGGCAACCTTTAGAAGACAGCCATGAGTTTACCAAGTGGTTGCCAAATACACGCCAAAAGGTTTCCACTACACTCTAAAAAGGGGTGACTTAAATCAGTCACTAAGTCACACATTTAGACGACATTTTAAACACTAAATTAAACACGTTCAATTTTTTAAACACTTTCGTGGTTTTAAGACACAGTTTAAATCATTTGAGATTATTGGGCGTTTAACTGACTGAACATGTGCCTTATTTTTGTCATAATTTCGTGTTTACAATTTAAAACACTTGTGTGCGACTAAAAATGTGACTAAATTAAAACGTTTTGCGTTTTAAACACCAAAATAGTCACTAAATCAGACTTTTAAACGTTTTGAATTTTAGTCACTGAAATATCAGACACAGATTTAAACACTTATAAAAATTTAAGCACTTGGCCACAGCTTGCCTCAGGGCACAAAACCCGTTATTTGCAGTCGAGAGGGCTTTTTTCTCGTCGACAAGAATGAGGTCAGTACTTCTTGGGGTTGTGGACGCGTAGGATGTATCTATTGAATTGGGCTACGCTGCAACGCTGCCGTGTGGAGTCACAATGGCTTGTCTTATGTGTTTTAGTGTTTTGGTGTTTTAGTATATAGGTAAGTACATGTATTCAGTATCCGATAATCCACGTGTGCTGCTAATGACTGTACATTTGTAATCGTAGGTCGTAACGGGAAGTGAACGAGTGCTAATTAGTGTTTATGGCTTAGGCCTAATTTAATAATAAATTGTCGACTATATTATTATTGTGAAAGCATCACTAAATATCATTCATTGTTCTTACCAACCTACCAACTTACGGCTCGTTTTTATATATTAATTTTATAATACATAACGTCGTTTGTATACGAAACCGTCGCGATGGACCAGTGCGAACAAGCCGGGCTTGAGGGTTAGGTTTAGGAATGTAACGTGTGTTATATCCAGGCGGTCGGAGCGCAACTTGAACTTTAAGCGGGTGACATACTACGTTGCACGGTTACATGATCCCGTACACCATCCTCTATGGAAGGGGTGCTTTATAGTAACAAGTTTTCTCAGCAGTGGTTAAACCGTCTAAAATCAAGTTCACTTCCCGTTACGACTTACGATTACAACTGTACAGTCATTACCAGCACACGTGAATTATCAGATACTGAACACATGTACTTATAGGTTTATACTTACGTTACACCAAGACACATTAGGCAAGCCATTGTGAATTCACACTGCAGTATAAGAGAAAATGACATGTTTTTATCATGGTCGTGAATATTTGGAAAAACTAGATCCCATGCGACCAAAAGTGAACTCACATCTAGTTGAAACTGGGTGATTGAATATGTGTCTTAAATCAAACACCAACAATTTAAACACCTTTTGGTGTCTAAAATCAATCACCTATAAATGACTAAAATCCCGTTATTACTCTAAATCAAACACCAAAAAATGACTAATTTAAAACACTAACAGATGTTTAAAATAAAACACTTATACGTGATTCAAATCAGGGTGCATGCTGTAAACACTAGTAGTGCTTAATTTAAAACATTTCATTTTTAGTGTGTAGGTCACCGAGTAGTCGCTTAAAGTATGCCGAGAGTACGTTTTGTGTTAATATACTACTTCTTGGTAACCTGTTGGCAACCTTTAGAAGACAGCCATGAGTTTACCAAGTGGTTGCCAAATACACGCAAAACAGTTTCCACTAGGTCACCGAACCGATAGCTGACAAAAGAACGCCAAGAGGTCGTTTTGTGTTAAAATAATACTTCTTTTCTTGGTAACGCTTTTCTTTTTAATCTTTGTGATTATGCATATTTTTAGCATAAACGTCCTACGTAGGCATTATAACAAAACATTATATGTGTGAAAATCGATGAGAACTTACACAATTTTGTTTGATTCAAACTTAGCTATTGTTGGATGCGTACGTATGTTTGGTCCTACTGTTGGCTACCTGATGGCGAGCTACACTCTCAACCTCTTTGTGGACCCTTGGTCTCAAGCTGCTATAGGTACAAACGACCCAAGATGGATTGGCGCATGGTGGCTAGGTAAGATCACTTTTAAAAAAATTGTTAAGACAGGCGAGGTACTGCAATGCAATATACAACTTGAAATAATCTCATTTAAAAAATTATACGAATGGCTGTTGTTCGTACTGAAGAAGTCATATTGTTGATTTTCTAAAGGGTTTCCAGTGATAAAGACACGAAATAGTAATTCGTTTGAATATTGATTTTGTATTTAGCTTCACATCACGCTGTTGATGTACGGTTTTATGCTCATTCAAATCAAATCTTTCTTAATAGGATGGATACCGATCGGATCAATGGTCTTGCTTTGGGGGCTGATCTTATTCCTCTTTCCGACCATCTTGCCTCGAGCTGCAATGCGCTTGGCAGCAGTGAAGAACCGCGCCCCCGTTGAACCGTCGAGGTCATTCAAAGGTGAAAGCAAATAAAATATACCCGCACAGTTTGTAATGTTGGATCCAGCGTTCGGACATGTAATACACATTATTGTGTTAGTATTTGATCTGAAGATAATATTTTAAATTGTTTATGTTTTATAGATTTCACAACGACCATCGGACGAATAGTAAGAAATCCTGTGTACATGTTTAACACACTGAGTACGACATTTATGATATTGGGATTTATTGGACATTGGTTTTTCTTGCCCAAATATCTGGAAACACAATTTCGACAATCTGCCGCAAGAGCCAGTCTCGTCACAGGTAAACAGTTTACTTATTCTTATGTGTATCAAACTTGTCTGGGTTATATAACCCTGCTTCACTGAGGGTGAATTCCACATTTTTTCATTAATTTGCATCATGTAATAAAGTTTATGTTTGTTTGCCATAAATAGACCTACAAAACTTGACCAAATTTTAAATAGTTAAACATGCATTATAATAATCGGCATGGTATTAGGGTCGGTTGGTATCGTCTTCACCGGTGTTGGGCTGCTGGCGTCGGGGGCCTTCATGTCTCGATTCCAGCCCAAGGCTCGAACCATGGCAGCATGGAACGTAATGGTCGAGCTGATTGAGGTCGGCACACGAATCGTATTCATGTTCATTGGCTGCCCTGTTTTTGACCTGCACGGACAAATGAATGAAGAACAGAAGTAAGTGTTTGAGACCCGATATCAATTTTGTTTAAAGTAATGTTTTGTAGAAAACCTGCAAAGGGTGCCAATGCACGCCTCTCTTTAAAAGTATTAGAGTTGAAACCATTGTGAAGCATTCGACGAAACGCGTGTACAATCGACGTGCATAGGTGAAAATTTGGCCTGTTAATGGGCAAGCGTGATTTTCATTCGGGTTCCTGTTGTGGTACAGGCACAAAATGCAAAGCGTATCAATGTCGGAGTTGCCACATCGACATTGTCGTACTGCACATGAAAAGAAGTATCTTTCGTGATGTAAATACTGAGGTAATACGACCGCCTTTCTGGTTAATTTAGGGATGAGATGACACTTTTCAAGCTTAAGGACTAAGTAATTAAACGTTGTTGGCAAAAGGACATCTGTGAATCATCCTTGCCAAAATAGTGTCATTAGTGTGTGTTAGGACATGAGCTTGGGTTATTGATTCAGGCAGTGAAGTGTCGGCCATCTCCAAAGAGTGGTTTGCAGAATAAGGCAAGTCCACGAAACGAATTCCTACCTTACCAGTTACAGGAGTAACCATTCTTCTGGGAGCAGTAGGATCCAAGAGCACTCATGTGACACGACAGGCTATGCTTCCAGTTACCATAGGGAAACATACACAAGACGTGATTTTCTTGGTACTAAATAACCTTATATGTCCTTTCATCTTAGGATCGGACTGGCTTTGTGAAAAGAAAGTAAAAATAAATTTCGACAAAAGTATACTAGAGGTGACTTATGGCCAGGAGCTAGAATTTGAGCAATTTGTCAAAGAGGAAGAGGTCACAGCCACTATCGCCAGGAAAGCAGAAGATAAGAGTTTTTAATGTCATGGAGTGTGGAGAGAAACAAACGTGTGATACACCTTTCAACCTACAATTTCCATATGTACAATCCAATTTGCCAGCATCAGTCGGACAACAGGTACTTTTAACACACAAATTTGAACAGCTGGTGGAGTCAGAGAATCTGACACAAGATGAGGAGAAAGTAAATTTGCTGCTCAAAGAGTTTCACGAGGTTTTTTCTGACAAGCCCGGCACAACGCACCTTTTGAACATAAAATCAAGTTGTGTACGCCCTTCATGCAACAAACATATACGGTACCCTTTTCTAAACGAGAGGCGGTAGAAGAACAGCTGCAGAAGGTTGTGGAATGGGGTGTGATCGAGAGGGCTCTATCGCCCTACGTCAACCCATTAGTGGTGGTGTCAAAACATGATGGCACAGTGTGGCTATGTTTGGATGCAAGGCAGTTAAATGAACATATGGAAATGGACTGTGAGAGCCCGTCCAATCAAGAGGTACTTCTATACCAATTTGCAAACGCCAAATTCATTTCTACGATTGACATCACTAGTTCATATTGGCCAATACCTTTACGGTATAACGATCGGAAAAAAACATACATCCTTCTTATATACTCACGAATCTACCAGTTCACCGTTTTACCGTTTGTGCTGTCTACTTCGGTAGCAAATTTTTCCCATTGTCTTGATAAGGTTCTGGGGCCAGATGTACAAGAATTCACGGCATGCTACGTCGATGACTTAGTAATCGCATCACCCGATTTTGATAGCCACATCTTACATCTCCGGATGGTACTACAGCGGCTGGAGGATGGAGGGATGACGGTAAACATCAAGAAATCTAAACTTCTTCGGATAGAGGTTAAATTCCTGGGACACATACTCACAACAGAGAGCATCCTACCAGATCAGGAAAAAAAAGAGGCGATCACAAACTTTCCGGAACCAAAAAACGTCAAGCACCTACGGGACTGTTGGGCATTTGTAATTTTTACAGGCTGTACTGTAATCGATACGCAGAAGCCACTGACTAAGACTGAGCAATTACCCTTTCAGGAAGTTAAGATAGCATTCCTTAATGCAGCATTACTTCACCACCCTCATACAAATAGGCCATACTTCCTACAAACAGTTAGTTTGGACGAGGGTCTTGGGTCATTTCTGTTCCGATTCGATGATATGGGAGAGAATAGAGTGATCGCATTTGCCAGTCAAACACTACGCTGTGCGGAAAAAAACTATTCCACAACAGAAAAATAAGCTTTTACGGTTTTATGGTCTTTACAAAAATTCCGTACATACATCCTCAAAATCATTGTTTATGTCTTATCTATGATGGATTCAATTTGAATAATCTTTTAATGCAATTTACTCTAAAATCGAATACTTTTATCCCTCTGTATTTGCCTTCTCATGTTGTTGATATGATCTACTTAGTTGTCACTTGTCCCAAGAGTTGGTATTTACAGGTGAAATTTAGACCACCAATACGTATAAGTCGACGGCGTTTATTCGCCGAACGGATCAAGATATTTCGGACGAAAATGGTCAACAATTACGTCTGGGAATGGTGACGCAAAGGCGACGTGACCGCATCAAAGTTTTTATTTTTTGTTTTTTTCAAGCGAGGTGGTAAAGCTTTTGACGTTACTTCTTCAGGAAAAAAATGTGAAAAAGTGACTAGGTGAAAAATATGCAATCGGTATACTATAAGAAGTAGGTAGCCTTGACTTGTGTGCACGACAATTTGGCTCGCTACGCTCATCTGTAGACTACGAACGCCGCCGCAACGCGGTTACATTAGGTTTGATATTTTTCCGCCTGCCAATCCGTGCTCTTAACCAATTCTTGCCTTGTAAATTATGTCTACACTCTCCGCAAAATTGTACTTATTGACATTTTAAAAACTTATAACAATATTGATAAGAGGAGACAGGCGTGCTTATTTTTAACTGGTTTCAAATTTCTCAGAAAATTCTAGTCGCAAATGTATGAAATTTAAAAAATGAATTATTATTATGCAAACTTTTCCATATAATTTGTTTTTTGTCAAAAACATGTTAAAAGTTACGCATCTGTATGACTGGTTTATGATATAACTTATATTGTGTTTACATGTCATTATTATACACAAAGTTTTGTTAAGAAGTAATGGTTTATGGCTGCAAAAAAAAATAACACGCCAAACATCAAACTTGAGATTGAGTATAGGATCACTGGTGGTCCTCCGAAAACAATGGATTGAATGCTACGATCAAACACAGAAGATGACACTAAGTAACAAACCATGCGCTTCGTTGCTAGCAGAGCTACATAGTCACACTAAACTAAACACACAACTTTTATACTCGACTACATTGGTGCCATTACAGTAAATTTAAAAGTAATTTATATTATTAATAATTAATTATTTGGGTTCAGGGCCTTCTGCATTGAAAGCAGGAATAAAACCAAAAACCAACAAGCCTTACGGTTAAAATGATGATGGATGTGACGAGTCTATAGTTTCATAACGAAAGCAAAGCACAAAAAAGATCTCCTCCTATAACAGTAAACAAAGGATGTTTAAATAATTTTTGGTGGGTAGCCTGCCCCGTGCCCAGGATGCAATTCATGCCCCTCTTAAGGAGTCCAACTAGGTACGTTTAGAATAGGACAATTGTGAAGAAATGTCCCCGGGGTCTGTTTAAGGGGACTCGTGTACTTGCATAAGCATAAACAACCAAAGAAAATCTCGGAAAAAATCTTCAGTCAGGATTGCAGATTTCGACGTGATTTGAAAGCCAAAACTGTCGGTATCAAAAAATGTCATTATACATTGCAGCTGGAACCTAACGATGGACTGCAACATGATGTGTGACTGCGGCGCGCAGGGAGAGTCCAGTTACTCACCGGTTTGTTCCGGAGATAAAATGACGACTTTCTACTCGTCCTGCTACGCGGGTTGTACAAGTGAAGCAATGATCAATGGTACAAAGGTTAGAACATTTATAATTTACTCGGTTGGTATTTATTTATTTTTTATTTTTTTCCTTTTTAATTAATTAATTTGTTTGTTGTTTGTTCATTCGTTCGTTCGTTCGTTCGTTCGTTCGTTCGTTCGTTCGTTCTTTCCTTCTTTCCTTCATTTATTCATTTATTCATTTTTTATTATTTATTTTTTATTATTGACGTCGATTCAACTCAGTAGGACAACTGGACAACTAATAATAATAAATTCAATCTTTATTGACAGCTGGCCAATAAGTATGGATAACCACGGGGATCCAGGGTACTACAATTCAAAGTACATAATTATTTACAAAAATAAATTATTTCAGAAAATGCACCACAACAGTATAATATATGAAACAAAAATGAACAACAGTATGAAATAATGATTATGAACATTGTTGTAAAGAAGACGATGTAAAATGATGATGGAATGCTTTAAAACAGTGGGAACAATTTCGTCAATTAATGAGAGGGGGATGAAATAGCGCATAAGAAAAAGGGTGAAAAAGAAGGAACGGCTGCACATGTGGTCCTATTAGAAGACGATGATCTCCCATTGTTCAGCAGGAATGTGGTATCTTCCTGCTAGGTCAGCTATGCAAGGTTGGTAAATGCTTCTCTTTTCTTCACTCACATCTTCTGCTCCCAGTTCAAAGCGAATGGTTGGAGCAAGAATTAATACTTTATTCCTGTCCTCCCGAATCAAGATTATATCTCTACTCTCCTAGTGACCATCGAAGAAAGCACGGATTTTTCGTGGGCTATTTGAATCCCCTTTTCTGGGAAATTTAAATTTACAACTTTGATCTAGTGTTAGGGTGCCTTTCTTTGTTTCGCCCTTTTGAAAACCCCACTATTGTCTGTCTCACACCCTTTCTTTGTGTTTTTTCATGTGCTCTAGTTCTGTCTTTATCACCTGTCTTTGTGACCTGACCTAAGTCACACTGATCATAATTTATTTCTTCAGGGTTTCTTGTCGTCTCGAACCCCCTGCAGATGGACAAGTGTTCACCTTCCTACATCCCGCTAGCACTCTGGTGCTACCAACTTAATTATGTTTATTCTTTTGCACTCATGTGTGGTAACGCTTTGATCCATGTTTAAAAGTAGATTAAGTGTCAGATACAGTAGTGGATTGAATGGATTGACATGCGTAATTTGTCTTTAAGTTTATTTAAGTCATAATTACATCCTCAGGTTGGTGACCATGTGAGAGGAGGAGAGTTCAAGTTTGGCTTGGCTTTGAGGGTGTTGAGAGGTTAGTTGGTCTACGGATCCAAGAGAGTACGAACTACGGCTCGTGCTTCTCTGCATTGTGGAATTTTACATTAAATAAACAGTATCTTAAATTAATTTTAGTTACGTGGAATCATTTGGCATCTTACTTTTCCTTAATGAGCCGGGTGGAGAGTGTAGCAACATGAGCAATGGTTTAAATATCGTTGCACGGAAGGTAAAGCCTGTCCGCTGGAAAAAGCAGCAGCCAGGTTTTTGAATAGATTTTGGTTTCAATGGAAGTGATTGACAAGCAATCATGTTATATCCTCTTTTGTGCAATCCTTGCATGACATCGTCGGTTTGTCCCGCGCGGTTACCACTTTTACTAGATGACTGACCAGTGACCATCCTATCTATCCCGCCCTTACTTTTATATTCTATTTTAATGTTATTATTTTTAACCTTGGCAACCCTGTCTGCGATAGTCGCAAAAGCGTGGCGCGTGCCATGCAGGTCCAACCCTTTGCTATGCTTCGGCTTCTTTATGGCATTTTGTGGCTAATAGCTGACCAATTTCGGATCTATTCACGGCCGTTCTTTCCAAATCCCCGGCTGCAGTTTCTTCCAGCGGACAGGCTTTACCGGCAACAGGTTGTGTTGAGGTGTCTGCCAGTGACTGCGCGTACAGCTGCCACATTGCACGACATTTTGATTGAATTCGTCCATTCCGAGGATGAAAGTCTATTTTTATTATAAACCCAATTGTTGGATCGTGGAGTCTCAGAAACCAATGTGACCCCCTTTCCCTTTTGAGGCAAGTTAGACCAATAGTTAAAAGATCTTTCTCAGAGGGTATTGCGCAGAGTTTTGCCGGTGGTTTGCTTGTCTTCTGCATCTAAATCAAGACCGAGAGCTAAAACACAAAGATTTATCTTAGATGTTCGTTTTTAGCAATGATCAGTCTTTGACAAAATGTTGAAATGCTGAATTTGAGCTAT
The DNA here is from genome assembly GCA_024449915.1 of Sweltsa coloradensis. Taxonomy (NCBI): domain Eukaryota; kingdom Metazoa; phylum Arthropoda; class Insecta; order Plecoptera; family Chloroperlidae; genus Sweltsa; species Sweltsa coloradensis. The sequence continues at coordinate 1,351,684 of JAMZAV010000087.1, forward strand.
CCAAGTCTCACGAATAATTCCCAATCCCCGAAATTTCCTTGGTGCAAATATAAGACTCGTAGGCGTGTCACCAGGTTAATCCACATTCTTCTTAACACCAGGTCCACCCTCGACAATCCCAACACCGACAGTGTTGGCTCGTCCGCTAAGCGCTCGACTCTGATTCGGGAGGTCCCGTGTTCGAATCCCGTCGAGACTGGCAACCTGACTGAAGATTTTTTCCGAGGTTTTCCTCGGTCGTTAATGCGAATGCAAGGGATTGAGTCCTCTTAAATAGCCTTCGGGCATCCCTTCACAATTGTCCTATCCACAATATACCTAGTTGTCACCTGAAGAGGGTCACACCGGTTAATAAATCTGATGTGCATTCCCTACAGCGGGCATCCTACAAAAACGTATTTATTTATTTAATCAAGTCAATGTCTCCTAAGAATTTCTTGCTAAGTTGTTGGATGGGCGCACATTGAAGGGGGTATATGAGTTTTGGCCATTTGAACTGGTTCATATGTTTAGCTTTTGGTCAGATTTCAGGAGGTCAGATGAAGTTAGTTTCAATATGTCATCTCGAATATTTTGAGCGAAGACGCGTCGTTTGGGAGATACTATGACAAAATGTCATAGCAAAAATAAAAACTATCATCCTATCATCAAGATCACAGTTTTAAAAAAAATTGTACTTCATTAATTACGGATGGTATGAAGTTTAAATTATTATTGATATCCTGCAAAATGTGATTTTTGGACATTGGCTGTTTTGGTTAAACGCCTCAATTGATGGATGCTTGCAGTTCAGATGATTTTTTTAATGTCAAAAGTTGAACAAGCATAGCAGAAGGTTTTGGGCTAGAATTTCAGTTGGAAAACACTTCTATGACAATAGTTTGGTATGACACAACTATTTGAATCAAGTTCGATTCGACCACACCCTTGTGATACCTGGAAAGTGGAAATGCCTGGACTTTGAAGGCATACTGGAAATAGTGCGGTTGGTTGAGATTGTGTTTATGTGACTAGTACTAGTAGTGTGGTTTTATAACTAAACTCATGGTCCTTTGTTTCAGGCGTACCTGGATTGCAGCTGTATCGGCGGAGAAGCCAACTTCGCTACGGACGGCGCATGCCCTGTTGACTGTACGAGAAACTTCATGATCTTCCTGTTCTGTGAGTGTCTGGTTCGGTTTCTATCCGCAACAGGCAGGGCAGGCAACAGCCTAATTCAATATCGGTAAGTACTATAACAAGAAACTGATGACTGTTTAATTGGATGAGCGTAGCGAGCGAAGCGAAGATTCCATTTCCCTACACTGGAGAAAAAAATCCGGAATGTTTTTTTTCTTCTTTTTTTTCTGTATTTTTGTCTGTTTGTTAACACGATTCCGGCTAAACCTAAATGGCATTGAAATTGTGATACGAATGCAAATACTCAAAATTTGAAGCGAGGTATAATGGTAGAGATGATGATAAAATTCAATGAAAGAGGCAAACAGAATGAATATTTCGGCGGTCATTTAATCGAAGCCAATTTAGTTGTCTAAAACCGGGTGTAATGTGATCTGATTTCTTAATACCTAGGATAAAACGAAACGAACGAACGAATTTTGTGCCCTTTGTGAACGAATAGAGAGGTCCTCAGTCAAGTCGTTGTATGCTATGTCGCCGTAGTCAAAGTGTGGCATAATAAGACTTTGTACAAGCATGGTTTTCAATTTTGTCGGAAGAAAGTTTTTGAGTCTGTTTAAAGAATGTAGAGAAGCATACGTTTTGTTACATAAATGTTTAATATGGCCAGTCCAAGAAAGGTCGTTTGTCATTTGTAGTCCCAAATTTCGAACACTATTTTGGAATGGAATAATTTTGCCGTTTAACGTTAGATTGTGGATTGTATTAAAGTCTAATTTGGCTTAAAGTTTATGGTATCCTAAAATAATCGTTTGAGATTTAGATAGGTAAGTAAACAGTTTTTATATGCCCATTCAGAAAGTGATTGCAAGTCTTTGTTGATCATGTCAATTGTCTGATTAATATGTAAAGGAGAAACATGAAGGTAAATTTGTAGGTCGTCGGCGTAAAGGTGATGGTAACAATAAGTTAGTGCTGAAGATTTGTCATTAATGTAGATTGTGAATAACAAGGGCCCAAGTATGCTACCCTGTGGCACCCCAGCATTTAACCCTTTTAAGCGCCACGCCCGCGTATACGCGGGCTTAGGCGAGGTCGCTGCTAGGCCACTCCCGCGTATACGCGTTTTACTTCTCCCGCTTTTTTTTGTAATTAATATAAGACGATATATTGTAGATATCGACGTCTGGTAAATTGCAAACGCTTACGACATATTACGGCAAAGTGATGAAGCTTCAAGTGCAACATTTCGATTGTCGGTGTTTTTGAAACGAGCGTGAAATTTGATGTCGTGTTACCAGTTTCATTGTCAAAGGCGCGCGCCTCGAGTGAGCATGGCTAAACGGAACTTGACTTCGCGCTAAAATAAAATCATTTCAACAGACGATATTGTGGAGATAATTTTGACAGCTGAATCCGATGAAGAACCGTGTGACAGTGATGTGAGCTCTATTTATGATCAAGGAAGTGATAACAGTGACCAAGAACTATCAAGTAATCAGGAAAGTAAGTCTTTACCGAGGCCTACAAACTGAACATGTTGCCGTGTGTCGTCCACTCTTGCTTTGCCCTAAGACAACATCTAGGCCTATTCGATCAAACAAGGAAAGAAGATTAATTTTTGATTATGATGAAGACGAGCACGATTTAGAGAACTTTACTTTCGGGGAATCGAGTGAACACAGGCCTATTCCGAAACCTACAATTTTTTAAAAAGAACTCGGCCCAGGGCATGTGACCGATGCCAGAAAACCCGGCGCTTAAAGGGTTAATGATATAAAATTTGACTTCTGATCGCCTAAAATCACACATTGCTGTCTGCCTCATAGATATGAATTCATCCAATTTAACGTAGAAGTAGAAAAATTAATAGCTTGAAGTTTACTCATAAGAATGTCTGTGTCAACTGAGTCGAAAGCTTTACTAAAGTCGAGTAGTGTAAATATTGTTAGTTGTCGATTGTCCATATTCGTTCGTATATCATCGGTTACTTTAGATAAAGCTGTACAAGTGACCAGTCCAGAAAACAGAGTGGTATATTAGTCTTAGAAAGACAGAAATTTGTAAGTGGACGATGAATTCAAGCACCTTTGATAGCGCGGGTAGAATGCTAATAGGCCGATAATCATTTTTTCACGAAAGATTACACATAAAGCCGGCTGCATACGACGTGTGAAGTTGTCAAACCTTTGCGTTCGAGGGAGTTTGCCACGTCGTGTGGATGGACGACCAACGCAAAAGTTAGCATTGGCCCGTTTCCGGTAAATATAACACAACTCAAAAGGACTGCCAAGGGTCTCTATAGGTTGATTCAGATAAGGTGGCGGTCGCCGAGGGATCGCAGCACTGTCGTCCACGCACTATGGCCACAGGATCGGCAAAAAGTAAATAAAATAACGGTCTCTAAAACTGCTTTCGGAGAAGAACACGACTATTTTAAAGCCAAGCCTTGCCCAATATATCCTAAAAATAAAGTATTTATGAAGTGTACGAATAAAATCAAGACATTTTGATGGTCCTAAACATTGACATCACATCTGGCGAGGTTGGCATTATAAACAGCTGGAACTTTGGACACACCATTACCAACAAGGCAAAAAAAACGTGATTACTGAAAATCATTATTTCGCTAAAATACTGACTCTGTGGGACAAACTACCTTATTCACAGCTTATAAAATGTTGATTTATGTGATAACATATCACGAGAACATGACCAAATACGGTAGGCCCTACCAAATGCTAGTTGTGTGTAAATTGTCAACGTTGGCGTCCGTGCTCTCGCTTGACCTTGACGGCCGCCAGCCTATCTGGTTCAACCTATACCTCTCTCAAGGTCACCTGCACACCCACCAACATTTATGTCGACCCTTCAGACGACATGTTGTATCTACCAAACTTTTTGACAGTGATTGGAGTTTGAGACGAGAACAACAGTTAATGTATATTTACGCTAGTTGTAAATATGTTTTATAATTACGGTGTTACACAAAAAAATGGTGTTAGTACAAAACCCCGAAAGTGCATTATCCCGAAAGTGCAAAACACCGAAAATTTAAAGCTTTTTCACGAAAGTGCAAAACCCCGAAAGTGTAAAACCCCGAAAAGGTGAAATCACCGAAAGTGTAAAACGCCGAAAGTGTAAAACCCCCCGAACGTTTTAAAGCCACGAAAGTAAAAATTCCGAATGTGCAAACCCCCCAAAAGGTAAACCCCCCAAAAACGTTATCCCCGAACTCTTTGATCATCGTAGTAAATCTCGCGCAAGTGAAAATTCCCAAAAAGTGAAAACCCCGAAAGGTAGAACCCGAACGTTAAAGCACGAAAGTGAAAATTTCACGAAAGTGCAAAGCCGAAAGGTAAAACCCCGAAGATGGCAAGGATGGTTTCGAGTGGTGACGCCAATACGGGGGGTTAGGGGCGGACGAAGCTCGTGGATGTCTTGTCACATAAAGGTCCCCGCGCGGCATTCAACTTTTTTTAAGTTTTTTGGATGCAAAAGGGTCCCCAAAAAAGATTTTTTCCCGCTTCGGCTACCTGCTCCTTTCAGACGTGCGTGCGTGCCTTTCCCCAATGGATGAGGAGATGAACAGAGAGCAAATCATATATAAACACGGTATTGAAAACTAAAAAACTAAACTATTGCACAAAGCAGGATAGACAGTGTGTGTGACAATGTTATTTGAAAATTTAATAATCGGCAAGTAATTGAGTTTGCACAACAAAATGTTTTTGTTGAAATAATGGCAAGTTTTTAAGTTTGCACAATAATTAATTTTACAGCCCCGCAAACCTAATTCTGTCTCTAAAAAATATAGCCTGATATGCGTGGAAAGTTTATCAAGTTGGAGGAAAACCCCTTTGTTAAAAACAAAAAAATGTAATTAAACCCCACCAACATCTCTAAATAGAACACTTTTGTTTTTTTTGTTTTAAAAAGGCCATTTAAAAAACTCTAGGAGTTAGACAATCTGCAGTAATGTCTGCATGTAATGGTTATGTACGCAGGGGCGTGGCGAACTATAGAGACCAGGCACCGATCCCAAAAGGGGTGGGTAAGTGGTCCGCGAGGACCCATTTTATTGGTTTCATTAATTAAACGAGGAACGAAGCGATGGGGCCCTCATTTAATAAAACGGCGTTTTCTGTGAGTCTGTGTGGGGGCCCTGTTTGTGTGTACTTTAAAAGCAGCAGAACGCTGAACGATTGTGCGACATTTTATACAGAATCATTTACGAGTTTTATGAGAACTGCTAACAAAATATCTAGACCCCTTTGCGATTAAAACCTACATGAAATAATAAAGTAAAAGATAGGCTGTTAATGGTAGGAATTATTTAACAACAATGGTTTATTTTTTTGAAAAAATGATTTTTGCATTTTTATTTGCCTGGCATGAAATGCAGTGCCCAAGGGTATCAAATTTTGCAGTTAACAAGGCCCCCGAAATCCGTCGGAGATTGAGAAACCTTCCCAAATTTACACGTATTTATACTGGCTTTTTTTCATGTATTGTAAGATGATAGACTACACGGTTATAGCATTTAAAAATGTTAATAATTTTGGGGATGAGCAAGCGAAGCTTAAATTTCATTAGGTTTTTTTTTACTTACGTTATCCCCAAAAAAAATTTTAGCTTGGGTTTTTTTTTTGTTATTTTGTTAGTTTTTAGTCTGTTTGTTCCTCCGGCGGGAAAAGACGGCATATGCGATCTCGTGAAAATTAGAGGGGACCCTTCGAAATTCAAAATTTAGATTGCCACGTTTTTGGGTACAATCGATTAAAAATTTCTTATGATTTTCTTTTTTTTTCTTTTTTTTTTTCGTTTTGTATAGATTTTTTCGGGTATTTGGAAAAACGGCAAAACCCGATTTTGATGAAATTTTATGGGAACTTTAAAATCATAAATTTTGTTATGATATGTTTGATTTTAGATACTTTTGGGAGAAATATTTCTCATAGAAATCGTACTTTTACGATTTTTTCACCAAAATTTTAATACGATATTTTCGTTTTTTTGGGGCCCGTTTCTGCCCAAAAACTTTTGGGGGGGAACAAGTTACATTAACTTTGACATAAATATTATGGAAAGAAAAAGTTTAAAAAGTTGGAAAAATTTCTTTGAAATAAAGGTTTTTATACAACCCTTTTTTCAGGGGAAAATTTAAAAGTAATATCAACTTACTATAAAAAACAGAAATGGATCCCATTAAAAACGTATCTTTGGACAGAAAATTTTTTAAAAAAAGCTATCTATCAACGCGACGGGAAAAGCGTTCGGAAGGGGCCTAGTTAAAATACAATCTAGAAATAACAAAATTTTTCCCGCCAGGGGTTTAAAAAGCCAGGTCTCCAACATTTCGAATGTAAGGGGCCTTGGCTAACTAGACTAGGGAAACCCCAAAAAGTCGTTGTTAGACGAGTGAGGGCATGGTTGAGTACCCGGGAACATTTGTTGGTAGCAAAACGAAGACTTCAATTTTCCCGGACCCTTAAAAATGTAGCCCCCGGTTTTTTTTTTTGTTTGTTTTTTTTTTTTTTGTTTTTTTGTTGTTTGTTTTTTTTCGTTTGTTCTCTTTTACGGGCAAACGGAAATGCGATTTTAAATTTAAAAAATTGGAGGGGCCCTTTCAAACTCTGAACTTAGACCTGCCACTTTTTTGGGGTCCAACGAAAAAATATTTTTCATGAATATCGTATGTTACGACTTTTTCGATTTTTAGTGCGATATTTCGTGAATTTGGGCCTATTTGCCCAAAGGGGTGGGGCTACAACTTTCATTTTCACTTTGTGCATTAAGGTTATGGGATGCAGTACCTTTTGAAAGAAAAAAGAAAGAAAAAAAGTTAGTCAGAATCCATAGAAATAAAGGTTTAAATATAAGTTTTTGGGGTTTTATAAAACAATTAACAAGTAACAATGGGAAATTGACAACAACACCTATAATGAGTTAAAAAAGAATTTCAAAAGTAAAGACATCCACGAAACAAAAAATTTTTTAAAAAAGCTCATCCATAAACGCGCAAAAAAGCGTTGCGAAGTTTCCTAGTATTTAAAATTGGTCTTATGTTTGTATAAATAATAGGGTTTTTAAGTTAGTTGGTATAAGGGCGCGTCAACTTAAGGCCATAATGCTCCACTCTAGCCTAGATGGTGGGGGGGGCCTTAGGTGGGGAATAAAAGGAATGTTACCGGGACCAAACAGGGCTCACCCACTCGAATTTAACAACGATTTTGGCTTTTTTTAGTTAATGCTTTTAATATCCATTTAAATTTTGTTACTAAAATTTATTGTGTTTCGAATATAGGTTGTAATATTAGTATTTAAATATTTACTTAACATTAGTTCATTTTTTGTGTCGCATCTATGAAAGTAGATTTATCTGTTTGCCCGTGGAAAACGTTTTCTAACTGAAAGGGTAGACGTTAAAAAAAATAAATTAAAAAAAAATTAACAATTTTCCAAATAATAGAAACGTTTGTTATTCTATAGTTTGTTTTGTTTTGATAAATTGATTTTGGGAAATTTTAAAAATGAAATAAACAGTGGGGGCATGGAGGAAGTCTAAAAACTTTTTCAGTTTTTGTTTTAATTTTAAAGTTACCGTCGTTATGAAATAGGTTTAAAGGCGTCGTGAAGAAATAAGACGAACATTTTGGCCCTATTTAAATTTAAGTACCCAGTACAATTTCTAGATAAAAGAGCTTTTGTTTTCAATGGATCGAGATGCAAGTTTGTCCGTAAAAGAAAAAAAATGTATTTTTCTTTTCAAAATTGAATGTATCGGTAACTAAACTTTTTAAAGAATTCAAATTTTTGGGTTTTTTAACAAAGTGTTTATCCAAAAAGTACGATTTGTACCAAATACCCAAAAATGCATTTTCCGGGGGCAACCCCCCGGACCCCCTATTTTTCCCCCAAATAATGGCTCTGCCAATATACGGAGAACACGAAAAAAAAAACATAGATATTGAACAAAATTTGGCTAGACCAGCAGTCTTTGGGTCCATTTCCCAAGAAAATTTGAACCATCTTAAATAGGGAAGTTGCATTTTAATTAAATGGAGAGTTTTGTACCCAAATAGTTCTCAAGATTGCCGCCAGGGGGACAGGGGGAAAATTTTACCCTTTTAACTCAAATGATTACTAAATTCCTTTAGCAATAAATCTTATTTTTTCTTTTTGTTCAAAACATGTGAACAAGCTAAAATCTTTCAAACAACAGTAAAAACTTAAATGCTTTAAAAAAGCATAAATTAAAACCCCAAAAATCCCCCTTTAAAAATGTCAGATTGACTCTTAAATTTTCTAAGCTCGGGGCCTGGCGGAGTTTGGAGACTGCGTATCAAACCCAACAATAGGTGTTTAAATAATGAAAAAAATAAAAAAAATTGTTTTCCCAAAAACGCACATTTTTAGATCTAGAATAATATAAAATTTTTCTTTCCAAAGGGAAGCCCCGAACTCCCATGTAGGTACAAAAATTATTGTTTATACTTTCACAATGTGTTTTTTTTTTAAAATCGGGCTATGCCGCTACGAGGAGGCGAAAAGGAAAACAAACGTTGGTTTTTGAGTTCAACAAATAAAACATAAATAAAGCCATTACATGTAAAATGTCTTTAGGCCATACTAAAAATGAAGCAATCACCATTTACAAAGGGAAAAGCCAAAGTCGTTGTAAGACGAGGAGGAGCCATTGTTGATTTTTTTTTTTTCCTAAGAGTAAGATAGATCTAGACACGTTGGTTTTTCCCCCCACCCAATAGGCTAGAGTGGCGCATTATGGCCTTACTGTTGATCTTTCTTATAAACAATAACTAAAAAACCCTATCATTAAACCCTACTATCAACAACTTGTATCAGATGTTCCCCGTTTTCAACTTTGATCGCTCATCGTCTAACAACGACTTTGGAGATTTCCTAGCTGGGTGGTTTTAAGGGGCGCCCAATCCCCCAAATGGTGGGAGACCTGGGTTAAACCCTTTGGCGAGAAGGATTTGTTTTTTCTGGATTGTTTTAAAAATTATAAAACATTTTTTGAAATGTAAACGCATTTTAGCTACATCTATGACAAACAGGAAAAACATAGGAGACGCAAACGGGAAAAATTTTGCAAGGTATATACTCTTTAAAATTTTTTGAGGGGAAATTTTGGGTGTACTTTAATTAGCAGTTATTAATGCAGTAGATACGAAGATATTGATTTTTTTTTATGCTACGTCAAAGTTTTATAGGGGTCTTTGAAATTTGATTTTTGTTTTTTTTAAAAAAAGTGTAAACAAATTTTAACAGCTGTTGTTTGTTTGATAACATGGCAGTGTCTGTTTTTTTTTGTAAAACCCCCCGTTTGCGTATGCATCAGGCTACCTAAAGCGAAAAAATTAAAACTGAGAAATTTTCCCGCCGGGGCTCGTAAGTTTGCAAAGTTTGACAATGACAAAATAAACAAAAAACAAACCGCCGGCCCGCCATTCAAAATTTCAATTTTGGGGTTTGAATGAAGCATCTACAAAGATACTCTTTTATTTCCTGTTTTTTTTAAGTCTGTGAACTTTCCAGTGCCAAACCGAAGTGACGGGGTGTGTCCATTGAGATCCTCTCAAGATGTGTATGGAATTTTTGCGGAACCCGGGCGAGGTCGGGGAGGATTAGGGACCCCCGGGACAGCATTCTTTGACACACGTTATAAATATTTCAACCCTTATTATACGAAGAAAGTGTGTTGTCTTTTTGTTAGAAATTGTAAGAAATTTTTTTCGGGAGAAGCTACAAAATTTTTACTTAAAACCCTAGCTTTATATTGTTAAAATAAAAAAAAAATGTTAAAAATTTAGTCTATTAAATTTTTCAATACAAAATTTATATTCATTGCTAATGGAGTTTAAAAGGGTTAAAAATATTTTTTGAATGAAAAATTAAAATTATGTAGGCAAATCTTTTATCACTCTCCTCGAAAAATGTTTTATTCTGCTTTTTAATCCCGGCAAAATATATGGTGTGAGTACTTTAGACAGAAATTAAAAAAGTGATTTACCCCGGGGATGACCCCGGGCCCTTGCTGTCCAGGTAGAGGTGGTCGCGGGATGAGTCACGCTTGAGTCACGTTTCCCTAGGGTTTTTTTTCTCGGTTTGTGCGTAAACGTAAAGCTTTGAATAGGTACCGGAAATTGCGGAAAAAGTTCCAGTCACGCGTGTCCCGGGGACACGCGTGATCGTGCGTGACACTAAATGTCGTGCGGAACGGCCCTTCAGATCCTCTAGGCCGGTACCCTCGTTTAACTTTTCCCTTTGAGTCGCCCCCTGCTTAAAATTCACCCATGAATACGCGGACAGAGAGTAAAAAAACCAACAATCTCTTAAATTTTATTGCCCCCAACACTTGTATTCATCTCATTTATTTATTGTTCACCCCTCTTGAGGGGAGCAATGACGACAGGATGCCCCCAAATTTTTCTGACAATGCAAAGTTTTGAGAACATGACCAGGTGGTGGCGATCGGATAAGAAGGGGCCCCCAAAAATTTTACCAACAATGACTAATCGTGATTGCGCGGGTGAGGCTTGAAAACGTCTTTTGTCGCCGTGAGCGTCGGAGCGAGAGCTATTTGAAAAAAATTACATGATCGTGCGTGAGTTAAATTAAAATTATGTTATTCGTGGTGATGGCGTGATCAAAAAAATAGTTAACGTGACGTGACGTGACGTGAATGAAAAATTGATCAGCGCCACCTTAGTCCAGGCTAGCTTACCAATAAAAGCTATGCAGCCACCATTTAGAACTTTAAAGACAGTTTTAAATTCGTTCTGCAAGCTCATGGAAATAGCATACCCCGGACAGCTAAGGTCCCGAGTTCGATCCCCGGGTAGTCACTTTTGAAATTTTCTGTCTAAATTTACTAATGCCCCAAAGTAGCGAGCGTCTCCATTTGAGCTTATGGCTCGAAGTCTGTTGTTTTTTTTTTTTTTTTTTTTCGTTACTTCTTCGATACAGGCGCACCGTTCTCTGATCGATCTGAAATTTTACAGATTACATACCACCTATGCGAGTTGCTGTTTATTTTTTTGAACAAAAGCCGATTTTTGGTTATAAAAAAAAAAAAATTTTCCGATCGTTTATGAAATTTGCAGGGTCAATAAGTACAACTTCTCTCTTTTTTACAAATTTTCAGCTAAATCGGTCAAGCCCAAAAAGAATATTGGTATGTAACATTATGGGAATGTCGTTCTGGGTCGTGTTGCAGTACCCGGGGCTCGCCAACAAAGCGACGGGATTTTGCGTTTTTCTAGTATATATACATATTTAATAATGTATTCGTCTGTAAGGAACCTGCTTAGATACAATTATGTTTTTTATAGGAAACCTTAAATCCCCCCGCGTTTTTGGGTGAGCGTAAAAGGTTCTTGAGTGCCAAAGCTTATGAGGATTTTCTTTGTTCTGTGAAAAAAATTTTTACAAATTGAAGATTTTTTTAAAATGAAATTAAACTAGGAAAACGCGTAAGTCCCCCCGCGTTGTTGGAGTGAGCGGGGCATTGAGTTTACATTGTTTATACGGATTTTCTGTTTTCTGTGAAAAAAAATTTTCTAAGTTTAAGATTTTTTTTAAAAATTTAAATTTAAAAAAAAAATTTAAATTAAATTTTAACTTTTTATAATGTAATTAAAAAAAAAAAAAAACCGTAATATTGAAATTTCATAAGAAAAAAATTTTTCGATTGCGCACAAATTTTTTCACGAAATATTAAATTTATAAAATTAAGTTTGTGAAAAAAAACATTACAAAAGGGTAAAAACAGTAGGGTTATAAGTCAAAGAAACGTTTTTAAAAAAAGAAAAAAAAAAGAAAAATTTCGATTTTCATGAGGAAATAGTTTTTCGATTTCCCTAAATTTCACACGAATCCTTAATTCATAAAATTTAAAGGGTTTGTGAAAAAATCATTAAAATCGGGAAAAAATGTAGGGGTTAAAAGCTGAAGAAAATTTTTAAAAACAAAAAAAAAATAAAATTTCGATTTTTTAAAACGAAATAATTTCCGATCGCGCTCAAAAAACCCCTGGCAGTTCTAAGTTCAGAGATTTCAAGGGTCTCCATAAAATTTCATCGTAATTCGGTTTAGCCCGGGAAACGTGTTTAAAAAACACACAACAAACAAAAAGAAAAAAAAGAAAGAAAGAAAAACATCCGGATTTTTTTTCCCAGTTAGTGAATGGAATTTTCGCTTCGCTCATCCAATAAGTATATGCATGGTGGTGTGGGGGTAGTTTGAGAGAGAAAATGCAGGAGCTATTTTAAAAATACAATCAAACATTTCGCCTTTTGATTTTTTAACCCTCTCGTTTCTGGGGTTCACGAAGGGCCCTCAACTTTCAAAATTTATTCCGGGTAAAGAAAGTTTTTTTCAGTTTTACCCCAATTTTTTATTTTAAAAAATAAAAAATTTTTTTCCCCCTCCTATTGGGCGAAAATACCCTTTTTTGAGAAAATCCCAAAAAACCCATCTGCAAAAAAAGGGTAAAAAAGGGCAAAATTTGGTTTTTTCCGGAAAAGAAAAAAATTTTTATATTTTACCATTTGTGATACAAAAAAAGTAAAATAATATGCAAATAATTCAGAAGAAGTTGTTTTTGTATTGTACACAAATTAACGTATTACTAAAATGAAGCTTTTAAAGCTAAATAAAAAAAATTCCCAAAAAATTTCCTTTTGAAAACGAAAAAAATTTAAAAACTCTAAAAAACTTTTTAAAAAATAGTATTTTTAAATATTTGCTTAAATAACTTAATTTTAAAAAGAAAAATTGGGGTGAAATGGTTATTTGTGGGGTTGCTGGTGGCGGTTGTCGGACCGCCAACATCTGGAATCAGATTTTTCAATTTCCATATGAGGTTCCTGTTGGTTTCCCATAACATAATATGAAAGTCTGCTAGTTTTTTAACATCATAAAAGCAATAAAAAATTCCAAAAAAAACAAATTCAATTATTAACTTACAAATCCAGACAAAAACAATATAACCCACCGGTTGTAGCTTAAAATTGAAGTAGCCTACCGGGCGGACGATGGGAATTCAAAAGCAATAATGGAGCCCATGGCTAAGTACAGAATTTGGAGTAAATTTCGAAGTTTTTTTAAAGAAGTAGCCAGGTATACAGAATTGATTGACCAATATAAAAAATTACTTTCTCAGCCCGCCCCAAATTTACATCTCGATAAAAAAAAAAACAGGAAGGCATGGCTTCCCGGTACAAAAAGTTTTTTTATTATTGTTTTATTATTATTTTTATTTTTTCAAAACAGAATGCAAAATATATCCAGGAATAGGATGCAATAAAAAACAACAAAAAACGAAAAAACTTACGCTATATAATAGTAACAGGGTAGGGTCAAAACCTTGGCCGTCCATGAAAGTTGGGTGAATGAAAAAAAATACCTTTAAAAAACAGAGATTTTTTTTTCGGGGGCAAACTCACTATCGGGCTTTTATCTCGTTTTTTGGACAATAGTGTAGTAGCAAGCTAGTGCAATATTAAATTTTTTGTATCGGTTTTTTGGATATAGTTTTTAACACCTTTAGACAACTTCAACTATAAGGACAAAAAAGATTCTGAAATAACAGTTGGTATACGATTTTTTGTCAATCGGGACAAATACGAGTTTTTTTTAGTTTTTCATCGCTAGCAAAAAAAAAAATCGTAAACAACTGTTATTTTAGAAATCTTTTGTCCTTTAGTTGAAGTTTTAGCAAAGGTGTACGGAACTATATCCCGAAAGCCGATTCAAAAAATTATTTTTCATAGCTGTGGGGGTACATATTGTAAAAAAAAAACGACATAATGGCCCATGTGAGGTTTTTATCCCGCCCAAATAAGGCCCTCTTTATTCAGAAAAAATTTTCAGTCATGTTTCCTCAACTTTCAAAAAAATCGGACAGAGGGGTTGGGCAACAATTTTTAGTTTAGCAATAGTCATAACAGAAAAATAACAATCAGATATAGCCCACACCAAAAAAGACAGCCACGCTTGATCACATGTTATAAAATAGTACGTATTTTGATTCATAGATAAAAAATTTTGATTAAAAAAAAACAATTTTCAGAAAGTTGAGTACTATACAAGGATAGATCAGTGTATCTTGAGCGTCTTAAAGGGACATTTTAGATTTTTTTTCTAGCAATCAGTGCAACGAGGTAAAAGATAAAATTTCTTATGTCAATCTTTTACGCTCTTCTTAAAAGGAAGTAATGGGGGGTTCTTACAAAACTGGAACTTTAATCTGTGGTAGACCACACCCTACTTTTGACAACTCTATAGCATAGTCAAGAAGAGTAAAATAAGATTTTAGATAATTTTTTTCCTACGGAAACAGTATAAAAGGGAAGCAATCACAAGTACGTCTACGGAATCAAAAAATTTTTAAACGCACGCTTAAAGCGTTTAAAAATATAAGCGCGATATGATTTATTGATTTATTCGATTGGCGATTGATATGACGGATATTTAAATTTTAATATGTGCATATTAAAGTTTTAATTTTTATCTGTGCCGGGTGTTTTTTAAGTTTCCAAAAGTTTTCTTCCCAGAGCCTTCTTTTTCTTGGGGGAGTATTTTTGGATGAGCGAAGATTCTATTCTATACACTGGAGAAAAAAAATCCGGAATGTTTTTTTTTTTGTATTTTTTTGTATCTGTAAACCAAAACTCCCATTTCGATGAAATTTTTGGAGACCTTCGAAATCTCTAACTTAGAACTGCACGTGCGAAAAATTTATCAAAAAATTTTTTCTCATGAAAATCGCAATTTTACGATTTTTTTCTTTTCTTTTTTTTTTTGTTTGTTTTTGTTTCGTTGTTAAAACGATTTCCCGGCCCCAAAAACCCATACTCCAATTACGAGAAATTTACTGGAGACCTTTTAAAACTTTGCACTTAGAATGCCCCCTTTTTTTAGCGCAAACGAAATATTTTTTTCAAAAAAAATCGCATTTTTACGTTTTTTTTCGTTTTTTTTGTTTTTTTGTTTGTATTTTTTTTGGGGGATTTCTAACACGATTCGGTAAAAACCCATAATCCCAAATTTCAATGAAATTTTTTGGAGGCCTTCGAAATTTTTTAACTTTGAACTGCCACGTTTTTTAGCGCAACGGAATATTATTTTTCATTTAAAATCGCAATTTAACGATTTTTTTTGATGTTAAAAAAAAAATTTTTCGACTTATAACACCTACATACTTTATCCGATTTTTAGATTTTTGCACAGAACTTAATTTTATAAATAATAATTCGTGTGAAATTTTAGCGCAAACCAATAATTATTTTTTGGAAAAAAAAGCAATTTTACGATTTTTTTTTTTTTTTAAATCGATAAAAAAAATCTTAAATTAGTAATGATTTTTTCACAGAACAACAGAAAAATCCGCATAACACAAGGCAGCTCAAGCACCAAATTTGCTCTCCAACAAAGGGCGGACTTAAGCGTTTTCCTTATATTTATAAGCTTTTCATCCCCTTTTAAAAAATAGTACGAAAAACGCCCGAATCGGAAAACCCCCGCGACGTTGGTGTATAGCGGATGGTTGCCCTTTTTTTCGTCAGGCGTCGGTTTTACTCATTCAGACGCCCCTAAGGGTGTGGGGAATTTCTTGATTACTAACTGGGCAACCTGTCCCTCATTTTGGAGATGACTTAAAATTTAAAATTTACAAGTCTAAACATCACAACTGATTAATTTTCTCAATTAATTCGTTTTTTGTCGTATGAAAAACCCAAAGCCAAGTTAGTTACCCCGAAGATCTTGGAATGCATTTTAGACTCAAAAAAAAAAATGGCATACGGAAACAAAAGAGAAAAATTAAAAAAAAAAACACTAAGTGTAAATTAACGGCTGTAGAATTTTGTATTTCCACTCGTCGATTAAAAAATAATTAGGTTTCTTTTGGCTATTTGGTACCCCCAAAGATTAAAATTCGTGTTTAACAGCAGATACAAAACGTGAATATTGAAATTTGTACGAACCCCGAATAGAGGTCACTATAGTAATCTTTGGAAAATAGTGAGCGGTGCGCGAATATTTAAAATGTGTTAAAATGTTTGTGCTACGTTAAGCCCTAGGCGGGATCTTGTACAATCTAAAAATTGGATGAAGAAGAGTAAGTAGAAAAAGATATTAGTCTTTTTAAAAGTCCAAAACTTGTCTTATTTTGTTATTATGCTACTCTGTTTTGGCGATTTTTAATAATGGAAAATTTCTTTCCGTTTGCAAAAATGTAGGGGATATGATTTGAATGGAACTTTTTAAATTCTTGTGGTTAGCGATCGTCTCCAATGCAGAAATCTAGGGTTCGATTCCCCCAAATATAAAAATTTTTTTAACTTCTGATTGGACTTAAGTCTATCAGTTCTGTCCTAGGAGTTTAGGAGTCTTTGGCCCTATCAAATTAAAAATTGTTCTAAATGGGCCTTGTGATTCTAGCGTTGATCCGCGAGTGTTTGCACTTACCCGGTTGGGTTTTCGCTACCGTCGATTGCGTCAGGGCCTACAGGGTTGGCTTGGTCCTTTGGTTTACTGTCCCCCATGAAAATCAGTTTATGATATGAGTGGGTGTATAATGGGTAGAGAAATACGATTTTATTTATTTTATTTATTTTTGGGTATGCAATACGATCACATTTTTTAATCTCTTGCCCGAAGAGAAATGATTTTAAAAAAAATGATAATTATGTCTGAAAGTCCAAAAAGGAAGAGGGAATAAAGCATAAATTTTAACCCTTTATTTCC
Source organism: Sweltsa coloradensis (assembly GCA_024449915.1). Classification (NCBI taxonomy): domain Eukaryota; kingdom Metazoa; phylum Arthropoda; class Insecta; order Plecoptera; family Chloroperlidae; genus Sweltsa; species Sweltsa coloradensis. The sequence goes on from JAMZAV010000087.1 coordinate 1,368,580, forward strand.
CATCAAAATGTAATTTTAATTATCAAATAATGGTAATTATGATTAGTTTTGACAATGAAGTTTAGAAATTGAAAAAGAAAAAAGAGGTGGTCACCAAAAAGGGAAAATTTTGTCACTTGCTCTTTTAGGTTTGCGTTTTTTTTACGGACTAATGGATTTATTCCTAAATGACGGGGGTTCTAAAAACATGCATCTTTGTCCGTTTGCTATTTCGATTTTAAATTGACTGATTTTATTAATTTGTGCGTAATAGCTCTTGTTTTTGGGGTCGAATTTTTTAGAACCACTTTAAAAAATGTTCCTAAAATTCCGGGGGGGGGGGGGAGAGCTTTTGTGAGGGCTTAGGCCTATCCCCAAAATTTTTTTAATTTAAAATTGAAAATTGTGTTTTATAGGTTTTTGCATTGGTTTTTTCGAAATTTTAAAAAAATTTGCAGATTGACATTTGTTGCGAGTTTCTAATTTTACCATTTAAATTGTACACCCCTCCCCCCCCCCTCCCCCCTATTGCGCCCGGCTGTATACGTTTTCTTTACCTGTTTAAAACCAGTTATTTTTTTAATCAAGAAAAATGTCACAAAAAAAACCTTTTGTTCGTCGTGATACCCAAAATTAATAAAAAGAGTATAATTAAACAAGTTGAAAGAACAATTAGAAGTTGAGTTTTACGTGAACTGAGGGAAACCAATTTAATTTAGTGAACGCCAACGAAGATTTTTTGGGGAAATAAAAAAGCTCCGTTATTTACAGTTTCATATTTAGGAGCAATTTTCCCAAAATTTATTGTAAAGGGTGTAACCTTAAATGTTTTAATATTATTTAACTACCGTTATTATAATTTAATAAATATCATTTTAAATACTTTTTGCATTTTTAAGTTTAATATTTCAAATTTAAAATTATTGCCCCGGGGCCGGGGGCGTGGGTTGCCCGGGGGGCCCCGGTTTTTCGCTCGGGTGCCCGGGGCACCCACGCCACTGAAATTCGTTGAAATTTGTAAAAAATCATAAATAGTTTCGACCCTTTCACCACTTTTAGAAAAATTTTGCAGTCTTGGTATGGCCACAAACCATTTTTCGTCAATAGTTCAATGTCGCCAACCCTTGGGACACCAAGCCTTTTTGCTTTTAAAACCCTTCAGACGGAGCGTCATATAAAAGCCAGCTACTGCACAAACTTTCCTATTCAATGTGTGTAAGGTTTGGTGCATAAAAAAGGAGCGTGGGGGTGCGTTTTTACCATAAATACTGCCCCAAACAGAAAAAGAATACAGAACAAGCACAGACGTAAAAAAAGGTTGTCCCAAAAGTGAAAAAACCGCGAAAGTGTAAAATAACGAAAGTTAAAAACACCGAAAGTGTTAAACCACGAAAGTGTAGAACGCCGAACGTATAAAGCCATGAAAGTGAAAATTCACGAAAGTGCAGAACGCCGAAAGGGGTGTTTACGAATTTTGGGCGTTTTGCACTTTCGGGATAATGCACTTTCGGGTTTTGATATAGACTCAAAAAAATATAAGCTGTACCTACCTATTAATCTATCTAATAGGAAGGGTATCACTCGATTATTACAGAGATATTACAGCAAATGGTGCATTTTACTGTATGTTTGGCTCAAATGTTGGACGTATGGACAGTCGGGTGGATGCAAGTCAAATGTTGATGTTTCCATACACAAATCCCAAACATCTGTCAACATCTGGTGGAAGGACAACGTCGTGGGGAAGGCACTGCGATGATTTTAATGAGGGTTGATCATATCACAAAAAATGCGCAATGGCCAAACATTTGTGAAATATACACACGTCGATGTATTCGGCTTAATACAAAAACTGCCCTTTGGGCAGAAGATACAAAATCCCGTCCGAACAATAACACATCATTCGTCTTCTAATCGGGGGCACGTACAGCCGTTCCTTATTTCTTACCATTTTTTAAAGCGTTATTGAATCCCCCTCTCAAAAGTTGACTATTGATCTTAATGATCTAAAGCATTCAGTCATCATTTCGCATTCTTTAAAATTTTTTTTTTTTTTTCATATCCTATTTCATCCATTTTTCTTATATTTTGAACTTTCAACGGCATTGCCATGTTGAATATTCCGGTTCCCGATAGATCGCCAAAGTTAAGCAACATCGGGCGTGGTAGGTAATTTTATGGGTGACCACTTGGGACGACCACGTGCTGTTGGCCAAGGGGGTGAAGCAAATCCCCAAAGTGTACCCTCGATTTAAACGATCTTGCATTATCATCACCCTTACCCACTTGCGGAGAACGATTTGCATAACATGTTTCTGGTATTAGATGAAAAATAAACTTTTATTTATTTAGGGACGCATTTTGTACTGATAGTATACGCTGGATCCCCGAAACATTATAAATTATCAGTTTAAAAACCATACCACTACATTATGAGGGTTTTTTATGTGCCCCATAACGGTATTGAACGATCACCAAAAATATGAGATATAGGGGATTAACTAAGTTTATAACACCCGAATGTATGCTACAAAGTTGAAATCATAGAACATAATTGACACGATTTCTCAGGTTTTACAAATAATACGCAAATAGATTTCAATTAACATTTATTCGATCAAAACCGATCCCCAAACCTGTTCTATACTTTTTCCTTTATCATTCTATCCCTTTTTCTCCACTCCACAATAATCGCCTTCTTCATGATATGCCATTGGCATGACTATCAAGCAGGGCCTCCTTGATGATGTTGCATTAAGAACAGCATGCCTGCTGGAAATCCAAGGAGAATGAATAATGAAACAGCATGCGCTATCTGTGGCTGTACAAATGAACGTGACGTTTCAACGTCTGATCCAGTCTGATCGCAATATCTGCTGCTTTGCGCTGGTGCTGACCATATGGCGGCTACCATAACAAAGAGTTTTTCGCAGTTTTTTACTGCTTCTCGTTGGTTCCACCAATATGGCGACTAACATCGACGGCCGCCATGTTAAAATGGCAGCACTGAAACAGCTGGTATTATACTTAAAACATTGATAATAACTCTTGTATTAATATGAGAATGATAATAAAGAGGAGAATTGTAATTTTGTGTTCATGTGCTCCGTTTTTGTTTGTTTTGGAATGTTCATAGCTTTGACAATGAGCTTTAATAATACCGAAGACCTTGCTTTGGATTCGAGGCTTTTGCCGACCACCATTACGTTAAAAAAAGTGGCTACGTTTTGATGACGCCATGTTGCCTCCTTACATTATTCCTTCCTCCTTGGGAAGATCATGTCCAAATCTATAAGCCCAAGTTCTTAGGTAGCTGTAGTGTCAAAACAGTGGCACATGTTGCACAATACAGGTCCATAGTTTCAGTCTTGAATGTCATGTTGCAGATGGGGTCAACCCTGAGACAAGAGCGTTTCGCTTGGACTTACGCACTTGTAACAAGTTTGTTTGGATTCTTTCCCTGGACCTATCATGTATGGGCGATTTTAGGTAACGTATTTTTTACTCAAACAAAACTCTTCTAGCATAGAAAAGCACTTTAAAGCACTTATGCATGTAAGGTGTAATTTTCAACTTAAATTGGGGCGCTCTTTCATTTGTTAATATGCTTTAGTAAATGTCAGTCTGAAAATATTGCAGTTATGTCAAAATCATAGATCAAGATTGACCAAAAGGTAAAGATCACCACAACATACGAAAATTTAGATACAAACGGAATTAAAATGGGGTTTTTGGCGGGACGGGCCATTGTGTTAGCCTGACTAAATAAACAGTGAATAGTTATTTTACGGTGGTGTAAAATTTAAATTGGTGGTGTATTTTGGTGCAAAATTAGTGTAAAAATTCAGGTAAAAACGGATTGAAATCGGGTTATGGGGGGGGGCTGCCATTTAGATTGCCACCCCACTCAAATTGTAAATAAGTTATTTATGAGAGTGGGTTGAAAAAATTTAATGAGTGGTATTTGGGTGAAAAATTGTAAAAAAATTCAGGTGCAAACAGAATTGAAATTAGGTGTTGTGTGGGGCTGCCATTATGTTGGCCCCCCCACTTAAATAGTGAATAAGTTTTTAATGTGAGCCCCACACAGCACACGATATTGACGGAAAATCCCATTTTGAATTCAATGTGAAATTAACATCCACGATATTGCAGGAATATACAAGGTATACCCTTTCAAAACGATTTACTGCATGGGAGCTGAAAGTATGTTCAAAGTATATTTATAGCATTGGCATGAACATCCATACAATCCCAACAACGTTTCTTACATGTGTTTAAAACACTCTTTTATCTATTTAAGGATATTTGCTAACAACCCATTTATATACGTAGAAAATGCTTTGATAATGCCGCGTTACATAGTAAGTCCACTATTTGTCCTAGGTATATATAGTAATAAGCTACTTTACAACCCCGACACTGTATCTACCTAATCCCAAATAAATATTGGATTGTTCAGGATGCCTGCTGTTAAATAACGTTACTTAATTACTTCTTACAAAACTTTTCGAATTTTCACTAGTTGTTGGTCGGCATATTATGTGAATCGGGATATATTCGTATATTTTTCGGTACATTCGTAGGATAACTGCATGATGTACTTAGTAAGTCCATTGGACATACAAATTGTGACCATGCACATAAAATGAACATCCATGTAATATTCCCCCCAAATCCTGTGAATGTCCCGGGAAATTTATATATGTTTTTAAAATTACATATCCCTCGGTTATGTTGATACCTTCAATATACCTACAATAAAATGCACGAATTTTTAAACTTATGGATGTCGTACGAATTTACCAAGGATATTCACGAAATGCTGTATGAATCGTGGATATAGTCGTTATTGTTCGTGCATTGAAGGATATACCGAATGATGTACATGTCCACGGGACGTACAAAACTTGACCACGCATCATCAAATAAACGTCAACGATATATTCCCGTACATACACTGTACATCCTGGGAATGTGCATAAAATTTTTATTTTTAAATTACCTATCCCTCTTTTTTTGTAGATCCCAAAACAATGTACCTATTATATACAATATACCTGTAAAATGTTGTATGAATGTATGAATGTAATTCCTCAAAGTAGGGGCATAACACATTATAAAAATGTGAATTTGTGAATATTTTAGAAATTATTAGGATGGATAAAAAGAATAGGTTATTTGCTCTCACCAGTTGCCGTAAACTTTGTAAAATAATATTAAATTATCTGTGGTAGATTCCCCCTGCCTGATTTGGGGACGACCTGTGGCGAGTCTGGTAACTGCTGGTTTGTACAATGGACTCACTCTCCGCTACGTGCTTAATGGAAGGGCCCTGCAGGTAAGGACGAGCGAAATTTGTATAAATTATTGTAAAACAACTGGTGTGTTATTTACTTTATTTATTATCTTTTCGTTGATCTAGGTGCCCGTTAGGGGCCGCAGCAAGCAGCTGTGGGCAAACACACTAAGGTACATTATGGTAACAGATTGGCGATTGATTTGATTAAGATTGATTGAGATACCTGACAACACTAGCCAAATTTGGTTAGGGTATCCTTCTTAGTGAAAAAGTGTTGAAACACGCGCAATATCATTCAATTCACTTTATTTTTCCAAATATTATAGTACAATTCATTTTAAATCATATTTATATTTGTATACCCCTGAAAGAGTGAACCCTTGAGGTAGGGCAACCATGCTAAGTTAAAAGCTATTTTTTTATCATTAGTTTAAAAATAACAATAATTATTAACACTAAAAGTACCATCGTTATTTGATTTATTTAAAAAAAAGTTTTTTTAAATTAAAACTCAGTCCTGAAAAGGTTATTTAGACTGAAAAATGCATTGCTAAAACAGAATTATTTAATTATTGCAACGGATACATGAATGTTAATAAATAAAATGGACATTTATTTTAGCTTTATATGTTTATTCATTTTAAAATTTATATTTAATCTAGCCTTAGTATAAAGATCAAAGTACTGACTGTGTACTGTCAAAAAAGTAATGAGATCCACGCACACAAAAAACTTGTAAACACCGCCTAGTCATACACAAAAATATTGAGATCTAAAAGAAGCACCAAACTTTTGTACGCTCTACATTTTCCTTGAAAAACTTTTAAAGGGTAAAGTTATGAAGCAGTTTATTAGTATAAGGATGCAAATGTTGAGGGTAGGTTTTTCCCTTTTTTATAAATAAATAATCCCTTAGAGTGTGTAAGGCATTAACTGTCTTTTTACAAGTGTTTTTTAAAATTTTACTGGATCCCAATGCGTGCCAGTACTTTGACGAGGACTAGCCTAGTACCTTCTGAATTGGTAGCTAGAAATAAGCCACCAGCCACTTACTACCTAACGGTTAAATGGCATCACTTAGGAGGATAATAAGGATTATCAATAAGAACATTATTAAGAAATGCAAAAAAACATTATTTATAAATTGCTAATTACAGACGTGACTTGTTAGGGTGAAGACCAGGATACAGAACCTGTGGAAAAAGTTTCGTTCAATCCCAGTTGACATCTCAAAAATTGCTTGACTACATGAAGTATGCACCCTTTGAAACATACCTAAGGGAGGGCGTTTTCCTTTTGGGAATTATGGTGGGTTGATCATTAAACGCTTCGTCGGTTTTTAGGGACCATTTTGTTTTGGGATGTGCGATCATTAAACGCTTCGTCGGTACTCTATTAAAATGTACATAGCTCGTGACACAGTTGATCGATTTTATTTTTTTTACACCGATTTGTAGGTAATTGTATGTTCTAACTATTAAAATCTATTAATCACACTCTTAGAATCGGAAATTGTTCTGGGGCTTTGCGCCTCGGACCCGCTCTAGTAAAAGCACAAGCACTTACCAATCATTGCCGCAAAGTTTGTTAGTACAAATATTCTGAATATCCTTGATCTCCAAGTGGAGATATTACGATACAAGTTAACACGTCAGAAATGGCTTCCGCATACTCTTAAACTCCTATGGGAATTATAAAAAAAAAAAGTTCGTGTTACTCGATGTATTACACAATAGAACGAGCTGAAAGTTATAATTTATACCAGCTCAACATAAAATCAATGAAAATTTGTTCTACATTAGGCCTACACTTCAAAAATTCTGGACAGGGAAAATATTCAAACTTTGAATTATCAAACATTCTCGGAGAAACAGTACAAAATTCTATTAATAGTAACAGTCATTTTATTTTCAATCACTATGCTATTATTATTATTATATTTTATTATTATTATTATTATTATTATTATTATTATTATTATTATTATTATTATTATTATTATTATTATTATTATTATTATTATTATTATTATTATTATTATTATTATAATTATTATTATTATTTTTATTATTTTTTATTTTTATTATTATTATTATTAAAACAAACGTGTATGAGTTTCGGGTTATTACGCCGCGTCGCGAGTAAACATTATACGTACCTCGACGTTTCGTTACCTCTGTGGGTAACATATTCATGGAGAACTGAGGCTGATTAGTTTGCTTCAGCCTCAGCCGAACACTCCTCCGTGGCGGTGTCCCTTTTGATTGGCTGGGGGGGCACACGTGGTGGGGGTGGGGGTAGTTTTCTCCCCTGGTTGGAGAGGATGACGTCAACACTTGTTGTTGTTGTTTTTTGTCGTCGATGTAGTGGTAGCTGCGGTTGTTGTTGTTGTTGTTGTTGTTGTTGTTGTTGTTCTCTGTGTTGTTGACGTTTTCTGTTGTAGTTGTTGTAGTTCCTTGTGGCGTCGGGATGCTAGTTTGATGACTGGGGCCCCCGGAGTTACTCAGTTTATAGCCGCCTACGTCCCGTTGAAGTTGTTAGGTGATTTGGCTATTTCTATTGACTCCCTGATTAGGCGTGGCCAAGGGCAGGTTCGTTGCATATTATTCGGGTTTTCATCAAAAGTATCTCGTGGTCAGGATTTCTGATGTTATCGACGGCATGTTTGGCAACAGCCGACAGTCTTCTCTCAACGAGTTACAGTGATGTCGATGTTCTTTGACCCTTGTGGCGAACAGTCCTACAACGTTTGCCCTATGTACGCCTGGCCACACTTGCACGGTATTTTGTAAATACCGCTCCCCCCTAAGTGATTTTTGTCTTTTTGGGGACCTTAACATACTGGCGACTTTCTTATGTGGTTTAAAAACAGTTTTGATTTGAAACTTGTGTAGATAACGACTTATACGATCTGTTGTAAATTTCACATATGGCAATGAGCAAACTTGGGGGGCGTGTCCGGCTTGACAGATACAACTACATCGAGCTTATCAAACAGAGGTCAAACTACAGATTCTAGATTAAGCGAGTAGTTCACAATCTATCATGTGTGAATCTACCCCCCCAGCTATAGACGCTTGTCGAAGGCCTAAACTTTGCGTTGGCGCCATTACACATTCCATAGAAGAGATCGTGTCTGGAGTCGAGGCAGCTGTGAAGGACCTGCCCCGAGACCAGGCCGAAGAGGTTAGGCATGAGACGGCTCGCATAATACGCCATGCCACACCCCCACCCATAAATTTTAGCAACAGGAAGTAGCGGCAATTAACACCCTAAAGAGGGATGAGAGGGTTTTAGTTTGAAGGCAGACAAGGGCAATGCCACCGTTGTGATGAACACATGCGACTACAAACAAAAAATGTTGACTTTACTAAACAGAAAAAAATACAAACAAATACCAAAAAACCCCACTGAATCGCATCAAAGCCCAAACTATTGCGCTGATAAAAAATTCACCTTTAGATTTAAATGTAAAAAAGCATCTTATCATTCATGACCCCAAAACACCGAGAATTTATGGACTTCCAAAAATTCATAAACCGGACACGCCCCTAAGGCCCATAGTGAGTGGCATCGACTCTCCAACGTATCTCTGGCAGCTTATCTTTCGAAGCAACTACAACATCTGTACCTTCATCTGATTCATATATTAAAAACTCTTATCATTTTTTCGACCATTTTGAAAAGTGTAAATCTTCAACCCCATCACATACTTGTTAGTTTCGACATTTTTCACTCTTCACGAATGGCCGATTCCGGATGCTATTAAGGTGTTGACGAGAATCATGCCCCTTGCTCCACACATTGTCAAACTGGCTGAGCATTGTCTCAACACTACATTCTTTCTTTCGAGGACAAGATATACGAACAATCTGAAGGAAGTCCCCATGGGAAGTCCATTGAGCCCGGTCATCGCCACATTTTTCTCGAGCATTTCGAGACCAAGGGTCTGTCGACATTTCCTATCAAACCTGTCCTATGGAAGCGCTATAAAGGATGACATAGTATGTGTGTTTTTCCCGGGCACGCGAGAAGAAATTAAAACCCATTTTTCAACACCCATTTAAACAACATACATCCGAGTATTCATTGACAGTAAGATAGAGTTCGAAAAACAGTTTTCCCTTTCTTGATTTGTTATTGACAAGGTTAGATAATGGTCGTATTGGTCACGCCGTCTACCCGGGAAACCTACACATACTAACTTATATTTACAAGCCACCTCACACCATCACCCATCTCAAAGCATGCAGTTATCAACTCTCTAGTATCACGTGCCAAAACCTGTCCGATGAAGAAAGTTAAAACCGAAAAAGAGATATTAACCGAAACATTACAGGACAAAGGTTTACAGCTTATCTGACATCCGTAGAGCCTTCCATAGAACACCCCGAGATCTCGACCACTCTGTCAAGCCGGACACGCCCCCCAAGTTTGCTCATTTGCCATATGTGAAATTTACAACAGATCGTATAGTCGTTTCTACACAAGTTTTTCAAAACAAACTGTTTTTTTAAAACCCCATAAGAAGTCGCCAGTATGTTAAGGTCTCCAAAAGACAAAAATCACTAGGGGGGAGCGTATTTACAAAATACCGTGCAAGTGTGGCCAGGCGTACATAGGGCAAACGTGTAGGACTGTCGCCACAAGGGTCAAAACATCGACATCACTGTAACTCGTTGAGAGAAGACTTGTCGGCTGTTGCCAAACATGCCGTCGATAACATCAGCAATCCTGACCACGAGATACTTTTTGATGAAACCCGAATAATATGCAACGAACCTGCCCTATGGCCACGCCTAATCAGGGAGTCAATAGAAATAGCCAAATCACCTAACACTTCAACGGTGACGTAGGCGGCTATAAACTGAGTAACTCCTGGGCCCCAGTCATCAAACTAGCATCCCGACGCCACAAGGAACTACAACAACTACAACAGCAACGTCAACAACACAGAGAACAACAACAACAACAACAACAACAACAACAACCGCAGCTACCACTACATCGACGACAACAAAAACAACAACAACAAGTGTTGACGTCATCCTCTCCAACCAGGGGAGAAAACTACCCCCACTCCACCACGTGTGCCACCCCAGCCAATCAGAAGACACCGCCACGGAGGAGTGTTTCGGCTGAGGCTGAAGCAAACTAATCAGCCTCAGTTCTCATGAATATGTTACCCACAGAGGTAACGAAACGTCGAGGTACGTATAATGTTTACTCGCGACGCGGCGAAATAACCCGAAACTCATACACGTTTGATTTAATATTAACGGGCCGCGAAAGTTTAAAATGTGAATTATTATTATTATTATTATTATTATTATTATTATTATTTATTATTATTATTATTATTATTATTATTATTATTATTATTGATTCATTGCAGTTGTCGAAAAAGTTTGAATATGAATATGTCAATGCTTATTATGGAAACATGCTTGTTTTAGCTTTTCTGTTCGGAGGGGCGATGCTGGACGTGGGGGTGTGGTACAACGTGAAGGGGTTGCAGATATACGAGGAGGATCACAACAGGATATACAAGACACCGATAACTCCTGGAGAAGACGAACCGATCACAAAAGAGACAAGAACATGAAGAGTACAGAGATTTGAAATGAGGAAACGAGTGGAGTTTGTTGCACTTTTTGTTGCGATGGTGAACATTTAAGGCTGAGTGTTGATTTTCATATCCGTTACATTCGGCAAAAGCTCTCAATTTTTCTTCTCTTTAAAAATATATTGTAAAGAAACACCACATTATTACAATATGCTTCATTGCATATTCCAAGACTCGAATAAAAATACTTTTTGACGAAACGTGTCATGTGTTTGAATTTTGTTTGATTATATTATTTGACAGTATATTTATTATATTATACATCTGTATTTTGATAATGAATAATTCACAACTCCACTTAAAATTTGCAAAGCAAGAAGACCAGCTGCCACATAGGAAAACTCTTCTCTCCTCTCTTCCCTCCCCCCACCACCTCTGAGAAGAAATCAGGACTAATATATTCACTTGGTAACCATTGGTGGGTGCGGGGTACGTGGGTGCTTAAAGGCCAAATCGTTGAACGAAATCTATTTTATACTTTTGATTCGTCGTTTTGTTTAGTCGTTTTCGTAATGAAAAATATAATTTTACCCACCTCTTTCTTCTTTTATATCCGGTAATTAAATAATTGACTTTTAAAATAGTCAAAATGGCCCCAAATCGATGGCTATTTTGTTATAGAAATCCAGTTGTTAGCCAGTTGGACAGTGGTGGATGCGACGTTCAGGGTGCCCAATGAGTGAATTTAAATGGTGTGTTTTCACACGTTTTTATTTTTTCGGCCGAATCGTTGAATGTAATCTATTTTGGACTTTTGATTCATGTAAGGAATGAAAAATATAATTTTGTCCACAATTATATTATGTTTGTTATTGTAGAATATTAGGACACATAAACCCGGTATCACTGTCACCATAGTGTATCACTGTCACCATAGTTTATTTGACCCTGACGCCAGTTTTGGGAGCAACACTACATGTTGTACAACCGGTGCCACCTACCGGTAAGAAGGTACACTATACACTCGTCCCTTCACATCTACCGTAGGTGGCGTTAGTAACATTCTAAACCCGACAAACGTTTGACTCAATCAAACAAGATTTAAATTTATTTTTATGTACAACTTAACTCGGAAATGTTGATTGATTGATTAGATATTGATTAACGTCTCATATTAATGCACTTTGGCTATTGTAGACGATGAGTGGTAATAGATGAGGATGCAGTATGAACAGAAGGCAGATGGGGAAACCTGGTACCGGCACGTAGCCTACTCCTTTCGAAAAGTACCAAGGGGACTAACGGCTTAACGTCCCATCCGAAAGGATGGTGTAACTTTGACAGTCATATAGATTCCTCGACTAACCCGGACTGCCGAGCAGACGTCGAGGACAACGTAGCCGTTACACTAGCTCTCAAACCCTCCATTTGCTCTAACCAGCGGTATACGTGAGTCTCAGAGCAGAGCGGTAATCACCCACTCTACTCCTGACCACGCCCGATTCTGCTTAACTTCGGTGTTCGAATGGGAAACGGTTGAACGACCTCGGCTAAACCGCTGGCTTCTAAATAGGAAAGAAAATTTCATTTACATTTAATCTAGGTTAAATAAAAGTAGAAAAGTTTTGTCAACAACATAAAACTATAACTAAAATTACAAATGTTGCACTTGTCTAACTCGTTTTGGGTGTCTACTTCCGCTTTCTCACTTTCTACTAATATTCACATTTTCGCTTGAACACTCCTTTTTAACCGGTGGAACACAATCCTCCTTTGTACTGGGACCTTGAGTTATTATCTGATCTACTTGTAATATCCACTCCAGGCCCTCACTTGTACCGATACGATACGTCAAGGAACCCAAAACTAAATAACTACTCCCTTTACCCATGTACCATTTCTCCTATAATCTTTTACCATCACCGTGTCTCCCACTAAAAACACAGCCACCACGTTTGTTTTCACCCTGTTTCCCCTGCATACCCTCGACCTTTTTCCACAGATCTGGTTTCACCAACGTCAACCTTGAATTAAGGTTTCGGCCTAACATTAACTGGCATGGGGGTTCTCCAGTTGTCAAATGGGGGACCTAGAAGAAACCTTGGCAAAGACTGATCTAAACCTATTCCTGAATGCACAATGGCCTTGATTTTACCTTTAAAAGTTTTTACCATATTTTCCGCAGCTCCATTCGAAGCCGGATGGTATGGAGGAGCGAAGCTGTGACTTATGCCATTGTTAATAATCAGTTGCCAACAGAAACTTCCTTGCACACAGGTATTGCATAAACTTGCGTATTTCAAAGATAATCGACAATGTCTCCCTAACCAATTGACTATAATTTCGTTCAGCACTGCTAAGAGACCTTGATGCAAAAGTAATTGGCTTTGCGTCACCATTTGGATATTTATTTATTTATTTATTATTGGATGAGCGTAGCGAGCGAAGCGAAGATTCCATTCTACTACACTGGAGAAAAAAATCCGGAATGTTTTTTTTTTTTTTTTTTTTTTTTTTTGTATTTTTGTCTGTTTGTTAGCACGATTCCGGCTAAACCGATACTCCGATTGCGATGAAATTTTATGGAGACCTTCGAAATCTCTGAACTTAGAACTGCCACGATTTTGAGCACAATCGGGAAATTTTTTCTTTAAAAAAACGCAATTTTACGATTTTTTTCGATTTTTTAAAATTTCTTCGACTTATAACACCTACACGCTTTATCCGATTGTAATGATTTTTTCACAGAACCTTAATTTTATGAATTAAGATATTCGTGTGAAATTTGAGCATAATCGAAAAATTATTTCTCATGAAAATCGAAATTTTACGGGTTTTTTCTTTTTTAAAACGATTCTTTGACTTATTACACCTACATGCTTTATCCTATTGTAATGATTTTTTCACAGAACCTTAATTTCATCAATTTATATACTCGTGTTAAATTTGAGCGCAATCGAATAATTATTTCTTATGAAAATTGCAATTTTACGATTTTTTTTTTTTTTTTTATTACGATTTATTAAAAAAATAAAGTTAATTTTTTATTTTATTTAATTTAATTTAAAAAAATCTTCGACTAAGCAATAATTTTTTCACAGAACAACAGAAAATCAGCATAACACATGGCAGCTCAATGCACCAATTACGCTCATCCAACAACGCGGCGGGACTTAAGCGTTTTCCTAGTTTATTTAACGTCTATCCTATTCAGTTATAAAAACTGATTTACAAAGGAGGACAACTAAATAAATCTAATTACATAGATGCAGAAACAACAATAAACTACATTTTCGTAAATATTTGAAATAGCAGCATTACAACAACAATGCATTTAACACAATAATTTTGGTAACAAATTAAATGATATTATATGCATTTAATGAATGAATCGAATATAAAAAAGGGCGGAGAATGAAAAGAAAAGGGGAAAAAAAGGAAAAAAGGGGGAAAAAAAGAAAAGAAAATAAAAAAAGAAAAGAAAAGAAAAGAATAAGAAATAAAGAAAAGAAAAGAAAAAAAAGAAAAGAAAAGAAAGGAAAAGAAAAGAAAAGAAAAAAAAACATTAAAAAAGAAAAATATGCGATACGGCTGCACTCAAACCATAGGAGATGCATAGTATGCTAGCTTAATGCAACAACACCGTTAAAAAAATATACATCATTGGATGAGCGTAGCGAGCGAAGCGAAGATTCCATTTCACTACACTGGAGAAAAAAATCCGGAATGTTTTTTTTTCTTTTTGTTTTTTGTCTGTTTGTTAGCACGATTCCGGCTAAACCGATACTCCAATTGCGATGAAATTTTCTGGAGGCCTTCGAAATCTCTGAACTTAGAACTGCCACGTTTTTTTAGCGCAATCGAAAAATTATTTCTCATGAAAATCGCAATTTTACGATTTTTTTCGATTTTTTTAAAAAATTTCTCCGACTTATAACACCTACATGCTTTATCCGATTTTAATGATTTTTTCACAGAACCTTAAGTTTATAAATTAGGATATTCGTGTGAAATTTGAACGCAATCAAAAAATTATTTCCCATGAAAATCGAAATTTTACGTGTTTTTTTCTTTTTAAAAACAATTCTTTGACTTATAACACCTACATGCTTTATCCTATTGTAATGATTTTTTCACAGAACCTTAATTCTATGAATTAATATATTCGTGTAAAATTTGAGCGCAATCGAATAATTATTTCTTTCGAATATCGCAATTTTATGATTATTTTATTTTTTCTTTCTTTTTTAATTACGATTAAGTAAAATAAAATTTTAGTTAATTTTTAATTTAATTTAATTTAATTTAAAAAAATTCTTCAAATTAGTAATGATTTTTTCACAGAACAGCAGAAAATTTGATGGCAGCTTAATGCACCAATTACGCTCATCCAACAACGTGGCGGGACCTAAGCGTTTTCCTAGTTTTAACTACATTGAACGATTTTTCGCACTCTGACGACCTCAACCAGGATTTATTCAATTCAATTCAATTCAATTTATTCAATTCCACATTAATACATTATATCTAATACTAAAATATATAGATATATATGTATATTTCAGAGATTCTCCGCCACATAAGGCAACTTGTGTGTGTATGGAGCATCCCTTTTACGTGGACTAAGGTGTAAATATACATTATACATGACGTGTATAGCAGTTAAATTGACAAAGATAATTATTAATATGCATCCATTCTTGATTTCATAGTCTACTAATTTAAGCAACTAATAATAATAGGCTAGGACGAAAATAAATTACATCATGTATGTATGCTTATTGCGATAGCAATGTATACTAGTGAAAAAACTTGCCAACTCTACTACAGAAGGTCAGTAAGTATTATGAATATAATCTAAACTAAACTAGGTACCTTAATCTAAACTAAACTAAACTAAACTAAACTAGAACCAAAAAGGAGGATACAATGCATCCATAATCTCAGAGCTATAAACATTGCTACTAACAGAGGGTGTGTCTAGAGGGTCTTAAATTTATTATATCTTCAATATTCGTGTTCGAGCGTTCTTTTAGCCAAAGTGTTACTTGTCGGGAAAATTTTGTTTTGCTTACATTATCTCTCAGTTCTGCTGGTAAAAGATTAAATATTTTGGGCCCCAAGTACATGAAATGCTTTTGGGTGATCCCTTTATTTACTCTTGGTACTTGTAGTTTATTATTCACTTTATCTCTAGTCGTAACTCTGTGAATTACTGAATTATATGATTTATAGGTTTTATGGATGTGAATAAGGGAGTTTTTTATGTACAATTTTCTTATCGTTAGTATGTTGGAATCGGTAAAAATGAGATTAGACGGGTATAGGAAGTGTTTATTTAACATTACTTTAAGGATACATTTTTGAACCACATTGAGAGGTTCCATGTGGGTGATGCTAGCTCCTCCCCAGCCTATTATCCCATACTGTATAATTGATTGGGTAAGTGCAAAGTAGACTGATCTCAGTGAGGGTGATTCTGCAGTAGTTCATGCAAAAGAGCTTGTGTAATAGACAGTAGTCAAAAACTAAGCATCAACCAGACCTAGAAATGAGCGTAACTGGGAAATATTTTCTGGCCCAGGTGCATGTTCCACTGCTTCTACTTTATCCTCGGTGGAATGCAAACCTGACTGAACTACTCGATGATCTAAAAACTCAAGTTTTCAGAGTGCTTTTCGTCATCTTTCCCTGTCAACAACAAGACACCTTGGAAAGAAACCAGATCCTTAAACCTCTGTAAAGCCTGGTCCATTCTGCGCTGGTAGATCGACGGCACTGAGATTACACTGAAGGGGAGCGTGGAATAGGCAAAGAGCCCTCTATGAGTGTTAATAGTAACCAATTCTTGAGAGCAATCATTTAATTCCAATTGTTGAAAAGCCTGTGACAAGTCAATTTTAGAGTCACGCAACTTGGCAAACAGTTCTTGTACCCGAGGTAAAGAATAGCTCTCACTTTCTAAACATTGGTTTAGGGTAACCTTGCAGTCCCCACATATACGTACTATGCCATCATTCTTTGAACAGGAACTATGGGCGTGGCCTAATTGCCAAACTCTACAGGGTAAGTGATCCCCAAATTTAACAGCCTATCAAGTTCATTAAATCATTAGCATTAAATCCATAGCATTCGCATTACCAGCTAAGGAAAAACTAAAACATGGAATGATCGTTTAGTCAGGATTGCCGGTTGCGGGAAACGTCCCAGCCAGCCACATCTCCTCTCTGACTGGCAAGCACCTTTACTCGGAAGATTCTACAACCTCCTTACTCCTACAGCGCTCGCCGTGTGCGAGTTATTAGTCGCCTCCCAGCGGCTTAGTGTTCGAATATCCCAGCCCATCTCTTACAGCAACATAAACATCGTCCGCCTCGGCTAGCGGAGCGGCTCGAGTTCGGAACGAACTTTGAAACATTAATCGGTTTAAGTTAGGACGTAACATTTAAATTAGGATACAGCTTATAATGTAGGCCTAGGCCTTGTCTTCTTCAATCATGAAATATTGAAGATGCAAAATCATTCAATACTTTTGAATGAGTCCTTTTTGATTGCTGTCTTTCATCAACAAGAAATTATTTTTCTCATACACATATGAATATCTGATTGTATTACATAATTAATTAAAATGATATTTCGTGGGAAGCCTGCCCTGGGTGCAATTCATGCCCCTCTGCAGGTGTCTAACTAAACATATTGGAGCAAGGACAATTGTGAAGGGATGTCCGAAGACAGTTTTAGAGGACTCAATCCCTTGCATTCGCATTAATGACTGAGTAAAACCTCGGAAAAGATCTTCAGTCAGGATTGCCGGTCTCGACGGGACTTGAACCCGAGACTTCCGAGTCATTCGCTTAACGCTCGAGCCAACACTGACGGTACTTAATAACAATACATGATGAATATAATATGGCAATGGGTAATAAGATTTGAATTGAATTGTGCCATTTTTACCGAATTTTAATCTCAAAGCCAGATATTTCAAATTCTTGCTTCTCCGCAAAATATTTGGTTTTGTGCACTAAATTTACGAATTATTGCCCCCTAACTACACTTGTTGACCAATTGGTTTTAAAGTGCCTTTTACAATTTTTGTTTTGAATTTCAAAAACTAATTCTTCCAAGTATTGTTGTTTGTTCGCAATTAGTTTATGGTTTGTGCTTTAAAAAGATGTATACCCTGGATAATATTTGTTTATAATTGTTGTTGTTGTTAAATGTTTGTTATTTGTTTGTTTATTGGTGATGGATATTTTAAGCGAGGAGTTGTTAGACGAGTGAGCGAGCCATGTGTAAAGTACCTGGTAACATTGATAATTATACTAAATAGGGGATTGAGTTTCGTTGGTATAAAGGCTCGTCAACTGTAAGGCCTAAATGCGCCACTCTAGTCTAAAAGGCTTATCCAGCCTTATGTATAAGGGAGGGAAGGGAATGTTCTCGGGTACTCAACACATGGCTCGCTTACTCGTCTGCGTTTTCGAAGTAGTATTACAGAGCATTATTTTTATTATAAATAATCGTAGAGTTTCGCGTGTCGACCCGACGGGAGCCCCTTCACCTCCTCGCCTCTTATTGACACAACTAGATCTGAGAATACTTCCGTGTTTGATCTCTCATTGTTCATGAAGCCAAGGCGATACGAGAATTATTTACAGCACGTTCACTGGACTCGTATCTGGAACATTTACATTATGATTGTCACGCCGGTAACATTCCGTATTATGGGATATCATTACAGATAATTTGAAGCTTTTGACAAAGTTGATAGACTTCACGTTTATTTTGGAATTATATGTATCTAAATAATAATAATTACCACTGAACGAAAATTATTGTTGGATGTTTTTTTGTGCGAAAAGAAAATATGGACGAGAACCGTGAAGAAGAATTACAAGCAGATAAGTGTAATTTTATAAATTAATTATATATTTGAATCCTATACCATGATCTCGCAGACATAACATAATAAAGTTCTGCACCCTCCATGACGGCTGATTGGAGATGCTCATACTGGTCTCTGCCGACTCTCACTAATAACCCTTGGGAATTCTTTCTTGTAATCAAAACACCTAAGTTCTACTTTAGCCACCTACAGATTGTCGCATTCGAGAGTTAACAAGCTGTGAGAACCGTAATTCCTACGTTTATTTTAGTTTTACATATTGTCTGTATAACTCTTGCATACTAGGAAGCTTCGCAAACGCTTTTTCAGGCGCGTTGTTGGATGCGCGTAGTTGGTACATTGAGCTGCCATGTGTTATGCGGCTTTTCTGTTATTCTGTGAAAAAATCATTACAAATTGAACAATTTTTTTAATTAAATAAAATTAAATAAAGATTTAACTTCAATTTTCAATTTTTTTAGTTAATCGTTATTTTAGAAAAAGAAAAAAATCGTAACATTGCGTTTTTCTTAAAAAATAATTATTCGATTGCGCTCAAATTTCACACGAATATATAAATTCATAAAATTTAAAGTTCTTTGAAAAAATCATTACAATAGGATAAAGCATGTAGGTGTTATAAGTCAAAGAATTGTTTAAAAAAAGAAAAAACACGTAAAATTTCGATTTTCATGAGAAATAAATTTCGATTGCGCTCAAATTTCACACAAATATGTTAATTCATGAACTTAAGGTTCTGTAAAAAAATCATTACAATTGGATAAACCATGTAGGTGTAAGAAGTCGAAAAAATGTTTTAAAAATCGAAAAAAATTGTAAAATTGTGATTTTAATGAGAAATAATTTTTCGATTGCGCTCAAAAACGTGGCAGTTCTAAGTTTAGAGATTTCGAAGGCCTCTATAAAATTTTATCATAATTGGAGTATCTGTTTAGCCGGAATTGTGTTAATTGACACACAAAATACAGAAAAAAAATAAAAATAAAATAAAAAATAACATTCCGGATTTTTTTCTTCAGTGTAGTAGAATGGAATCTTCACTTCACTCGCTACGCTCATCCAAATAGGCGTGCGTAGAAGCTGGGTAGGGCAAGAGAATATGTGGTAGCGATACACGACGTTAAAAAGAGAATACTGCACTTTTTGAACACGGTTTACCTCTTTGCACAGTAGTAGGTGGGACCAAAAGTAATATTTGAGGATGTGAGGCACTCAAAATTTCTTTTATAATTAAAAAAGGCGGCCATTTTTCAAACCGATGTTCTCATATGCAAAAATTCTTTTGATGTGTCTATTAATCCATGTTTGAAGGTATGGTTTTCGTATATTTTTTAATCGTATCACACGAAAATAATGACAAAATAAACATCCAGGTGAAATTCTAGAAGTTTCACATGTATTTAGCAGTATTTTCAAGAAAATCTTCTAAGATTGGTTCCGACGTAGAAACTCCCTAACCGTATCCCCCCCCCCCCCTACTTACTTCTAGCATTAAATTATTATGATCATAATGTTCAATTTCAAAAAAAATATATATATATATTATTTGACGAGTGTAATAAACTACTAAATATATTATTTGACGAGTGTATTAAACTACTAACCGAGGTCTATATTTTTAACACTTACTTGTGTGAATTTTCGGAGACGTCCGTCTCCATCGTCAGACACTGACACACTGGCAATCTCACTGTGTTTCCGGAGGCTTCCACCCATGTTGTTGTGCCCTAGTGACTTCTTCCCTGACTAGATTGCGCCATATGGGGCTGAATTCTTTTGTGGCCTGGCTAATTACATTTCCAATACATGACATGACTGCAGCTTCTTTTCTCTTCCTAATGTCGGCATTCTCTTCTTTTAAGATTATTTTAACCCCCTCCCAATTGATGTTTTCCTTCCACACGTCGAAATGATCTTTTAATTTTGATGGCATCCTGGTCTTCCCTTCTATTGTTTTTTTTATGTTCACCTATGCGGATATTTACTGGTCTTGATGTTTCCCCAATGGATTCGCAATGGACCTTTTTGGCTCATTGTTTGCAACCAAGTGTGGATATCTTTTTAAAAGTTCTTCATTAACATGCATGCGAAATTTGGTCTTGTCGTAATACCAACCGTTCAGCATAAATCATGAACACCTGAATGCGCGCATTTGAGTTGGGCCATGCAAGCTCAGCGAATTTTATTCCAATGGCCACTTATACCGTAGTTATTTTTAGAAATGACCCACAACTAACTGTAAAATTAAGTTTCTTTACACCATTCTCTTCGTAAAAATGCTCTCTACAACATATTCAAAATCGCAAAAATCCACATGCCGGGCGGAGGACTTTAGGGCAATTTCCAAAAACTTAAGTACAATTTTCATAAATTTTACTTTGTAAGTTATATTACCAAGAAGAAGTGGGGTTTCAAATAAAAGCGTATTTAATAGTATATAGTAAAAAAAAAATAATAATAATAAACGTGACTCAATGGATTAGAGATCAAAGAAAGTCAGCCGGTAGAATAATTCAAAATAATGTTCAACAATAATAAATAAGACTAGGAGAGGAGGAGGATTCCTTACTGTAGTGAGTATCTACATAAGCAGTCCCATGATCGCCAAACTCATGGCAAGAAATGACCAAGTAACATGTACTTGGTCAGTTATGGCCTTGAGCCAAGTTTTCATCGGCCTGGTAAATGGCTTATAACTGCTCAAATTTGGGTGTTTCTTGCAAAATATGATGCCCCTATGTCTGGAGAATAGAATGGCGGTCCTAACTCATTTGCGCATTTTTTGTTACTTGGGCACTTATTGACTTAGCCCATTCGATAACTCCAACTCCAGTTCAGGGCATGTCACGTCTGGGGTGCCCCAGGGGTCTATTCTGGGTCCCTTAATGTTCACTATGTTTGTGAATGACATACCTGCGTGTTTTCCATTGAGTAAGTGTCTTGTATACGCTGACGACTTAAATGTTTACAGGACCATCAACAAAGCTAATGACTTTAATGCTCTTCAGTCTGTTAAAGCTTGGTAATTTTGCCAATTGGTGCAGACCATGGAAACTTTACCTCAATGTTGATAAATGTAACGTGATCAAATATACATACAAGCAAAAATTTCAATTCGTTATCAATACATCATTGAAGGTCTACTCTAAAATTTGTTGATTCCATCAGAGACCTAGGTGTAAAGATGTCCTCTGATCTTTCTTTTAATTATCACCTTAGCGTCGTTTCTTAAACGGAACTAAGAATTCTTGGTTTCATCAAACGAAATTGTGCGGCTTACTTCTCACCCAGAACTACAAGACAGCTGTATGTATCCTTGATTCAGCCCCACGTTAACTACGCGAGTGTTGTGTGGAATCCACATCACGCCACCAAAATTAAACAAGTTGAACGCATTCAATACAAATTTTATGTTTTCTTTGTTTGATGAGCGTAGCGAGGGAGACGAAGATTCCATTTCACTACACTGGAGAAAAAAATCCGGAGTGTTGTTTTTTCCCCCTTTATTTGTATTATTGTGTGTCTGTTAACACGATTGCGGCTAAACCGATACTCCAATTGCAATGAAATATTCTGGAGGCCTTCGAAATTTCTGAACTTAGAACTGCCACCTTTTTGAGCGCAATCGAATAATTATTTCTCATTAAAATCGCAATTTTGCGATTTTTATGATTTAAAAAACTTTCTTCGACTTATAACACCAACATGCTTTATCCGATTGTAATGTTTTTTTTAACCTAAATTTTATGAATTAATATATTCGTGTGAAATTTGAGCGCAATCGAAAAATTATTTTTCATGAAAATCGCAATTTTACGCTTTAATCGTTTTTAAAAAATACGCTCATCCAACAACGCGCCTGAAAAAGCGTTTGCGAAGCTTCCTAGTTTTTTTAAATATTATAATTTTCACCGATCACATTATGCAAGACTTTGTCAAGAACAATCGATTCCACACTAGCAAATCGCGAGTGCAACCGATATAATTTTCATCTACAAACTTCTCCACAACTTCATCGACACGGACCTACTTCAAGATATTAACTATCACAGTCATCCCTACAAGATTTACAAAAAATTACATCCCCTTCAAAATTCCATGTGCTAGTATTAATGTTTGTTTTTTAAATTACCCCCATCAACCAAATTCAAGGTACCAACAACAAATTATTAGCCATTAATACAGAAATTGACATCAACCACATGTAGCCCAGGAGTTATAGATTTTGACATCAACATCCTTAACCTAAAGCGTATTTTTGGCACACATGTAGCATATGTCATTCTTCAAACGTACAGAGAGTTCCAAAAAACACAGACGCTTGCTTCCTCCGCTATAGCGGAAAAAAGGGCATAAGTCACACTGTTACATACAAATGCTTGTAAAACCTGAACCAAAAGAGATATCTCTGTAATTTTTGTCTCAAAATAATCGGAACTATGTACGCTTTGTGTTAAATATCCAAAACATATATTATTATAATAGTGCTGGTGCCTAACTCAATACTTCCAAGAATATCCCGTTAATCTTGAATTAGGTCGAGTTCACGAAAAATTATCAAGACATAACAAATAAGCGGGTGGCTGTCTTGTGAAAACCACTTATTAATTTTTACCGTGCGATGTAAATTGACTGAGATATGACCAAAATGACAATTGTTTGTGCATCGGCACTATAGCCGAATAGTACGTGGAACAAGCTGCATCAACTATAAAAATACTTCAAAGCCGGAAACTAACACCAAAATTAAGGATCTGGTAAAAAACATTTTAGAATGTTATTTTCACGTGGGACACGCTTGGTAGCAAATTAGTCACCTGTCATGGCGTCCTCAAGATGGCCAACAAAATAATTCTTAAAATTGCTGCAACTCAAGAAGTAATCATCGGATGTGAACAAAACAGGTAATGTTTTAATAAGTTTTTAATGCTCTACAAAAAATGTCATTAGCAGTTTTACCGCAAATGCAATAGTTTTAATTATATTTTTAAATTATTACAATGTATTGCAATTATAGCAATTTTAAACTATATACATATATATAATTTTTTATACGTAGAACTCGGAAGGTTGTCAAGAAATTTTCACACTATACTAAAATAACACAAATAAATCCTAAATTTTAGTCCCGAAACGAAATTCCTGAACTTATTGATAAATTAATAAATGAAATTAAGCATTAATTAAATCCCAATTAAAAGTTTATTATTCAAGTACCACAATCACATAAGAACAATTCGACCTCAATTGACTTAAAAATTATTGGTTTCAAAACTTAATTCCAATCACTTTCATATTAAATTAATCAATTCAATTATTTAAGTAAAATTAACACAATGTGGTCGACCTTGGAATCATTTTAAAGCTAGTAGTTTAATGACTAATTTACAATGAAGGACAACAAAATAAATCTTATTTAATAAATGCAGACACAACAATGAACTACAGAAAATATTAAATGAAACGAAACAAAATATAGAACACAAGAAATTCGTATATAAAAGATGAAACTCGAAACGGTTTTAAAACAAATCCTCAGCCAACAGAAAAAAGTAGATTTTTCCTTGCAAGTTACATATTTTTATTGCGGGGGGAGGGGGGGGGGGTGGAGCGAGATAATTGAAAAGTAATACCAGCGTGCCGCAAAACCAGCTTCTCTATATGACATTACAGATGACTGACGTTATTGAAATAGGACGGTATTTCTTACGTCGTATCCCCCGACTCAAAACTTGTAACTACGTTTACAGTTTTCCACTGATACCAAACAGCACCGCACGCGTAGCACACTCCACGTCAACAGCTGCAATCAATGACGGTGTATCAGTAGTAATGAAATAATAATATTTTCTGTGTACACAATAATATTTAGTCTTATTGCACAAGGTGGACTGAAGATGCAGCCCATGGCTGAGCCGTCCAAGAATCCGGTTGAAGCTAGGTGCGGCTTCGGTTGGTTCTCACCAGCATGGCTACAGAGACTGGCAAGCAAGAAGACCTTCGTCCTCGTCTATGGTTTAGTGGGGTGCTTCGACGTCGCAGTTGGTTCATACTTCGTAGCTACCATTTCCACAATGGAGAAGAGGTTCAAAATATCCAGCAAAACAACAGGTATTCGTCTAATTATAAAAAATTTCAATATTTCTTATTTTTCGAAGAAAATGGCAGTAAACTCTAGTATCTCGTCATCTTAGAACCAATGAGAAATATTATTAATTTAAATCACCAATAGAAAATAATATAAGTAGGTAAATGAATGAATAAAATACCCTTTTGATGACAATTATTTACAGTATAGTGTGATAGTCAAATAAAGTAAAATTAACCGATCTTTGCTTGATCAGGTATCATTTCTGCAAGCACGGACGTGGCGTTCTTCTGTTCAGTGCTGGCGGTCGGCTATCTGGGAAGTAGAGGAGGTAGCCACAAGGCTCGTTGGGTAGCGACAGGGGCGATGGTTTTGGCACTCAGCTGTTTTGTTAGTGTTATCCCCCATCTGCTCTATGGACCGGGCTCAGACGCTCTGCTATTGGTCGATTCTCAAGTTGTAGGAAACATGACAACACTGAACGGTAAGCATTATTTGCGCTCTACGTTTTTCTTCCTTTGAGTGCTAAAAGTTGATAATGATTATTGAGATTAATTGAGGTGTAATTTATAGCTCACAACATCGTTTCGTGTCTAATGAGTCTTCTGATACACATAACATATTAATATTATTGCTTGAACACAACAAATGAAACCGCTTCACTTTATGTAATGCACTATCAAATTTTATCCCAATCCATTGGGCGCCAGACAACAGATGTACACTTGACTATACCTGGGCAACGCATTCTTCTCTGTCTGTCACAGCTATGAGCAATGAAAAGCTGTGTCACTCTGCGCCTGGTTTAAAGGACTGCGACGAGGGTGCGAAAATGTCTGCCGCAACATCGATCTTGATACTTTCTCGCATATTGGAAGGAATTGGAATATCAACATACTGGACACTGGGAATCGCCTATCTAGATGACAATGTTCTAAAGACGAAGATGCCTTTTCTACTATGTAAGATAAGTATAATTCATAAATTGTAATTTTATTTTCAACACAATAATTTTCACCTGGAAATAATTATGGAGCCTAATATATAATGAATGCCAGCACAAAAAAAATTATGCAAACATTAAAAATCGTTTATCGGTCCTAGATGTTGGACAAGCATAGCAATCAAAGCCTTATTTTGACTTCTCTGAAGAAAACCAGTTTTTGTATTGTTTCTTCATTACTGATGGTACTAGTATGTGTGAACTCTAAATCTCTATTTCCCCACAAATACGTTCATATCATGGGTTTCTAGATGGATCGTTCCAGGAGTACAATACTATACACTAAGACTAGTAGTAACTACAAAAGAACATGACTTACTATACCACATAATATTATCTTGTAATTTAAAAACAAGTATCTAGACAATAGATTTTGGCCCCACTATATTATTTCAACATATTATTCTTCAAAATAATCATTGTTAAGAATTAAACTCATTGCTATGAGCAAGATGTTTTACAGTTACTTTTAATTTTTCAATTGAAGTGATTTGTTTTGCGTAATAAGGAATTTATTTGACGACGGAGCGCAGCGACTTTGTCTTCCAATTCAAGTCAAACGAGAGTCATTCTCCTCCTGTGTGAGTGTGTACGTTGAAAAACAGCGTAGAATCGCTGAACCTATTGCCCTGAAATTTTGAACAGACACCCGAAACAAGTTTACTAAGAGCTCTTAGTACTAAGAACTAAAGATCAATAGTTTGCGTTGTCGTCTGAACAATAATAGTTTTTGATTTCCTTTCTTTTAAGTTAACTTCAAATTTGACGAGGAAACCATACGTAATATACTTGCTATTGTCATGACAAAAGTGAAGTTGTAATAATACTTTCACGTGTGGCCAGCCACACTAATTTCGCCACTTGTAAGATATGATTCGTCATCTTGCGCAGAGGTCGTTTTGTGTCAATATACTACTTCTTGGTAACCTGTTGGCCACCTTTAGAAGACAGCCAAGAGTTAACCAAGTGGTTGCCAAAAACACGCCAAAAGGATTCCACTAGGTCACCGATAGTTGACAAAAGTACGCCAAGAGGTCGTTTCGTGTTAAAATACTACTTCTTGGTAACGCTTTTCTTTTTAATCTGTGTGATTATGCATATTTTTAGCGTTAACTTCCTACGTAGGCATTATAACAAAACATTATATGTGTGAAAATCGATGAGAACTTACACAATTTTGTTTGATTCAAAATTAGCTATTGTTGGATGCATACGTATGTTTGGTCCTACTGTTGGCTACCTGATGGCGAGCTACACTCTCAACCTCTTTGTGGACCCTTGGTCTCAAGCTGCTATAGGTACAAACGACCCAAGATGGATTGGCGCATGGTGGCTAGGTAAGATCACTTTAAAAATATGTTAGACAGGCTAGGTACTGCAATGCAATATACAACTTTAAAGTATCTCATTTAAAAAAATATACGATTGGCTGTTGTTAGTACTGAAGAAGTCATATTGTTGATGATTTTCTAAAAAGCTTCCAGAGATTAAAATAACATGAAAAAGTATTTCGTTTGAATATTGATTTTGTATTTATCTTCACATCATGCTGTTGATGTACGGTTTTATGCTCATTCAAATCAAATCTTTCTTAATAGGATGGATACCAATCGGATCAATAGTCTTGCTTTGGGGGCTGATCTTATTCCTCTTTCCGACCATCTTGCCTCGAGCTGCAATGCGCTTGGCAGCAGTGAAGAACCGCGCCCCCGCTGAACCGTCGAGGTCATTCAAAGGTGAAAGCAAATAAAATATACCCGCACAGTTGTAATGTTGGATGCAGCGTTCGGACATCTTATACACATTATTGTTACAGTATTTGATCTGAAGATAATATTTTAAATTGTTTATGTTTAATAGATTTTACAACGACCATCGGACGATTAGTAAGAAATCCTGTGTTCATGTTTAACACACTGAGTACAACGTTTATGATATTGGGATTTATTGGACATGGGTATTTCTTGCCCAAATATCTGGAAACACAATTTCGACAATCTGCCGCAAGAGCCAGTCTCGTCACAGGTGAATAGTTTACTTATACTTATGTGTCTCAAACTTTTTGGGGTTATATAACCCTGCTTCACTGAAGGTAAATTCAAAAAATGTTTATAAAATAGCATCATGTAATAAAGTTTATGTTTGTTTGCTAGACCTACAAAACTTGACCAAATTTTAAATAGTTAAACATGCGTTATAATAATCGGCATGGTATTAGGGTCGGTTGGTATCGTCTTCACCGGTGTCGGGCTGCTGGCGTCGGGGGCCTTCATGTCTCGATTCCAGCCCAAGGCTCGAACCATAGCCGCGTGGAACGTGATAGTCGAGCTGATTGAGGTCGGCACACGAATCGTATTCATGTTCATTGGCTGCCCAGTTTTTGACCTGCACGGGCAAATGAATGAAGAAAAAAAGTAAGTGTTTGGGACCAATGGAAATGACAGTAATTTTGTTTAGAGTAAGGTTTTGTGGGAAACCTGCAAAAGGGTGCCAATGCACGCCTCTCTTTATAAGTATTAGAGTTGAAACCATTGTGAAGCATTCGACGTAACGCATGTACAATATACGTTTATAGGTAAAATTTGGCCTGTTTAATGGGCAAGCGTGATTTTCATTCGGGTTCCTGTTGTGGTACATGCACAAAGTGCAAAGCGTATCAATGTCGGAGTTGCCACATTGACATTGTCGTACTGCATATGAAAAGAAGTATCTTCCGTGATGTAAATACTGAGGTAGTATGATAGTCTTTCCGGTTAATTTAGAGTTGAGATGACACTTTTTAAGCTTAAGGACAAAGTTATTAGACGTTGTTGGTAAAGACATCAGTGAATCATCCTTGCCAATAAAGTCATAAGTGTGTGTTAGGACATGAGCTTAAGGTTATTAATTCAGGCAGTGAAGTGTCAGCCATCTCCTAAGAGCGGTTTGCAGAATAAGGCAAGTCCACGAAACGAATTCCTACCTTACCAGTTACAGGAGTAACCATTCTGGGAGCAGTAAGAGCCAAGAGCACTCATGTGACACGACAGGCTATGCTTCCAGTTACCATACGGAAACATACACAAGACGTGATTTTCTTGGTACTAAATAACCTTATATGTCCTTTCATCTTAGGATCGGACTGGCTTTGTGAAAATAAAGTAAAAATAAATTTCAACAAAAGTATACTGGAGGTGACTTATGGCCAGGAGCTAGAATTTATGCTATTTGTCAAAGAGGAAGAGGTCACAGCCACAATCACCAGGAAAGCGGAAGATAAGAGTTTTAAATGTCATGGAGTGTGGGGAGAAACAAACGTGTGATGCACCTTTCAACCTACAATTTCCATATGTACAATCTAATTTGCCAGCATCAGTCGGACAACAAGTACTTTTAACACACAAATTTGAACAGCTGGTGGAGTCAGAGAATCTGACACAAGATGAGGAGAAAGTAAATTTGATTCTCAAAGAGTTTAAAGAGATTTTTTCTGACAAGCCCGGCACAACGCACCTTTATGAACATAAAATCAAGTTGTGTACGCCCTTCATGCAACAAACATATCTGTATCCAACTCGTCATCCGAGATTCGAGTTTGGCTCAAGGCCTGTTGTAGCTGCATTTCATGTTGTATTGCTTGTCTTGATGGTCCTGCTATCCCTGCCTCACCGCCAATTGTATCTTCAGGAGCATGTTTTAAATTTTTCCAAGGACGACCAACTGGTCTTTTTACTTTATTAGTGTCATCCTATTTTTTATTGATGGCTGCCTTCCGAGGACGCCCTCTCAACCTTCGTGGTGCGACTGCCATATCATCGGTAGATGGTTCAACTTTAGCTTGCTGAACTTCTTTCCGAGGTCTACCCCTCGGCTGTTCAACTTTTTCTGTGATTTTGGAAGTCTCATCGGCTACTCACCGTGTCTCCGGTTGCTCAGACTGACCTCTAGGCTGCGTAGGCAGAATCTTCTTTTGACATAGTTTTATCCGGTTAGCATGTACCACGGTCTCTCTGCCATTACGTAGCTTCAGCTTGTAATTTTCATCGCTTTCTTTTTCAAGTACCTCATGCCGTCCCGTAAATTTAAAAGAAAGCTTCTTGTTTACATCCTGCTTCGTTGCAGTATTGCGTAAATAGACGTACTCACCCACAATTTATGACTGCGGTTTTGCTTTCTGGTCGTAGTGCTTCTTTTGAGACTCACGAGCTTTCTGATTACTTTCACGAACCATTTCGTACGCATCGTTGAGCCGATTAGCTAGTTGCTGTTGCTGTTTAGACTCATGACCTACTAACTTCGGCTCCAAATTATCCGTGAAAGGTATCCTCATTTCACTGCCGTATAAAAGATAATGTGGTGAGAATTTTGTAACTTCATTTCGCGTTGATCGGAACGCCATCATGGCATACGGTACGAACCTATCCCAGGTCTTCTGATCTTTTTCAACATACTGTGCGATCATGTCTGCTATGGTTCTGTGAAGACATTCCAGGGTTCTGTTCGCCTGCGGGTTAAACGCTGTCGTTTGGATAGATTTCACCCCTAACAAGCGACAGGTCTCTTGCATAAGAGCTGAAACAAACTGCGTCCCACGGTCATTTAAGACCTTTTCCGGACAACCATGGCGTGATCTGATCTTCTCCACGAATTCTCGCGCTATTGTTTCTGCCATTTGGTTCTTTATCGCGACAGCTTCACAGTAGCGAGTGAAATGGTCAATGAACGTCATTAGATACCTATTCTCATCATGACTTTCAGGTAACGGACCCACGATGTCTAAAGCCACCACCTGGAAGGGCTTAGTTGTTTTTATTTGAGTTTCCAAATGTATAATTTGGCGTTTTCCCGACTTACGTCGAGCACACAAGCCACACTCCAACACGTACTTTTGGATATCTTTCCGTAACGTCTTTTAGTAATACCGTTCTTTGATAATGTCCATTGTGCGCTTGATACCTAAATGCATACTAAAAACTGTATCGTGGTGGTGTTCAATTATCCGTGAAACCAGACTAATCGGGACGACGATGCGATATGTATATCTCCATTTACATGATAAAGTAGACCTTCCTGATCAAGCTGGTACTGCTCTTCAAACTCTGGCGTGTTTATGTTCTTGATGACGTTAGAACAAAACTCGTTAGTTTGTTGTTTATCTAAGATAAGGTCTCTACTTATGATCGGTAGATATTCGCTTTTCTGTCTAGCGTTGACAGCATTGACATGTCTCGATAGTGCATCCGCATTGGTATTACTTTTTCCGGGTTTGTATATAACCTCAGTCGAATTCTGATAATCGTACCATCCAGCGAGTTAACCAGGACGATTTAGGCTCTTTGAGTTTCAACATCCACTTCAACGGAGCATGGTCTGTGTAGATGGTAAACTTGATACCTAATAAATAGGCACGGAAGTACCTACAGGCCCATACAATAGCGAGCATTTCTCTATCTGTCGTACTATAGTTACATTCGGCTTTGTTGAGTTGCCGCAACGCATACGCTATCGGTTTTTCATCCCCGTTAAAACTGTGAAAGTACCGCTCCAATCGCTACCCCACTTGCATCAGTAGTAAGTATGAACTGTTTTGTGAACACCGGGTACCTTAAAATGTTTTCCCCACACAGTTCCCATTTAAGGTCTCAAAAGCTTATTGTTGTTTGTCAGTCCAAACAAATGGAACATCCTTCTTTGTTAAAACAGTTAAGGGATGGCAGATAAGGGCAAAATTTGGTAAATACTTTCTGTAGTATGAGGCTAGGCCTATAAATGTGCGTACCTCTTGATATTTTCTGGTTTCCTGTATTCCTTAATAGCATTAGTCAGCCTTGGATAAGTCTGGACTCCTTTGCTCGTCAAAATGTGACCCAAATAATTTACTTCTCATTTAGCGAATTCACATTTTTCTATCTGTATATGCAAGTTAGCTTCTTTGAGCTATTGTAACACCCTTGCTAAAGATTTAATGTGTTCATCCAGAGAGACACTAAACAGAATAATGTCGTCCAGGTTTACCATACACTCAATACCCTTAAGTCCTGCCAACACACAGTCCATTAACCTTTGGAATGTTGCTGGACCTCCAGTTACGCCCATCAGCAACCTCTTGTAGTGCCAATGACCCATGAAAGGTAAAGAAAAAGCAGTTTTCTCTTTGTCCCTGTCATCAATCTTACACTAAAAATAACCTGATATTATGTCTAAACAGGTAAACAACTTACAATGCCCCAGACTATCAAGAGTCTCAACTATATGAAGGTAATGGATAGGCGTCACCCTTAGTGACTTGGTTCAATGCCTGAAGTCCGTAACCAGTCTTATTTAACTGCACCATCTTTTCCGGGCAGTTTCTTAGGCACCATTAATATTGGAGCGTTCCATGGTGAACTAGAAGGTTCAATGGTCCCCTTCCCGAGCATAACACCTACATGATCTTCCGCCACTTGTTTAAGCGCATGTGGCATCCGATAGGGGGGTTTATGTATAGGTCAGCACTCCCCGTATTGATCCAGTGTTCAACCATGCTTGTGCACCCTAATGTATCCTCTGAGTACAGGAAAAGTTCTTGTACTTATTCAGTAAAGTTCCCATCTTAACCCTATCGTCCGGTTCTAAGTGGGATAATTTTTCCTTAAAAAATCGCGTTCTCTTTCTCTATTTCGTGCATTTTATCATGTGACGTCACTTTCCCCTTACCACTGGGGCGCACGACGCGTACTTCTTTTCAGGTGTCTAGCTTGTGCGGTTCAATGACCTCCGCTTCTCCTAGCAACGTAATCTTCTGCAGTGTTAGTACAAAACCCCGAAAGTGCATTATCCCGAAAGTGCAAAACACCGAAAATTTAAAGCTCTTTCACGAAAGTGCAAAACCCCGAAAGTGTAAAACTCCGAAAAGGTGAAATCACCGAAAGTGTAAAAGCCGTAAGTGTAAAACCCCGAACGTATAAAGCCACGAAAGTGAAAATTCACGAAAGTGCAAAACGCCGACAGTGTAAAGCCCCGAAAACGTTAAATCACCGAACTCTTGATCATCGTAGTTCAATCTCGCGCAAGTGCAATTCCTCGAAAGTGTAAAACCCCGAAAGTGTAGAACGCCGAACGTATAGTCACGAAAGTGAAAATTCACGAAAGTACAAAACGCCGAAAGTGTAAAACCCCAAAGATGGCAAGGATGTGTTTAGGAGTAGCTGACGCCAATCACGGGGGGTTAGGGGCGGAGCGACACGCTCGTGGATAGTCTTGTCACATGAAGGTCACCTGTCTTGGCTTTCAACTTTTATTTCCAGCTTTGTAGATGGCATGCAATAAGGGGCTGCCCTAAAATTATTTCTTCCGCTCTCAGCTACCTGTTCCATTCAGCACGTGCGTGCGTGCCTCGTACAATGAATGAGGAGATGAACAGCATGAGCAACATCATATCATACACATGTAGCCTATTGTAAACAAAAAACTAAAATATCCACACAAATGCAGGCTAGACAGTGTAGAGTGACAATGTGGTTTTTGATAAATTAATAATCGGCAAGTGTTTGAGTTTTGTAAAATACATTGATTTGATTGAAATAATGGGCAAGTGTTTGAGCTTTGCACAATACATTAATTTATACAGTCCGCAAACCTAATATTCTGTCTCTAAAAAATATAGCCTGATATGCGTGGAAAGTTATCAACTGTTGGATGGTCATGGTCGAACCCTTGTTCAAACATAATATAATAAGTCATTCATGTCACACCACCAATCACCTCTCAATAGAACACTCTTGTCTTCTTGTTGTTTTATAAAAGGCCAGTTAAAACTCTAGGAGTCTTGACAATCATCGCAGTCATGAAAGCATTTGATTGGTTATGTATAGGCAGTGGCGTGCCGAACATATAGTGACCAGGCACCGATACCTAAAGGGGTGGGTGGGTGGTCCCGCAGGGACCCACTTTTTATTTTGGTTCATTAATTAAACGAGGGAGCGAAGCGACTGAGTGTCTCCATTTAACTCAAACAGCGATCATTCTGTGAGTCTGTGTGTGGGTCTGTTTGTGTGTACATCGAAAATCAGCATAATCGCTGAACAGATTGTGCTGATATTTTTTACAGACATCTGATACGAGTTTAATGAAAACTGCTAGCAAAATCATCTAGATCCATTGCGATTTAAACCTACAAGAAATAATTGGATGAGCGTAGCGAGCGAAGCGAGTGAAATGAAGCATTCGAAATCTCTGAACTTAGACTTGCTACGATTTTGGGTACAATCGAAGAAATATTTCTCATGAATATCGTACTTTTACGATTTTCTTTCGATTTTTAGTGCGATATTTTCGTGACATTTGGGCCTATTCTGTTCAAACGGGTGGGGCTACAACGTTCATATTTCACATGTGCATTAAGGTTATGGTGATGTAGTACGTTTTGAAAGAAAAAGTTAAAAAAAAAAGTTAGCCAGAATCCATAGAAATAAAGGTTTAAATATAAGTTTTTTGAGGTTTATAATAACAATTAACAAGTAACAATAGAAACTTGACAACAATCACCTATAATGCGTTCAAAAAGAACTTCAAAAGTAAAGACATCCCACACAAACTAAAAACTTATTAAAAAAGCTCATCCATCAACGCGACTAAAAAAAGCGTTTGCGAAGCTTCCTTGTGTTTAAAATTGGTAATTATATTGGTATAAATAATAGGGTTTTTAAGTTTAGTTGGTATAAGGGTGCGTCAACTGTAAGGCCATAATGCTCCACTCAAGCCTATGATCGGCTAGGGAGGCCTAAGGTAGCGGAATAAAAGGAATGTTTACCGGGGACTCAACACAATATGGCTCACTCACTCGAATTTAACAACGACTTTGGCGTTTTCCTAGTTAATTGCATTTAATATCCTTTTTGAATTTGTTACTAAAATTATTGTGTTCGAATACATTGTTGTAATATTAGTTTTTCAAATATTTACTTAACTGTTAGTTCATTGTTGTCTCTGCATCTATGTTAGTAGATTTATCTAGTTTGTCCGTAGTAGATCTGTTTTCTAACTAAACAGGGTAGTCGTTAAATAAATAAATAAAAGTAAAATAAAATAAATAAACAATTTTCCTAAATTAATAGAAACGTTCGTTATTCTATAGCTTGATTTGATTTGATTTGATTTGATAGATTGATTTTGGGAGATTATAAATGAAATAAACAGCTGGTGGCATGGAGGAAGTCTAAAACGTTTTCGAGTTTTCTGTTTTAATTTTAAAGTTACCGTCGTTATGAAATAGGATTATCGGCGTCGTGAATGCAATAAGACGAACATTCTTGGCCCTATTTGAATTTAAGTACTTCCAGCACAATTTATAGATAAAAGAGCATTGATTTCAATGAGATCAATGAGATCAAAGAGACTGCAAGTTTGTCCGTAAAAGAATTAAATCGTATATTTTCTCTTCAAATATTGAATCGTATTCGGTAACTAAACATTTTAAAGAATTCAAATTTTGAGTTTGTTAACAAAGTGTTTCTCCAAAAAGCACAGATTTGTACCCAAATATCAAAAATGCATTTTCCCGGGGGCAAGGCCCCGGAGCCCCTAGTTTTCCCCATATAATGGCTCTGCCAATATACGGAGAACACGAAAAAAACATAGATATTGAACTATAATTGGCTAGATCAGCAGTCATCATTGGTCCACTTCCGTGACAATTTGAAGCCATCTTGAATATGGAAGTTTGCATGTTAATTAAATGGGAGAGATTTGTAGAACAAATAGTTCTCAAGATTGCCGCCAGGTTGACAGGTGAGCATATTAGCCTTTAACATCAAATGATTACTAAATTCCCTTATGCAATAACTTCTTATTGTTTCTGTTTGTTCAATATCATGCTGCACAAGCTAAAACCATATCAAAAAATCCAGTAAAATACTTAAATGCTTAGTTTGGACGAGGGTCTTGGGTCATTTCTATTCTGATTCAATGATATGGGAGAGAAAAGAGTGATCGCATTTGCCAGTCGAACACTACACAGTGCGGAAAAAAACTATTCCACTACAGAAAAAGAAGCTTTTGCGGTTGTGTGGTCTTTACAAAAGTAACATACATCCTCAAATTATTGTTTATGTCTTATCTAAGATGGATTTAATTTTAATAATCTTTTAATGCAATTGACTCTAAAATCGAATACTTATATCCCTCTGTATTTGCCTTCTCACGTTGTCGATATGATCTACTTAGTTGTCACTTGTCCCAAGAGTTGGTATTTACAGGTAAAATTTAAACACCAATACGTATAAGTCGACGGCGTTTGTTCGCCGAACAGATCAAGATATTTCGGACGAAAATGGTCAACAATTACGTCTGGAAATAATGACGCAAAGGCGACATGACCGCATCAAAGTTTTTATTATTTGTGTTTTTCAAGTGGGGTGGGAAAGCTTTTGGCATTACCTCTTCAGGAGAAAAATTTGAAAAAGTGACTAGGTGAAAAATATGCAATCGCTTTACTATAAGAAGTAGGTAGCCTTGACTTGTGTGCACGACAATTTGGCTTGCCACGCTCACCTGTAGTCTACAAACGCCGCCGCAATGCGGTTACGAAGGTTTGATATTTTTCCACCTGCCAATCTGTGCTCTAAACCAATTCTTGCCTTGTAATTATGCCTACACTCTTCGCAAAATTGTACTCGTTGACATTTTAAACACTTATAACAATATTGGTAAGAGGAGACAGGTCGAGTGCTTATTTTTAACTGGTTTCAAATTTCTCAGAAAATTCTAGTCGCATATGTATGAAATTTTAAAAAATGAATCTTTATAATGCCAATTTTTCCATATAATTTGTTTTTTATCAAAAACATGTTAATAGTTACGCATCTGTATGACTGGTTTATGATAAATATTAAGTTTACATGTCAATGTTATATACAAAGTTTTGTTAAGAAGTAATGGTGACTTTGGAGCCGTCCTAGCAACGAAGCACATCATAAATTTCAGAGATGTTCTGAATCGACCTTGTTGATTCTGGCGTTGATTCGCGGGTGTTCGCACTGTCCATACCACTGATTGCTATAATTCCAATTAAAAAATATCGATCTTGGTTGGTTATCGCTCACTCGTCGATTGCGTCGGGGCCTGCAGGGTTGGCTTGGTCGCTTTGATTTAAAGTCCCCCACTAAAAATCAGTTATATAACTGATTGGGTAGACTCTAAATAAAATTTATTTATTTATTATTAATTTATTATGGCTGCAAAAAAAGTAACACGCCAAACATCAAACTTGAGATTGAGTATAGGATTCCTGATGGTCCTCCGAAAACAATGGATTAAATGCTAAGATCAAACACAGAAGATGACACTAAGTAACAAACTATGCGCTTCGTTGCTAGCAGAGCTTAATAGTCACACTTAACACACAACTTTTATACTCGACTACATTGGTGCCATTACAGTAAATTTCAAAGTAATTTATATTATGAATAATTAATTATTTGAGTTCAGGGCCTTCTGCATTGAAAGCAGGAATAAAACCAAAAACCAACAAGCCTTACGGATAAAATGATATGATATGATGGACGTGAAGTGTCTATAGCTTCATAATGAAAGCAAAGCAAAAAAAAGATCTCCTTCTATTACAGTAAACAAAGGATGTTTAAATAATTTTTGGTGGGAAACCTACCCAGTGCCAAGGGTGCAATTCATGCTCCTCTTTAGGAGTCCAACTAGGTACGTTGAGGATAGGACAATTGTGAAGAAATGTCCTCGAGGTCTGTTTATGGGGACTCGTGTACTTTCATAAGCATCAACGACCGAGGAAAATCTCGGAAAAAATCTTCAGTCAGGATTGCAGATTTCGACGTGATTTGAAATTCTAGCCCTCCTGAATCAAGTTGAGCACTTAACACTTGAGCCAAAACTGTTGGTAACAAAACATGTCATTATACATTGCAGCTGGAACCTAACGATGGACTGCAACATGATGTGTGACTGCGGCGCGCAGGGAGAGTCCAGTTACTCACCGGTTTGTTCTGGTGATAAAATGACGACTTTCTACTCGTCCTGCTACGCGGGTTGTACAAGTGAAGCAATGATCAATGGAACAAAGGTTAGAACATTTATAATTTACTCGGTTGGTATTTATTCATTTTTATTTTTTTAAATTTTTATTCCTTTTGAATTAATTAATTTGTTTGTTTTTCATTCATTCGTTGTTCGTTCGTTCGTTCGTTCGTTCGTTCGTTCGTTCGTTCGTTCGTTCGTTCGTTCGTTCGTTATTTCGTTCGTTATTTTGGTGGTTATTTCGTTCGTTCGTCGTTCTTTCCTTCCGTCCTTCCTTCCTTCCTTCCTTCAATCATTCAATCATTCATTCATTCATTCATTCATTCATTTTTTTAATGATTATTTTTTTAATTATTGACGTCTATCCTATTCAGTAAAAAAAACTATTTACTAAGGAGGACAACTGGACAACTAATAATAATAAATTCAATCTTTATTGACAGCTGGCCAATAAGTATAGATGACCACGGGGATCCAGTGTACTACAATTCAAAGTACATAATTATTTACAAAAAGAAATTATTTCAGAAAATACACCACAACAGTATGAAACAAAAATGAACAACAGTATGAAATAATGATTATGAACATTGTTGTAAAGAAGATGATGTAAAATGATGATGGAATGCTTTAAAACAGTGGGAACAATTTTGTCAATTAATGAGAGGGGGATGAAATAGCGCTTAAGAAAATGGGTGAAAAAAGAAGGAACTGCTGCACATGGTCTTGTTAGAAGACCGATGATCCCCCATTGTTCCGAAGGAATGTGGTATCTTCTTGCTAGATCAGCTATGCAAGGTTGGTAAATGCTTCTCTTTTCTTCACTCACATCTTCTACCTGGTTGTCTCCCAGTTGAAAGCGGATGGTTGAATCAAGAATTAATACTTTATTCCTGTCCTTGCGAATCAAGATTATATCTCTACTCTCCTAGTAGAACCATCTGAAGAAATGCACGGGATTTCTTCGTGGGCTTTTTGAACCTCCTTTTCTTTGAATTATTTTGCAAT
The DNA here is from genome assembly GCA_024449915.1 of Sweltsa coloradensis. Lineage (NCBI taxonomy): Eukaryota > Metazoa > Arthropoda > Insecta > Plecoptera > Chloroperlidae > Sweltsa > Sweltsa coloradensis. The sequence continues at coordinate 1,407,435 of JAMZAV010000087.1, forward strand.
CATTGATCTAAGTGTTATGGTGCTTTATTCTTTGTTTCGACCGTTTTGAAAACCCCCAACACATTGTGCTGTCTCACACCCTTCCTTTGTGTTATTTTCCCTTGTGCTCTAGTTTCTATATTTCTTATTCACCATGTCTTTCTGACCTAACCTAACGTCACACTGATTCAATAATTTATTTCTTCGTGGTTTCCTTGTCGTCTCCGAACCACCCCTGCGAGAATGAACAAGTGTTCACCTTTCCTACATCCCGCTAGCACTCTGGGTGCTACCAACTTAATTATGTTTATTCTTTTGGTCACTACATGTGTGGTAACGCTTTGATTCACATTGTTTTATAATAAGTAGAAGTTAAGTTGTCTTTACAGATTATGTTAGTGGATTGTGTGGATTAACATGCCTAATTTGTCTTTGAGTTTATTTAAGTCACAATCAGGGGCGTAACTACGGGGGGCGAGGGGGGGCGACCGCCCCCCTAAATTTAGTCTGAGTGGGGCGAGGGGGGGCACAATTTTGTTGCAAGGTTTTTGTAAACTGACAATAAAACTGTCAATCTTCACAATTATATAAATTATCGACGAAACCACGCTAAAACTAAGTATAAAAACGCCATTTGCAATGTTAAAAATCAAAAATTTTCTGGGGCTAAGTGCCCCAGACCCCAGTGATGGTTTTTACAGTGTGTAAGGTGTGACAATTGTAAACCTGATCAGTCAGGAAAAATAGCCTAACCAACCCAAATTTAATTAGTAGGGTATATGAGTGAAACTTATTTTTAGAAAATGTATGAAGAGCCCACATTATGCGAATCAATTATATTACGTATAAACATAAGTATCTTCTTCTATGATGTATTTTTTAAACTCACACAAATACTTTATCCAATATGGGAGTTACTAGCACGCTTGTTACTTTGGGTAATTATGGGTAAAGTCAAAAAATATAATGGTGAAACGCGTTTAGCCACGATTGCTCTAAGTAACTCGCAAGTGACAGTGCAGCCTCCATAGCCGACATCTTTGGTATATTCGGCACCACGAAAATAAAAATAAAATAGGAATTCCTAAATAAGAGAATAATATGAAATTATTTTCATAAGGATCTTAAATTGAGCAAAATTAAACTACCTTAAAAAAAATGTTCCCGGAGGTTGTGCCCCCAAAATCCCATGATAAAGTCTGCTTGTTAAAGCTTCGACCTATCAATTGCACTCCTGCAGTGGTGTCATGCGAGTATACGGCGTAAACACAAAACGCAATATATACCTTTCAGTAAACCTTAAACTAAATACAAATCAGGGTATAGGATATACGCTGTACAGGGTGCGTTTTATTATACTCTCACTGAAAAGTGAGGAAATCCAATGTTAAGTCAAAGCACATAATCTAATTTTGCAATTTCACCAATCATCAGTAACAAAATACTAACAACCGTGACAGAAACTAACAAAATTATTCTTAAAAAACATGCCTAAAAAGCGTTAAAATCCTTCAATCACATTCTTAGAATCGGAAAAATTTTTCGGGGCTGTGCGCCCTGGACCCGCACTAGCTAAAGAGCCTTCCCCCAGGCCCCCAATTGTACAACGACCAACACATCTCGAATCACAGATGCCACAACGAGCCCGATCCCAGGTCCCACGATTTCTCCAGACGCCACAATGTTTCAAGTACCGGCTCTCTCGTCACCACAAGAAGAGGAGAAGAACACATCAAGACCTCCACCAACAAACAGCAGAGTTGCTAAGTATAGAAGCCATCAGCCTATTCGTATGCAACCAAATAGAACAACAAAATCATTGCATAGGCCTAAATACATTCCTTTTCGGATCCCCACCCAAAAAAAATCAAGACCCAAACTGTAGAAACTAACAATCTAAACTTATCAGATACAAATTCTATCAAATCAATTAAATTACAAAATTTCTCCCCGAACAGTTGCCTCACTAAACATATTATAAACAGTGCCCAACAGTTCACCAACTCAAGAATGCCTCTGATTAGAAATCCCAAAATAAAAACAAGTCAATTGACCAATTTAGATGATGAACATTCTATTTCATTAAATATACCTATAGGCCTATGCCTACAAAACCATCTACACCTACCATCAAAAAAATCCTCAACTAACAGTATTAAATTAATGCACCAAAATATGCAAGGACTAGTCAGCTCAATAAATGGTTTAGAAGTCTTCCTAAATGACTGCTACATGAAAAATGAAGAAATCAGCATACTTTGTGTTTCTGAACATTGGTTAAAAAATGACGAAATAGATTCAGCACAAATATGTAATTACACTAAAGTAAATGCCTTCTGCAGATCAAAATATCTAAGGGGTGGAGTAGCTATTTATGTAAATAATAAATAAACAATAACAGCATAATAATAAGACCAGAAATCAATTCTATAAGCACAGAAAAAGATCTTGAAATAACAGGAATTGAAATCAATCTAGGTAAAGGATCGTTAAAAAAGGAACGCTTAATCGTACTCACACTCTACAGAGCTCCATCTGGTAAAATAGACATATTCATTGACAGACTACACGACTTACTTCAAAAACTGATAAAAGAAAAGAAAAAAATAGTCATACTTGGTGACTTTAATACTGACTTTAAAAAAGATACAATAAACAGAAATAAAATAGATGATCTAATGCAATCGTTTAACCTTAAATTCACAATAACTGAAACAACACGCTTTGATCAGCATCACAAAACCGCCACAATTATTGACAATATTGCAACAGACCTACCATCAAATACATTCACTACAAAGGTAATGCAAAACTGCTTATCAGATCACTTCGGACAGCAAATCACAATAGAAAAGGTGTCTGGTGATATTAAACCAAAAACAGTTACAAGAAGGAAATTTAAGGATATAAGTATAGATGCATTTAATGAACAACTTTTAGAGGTAAATTGGGAAAATGTGTATAAAGCGGAAACCTCATCGGATAAATATAATGTATTCATAGAACAATTTACTGAAATCTTTGATCAATGCTTTCCTGAACAAACGTATAAAATTAAACAAAAATTTATTAAACAACCATGGATAACAAAGGGAATAGATACATCCAGAAAAAACTTAAAAATGCTTCTATCTATGAAAAATCACTATCAAAACACACTGACAAATGCCCGATACAAAAATTACAAAAAAATATGGGAAATTATAAATCATTCAAAAAAAGGTGTCAATTCAAAACCAAGCCATAACATGTTATTGATGACTCCTGACAAACATAAAATCACAAATCAACAAGAAATATCAAACATTTTCAATCATAGTTTTGCCACATCAGCCAGTAAACTAACTGCTCCACTTAGCCAAAATCAAAGTAATAATCCTAGAGATTTCTTTAAGCACCTAGTAAAGACAGATTCATCTCCAACACATTCAATATACCTAACCCCCACAATAGAAACTGAAATAATAAAACTTGTTTCCCAAATGAAAAACAAACACTCATGTGGAATGGACAATATTCCATTTTCACTCATTAAAAAATGCATACATAACATAGTTACTCCTCTAGCACACATATATAACACATGTTTGGAGACGGGATGTTTTCCAAACAAATTAAAAATTGCAAAGATTATTCCTATTCACAAGAAGGGAGAAAAAAGTTGTGTTGACAATTATAGACCCATCTCTTTACTACCAGCATTTTCTAAAATTATTGAAAAAATTATCTATGATAGATTGATATCCTTCTTTGACAAAAACAATATTCTATCCGACCATCAAAATGGCTTTAGAAAAAAGCGGTCAACCATGAAAACAATAGAAAATACTATTAAAAATATAATTGATGGCTTAGAAAATGGTAAGCAGACTATAGGAATATTCTGTGACCTATCTAAAGCGTTTGATTGCATATCCCACAGAATTCTCCTACAAAAATTAGAATATTATGGATAAGGGGAATTCCACTAAAACTTATAAAATCATATCTAGAAGGCAGAATGCAACAGGTTCAAATCTCTGCTGTATGTGACAACAATATAGAGAGTAAATACCTCTCGGATCCAGAACAAATTACCCGCGGAGTACCTCAAGGTTCAATTCTGGGACCACTCTTTTTCATTGTATTCATGAATGACCTACCTGTGAACATACTAGAGTCTGAAATGTTCGCTGACGATACTACCTTTGTAAATAAAGACGTTTCAAATGATGCTGTCTTCCTAAAGTCGGAAGAAAAGGTAAAAATTGCCACTATATGGTTTAAAGACAATGAACTCATACTAAACTCATTAAAAACAAAGTTTATAAAATTTCAATCATGTCACAGCCAAAACGCTCACGCTCTCACAACTATTCAAAATACCGAAGATAACGCAATTATCAATCAAGCTGAAAATACCGGATTCCTAGGCATAACCATAGACCAACACCTAAATTGGAACCAACATTGTTTAAATTTAGCAAAAAAGCTTAACTCAGCAATCTTTTCATTAAAATCAGTCAAAATACAGACAAACACAAAAATAGCTAAACTGACTTATTTTGCAAACTTTGAATCCACATGCGCTATGGCATCGAATTCTGGGGGAACTCTACTTCTGCCAACAAAATTTTCTGTCTCCAGAAAAAAGCGTTACGTGATATTCTTAGCCTGGTTCAATCTAAAGATACCTACATTAAACCACACTGTAAAATACATTTTATAAAACAAAAAATACTTACCTTTTACAGTATGTACATACTACAGTCCCTTCTGGCAACAAAGAAAAACTTTAACAATGCTATGTTAAATAACGCCATTCACCAACACAACACCAGACAAAATGAAAACATTCATGAAGACTTTCATAATAAGAAAATAACCCAACAAAATTCATCACACATACATATAAAACTTTTTAACAAACTTCCATTAACATTAAGAAACCTAACCAACCTAGATAGATTTAAGCAAAAAATCAAAAGTATACTTCTAAAAAAAGCATACTACTCAATTGCTGAATACCTTCAAGATACAGACTTCTCACTCTGAATTCAATCTATAGGGTTGAGTTAATCAAATCAAATCAAATTTATAAAAAAAAGGAAACCTAGACCTAACACTGGTAGGCCTACCTAATTTATCCCACATTGTTATCTAAGTCATCTGATTTATGTTATTATAATGCTGCATGTATTATAACATGTACAATTTGTGTTTATTCTGTTGTGTTGTGTCAAATGCATTAAGTTTACACATGGCCTATGACAGTTTAGTCATGTTTAGTCAGATGACAAAAAATTGTTAATATATGCCTAATGTAGACTTTTGTATAGACCTTTATATGTATATATTTATATCTAATTTATTATCTTATTGTGTTATTTAATTAATTTTAGATTCTTTCCATAAACCCTACTAAAACAGGTACAGCACCGTGCCTATGGGTATTTAAAAATATACCATGTATATACATGTACATTTTATGTGGAAATAAAGCAATTATTATTATTATTATTATTACTAAATCGTGTTCTTTACTCACGAAAGAGCGTACGCCCCTAAATACATTTTTGATGACACCACTGCACACCTGATAGTGGTTGAAAAGGCGCCACTGCCAGACCCGCACTAGTTGGGGGGGGGAGTCCCTTAGACCCCCATTGTATCAGGATTCAGGATACATAAATAATGTTTGTGGTTGTAAAAATGTTCGCCCCCCCAAAAGACAAGGGCTAGTTACTCCACTGGTCACAATTATATCCTTAGGTTGGTGACCATGTGAGAGGAGGAGAGTTCAAGTTTGGCTTGGCTTTGAGGGTGTTGAGAGGTTAGTTGGTCTACGGATCCAAGAGAGTACGAACTTCAGTTCTGTGCTTCTCTGCAATGTGGAATTATACATTAAATATACAGTATCTTAAATTAATTTTACATACGTGTAATCATTTAGCACCTCTTCCTTAATTAGCCGGGCGGAGAGTGTAGCAACATGAGCAAGGGTTTAAGTATCGTTGCACGGAAGGTATCAGCAACGGGTTGTGTTGAGGTGTCTGCCAGGGACTGCACATACATCTGCCACATTGCACGACATTTTGATTGAATTCGTCCATTCGGAGGATGAGTCCATTTTTACTATAAACCCAATTGTTGGATCATGTAGTCTCAGAAAACAATAAACCCACTTTCCCTTTTGAGGCAGGATAGACCAATCGTTAAAAGATCTTTCTAAGAGGGCAATTCACAGAGTTTTGCCGGTGGTTCGCTTGTCTTCTGCATCAAAATCAAGACCGAGAGCTGAAACACAGAGATTTATCTAAGATGTTGGTTTTTAACCAATGGTCAGTCTTTGACAAATGTTGAAATGCTGAATTTGAGCTATCCAAGTCGCATGAATAATTCCCAATCCCCGAAATCCCGCGGACATCCCTTCACAATTGTCCAATCCGCAAGCTAGTTGTCACCTGAAGAGGGTCACACCGGTTAAATCTGATGAACCTACCCTACAGCGGGCATTCTACAAAAACGTATTTATTTATTAAATTATGTCAATGTCTCCTAAGAATTTCTTGCTAAGTTGTAGGATGGACGCACATTGAAGGGGGTATATGAGTTTTGGCCATTTGAACTGGTTCATTTGTTTAGCTTTTGGTCAGGTTTCAGGTCAGATGAAGTTACTTTCATAATGTCATCTCGAAGATTTTGAGCGACGATGCGTCGTTTGGGAGATACTATGACAAAATGTCATAGCAAAAATAAAAACTATCATCATACCATCAAGATTACAGTTTAAAAAAAATTGTAATACAATAATTGCGGATGGCATGAAGTTTAAATTATTATTGATCTCCTGCAAAATGTGATTTTTGGACATTGGCTGTTTTTTGTTAAATGCCTCAATTGATTGATGCTTGCAGTTCAGATTTTTTTGTGTCAAAAGTTTAACAATTTGACACTGGAGTGCATTAAGCATAGCAGAAGGTTTTGGGCCAGAACTTTAGTTGGAAAACACTTCTATGACAATAGTTTGGTATGACACAACTATTTGAATCAAGTTCGATTTGACACAACCCGTGTGATGCCTGGAAATGCCTGGACTTCGAAGGCATACTGGAAAAAGTGCGGTTGGTAGAGATTGTGTTTATACGACAAGTACTAGTATAGAGTGCTTTTATAACTAACCTCATGGTCCTTTGTTTCAGGCGTACCTGGATTGCAGCTGTATCGGCGGAGAGGCCAACTTCGCTACGGACGGCGCATGCCCTGTTGACTGTACGAGAAACTTTATGATCTTCCTGTTCTGTGAGTGTCTGGTTCGGTTTCTGTCCGCAACAGGCAGGGCAGGCAACAGCCTAATTCAATACCGGTAAGTACTATAACAAGAAACTGATGACTATACATAATCAATAATAACAGAGTGCCCTGTACCCTAGATTTAGAATGTTCAACATCAAGAGTTCAGGTTTGCTGCCATGTTCAACTAGTATATTCTAGTAGGCGACAGCTTCTTATTTATATTGTAACAACACGCTGATATTGTGTTCGTGTATGTTTTGTTGTTTGTCAAGTATTTTTTTTAGTTTTGAACACATTAGATGTTTTAAAAAATCGGAAATATATTACAACACATTACAATACATAACATTATGCTGAGAATTAACAGTTTAAGACAGGCAAATGGTTTTAATTACACTTGAGCTGGGAGACAACATGGCAGAGGATATAAATGAAGAAAGAGTACACATAAAGCCGGCTGCATACGACGTGTGTGGTTGTCAAACCTTTGCGTTCGAGGGAGTTTGCCACGTCTGTGGATGGACGTCCAACGCAAAAGTTGGCATTCCATTGGCCCGTTTCCGGTAAATCTACCACAACTCAAAGGACTGCCAAGGGTCTCTACCTCTCTCAAGGTCACCTGCACACCCACCAACATTTATGTCGACCCTTCAGACGACCTGTTGTCTCTACCAAACTTTTTGACAGTGATTCGAGTTTGAGACGAGAACAGTTAATGTATCTTTACGCTAGTAACAAATATGTTTTATAATCACGTTGTTACACGTTGTTACACCTATTTATCTATCTAATAGGAAGGGTATCACTCGATTATTACAGAGATATTACAGCAAAAAGCACATTTTACTGTATGTTTGGTTCAAAATGTTGGACGTTTGGACATGTCGTGTGGATGCAAGTCAAATGTTGATGTATCCATACACAAATGCCAACATCTGGTCAACATCTGTTGGAAGGACAAGTCGTGGGGGGGAACTGCGATGATTTTAATGAGGGTTGGTCAAAGTCACAAAAAATGCGTCATCGCCAACATTTGTGAAATACACACGTCGAGTACTAAATAGCTGACCTTGGCAAGAAGATACAGAATCCCGTCCGAACAATAGCACATCATTCGTCTTCTAATCGGAGCTCGTGCAGCCGTTCCTTATTTCTTACCATGTTTTTAAAGCGTTATTGAATCCCCCTCAAAAGTTGACTTTTGATCTTAATGTTCTAAAGCATTCAATCATCATTTTGCATTCTTTAGAATTTTTTCATATCTTTTTAATCCTTTTTTCTTAATATTATTGTACGCCAACGGCATTGCCATGTTGAATACAACGGTTCCCGATAGATCACAAAAGTTAAGCAACATCTGGCGTGGTAGGTAATTTAATGGGTGACCACTTGGGACGACAACGTGCTGTTGGCCAAGGGGGTGAAGCAGATCGCTGAAGTGTACCCTCGATTTAAAACGATCTTGCATTATCACCCTTACCCACTTGCGGAGAACCATTTGTATAACATGTTTCTGGTGTTAGATAAAAAATAAACTTTTATTCATTTACGGACGCATTTTGTACTGATAGTATACGCTGGATCTGCAGGTTTATAGTATACGCTGGACGCTGGTTTTCTCAAGGTATTACAAATAATAACGCAAACAGATTTCAATTAACATTTGTTCGATCAAAACCGATCCCCAAACCTGTTCTATACTTTTTCCTTTACCATTCCATCCCTTTTTCTCCACTCTACAATAACCGTCTTCTTCATGACATGCCATTGGACATGACTATCAAGCAGGGCCTTCTTCAAGGAGCAATGAATGATGTAACAGCATGCGCTATCTGTGGCTGTACCAATGAACGTGACCGTTTTTAACGTCTGATCGAGTCTGATCGCAGTATTTACTGCTTCTCGTTGGTGCCGAGCAATATGGCGACTACTATCGACGGCCGCCATATTAAAAGGTGAAATGTAATTTTTATTCATGAGCTCCGTTGTTGTTTGTTTTGGAATGTTCATAGCTTTGACAATGAGCTTTAATAACACCGAAGACCTTGCTTTGGGTTCCAGGCTCTCGCCGACCCCCATTAACGTTCAAAAAAGTGGCTACGGTTTTGATGACGCCATGCTGCCTCCTTTCATTATTCTTTCCTCATTGGGAAGATCATGTCCAAATCAATAGGCCCAAGTTCTTAGGTAGCTGTAGTTTAAAACAGTAGCACATGTTGCACAGTACCAAGGTGTATCTACTACTAGCAGAGGCCTGTCAGCAGCAGCGAAACCTAGCGGAAATCTAGGGGACACAATACAGATCTTTAGTTTCAGTCTTGAATGTCATGTTGCAGATGTGTCAACCCTGAAGATAAGAGCGTTTCTCTTGGACTTACGCAACTTGTAATAAGTTTGTTTGGATTCATTCCTGGACCTATCATGTATGGAGCGATTTTAGGTAACGTATATTTTACTCAAACAAATTATTCTAGCATAGAAAATCACTTCAAACGTGCTTATGCATGTAAGGTGTAATTTTCAACTTAAATTGGGGTGTTCTTTCATTTGTTAATATGCTTTAGTAAATGCCAGTCTGAAAATATTGCAGTTATGTCAAACCATAGATCAAGATCACCAAAAAGGTCAAGATCACCAAAACATACGCAAAATTAAGATACGAACGGAATTAAAATCGGGTGTTGGTGGGACTGCCATTGTGTTAGCCTGACTAAATAAATAGTGAATAAGTTATTTTAGAGAGTGGTGTATAAATTTAAATTAATTGTGTATTTTGGTGCAAAATTAGTGACAAATTCAGGTGCAAACAGAATTGAAATCGGGTATTGGGCGGGGCTGCCATTTAGTTTGCCCAGCCCACTCAAATTGTAAATAAGTTATTTATGAGAGTGGTGCAAAAATTTAAATTAGTGGTGTATTTGGTGCAAAATTAGTGAAAAATTCAGGTGCAAACAGAATTGAAATTGGGTGTTGGGGGGGGGGGGGCTGCCATTATGTTGGCCCCGCCCACTTAAATAATGAAAAAGTTTTTAAATGTGAGTCCCACACAGTACACGATATTGACGGGATATCCCATTTTGGATTTCAATGTGCAATTAACATCCACGATATTGCAGGAATAAACAAGGAATATCCTCAAAACGATTTACTGCATGGGAGCTGAAAGTATGTCCAGAGAATATTCATAGCATTGGAATGAACATCCATAGCATATCCAAACAACGTTTCTTACATGTGTTTAAAACAATTCATTTATCTATTTAAGGATATTTGCTAACAACCCATTTATATACGTAGAATATGCTTTTAAAATGCCGCATTACATAGTAAGTCCACTTTTTGTCCTAGGTATATACAGTAATAAGCTACTTTACAAATTTAGACACTGTATCTACCCTAATACCAAATAAATATTGGATTGTTCAGGATGCCCGCTGTTAAATTACGTTTCTTAATTACTTCTTAACAAAACTTTTCGAATTTTACCAGTTGTTGGTCGGCATATTATGTAAATCGTGGATATTTTCGTATATTGTCCGTACATTCGTAGGATACACTGTATGATAGCTTAGTAGGCCCATTGGACATACAAATTGTGACCATACACATCAAATGAACATCCATGTAATATGCCCGCACATCCTGTGAATGTCCATGGAATTATATATGATTTAAAATTATACATATCCCTCGGTTGTGTTGATACCTTCAATATACCTACAATATAATGCACGTATTTGTATACCTATGGATGTCGTACGAATATAACAAGGAAATTCACAAAATGAAAATATGAATCGTGGATATAGTCGTATATTGTTCGTACATTGAAGGATATACTGAATGATGTAAATAGTAGGTCTGCGGGACGTACCATGCACATCAAATAAACGCCAATGATATATTCCCGTACATCCACTGTACATCATGTGGATGTGCATAGAATTTTTATTTTTAAATTAGATACCCCTCGATTGTTTTAGATACCAACAATGTACCTACAATGTAATATGTATATCTATATACCTGTGGATGTTGTATGAATGTAATTCCTCAAAGTAGTGCATAACACATTATGTAATGTAAAATGTGAAATTGTTAGTTATTTTTATAAATCATTAGGATAGATAAAAAGAACATGTTATTTGCTCTCACCAGTTGCCGTAAACGTGTACAATAATATTAAATTATCTGTGATAGATTCCTCCTGCCTGATTTGGGGGACGACCTGTGGCGAGTCTGGTAACTGCTGGCTGTACAATGGACTCACTCTCCGCTACGTGCTTAATGGAACGGCTGCAGGTAAGGACGAGACAAATATGTTTAAATTGTAAAACAACTGGTGTGTTATTTACGTATTTAATTATCTTTTCGTTGAACTAGGTGCTCGTTAGGGCGCCGCAGCAAGTAGCTGTAGGCTAACACACTAAGGCAGAGGCACATTATGTAACGGAATGGCGATTGATTTGATTGAGATACCTGACAACACTTGCCAAATTTGGTTAGGGCATCCTTCTTGGTGAAAGACGTGTTGAAACACGCACAATATCAATTCAATCCACTTTATTTTTCCAAATATTAAAGTACAATACATTTTAAATTATATTATATTTGTATACCCCTGTAAGAGTGAATCTTGAGGTAGGGCATACTATGCTAAGTTAAAAGTTATTTATTTTATCATTAGTTTAAATAACAATATTAATTAACACTAAAAGTACCATTGTAGTTTGATTTATGAAAAAATAAGTTTTTTCAAAATACAACTCAGTCCTGAAAAGGTTAATTTATGGCGTTTTCCATTGGCATGCACTCGGCGAGTGCAGAGATGTCATTGTTGTCAACCTCCACTTGAATAACATTACAAAATTGAACAAATGAAAAGACAAGTGGCAATCCAGTGCGCACTAGGGCGCACTAGTGAACGCCATTAGACTGAAAAATGCATTGCTAAAAGAGAATAATGTTATTATAGACGTATAAATTGCAACGGAATACATGAATGTAAATTAAAAATAAATATGGACATTTATATTTAGCGTTATATGTTTATTCAGTTATAATCATATAAAATCTAGCCTTAGTATATACTCAAAAGTACTTACTGTGTACTGTTTAAAAAAGATATGAGATTCCAAGCACACAAAAAACTTGTAAACACAGCCTTGCCTTACACAAAAAGAATAGAGATCTAAAAGAAGCACCAAACTCTTGTACGCTCTACATTTTCCTTGAAATACTTTTATAGGATAAAGTTATGAGGCAGTTTATTAGTATAAAGACGCAAATGTTGAGGGTAGGTTTCCTTCTTTTATAACTTAATAATCCTTTGAGTGTGTAAGGCATTGGCTGTCTTTTTACAAGTGTTTTAATATTTTACTGGATCCCAATGCGTGCCAGTACTTTGACTGAGGACTAGCCTAGTACCTTCTGAATTGGTAGCTAGAAATAAGCCACCAAGCCACTTACTAGCCTAACGGTTAAAATGTCATCACTTAGGAGGATAATAAGGATTATCAATAAGAACACATTTATTAAGAACTGCAAAATAACATTATTTATAAATTACTAATTACAGACGTGACTTGTTAGGGTGAAGACCAGGATACAGAACCTGTGGGAAAAAGTTTCGTTCAACCCAGTTGACATCTCAAATATTGCTTGACTACATGGAAGTATGCACCATTTGAAACATACCTAAGGAGGGCGTCCCTTCGAATTGTGGTGGGTTTTTTTAGGGACCATTTTGTTTTGGGATGTGCGATCATTAAACGCTTCGTCGGTACTCTATTAAAATGTACACAGTTGATCGATTTTATTTTTCTTACACCGATTTGTAGATAATTGTATGTTCTAACTATTAAAATCTATTAATCACACTCTTAGAATCGGGAATTTTTCTGGGGCTTTGCGCCTCGGACCCGCTCTAGTAAAAGCACAAGCACTTACCAATCATTGCCGCAAAGTTTGTTAGTATAAATATTCTCAATATCCTTGATCTCCAAGCGGAGATATTACGATACAAGTTAACACGTCAGAATCGACTTCCGCAGACTCTTAAACTCCTATGGGAACCATAAGAAAAAAGTTCATGTTACTCAATGTATTACACAATAGAACGAGTTGAAAGTTATAATTTATACCAGCTCAACATAAAATCAATGAAAATTTGTTCTACATTAGGCCTACACTTCAAAAATTCTGGACAGGGAAAATATTCAAACTTTGAATTATCAAACATTCTCGGAGAAACAGTACAAAATTCTATTAATAGTAACAGTCATTTTATTTTCGATCAACTATGCTATTATTATTAGAATATGAATATGTCAATGCTTATTATGGAAACATGCTTGTTTTAGCTTTTCTGTTCGGAGGGGCGATGCTGGACGTGGGGGTGTGGTACAACGTGAAGGGGTTGCAGATATACGAGGAGGATCACAACAGGATATACAAGACACCGATAACTCCTGGAGAAGACGAACCGATCACGAAAGAGACACGAACATGAAGAGTACAGAGATTTGAAATGAGGAAACGAGTGGAGTTTGTTGCACTTTTTGTTGCGATGGTGAACATTTACGGCTGAGTGTTGATTTTCATATCCGTTACATTCGGCAAAAGCTCACAAATTTTCTTCTCTTTAAAAATATATCGTAAAGAAACACCACATTATTACAATATGCTTCATTGCATATTCCAAGACTCGAATAAAAATACTTTTTGACGAAACGTGTCATGTGTTTGAATTTTGTATGATTATATTATTTGTCTATTTATATTATACATATGTATTTCGATATTGAATAATTCACAACTCCACCTAAAATTTGCAAAACAAGTAGACCAGCTGCCACATAGGAAAACTCTTCTCTCCTCCCTCCCCCCCCTCCCCCCACCACCTCTGAGAAGAAATCAGGACTAATATATTCACTTGGTAACCAGTGGTGGGTGCGGGGTACGTGGGTGCTTAAGGCCCAAATCGTTGAACGAAATCTATTTTATACTTTTGATTCGTCGTTTTGTTTCGCCGTTTTCGTAATAAAAAATATAATTCTTCCCACCTCTTTCTTCGTTTATATCCGGTAATTAAAGAATTTACTTTTTAAAATAAAGTCAAAATGCGCCCCAAATCGATAACTATTTTGGTGTAGAAATCCAGTTGTTAGCCAGTTGGACAATGGTGAATGCGACGTTCAGGGGCGTCCAATTATTAAATTTAAATGGTGTGTTTTCACACGTTTTTATTTTTTCGGCCGAATCGTTGAATATAATCTATTTTGGACTTTTGATTCGTGTAAGGAATGAAAAATATAATTTTGTCCGCAATTCTATTCTGTTTGTTATTGTAGAATATTAGGAGAAGGAACACAAGGGTTTGGGCGCACATAAACCCGGTATCACTGTCACCATAGTTTATTTGACACTGACGCCAGTTTGGGAGCAACACTACATGTTGTACAACCGGTGCCACCTACCGGTAAGAAGGTACACTACACTCCTCCCTTCACATCTACCGTAGGTGGCGTTAGCAACATTCTAAACCCGACAAACGTTTGACTCAATCAAACAACATTTAGAATTTATTTTTATTTACAACTTAAATTGGAAATGTTGATTGATTGATTAGATATTGCTTAACGTCTCATATTAATGCACTTTGGCTATTGGAGATAATGAGTGGTGATAGATGAGGATGAAGTATAAACAGAAGGGAGGAGGGGAAACCTGGTACCGCGGCACGTAGCCTACTCCTTTCGAAAAGTACCAAGGGGACCAACAGCTTAACGTCCCATCCGAAAGGACGGTGTAAGCCGTGTAACTTTGACAGTCATATAGGTTCCTAGACTAATCCGGACTGCCGAGCAGACGTCGAGGACAACGTAGCCGTTACATCTCTCGAACCCTCCATCTGCTCTAACCAGCGGTATACGTGAGTTTCAGGGCAGAGCGGTCACCCACTCTACCCATGTACACGCCTGATTCTGCTTAACTTCGGTGTTCGAATGGGAACCGATCAAACGACCTCGACTAAACCGCTAACTACTAAATAGGAAAAAAAATTATTGAAAGTTTGGTCAACAACATAAAACTATAACTAAAATTACAAATGTAGCACTTGTCTAACTCGTTTTGGGTGTCTGTTTTCAGTTTTTTAATTGATATTAATTTATTTTCACTGTCATTTATAAATCAATTGTATCTAAATATAATGTGTTTGAAAAGTGCTAAATTGCAATTCTTAGAAAACCAAAGGAATTAATCCCCCTTTTTCTGACCGACTTACTCTAGTTTTAATTTTCTCGTGGGAAATTTGCCCAAATGCACTTTTGGAGTTTGGGCAATTATGAAGGGAATGTCCTAGGACTGTTTAAGAGGACTCGATCCCTTTTATTTGCATTAACGACTGAAGAAAAGATCGGATAAAAAATCAGTCATTGAATTCGAACCCTGAACCTCCTGATGCAGAATCTCGTGTTTTACGCTTGAGCCAACATTGTCGGTAGGGGTATTTTTTTTTCAAACAGACGTTTTTCCCATTAAAATTTGGAATTATTATTACAACAGTGTTTTTTTACATTTCGTGAATGCATTTGAATTCTTAACTGGTGTAGAACCCCAACATCATACATACACAAACGAACACAGTAATACAGTATTTGAAGAAAGCGCTAACTTTGATTTGATAATTAGTGCTAAAAAGTTATTTTTTAAATGCTTCTTTAATCCATTCTTAATCAATACATTAACTTTGAAGTAGATTCTCATTTGTGGCTTAAACTACGAACCCCTAGATTGCGGTTTTCTCGCAGTTAGTTGTTAACGTGTTGTGTTAGGCGTAGTGTTCGGTTCGGTCAGGGGTAAGTTGATCGCTGCTGCTGTCTGGCGGTAGACGTGACTGACAACCACGATAAGAGAGGGGAGGAATTACTGGGCACGTTCCCATACCGTGTTTACACTCTGTGAACCACAGTGAATACCAGGACCTACATCCAACCGTCCACTTGAATAGCTTAGCATGGACAGACGTTCAAGAAAATCTATGTTTACAGTGTTCTGTCCCGGAGAGCTAAACACTTTTTTTGGGATTCCCGAAACTAGAGGCGAGCTCTGGAGGTCGTCCCTTGACGACCATGATAACACAAACGATGACAAAGACGATGACGACCACGACGTGAGAACCCTTCCAAGGTCGATAGACTATTGTCACTAGAGTTGTTGATTGAATAATTGTCACAATAGATAAATAAGTACTAAATATAAAGAAAACGTATTTTGAGTCTACCAACTCAGTCACATAACGATAGAAAATAGACCCCCATGAAGCGAAATGAATACCAGATTAGCCTCTTAAAATTGAGCGTAATTAAAAGCTAACTAGGAAAACGACAAAGTCGTTGTAAGACGAGTGAGTTAGACATATGTTGAGTAGGCCTACCCGGTAACATTCCCTTTCTTCCCCCTACCTAAGGCCTCTCTAGTCTATCATAGGCTAGAGTGGCGCATTATGGCCTTACAGTTGACGCGCCCTTATAGCAACCAAACTCAAAACCCTATCATGTATACCTTATTTCATATCAATCAACTTCAATTCAAATGTTCCGGGTACTCAGCACATGACTCACTCACTCGTCTAACAACGACTTTGGCGTTTCCTAGTCTACTTGGCTAAGGCGACCTTATACCCGAAATGTTGTAGAGATGGGTTCAAACAACAGTCGGATTAGATTTTGTAAATTCTGGACTGTATTTTTTTTAACATGTTTTGAAATGCATACCATAGACCCTACTATGGAAAACATAGCCAGTACGAAATACGTGTTAAGATTGCAAGGTTTTTACTCAATCTCCCAGCTGAATTTCGGGGAACCTTGAGCGTGCAAATACCTTGGTCACTGCATGCAATTTTCGCCGCTTGACAAATAAAAAATTAAATAGATTTCTGCAATAACAAAACCATTGACGTTAAATTGAATCTTACACAATTCCAGGCTATTTTTCAATTTATTATTTCTTGTAGATCTAAGTCACAAAGAATGCTGCAGATTTTGTGAGCAGTTCTCATTTAACTGGCAATGGATATCTGCTTAAAATTTCAGCGCAAAAGGTTCAGCGATTCGGCTGATTTTCGGCGTACACGTGCACACATACACACACAGAAACACGGAAGCGCCGTTTAACTTGAATTGTAACACTCAGTCGCTGCGCTCCCTACCAATCTCTAATAGGCCCAATCCACAGCCCTATCCATCTCACGACAGAACACACTACCAACTTTCCGATCCCACATCGACAGATCAAGGTCAACGTATCTAAAAGAAATAAAATGCTTTAAACGTTTTCAATGTAAACAAATCTTTTGAAGGACGCAGACATTTTACGTGTTTAAATTTAACTTTTTACTAAACCAAATGACTCACATTTGAGCTAACAAGATAATGTGTGCCCTTGAATCTGATTACAAACTGAGATTTGCATCGTTCTGCCCCAAAAAAGAGTTCTAAAAAATGGTGAAAATAATTAAATGGTTTCGATCCCCTTTAATTAAGCCCAGTTTTCTACTCGTAATGTTTTGAATGTTTTATACGCAAAGTTCCCGTATACTACCCCAAAAATACAATGGTATGATTGGGCGGGGGGTACAAAATTAAAGATGAAAGTATATATTCCAGTTCGTTTTCAGTTGCAATATTAGGTTCTGCAAATGGGCCCAACGACATTAAAGTGCTACAGAAATTCGTATTTTGGAGGCCACGAATAACACTGTTATATGGCTCGGTTTAGTACACATTATTTTAAACTCCTTAACTGACGTTTATTGTGTAATGACTGTTAACTCTAACAGTAAGATAGCTGTGAGTTTAATGACAACTACCACACTTCGCACCCTTGAAGTATTCGTAGTACAGATACGTATGGGTGTCTGCAGTTACCGGCCAGTCAGAGTAAAAGAGGGTGTAAAGTTCCCTCAATATCCTACTCAAGCCCTTGAGTCAAAGCACTGCCTCCTATATTACAACTGCTCCCCCTCAGAGTACAAGCGTTATGTGTAGGCGGCAGTGATTCGAAGTAAAAGTGATGTTCCGTCTCCGATCTTTATTTACGCTTTGCGTGGATAGGGGATCCATACTTACCAGATGTTGAGAAGTGAAGTCGGACTAATTTAGCGGATTTTCTTACTGTAAAACTAAATAAACCAGTACAACACGATTACTTATTTGTGAAAAGATTTCACGCATTTGAGAAGTCGTTTAGTGCACTTAAACGCAACGCACTATGCAAATATGCAAGTTAGCATCTCCAACATGGCCGCCGTTAGAGCCTCCAACATGGCCGCTCCATATGAAATAACAATAGTCAGGCCCATGATGGCCTAAGCATAGGCCCTAGTCGGCTTGTCGGCTAAAACCGGCATGTTCGACGTGGTATGGACTTTGACAGAGAATGTGTGGAATATATTGTCACGAGTACTATGCAGTCACGACTTTGTTAAAACAGCGTATATTTAAAGAGAAAATAAGATTAATTTGGTACATTACTAAAAGCATGATTTTACAATATGATCATTATATAAAGTCAACATAAACAAAAAAAAACTGTTGAACATTTGGTTAATGTCAAAAGATGAAGAAAAAAATCGACATCGTTGTGGTATTTGTTTTTAATTTTGTAAATATTTTAGGCCGAACAGTGGCGTGTAATTTTATTAATATGGTTCTGTTTGATTCAATAGTAAGTGTGCTATCTTCGGTTTTCACGACAGCTGCAAATTAAAATCGATTCGCATCAAATGTTAATTGGATTTCTAGTACAGAAATATTATTCCCATATGGTGAAGCAGAAGACTTATTGATATAAATATTATTTATTTGACAGTAGTTTTAAAAGACACAGATTACACCGAACTAAACTTGAAGTTACTAAATGGGTGCACTGTGGATGGGTCCGTAGTTTAGGGGCTTGCTCCTGTCTGATTTAAACTTCAGTGCGTCAATGAGTATAACATTTAGTCACTAACTACTAGTAAGTCAAGAGGTACAAAAACGTCTTAAGACTTCTGTTTCTAATGTGCTTATTTGTTCGTAGGGTCCTAGCTGAAACCTAGAAAAATCCCTCCTGCTTTAGGTCTACAAACAATCAGGTACACATTCTCTCCGATGGTTCATCTAAACAGTATTTCTTCGTGAAAATAATAATGAAATGAGTCGTATTTATATTCTAACCCTTTTCCGTGTCGCATTAATGTGAAATTTCCTCGAACCACAACGTTAGTAATTATAATCCTTGTGTTGTTACTTTTCTACGAAGTAGGTAAGGGCAGAACAGAAGGAACGGCTTGTAATTGGAAGTGGTTGTTGCCATGGAGATGGCGTATATCGTCATCGAGAGAGATTCGGGGGGAGGCGTCGCTTTTCGAGCCAATTAACTGTGCTAAGCTTCAATCCTCGGTCGGCGCGACATCGCGTAAATAACAATATTAAAATTAAGAGAGACTCTCGCTACAGAAATTTGCATACAAAAATTTACCTAGTAGAAATCCAGAGGGGTGGTGTCTACGGTAGCGTCTATTTTATGTAGCCTTGTTTAAGATCAATGAAGGCTGTGATGGGAGCCGGGTTACTCTAAACGATATTCATGGTAATAGATTTAGGAGTTTATTATGTCACTATCAACTACTATTAACACAGAAAACAGTGGCATTTTCAGGGATAACTTTATTTCTCGCAGTTTGCTAACATGTCGCAATAAAATTATCACATAAATTTGTTTTGAAATTAAAGATAAACGGCGGAAATTCAAAATTGAGTAGTGTAACTGTTTCATTTTAATAATAATTAGACGAGTGAGCGCAGCGAACGTGTCTACAACGCTACTCGATCGGGCCTTGGTCTTGATTAATTCTGTATGTTAAATGTTAATGTTAAATGTTTAAATGTCTGTCTGTCCAGTCCCATAACGGCCGAAACGGCCTAATAGATTGAGCCGAAATTTTTAAAAAATCCGTGACCAGGTAACTGAGAACTGCTAACAAAATGAGCACATCTGTTGCGATTTAAACCTGCAAGAAATAATAAACTGAAAAATATGTTGAATGTATAGGAATTATTTTAACGACAATGGTTTTCATTTTGAAATAATATTTTTTGTTTGTTATTTACCTGGCTGTGAAATGCCGTGTCCAAGGTTAATCGAATGTTGGACGTCAAGGTACCCCCAAATGCGCTCGTAGATTGAGTAACTGGAATATTTTCACGTATTTCGTACTTGCTATGTTTCCATAGTATTGTCACAGATATGCTGCACGCTTATAGCATTCAAACATGTTAAATATTTAAAATACAATCCGAAATTCAATCTTTCACATTGAACCCACGTCCCCAATTTCGGCTTAGGGCGCTTTAGCCAAACTCGACTAGGAAACGCCAAAGTCGTGTTAGACGAGTGAGAGTCATTGTTTGAGTATCGAAAATTAGCATTAAGTTGATTATAATATTTTAAGAATATGATTTAGTTTAGGTCATAGAGTTTAGCTCCATAAATTCTCCACGTACTATTAGTTTGGAGAACTAAGTAGGGATAAAGGAAATTACAATACTCAACACATGGCTCATCACTGTTTAACAAGACTTTTGGTGTTTCAATATAAAAGAGAAACTGCATTTTGTCTAAAAGAAATGTTTGAATTAACTAGGATGCAGATGATTGTGTTATTGTGTTTACAATATTTTTAGGTGAGAATGAAATCAAAAACCTTTGTATCATATTTTAAGTGGATATTGTATAAATTGCGTTTAGTGTTAGAATTGAAAATGTGTATTTTCATAAACAAAAAGTTTCGTTTATTAAGTTATTATTTTACTTTTTGTTCAGTGTGCTTTGTTGCATGCGTGAGTATTTCAAATCAACCCTCGTGATGGACTCTTGACTTTTTACTAGTAGGTCCGTGAGTTGGTTCGATACCTAATATCCATTCAAAGAATTCCCAACGAGACTGTACTTAGTTTTCTAACATCTGTTCCTAATGTAAAAAGTTGACGCCAGCGGAAGAATATTCTTCGCAAAAATTGCCCACTAGCCAAAATAGCTCGCCTCGTCGACAGCGCCCGCACGTTCGCATTTTCCTTTATTATTCGCATGCAGTCTGAAGTTTCGGTTGTAATCTCCATGAATATGATTTAGTAGGCGTCTGCTATTGTTTGTGTTTTGGATAACCCATGATTCATCGCATCATCTATGCCCCCTCTCCTCCCTACACCCAGCACAACCCTTCTCTTCCCCACATCCATTTCAAATACCGCCATTCTATAGCGCGCGAAAAATAACACAAAAACGATACCCTTCTCTACTTAAACTATGGTACTTACTTTGTGTACATGTAATAACTTACAAAACACAATTACGCGCAACAACACGATAATGCGATATAGTTAATGTAACAACTGCGCATGCACATGTTAAAGAATTAAACAATATCGTTATCTAGGTGCCCGTTAGGGCGCCCTGCCAAAGGCACTCAGGCACCTTATACAGCAAGCAGAGTTAGGGTGTTTTCGAGGTGTCACCCAGCCGTCATGTAAAGTGTTATTAACTTTAATAATGTCATTGTCATGTACAACACATGCCAAATTTTATTGGGGTACGATCATTCCTGTAGGGTGAAAAAAAATGGGTTGAAACATGGTCAAAATCACTTTAAGGATCGTTAGATACTGGCTACTGACTTACTAATTCGTCAGTTTCAATAAGCCAGCAGCGATTCTGACCAAACGTGTGTGGCTACAGCATTCATATTTAACATGGACATTGAAAGGGTATTCACCCACTAAAATAAAAAAATATATTTCATTCAGGCCGACTAGTTATGAATTTAGAAAGAAAGAGACAAATTATTGGGTACACCATGACCCGAAACAAAATTGTCAAAGTTGGTAATTTTCGGGCTAGGTCCCATCGCCAAAAATCTTCCATCAGAAATAAACTATAAATAAATATAAATTTAAAATTCAAGCAAATTTTAAAAAATTGTGCCACGTGACCTTGAAGGATTTTGAGCCAAAAAATACTTGCCATTATTGACGTAGGCCTACTCGGTAGGTTTTCCTGTAAATCCGCTATATTTTGTTTCATAATTTGAACAAGTGGTACGGTCAAAATATGCTGATTACCAAGAAAGGGTGTGATTTTGGAAGGCATATTTTTATGTGTTTGAGTGTTCATATGTACACACGATTTCAAGCCGGGTCTTAAAGTTCCCCTGTAACTGAGTTAGCAACATGCGTGTAGGTTAGTGGGTTCCTAGTATCATGTGAAACAAAAAGGTAAGCAGACTATCTAAGCTGTTGAAGTCCCCCCCTATTCTCCAATCAGGTAGTGAAAATATTCCAAAAGTTAAACACGTTTACGAGGGTATAATTTTAACGGTCATTTTTAGAGTAGTATTCTGCTTGTACGTTTCCATTCCTTCGTCTATAATTGCACTTTAGGTAACTGTGAATAGGCCTTTATAAAGAAAATTAAAAAGTAATACTAAGCATAATATAAGTTTATATAATATACTTTATAATGAATAAAATAATATAAATTATAAATGAATCACCTACATGTCATAAAGAATTTATTGGCTAGTAGTATTAATGTGTATTTTTATTGTAACAAAAGAAATACTAAAGCCTATTAGAAATAACCTATTTTTCAAAAAAAAAATTCAACTAGTGTAAACAAGTAAGAGATTAATGTAACGGCATAAGTCAGTATTCTGCTATAGGCATTCGTTAAAGCAATCAATTGGCGGTATATACAGGACTTTAAGGTATAGTATATAATCCTTTTAAGAAAAAGTTAAAAAGTTAGCCGGAAGGCAATAAAATAAAGGTTTTTATATTGCCTTTTATTTGCATAAACAAATAACTATAGAATCTTGACAATAATCACCTACAATGCGTACAAAAAAATTATTTGGGTTACGAGATATTTAATATCCTATTGTTTATTAGTATTACCATAGCAATTAATACTACTTTTTTATTAGAAATTTTCTATTTTAACAAAAATAAAATTGTCAACAGTAGAAAAAGTAATGAGATCTAAAAGAAGGGCCAAGCTCATGTACCCTTCTACATATGCGCATTTCTGATTCAAAGCTAATTAAAAGCTTGGCAAAATATAATTTGCATGAACTATTACGTTTAAATTAATGGTTGCAAATTCTATTTTGCCAATCTCTGTAAGGATGTAGTTACGGTGCAGTGTACGTTTATGAATTAAGAATGCTCAACTGTATAAAAGGGTATATGAGCTTGGCCCTTCTTTAAGATCTCATTACTTTTGAGTGTGAAAGGTTTGGCTGTATTTTTACGAGTTTTTCATATGTGTGGGATAAAATACACCACTCGCTGTGCATCAATCATTAACGTACACAGGCGCCAACATAAATTAGTCAAAGATCTAACAAAAATATACCTCGAAACAACTTTCATACAGTGGTTATCCAATATGGTTGTAGATCTTTCTGCCTCTCTATTTACATTTATTTTTATTCGTTGATTGGATTTAGCCCCTTACAAGGGACAAGTTTAGAAAAGATGT
This sequence comes from Sweltsa coloradensis, assembly GCA_024449915.1. Taxonomy (NCBI): domain Eukaryota; kingdom Metazoa; phylum Arthropoda; class Insecta; order Plecoptera; family Chloroperlidae; genus Sweltsa; species Sweltsa coloradensis. The sequence continues at coordinate 1,431,276 of JAMZAV010000087.1, forward strand.
TAGGGAAAAGAAATTTTCTTTGCTGCCCTAAGTCGCGAGCACCATTCTACCATAAACCATCAATCATAAGTTTCAATATTTATTTATGCATTAGGCTGCTCGGTAGCTTTAACTTTGGTTGTGTTTTATTATATGTTTCCCATGAGATGATGTTTGTATTTGAATGTGAGCTAATACTAGCTATTGTTAGTAATACATTCATTTTGCAGCATGTGTTCTGATTTTTAAACATAATATTATCTCAAAGATATCTGCCTGAGCCCTAACCCACTCGTTATGTCCCTAGCAACGAAACTAGTCTAATACCAGGCCTACTTTTATAAAATCTCGTATGCAACACAACATCTAGAAATTAAAAGAGCACAGTGGAAACTTGAAGGGACATTCCAGTATATGTGAGAACCATAATCTCCGCCGGTTCGTTACACTTTCGGTTAGAGTTCACTTTCAGAATTCACGATGTGCTCTTATATTGCTTCTGCATCCAAGGAATTCTATCTCCTTTCCTTACATTTCAACATAGGGGGTATAGTGTATTCAGCATTACCCATTATACAGTGGAGACTTGTGGATAATATTGTGGGGGGAAGGTCCGTGAACTTGCCCCCCCCCCCCCTATATCAGCACTGAATCTCAAACTCTCAGATTATTTAGTGCTAGGCTCTGGCATTGCTGGGTAACTTAAAAACTTATTATTGAACTTTAATTGTAGGGGGATTTGTGAACTAAAAGGTCAACAACTTCTTGGACACTAAATGCGAGACCATGGCACTAAATAATCAGTTTGGAATTTAGTGCTGAGATGGGGTAGGGGGCTCCGTGAACTTGCCCCCCCCCACACTAAAAGGTCAATAAATTCTTAAGTAATATAGCACTAAGTCTAATACTTTGGGCACAAAATGCCAGAGCCTAGAACTAAATAATCTAAGAGTTTGAGAGTAAGTGCTGATGTGAGGGGGGGGCAAGTTCACGGACCTTGTGGTATGTGATCTTAATTATGGACATATTTTTAATGTTGTACAGTAAACTATGCTATAAGCCAACATCATCCTATGCTTAGCTCACCGTAATCGAATATTTCGGACCAAACTCCCAAGACTTTGTGTGGAGTCACTAGGATGTTCTCATGAATGAAAGCCAAAGCAAGGCCGTTCAGACGATATTCTGCCAATGCTACCATTACAGTGTCAGCAACAAAGATGATAGGTCAGAAGGCTGTTTTCCCTGCGCCCTACCCCCTACACCAAAACATTCTCACACCAGCAAATGCGAAATTAGCCTATAGTGAATTGCAAACTGCATTGTGTACGACTGACCGAAGTTCGAAAACTCAATCAAATTAGCTACTACTTTTCGGACTTTTCGGACTAGGCCTACATTTTTCCGTAGATCAAGATAATGTATTTGTGTGCACACTCAGAAAGATGATACCTATATTCGTACATTGTTTGATTTTGAAATGTTGTCCTCGTTTGAAGTTTGGTCAAACAGCTGGTAGCTGCAGTTTGACATCTCCAACCACTGTCACCACTTCATAATCAATTGATGCGATCCCAAATTTAACTAAACCTGCTAAAAAATATATTTTGTTTCAAAAATATATTCGATAATAATAAAAAAACTCACCTTTGTTTGATTTCAACATAACACAAACACCTGGCTATGAATAAATCTTTACTTTCGCCTTTTTACGTTTATTATTTTGTTCTAATTATTCATAAACTTTTCACAAGAGACGAGAATTAATTGATGTCATAATGATGTAAACGAAAAAAAATTAAACGTAAAACAAAATAAAATATATCAAGCGAGTTTAAACGCTGTGAATGTATTTCCATAATGCATAAAATAAAGCATGATCGCTCCGCGAGACAGAATAGAATTTGCCTGTTTACCCATTTATCTCTCCATATTTATTCGCGACCATCGTTTTGCATGCATAGTTCTATAGCAGGGGTTGGGGGTTCAATAATATTTCTCGTTGCTATTATTGGATCACGGAACAGAGTTGTTCTTCAACGCCCTAGGCAACAGATGCAAAATGGATTTTCATATTTACACCATAGATGTACCCGGTACGTATAAACCAAGGTATAAAGTGAATGGTAGACAAAAACTCAGATTTACAAGTTCTTTCTTCACGACGCCAATAATGGCATTGTTATCGATACTTTAATTAAAATCAAATACTTGAACTAATTAAATTAATCTTTAAATTGTCACATAATCTCGCGCTTGCAAGATTGAGATGAAGATTCCTAAAATCAAATCTTGAAATTTCAATGTGTTTAATGCATAACAATATCGAAATGTGTAAATCAAATGCCTATTATTTTTATATATTGATTTCAAAAATACATACTAACATTCCACTATGAATAAAGCAGACTATTATGTATATTTGGTCTTTACGCCTCACATTTTTTTTTTTCAAGGATAAATCGAGACGATTAGTGGCAGATACAAGTAGACAAGAACGCCCCACTACATTATGCCCGAGCTTGGTCGCACAACTATCTTTGAGTATATAACCAAGGATGGTTATATACTCAATGCTACTATCAAAAATCAATGAAGCCAACACAAATATATGTTGTTTATATTCTATCACGCATTTATGACATTCACCAACAATTCGCGAAATCGTCGCCTCAGAACTTATTTGTTCAATATAGACTATTTTCACGTTTTTTTTAGTTAGATGTTATAACGTGCTTATTGGTGCATGTTTGTTCTCTATCCACTGCAATTTGGTCCATATCTACCATCCGTTGCCACAGTAAACGAGAATCAGATTTGTCCAATATACCAGTCTGATAGTTCCTGTCAGTGTTTGTTTGTTCAATTTCAATGTCCCTCCATTGCATGAATCGATGCGGGATATTGAAGAAACAAACACTGACTAGAATTATGACTTTCAATGGATATTGAACAAAATGTGACAACTCAAAATGATTCTTCATGTCATTTGCACCCCTCATGACACAAATAAAAAATTGTACTTGATTTTATATTTAACAGCACTAAAATAAAGGTTTCGAACAATAAATGAGAATCATATCCTTTTTAAGATAGGATTGGTATAGAATAAAAACTTCAAACCTTATTTTCTTCAAATAGCAAAAGTGGTCTATTGAACAAATAAGTTCTAAAGCAACCAAATGTAAAGTAATTAATTATACAACACCTAACTTTATGATGTATACTACTCTTAGTTTGGGTATACCAAAATCAACATTAATACCACTAAAGTTGGTTTTAAGAATAATATCCAGGGATAACTTGCCCTTAACTAGCTAGCCCTTCATATTATGTGAGGCCAGTACTAAAGGAATATACATGGGATTTTATATGGGCCAATCCTGGCAATCCCCAATTAAAATAAATAATTAATAAATATATTCGAATTAAGAGTCAATCCACTCAGTCATGACCGATTATCTGTCGAACTTAATTTTAAGTGGAACAAGGGAACAATATCATAGTCCCAGACACCATCGATGAGTGAACATAGGATTTATAAAACGGTCTGCATTGGATACTATCCGAATCTTTCAGAAAAGATCAAACGCATTTTAGCTGCGTATGGCATAAGAGTTGTTTTTAGTTCGTCTAATACGTTGCGCAGCATTCTCACCAAGACTTAACAGTACCTAGGGATGAGGTTCAGTCATCTAAGGGTGTTATTTATTCTATACCTTGCGAATGTGATGCAAGATACATTGGTCAAACCAAGAGACCTTTGATGGTAAGAATAAAAGAACACAAGAACAATGTGAAACAACACAAGATTGATAATTCAAAACTCGCAGAACATGTTTATGAAAATCATCATCATATTAATTGGGAAGACGCTTCAATCCCTGCACATGAGTCTAATGCCACAACACGGAAAATTAAGGAAGCTGGTTTGATTTCATGTGTGGCCAATACAATCAGTGTGCCTAGTGTTAATTATCCAGCCATTTGGAAAAGTTTCTGTCCATCAATTTCATCACTAGATCAATAGCTTTATTTCATACATCAATAACTGTTCAACTTGTCAATTTAATGTTCTGTAATTTAATGGTTTTTTATTTCTATTCATAATAAACTTTTTTGTTAATAATTTGGTACTAATGCACAGCCATATTTATAATAATTTGTGAAATGTTTTTTGTCCTGTCTGTTGTGGTTTTTAATTGTTAATTTTGTTTGAAAAGATTTCTGTAAAGAAATCGAAATATCACATTTAAATAAATATTTTGTTAACTAACAGTGAAAAAGTCCAATGATTTATATTTATAACGTTACTACCTGTTATAAAGTTTCATTTTTTATAATGGCTAACCAGATATCGGTTTTCGAAATAGGAATCACAGACGAAACTAGTTGGGCACGATTCACCCACGGGTGACGCAATTATTCGAAACCGTAAAATGTATTGTGCTTCGTTTCTAGGACAGCTCCAAAGTCACCCTCACACATTCCCATCCCAAGAATGGACATATTTAAGTAATGTAATAGAAGCTAAAAAAATCGGTTTGAAGTAGAATTTGGTTTATTTGGATTAAGAGCGCGTCAACCGTTAGGTCATGGGGAGGAGGGGCCCATGCAGATGCTGGTCAGAACCAGCCACGGGGGGAATGGGGGAATTCTCACGTCGCGGTCGTCATCGTCTTTGTCATGATCGGCGTCGTCGTCGGGAAGGTCGTCAAGGGGAGGGGGAGGTCCCCGACGACGACTGCCAGAGCTCGCCTCTAGTTTCAGAGTTCTAGTTAGTGAGTATACTCCCCTACACTAGCTGATTTTGGCGAGGTGGACTTTTTCTCTTGAATCTCCTTGTACGATTAGCAGAGCCATGCTCTGGGCCAAGTTCTACCCGGGCCCAGACGGAGGAAGAACTCTTGAGACCTTCTGTGATGGAATCAGGGGCTCTGGACAAACTATCCACGAATGAAGGAATGGAGTAAACCTTGAAAAGCTTTCAGTCAGGATTAGGGATGCACACGATAATCGATATTATCGATCAATAATCAATAATGGATATTATTTCGAAAATCGATAACTAAAATTCATTATCGATTATCGCAATATCAAATAATTCGTCAATAGTGGCCCAACCTAAACTCTAAAGACGGAGATTATCTCAAGTTGTGCCATGCACTGGCTGGGCTGATGGTGTCACACTTGAGATTTATGTTTGGAAACGGAACGTGATTGTTTTGTTTTGACTTACACTTGCCACTCTTGAGGTTCCACTTATAGCTCGGAACAGGCTTTATTGGCGATATCGATTCGATAATGACATTACCATTTTGATAATCGATTATGAAAAAAAGTATTGATGTGCTTCCCTAGTCAGGATAATCACAGGATTCATCCCAACAACGTAATTTAAAACAGTACTTCGTTTTCAAACACTGTGCTACCTCTTTCGGTGAAATACGGGTGTGTTTATTTACAATTGAAAACTTTAATTGCGGTGAAATACACCTTAGAATTTGGTGGATCTATTAAACCGAGTTTAGTGCCACCAGGGTAACTGGCTTCAATATTCTCAGACCTAGAGGTCTTGACGAGGAGCTATTGTGATCTGTCCATGCCATTAGTCGCACAGACGGAATCACCTGCCAAATTGCCATACACTGTGTGTTACCGTAACAAAAGTCGTCTTCGTTGGCATCTCCATTCAAAAGACTTCTCCACAGAGCTGCGCTGATCAACGGAGCAAGCCAAGAAAATGAACGAGCCAACTTGGCAGAAGATTATATATAACAACGTCTGAACGGAGACAGGCATTGAATCAAACGTTTTTAGTTTAACTTAAAGCAGCGTTATTCAAATTCACGTTTGTCATATCTTTAAAATATTGTTTATTAGTAAGTGGAGAATATAAAGCATGGTTTAGGTAGCCCACGCGATACGTAGGAGACTAAACTAGAGGTCACCGGTTCGAAACCCAACACCGCGACTTTTTAACGAACTGAAGGTTTTTCATTTTTTTAACGGATACTAGGAGGTAGAAATGTTTTTTAACAATTAATTGAACTTAACACTGTTCATAAGTGGGAAAATAAGTTTTTGTTATTACATACATAATGAACATTACATAATAAAAAACTTATTTTCCCATTCAAGAACAGTGTTAAGTTCAATTAATTGTTAAATAGGTAGTAATGAGTTCTAAACTGTTTTTTTTGTTTTTTGTTTTTTGTTTTTTAGTACGAAAGGTTTTTCTTCCTACCGTTCTTGACTTTTTGTCCACGAGTATACACCTGTTTCAGTTATTCCCACATGATCTATACAGGACGTGATCCGAGGAAGAATGTGTAGTAGTTGTTGGTGCAATAGCAAAATCATTTGGAAATAATTGTCTTACAGAAATTACACGTGAAAAGCATTGAGATCGCTTCAATGGAAGAATATTTTAGACTTTTGTGGTCACAAACCCCAAATTATAAACTTAAAATAAATTGAAAATTTCGATGGCCTTTGTTGTTTATGTTCATCTGATGATGCTATTCATGGCGACGAATCGTAAGAGATGAAAAAAAAATTAAAATTAAACTAACCGTTTTCAAATTTCACTAATAATTTTCCAACCCGGCACCTCCACCAAATTACAAAATAACTGCAGAATTTATAACCGATTATATTTATGTTGTTTCCATGGGTTATTAAACTTATTTGTTAGTTTTATCGTGGTTTAACTAGTTTACCATACCCTATAAATTAGTTTACTTGGTTGACATAGTTTCGTAAGTGGATACACTTCATCAATTTGACCATCAATATGAAAAATATAATATGTGTTTTTGATTTCATATGTCTTATCAGTCCATAGAGATCATTACTTTAGAATTTATGTCGAATTAGTTAAGGTAGGTGCATGCATTTTGTGTTATTATAATGTTTTTCTGAACACTAAATTGTATTATAACAGTATGGTTAATAAAATGCATATTTTTGGACTGTCATGTTCTTTAATATGCTGTGCACATACTTTCCCATCCCTGCTACTAGCATGGCCCTTAGAGATACGTTTTTTAGCATTTGTATTTAGAATATTGAGCATTAATCTTGACAAATTTGGCATTTTATAGCATCAATTGTTTTCCTTTCCACCAAACCCCCAAATGTGTCTTGCACTTCTAATGGTAAATGATGACTTATAGGAATATTGCAATTCAATAGTCACATAAAACACTAGAATACATTGCTAAACTAGTTCTCAATAGGCATTAAAAACATAATTTTTTAGTAAAATTGGCATTTTGAATCGTCAAAATTAGCATTATGTGGCATCGAAAACCTACAGTGCTAAAAACCCATATCTCTTCATGGGTCTGCATCGTTGTTCGTGTAGGCGCTTGCAATAACCAGCTCTGTCTGCACTGTAGTCACACAGCTGGTGCATTCACGCACGAACGAGGACTTTTTATGGAGAGCCTTTTTATCCTGAAGGATATACGTTTGTGTTGCCCCATGGAAGCTTGGGGGCGATCGATTCACCAGCTGCAGTATTAATATGTGACCACGTTGCAAAAAAAGGACTTATATCGGTCAATCACTTTGCTGTTGTGTTGACTTGTACACACATAATAAATAATTTATGCAGCTATACAGAGTGCATTTTCAAATATTTCAAATTCAAATGCTAAAATATATGCAATGCAAATTTATTTATTTGAGATGTATAATATCCAATTAAAACTGTTTTACATAGGAATTGCACACAAAATAATAAATTGTAATTTAATGATGTATGTGTGTGCTGTTTCTTGGGGGGAAAAAATACCGCTTACATAAATAGATAAATTGAACATAAACCATTACATAATCCTAGAAGTTGGAAAGAGCTTTAAACATTGATATAAAACAAATGAGGAACTATTAATGAAACCAAGATTAAATAATTTTAAGCATCACCTTCTTTGTTCTTCCTACTATGCGCGTGTCACGTCTTATTTGAAAAAGTCTCGCCGGCACACAAATATTTCTCAACTTTCTGGGGAGGGCGGGGGGAGGGGGGGCAGCTACTTCCCCCTTGCGTCCGTAAGTCATTAAAAACATTCGGTATCATCCTGGTTGAAGGGCAGTGCCAACAAACAATACGCATATCAACGGACGTCGTGTTCGAGTTTTTGTGATTTGACACACGCACAGACGGACGGTGCATGATGCTTAAATGAGAACTGCGCTCCATAATACAGACTTCGAATGAGTACTTTATTTCACATTATAAACTTAAAAACCTTGTATAAGTTTAGAATAGTGAGTAATAAGCTAACCTTTACTTTTGCTATATACAGTAATAATATGTTACCCTTAAAAGAATAATTACTTCACATTATTATGTATTTGCAATTTAATTTTAAATATACGGATGAAAAGTAAAGCACTATTAATTTGTCTCGTTAATTGTGTTAAACGCTTTTAAACAAAGTATTCAACTACATTTTTGGAGAAGAAAACAAAATAATAATACTAAATAATAATCGGGGCATAAAGCATTTGACGCAATATTTAACCAAATCCTGGTAATGATAATATACTTGAAAGAAATCAGAAAGAAAGAAAGAAAGAAAGAAAGATATTGTAAAAATTGAGTTGTGCTGAAGTGTTAAAATAGTATTGTAAGTGCATCTGCACTCAAGATACACCCCACATGCTCAAGGTGATCGCGCAACACGCACTCTAGCGGTGCATTATGAAGACAACAGAACAGAATGTTACACGAACCAACCAGGCCGAGTTGCTCTTTCACCCGCGATCGCGTGAGGGTACTGCTATTAATATCAACCAAGATCAATAACTGTAAACAAGTATCAGGTGTGATTAAACGCCGACAGGAAAATTATTTCCAACTTCGCTTCCAGTTTCCGGTTTCAAAGCTTGTTGTTATCTCTAGCTGTCAGAAGAAGAAATAAAAGGGAACGAACGAACGCGAAGGAAGCGCAATCTCTTGACGTTCACACGGACTCATTAGGGTTGATGATGATCTTTAAAAAAATATTACACGCCTTTGTAACAAGACGCCTGCCAGCTAACAAGGTTGCCGGAAAGTAAAAGTTTGACTGTAAATAATCTTATATGAGTTTGCCTTCTACCCTTCTCAACCCTTCTAAGCGCTGGCAGCTCTTTGATCAGTTGGATTTTAGAGAAAGCTAAGGGCTCATTAAAATAACTAAAACAAAGCGAAATAATGTTATTCTAGAACTTTTACTCTAATTCGTTTTGAAATTAAGAGCAAACAGCGCTTTATCAAATACACATTTCGAACACTAAATGTACTTTGGAAGTGAATTTCTTCTTGCGCCTACGTATTTACTTTCGTCGATAATCGGAATAAGTTTGTACAATTTAGTATGCGCTTCGTTAGTAGGACGGCTCCCAAGTCACCATTTACATATTCCTAACCAATAGATTTAAGTACAAATTAGAAGTTCACAAACTTGTGAGTGAATCGGGAACAAACCCAGGGCTACTGCACTGGATGCACTGGACGGACTAACGGGCGAAACAAATTACACCGTTTAAAAATTCGTATAAATATATATTGCATTATATTGTACTGAAGATATAACGCGCAGTCCTCATGACACCATAATGAGACCGAAAATTAAATAAGAAAAGCTATGTATTTACATTCAAAGAGGATGGATATTCATTAAAATAGTGCACTTCGTTGAACCAATATTAAACCAAGGTGTATACAGATTTGTAAAATAATTGAGAGCAATGTATTTATATTAATGTTTTCATGATTTGTATTCAACCAACTCTTGAAGAAAAAATCGCTTTTCATTGAAAACCAACACGGCAAACCTGTCTTGAGTCTTCAATCCGTAGTGGGAGAAAAACGCGACGAGTTGAGATGTAGAGTGCTATAAAAAACTTTTCGCTTTTCACTTCTATGCAGCACAAAGTGTGAGTATTGAAACATGGTTTTAAACTGTTAAAATTGTGAATGCATAGGTTGGGCTTGAAGTTTAAATCAAGTTCCGTAATAATGGCATCTAATGGCTGTTAGGGCCGAGGCCTGAGGTAGATAGTGGACTGTAATTTGAAGAGAGAAATTAATAAATTGCACTAAACTTACCCTGATTGCAGTGTGGGCTTGTAGAAAATGGTGTGGCAAGTTAAGGGCGGCAAAGTGGGCTAGAATGGGTGTGCCCACCGCAGGAATAGAGAAAAGATTAAAGAAACTCGAGTTTACAAGAACAAGATAGGAAATAGGAAATGCCTGCACAAGATGTTGAGCCAGGACAACACAGACGAGAACAACTCGAAGACAGGCGTAGAAGACAGCGCAGCGACGGAGAACAACAAGGCTTGTAGCACTGGAGTGAATGAGACTAAATATGGAGAACTGACTGACTGATAAACACTGGTTTGCACTGAACTGAACTGAGAAATAGAAACATGCAAAGAGAAGACCTGCCTCTTGGCGGATGAACGACCGACTGGTGAACGCGGACAACTAACCTACGAAGGTAGGCAGACAACTGAGTACTGACTGAGGTAATGACAGGGCAAGAGAGCAGATAACGAAAAACTAGTTAAAGTAGGGGAAAGAGGGGAAACACAGGGTGAATCAACAAGAGTAGTACGAGAATGAATAAGATACATGAAGCGAAATATACAAATCTAAATTTTACTACAAACTAAGAACATTGGCGCGAACAATGACATTGGCATAATTGTTGGTAACGTTGGCAGGAAGGGTTCATGATCAATGTGAATCATAATTTAGTCTTTTTTATTGTTATTGTTTTTCCTTTGTGCAAACTTCAGTTTGAAAAAGATCTTTGGGTAAAGGTCTAAATATTACGAATAAAATATTGTAAAAGAGCGGTGTGATGTCCAAAACACATTTAAATAATCAATACCTATTCCACTAGTTTATTTTATATAAGTTACGTAATATTTATATGATTACAAGGTTTAAGTATGCTCAATTTTACGCAAATTATGTGAGATGTTAAAAAATTGAAATAAATAAACATTGTTAACTTTCCCTGAATGGTGTTGTGTGATAGTAAGTCGTATTAATATTATTTATGTTATTGTTGTTCCAACGCTTTATTCTTCTTTCTGTAAAATTTACAGTTACTTTTCCTCCAGTGTCTTTATAGCCGTGTTCTGTTAGTACCATTGAGTTCACTGCTATTAAAGCCAATTCATTTATGCATCGTGTACAGTGCAATTCACATGAAGATATGCTTAGAAAAGTAAGGATACAATTAATTTAACTGCAATGAGAGCAGACTAATTAAAAAAGTCTCCTAGAATAAGATAAAAAAAAAAACGAGAGGAACAAACTGAAACATGCCGAAGTAACCGAACAGCGCACGAGGTATGATGAATATGACAAAATAGCTCAGGGCGAACTGCACACACCGACGTGAATGCCAGAATGCTCTAATTTCAGCATTATTTTCGCTAGTTAATTAGTTTCAGTATAATAAACTTTCAAATTACGGTACTACATTCCTCGCCAGCGCGCGAGCGGCGCGTTTTATTATATAATTCCCCTCTCCCGTAGTTTGCAAGGGAACAAACTTTCCTTGTACACTTTTTTTATAGTATGCGGTAATGATTATCGGCAAAACTTTATTTCCGCATTAATGTAACTTTGTACGGCTTCATTTGTTACAAAAGATATTTTTTAAAGTTGATAGGGCGGATATTGAAGGGGCAACTAGGAAAAGTTTTTTGATTGTACACAATCAATCATGCATTTAGCTGGGAATTTTCGAATAGTTCCTCGTTTAGTTCGTCCTTGATACTAATGACTGAGCTTTTAATCTAAAACTATTGCAACGCTATAGCCGAACACACAGAAGAGCGAGGAGTGCAGAGAGTCGGAGATACAGTAACCTCTTCAAGCTATGCATAAAAGCTAGAGAACTTTTGAACCAAAGTTGAAATATTGTAACGATTTATTTTAAAAACGAACAAATCTAAGTACAAAAATACTATTTGAACTATAACTCCAAACCTAGAATTGTAACCTATTGTCTTGACAAAATGTATTTTTTTTAAATAGTTTTGGACTTCGGCACAATTAATAACTAATAATATGTTTTTGGAGTGACACTCAACATCTTCTACTTTTAGGCCTACTATTTTTTTAAATGATACCTGCCTCTATAAGGTAGATGCTGATTCGATGCTTCAGTTCGGAAGGTCATTGGTTCGATCCCCCTCCCTAAATCCTGACACTGAACTCTCTTGTTGTTTGTCTCAGTCATAGACATTGTAGAATTGAGTCCTACTATGAGCGTTTATTCTCTTGGGCATTCCTTCAAAGTCATCGCGTAACTAGATTCGTCACGCTCGAACCAGCGATTTAGCCGCGGTCGTTTAACCAGTTCCCACTCGAACACTGTAGTTAAGCAACATCGGGCGTGGTCAGGGGTTGAGTGGGTCGCCGCTCTGCCCTGAACACACGTATTCGCTGGCTAGAGCAGACTCGGGTTCGTAAGCTTGTGACAGCTCGTTCTCCTTGGCGCCGTCTGCTCGCATCCGGTTAGTGGAGGAACCTTATATTGACTGTCAAACGTTAACCGTCCTTCGGATGGACGTAAAGCCGTTGGTCCCTGGTACTTTTCGGTAGGAGTAGGCTATGTGGCGGTATCGGGTTTCCCCTCCTCCCTTCTCTATTAAATTTGCTCTAGTGGGCTACATTGCCTGTTGCAAATAGAGACATAAATAAATAAATAATAAATAACAGGGTATAATACATGGACACTTATGTGCTCACTATAGCGAACATTCCGAGAGAAAAAATAAGAATGACTTTATAAAAGGGTGGGTTTCTTTATAAAACCATACTATTATCATATTTAATTTGCCCTTACTTATAGGCTATGTATTTAGGGTAGCACTGTTAGACTGACTTGCAATAAGCCAAGGAGTGTTCTCATATAAGTCACTTGTCAGACTTTTGTTTATCGTGTTTACTGTCATTTACCTTTATTTTGTAATTATCATGCTAATTAAAATACAATAACATCATAAGCAAAGAATAATTCATAAAACCATATACTTACCTCTCATTTTATTGTGCTAATGTGGCCTGGCTATATAGTCAAGTCTTTTTGAAGAACTACATGACCTAACCCACTGACATTTACCATTCCGTTTTTAATATAAGTCCAATCATCACTGATTTGTTGAAATCCTCACCTCAACCTAAAAGCTTTTCTCATAAATGATAACAAATTTGAAATGAGAAAACAAAGATTAAGAATGTTTTGAAAAATGTTTTTAGAATCCGGATTAAAAACTCAGCCGACGTCTAGTTTCTAAACTGGCAATTTAATTAGTAATAAGTAAATTTGTTTTTAGTGTTCTGATTGTGTTCATTCTCATCTCACAGCTCGAGGAAACCATTGTTTTTAATTACGAGATCGTCTGGTAGCAAAGCAAATGGAACACAAGGACACATTTTACTGGAATAAAATTGCTCGTTTATTAATGAGATGAAACTTTTAAAGCAGGTTATGTTTAGTTGTAATTAATATATTGGACTTTACACTGCACTTGAATAATGAAATTATTCATAACTTATTTTCCTGCTTGTATTTGGAAAGACTGTTAATTACTAACTAGCCATAGCTTTAAAAAAAATTGTTAGTTAGCAACAACCAAAGATTACACATATTTGGCAACAACCAGAACTGAATTATTTTTTTGTAAGATGGGAGCAAATTTTTGTATTGTTTGTTCATAGGGATTGCAGTATTTGTTTAAATTTTGTTGCTAATTCGTATACTGTTGTTTATTTTATTATTTTTATTTATTATTTAACGTCTATCCTATTCAGTTATAAAACATGATTTACAAAGGAGGACAACAAAATTACCTATCAAAAAAGCCATAGAAGACGATTGATAAGTCGACGAAATATTGATTAAATCTTGTTAATTATTTCATTAATAAAGTGCAGTGCATTTTAAGTAAAATAAATAAATTACAACAGTTGCCATCGTTCAGACTTGTAATTGCCAATAGTGCATATCAAGAGGAAATAATGTTCATAACACATCCACGTGAGTAAAATTATGAAGTAGCTTCAGCTTTTAATGCGAAGCAAGGATTGAGTCCCCTTATACAGACCTCGGCATTACCTTCAAAATCGTTCCAAATTCCAAAGTACCTATCTATAAAAGAGCTTATTGGCCCGAACAATATTAAAATGTAAATTAAAAACTTATGATCGAGGCCACTACTGACTTAAAATACGAATTTTCCGGTGAAACTTCCTCACCCATCATCAGGTTAATGCCAACTGTTCACCCCGCCGGACTCAAAGTACTATTAAGACACCCTAAGAGGCTTGGCATGCATTGCACCCTGAGTATACACACCACAAGCGTTTAAAATTATGTTCCGTCTATTGATTTCAGTTATTTCGTTATGTTTCTTCATTTCATGTAAATAATACAGTTATATTGACGCACGAAAAAGTAATTAAATGCAAAAAATTACTTTTTCAGGTATTATCAATGGTCATTCATTACGTGCACCACAAACACACATACAGATAACAAATTTCGAGAACCATATGTACATAATATAGTATACGTAGAACATACAAGAAGATTTGACTTGATAATTGTGAAGACACTATAAACTGTATTGTTATATTAAAAACTGACTAGACGTTTACTACTGCATATAACATTGCAATAATTTAGAGCGATCAAATCCATGACGGAAACGTGTAACTGGGTCACATCGCTCGGAGTAACAAACAAATTCACTGAAATGCTCGTTGGAAAGTCACTAACATTGCCTTAGTTCTTGTGTTTTCTTACAGAAATTGGCAATTGCGATTCTAACTAAATGAAATTCCGGCTTCAAAACGGTTTTATGTTTAAATAGAGCGCCGTTTTACTCAGACACTAAATTTGATGTAAAACAGCACACCGATTTTATTAGACACTATTTGATGCCATCATCACTGGCTTAGATGGAAACTGTATAGACTTTATTCTTTGCTTGTTATAACACCCGTCACATATTTACTGTGATGTAGAGTTGTATTTTCACAACTTTGAATGACCTATTGACACTTCTCGGCGGCCATTTTGCATGTGGAACACACAAAAAAATTGATGGCCTATGTTGAAAGCCTTCTTCTTACCTAATAAACGACATTATATACAAGGCAAAAATTATTATTTTAAAAGTTATTTTATTAGACTATACACATTCATTTGAATTAAAACAAATACCACACATAACAAAAACTTGTAAAAATACAGCCAAAACCTTACACACTCAAAAGTAATGAGATCTAAAAAAAGGGCCAAGCTCACGTATCCTGCTATACATTTGCGCATTCTTAATTCATATTCGTACACTGTTCCGTAACAGCATCCTTGAAAAGCTTCGCAAAATAGAATTTGAAACTATTAATTTAAACGTAATAGTTCATCCAAATTCTTTTTTCTAATTAATTTTAACGTAATGGTCATGCAAATTCTATTTTGCCAAGCTTTTCAAGGGTGTTGTTATGGGACACTGTACGTTTATGATTAAGAATGCGCAAATGTGGAAGGGTAGATGAGCTTGGCCCTTTTTTTAGATCTCATTTCTTTTGAGTGTGTAAGGTTTGGCTGTATTTTTACAAGTTTTTGTTATGTGTGGGATCTCATTACTTTTTCAAGTTCCATTGCAAAATTTGTTAAAATATAATGAATTTATCAAAGTCGATTTAATTGCTATGGTATAACCAATTAACAATAGAATGAAAAAATATAGTGGTACAGAGACTTGCTTTTTGTAAACAATGTAGGCGATTATTGTCACTTAACTATAGTTACTTGTTGATTGTATGCCTGTATATGGCTTATTTTAAAACCTTTATTTGGAAGCCTTCCAGCAATTTTTTAAAACTTTTTCTTTCAAAGGGAATTACATCACTATTACCTTAATGTCCATGTAAAATATGAACGTTGTAGCCCCACCCGTTTGGTCAGAATCGCTGGGCAATTGAAACTGACGAATTAGATAGAAGTAGTAGTAGTAGCCAGTAGTAACTAACGTCCTTAAAGTGATTTTGAGCATGTTTCAAGTCATATTTTCACCAAGAAGGAATGCTCGTACCCCAACAAAATTTGGAATGTGTTGGGGTACCAAATCCCCTCGATTTTGATAGTTTTCAAGTTCACATCACGTTTCATGATGGCTGGGTGACACCTCGAAATCACCCCAACTCTGCTTGCTGTATAAGGTGCCTGAGTGTGTAGCGCAACGCGGCTTGGCTGCGGCGCCCTAACAAACACCTAGAAAAACATTTGTAACTTCAACAATTGCTTGAACAGTTGACAACATTTTTAAAATATAAAGGACCAATGAGAGCTCTCTTCAACACCATTCTTGCGGGGGAAAAAACTAGACACTGATATCTACAAAAAGTTTTTCATTTAGCTGTCACTGGATAGGCCTAGGCCAAAGTTCCTGCTTCAGGTAGGCCCTTCATCTTAGAAATCATTTCAACTTCTCTTTAGACATTACTTGATCCTTATGAAGTAGTTAAGGTGAAGGCATCTAAAAGACCACTTTAATTTGAACAACAACGTCAATAATATGACCTATTCAGGTGTCAAAGTACTTCCCAGTGCTTCGAAAATCAGGCGGCCATTGCATGATAGAATTTTTAGTTTTTCTACATTGGTTGTGCCGAGTTGATCAAGTTACCATTTGAAGGTCGTTCAATCTAGGCAGATTTGAGTCTATCCTATAAAGAACATTTAAATATATATATATATTTACATATTTTATTTTACTCGCATACATTTATTATTCTTGAATCACTGAACACAACCAGTCATTCGCTACAAATTGTAACCACAAATTTCTGTCGTTGCAATAATATGCATAATATACACACAAACGAAGGCCTTGATTTACGGGTATTTTACCCCCACAAACATATCAGCATTCAAAGTACACTGTTGGTTTAACATCGTCAGAAACTAGATCGCGTATATTGTTTTAGTTTTTGCATAGTTATTGAATTACAAGTATTCTGTTTAATGTTAGTCATAGAATTCGCATTTCAATATAAATTGTCGCATGTGTAAAAGCTGCATTTAGAGAAATAAATAAGAACAAACTATTCAAATGTTCGTCCCGCCATGCACTTGCTTGTTTGTTTATCCTGGTAGCACCAACATGTAGCATACATACATGGCGTAATTAGTGATGGAATTAAATAGCGCTAACTGCATAGAACATTATAATCCTAGAACAAAAGCGAGTGTTTTCCGTTGTAATCATGTCGCTCGACGTAAAACTATATAGAGGAAGAAGGATTTGCTTTTCAATCCCCCGTCTAGTGGCGGAACCAAACCCATATATTATGCTAATCAGATTAGATCCATTTTAAAGAGGATGTCTAGTTAGATTTAAAATTTGGTCGGTCATGTGAAGGGACAATATGGATAGGAAGAACGTAGAAAGACAACGTGCGATACGACACCACAGGACAAGGGGGGCTTGGACTGGCAGATACGGGGGGGCGGTAGGGCACTCGCCCCCTTCCATATGAAACAAAAATCTTGCGTAGTTAACCATCAGTATCACCCATTATGCAATGTTAGAAATTTAAACGTGTTTTAGGCCTTAAAAGGGTATTCACCCGCTAAACTCAAAAAATATATTTCATTCGGCTAACTAGTTATGAATTTAGAAATAACAGAAAAATTATTGGGTCCACCATGACCGGGGAAAAAATTGTTAAACTGGCTATTTTTCTAACTAGGTCCTGTCGTGAAAAATCTCCCATAAGAAATAACATGTGGACGATCTTTATGCTCCGTGACCTTGGAGGATTTTGATACAAAAATATATTGGTCATTATTGACGTACTCTAGGTTTTTCTATAAATCCTCAATATTTTGTTTTGTAATTTGGGCAAGTGGTTCGGTCAAAATATGCTGATTGCCAAGAAGGGGTGTGATTTTGGAATGTATATTTTTGCTTGTTTTTGTTGCTTCCAAATTTGCATGCTGCGGACCCGGCGCCTCCACCAAAATACCCGAAAATATAAACACTCTGCTCCGACACATGCCGACGACCTACGAGGCTAAAATTTTGATAGAACACTGCAATCGATCGTACCTTTCGTTTTTCCCATACCGGAAGGTCGTAAGTCCAGCTGTTCCCGAGTGGTATGGCTCGCGCAGTAACTGTGCACAGTTTCAATACACGACATTATAAAGGGCTATTTTACATTGGTCTGATGCTCTAGTATCTATGTGGAACAAAAAAGAAGCAGGTTTAAGCCGATTTAATGAATTTCCCTAAACGACAATTTTGTCAAATTTCTTGATCAAAAAATCAAAAAATTCTTATAAAGTCACAGTTACAAAATATAATTTTTAAACGGACATTTAAGTGTAGTATTATGCTACTGATTATGTGGTACAATTTTTTTTGCGGGGTAATAGCTCCTTTAAGAAGTTGACAAATCGCAAATTGTTTCGCCATCGTCGATTAAGGGGCACGGCAGCTTGGACATTCCATAACACCGGATTAGTTTTGCAAGAACCCCTTCGTCCACTGGGTACGATACTGTTTTCAAGATTCGTTTTCGTTCTTTTATTAGGGAAATGGAAATGTGAAAACATAATTTTGAACAAAAAAGCAAGTAATATATAATTATTATAATTATTAATTACTAATAATAATATATATACCTTCCTCTCTTCACACTAGCAACTATTGACAGAAGCATTCCCATATTATATTTTTAAATGACCCCGCCCCCCTCTCCCCCTCATAAATCAGTGCTAGATCCACCCCAGATGAAAAGTGTGCTACTCAGTGTGCGTCGATGTGAGGTTTAAAAGTAATAATATATGGTTAAATTCAGATTTTTATTTTGTTTATTTATTTATTTCGATAATATATTTTAATTTGAGTAATGTTGTAAATTAGACCTAACATTTTTGTTTGAATGTGTATTGTGGGTCCTATTGTGTTTAATTTTTAAGTTTTTATATAGTTTTTGATTGTCTATTTTTGTTTACGAACTTATTCCAAGTACATTATTGTTAATTTTAATTACTTAATATTTAAACTAACAATTTTATTATATTTAGTGATATCACTCACAATTCTGTGTTTAAGGGATGCTCGTTGTAATATTCCTAGTGATTGTAATGCACCAATGATCATTGAATAATAGTAGATAAATAACAAAAGTACACACGAGGAATTGTACTGTTAGTATTAACTAGGAAAACGCTAAAGTCCCGCCGCGTTGATGGATGAGCTTTTTTCAAGTTTTTAGTTTGCGTGGGATATCTTTACTTTTGCAAGTGCTTTGTTTTTCTGCCGACGCATTGTAGGTGATTGTTGTCAAGTTTCTATTGTTTCTTGTTAATTTGTTATTATTTAACGTAAAAATCTTACATTAAAAGCTATATTTCTATGGATTCTGGCTAACTTTTTCAACATTTTCTTTCAAAAGGTACTACATCACCATAACCTTAATGTCCATGTATAATATGAACGTTGTAGCCCCACCCGTTTGGTCAGAATTGGCCCAAATGGCACGAAAATATCGCACAAAAAGTCAAAAAACGTATATTAAAAGCTTTATTTCTCTCGATTCTGACTCGTGTGCGTTGATACGACCCCTACCCCTAACCGAATTAAGTCGTGTCTTTGTCAATGTTATTGATATTTACCAAGAACACATAGACTTAGTTCGAACAATAGTTCAGACTTCAGAGTTGAGATGATATATGAAGTATTTCGCACAACCATCATCTCATTTAACCTAGATCCTTACTACAACTATGTCTTCCCGTGCGCTGCAATGAATGCTCGCATTCACCGTGCTTGCTGAGGTGATGACAAAAGAGCCAGTCTGTATTGAGACGGCCCCGTACGATGCAGCACCACTGAACTTTTAATTAAACTCTAGGCTAGGTGGAATGGGAACTCTTGCCTCTACTTTCTAAGCCTGGCTTTCTTATCCTCTATTTGCGAGAAGAATCTTTCCTACGGCGAGGAGGACGGTGAGCGTTATATTACCGAACATGATGAACGTCACATAACAAAAATTGTAAAAAAAATCGCAAAGAGGAATATTGAAATTAAATTTACATAAGATGTAGGACAGCATACATATTTACAGTTTACATCATCGTCCATAAGTAAATCAAGGGTTCTAATTGATTTATACTACACCCAGTCCTTGATTTACTTCTGATCGAGGGTGTACCTATGGAACATAGGCGTGCGCAGGGGGTCCAGGGGGCCTTGCCCCCCCCCCCCCCCATTAGGCCTAGAAATGTTATCAACATAACTGATCACGTTTAATAATTGATTAAAAATTTTGAAATGTCTAGGCCCTACTTAGTTTTCCGACTCTTTAGGCCTACCTACCTTTTTCTCTTATCATCTCACTTTTAAATAAGTTTTATAAAAAAAAAATGCCATAAGGTATTAAGTGCCAAAAATAGCCAGTCTTACTCTCAAATACGTTTTAAGCCTCCCCAAAAAAGTTAACCTTAAAAAAATTTAATCTCCGGAGGCTGGGGACGCCCCAGCCCCCCCCCCCATCCCTGCTCCGCCACCGCCGTTCCCCCGTCAGTATGGCAATTCTTTGGCCATGGGGGGCAAGTGGGGGCACTTGTCCATATCAATCAGTTGGAATTAAATAAAAAATTGGGAGGTAAAATATTTTGAAGGTTTCCTTTAAGATTCGTATTGGTGGTTTTCTAGTTTTGAGTATCGACTGCACAAAAATTACATAATTTTGGTATTGTATTCAGCCCACTACTTTTTTTATAAAACCCACCAAACGCATTCTAGAAAACCTGATGTTCAACATTTTCGCCTGCGGCGCTGTTGTTAGTAGGCTCTGCCCCCCAAACCCCCTGTTCTTGCCCAAGAAAGTACAGATTCTAAATTTTGCCCCCCTCTGACAAAATTCCTGCAGGCGCCCATGTTTGTAGCCCCCCCATTGTAAAATCTCTGCCCACGCCTATATGCTATGGAAGACCTCCTCCACGTTTCGTTCTTATGAGTTGGACATCTTCAAAAGTGGTCCAAATGCAAGAGTATCTGTCTTGGATGGGCTCTCAACTGAAACTTTGATATAATGTTCGTCTTGACAAAAAATACATACAAATATATTAATACAAATAAAGTCAACCAATCTATTGTAGTAACTTCTCGTGACCCAGGTTAGTCCTCACAATTAGGAATGAAATATTAATTGAAAATAATGATTCACCGAATTCGCGAAGGAAATGCCCAAGCTTAATGTTATTTAAATGTTATTAGTATTATTTTACTGTCGTGATTTACGTTTTATCATTATTTTATTGGTCATTTGTGTTACATTTTCACATTGTTCTGATTGAATTACTAAAACATCAAAAATCTATAATTAACCTGGTGAATGGATCTGCTAACGTAAGACAAAGTGTACACAGAGAAGGTGTAGCCGTTGTTTCTACCTCCACTAATGCGTCGTAACCACCGCTGGTTCTTTGCTCTATCAGCAACCTGGGTCCCGACCGCAATACTGTAGCTAACTGTGTCAGATGAATTCCACCGTAAACGCGCTCCCTAGCTGGAACTAATGCTATCTAAATGTTGGCGCCGGAGACGTATATATGCTCCGTATTAAATAATATAAATATAATGAAGTAAGTTTGTATTATCTCGCAGCGCTTAAGTTAACATTAGGATGAGGTTAGCACGGCAAATATAAACGGATATAAACAGAAGAGGAATATAAACAGTTTGAAATTAAATAGAACGTTTTCCTAGCATTACATCCCAATGAACTAAGTTATAAGTTGACAAGCCTCTTGGAAACTCAATTGCTACGCGTTCAGACTTGGTGACCAATGCGAGGCATTAATAAGTCACAACGTATGGTTGAAAGTCGCATCCGGATAAGCAAAGTGTGTTGGTTGTTGCTAAGCTTGGACCAATACGACCTGGGGTATATTTACTAGGAAAACGCTTAAGTCCCGCCGCGTTGATGGATGAGCTTTTTTGTAAGTTTTTAGTTTGCATAGGACCACTTTTCCTTTGCAAGTGCTTTTTGAATGCATTGTAGGTGATTGTTGTCAAGTTTCTATTGTTACTTGTTAATTGTTATTATAAACCTCAAAAAACTCATATTAAAACCTTTATTTCTATGGATTCTGGCTAACTTTTTCAACTTTTTCTTTCAAAAAGCAATACATCACCATAACCTTAATGTCCATGTGAAATATGAACGTTGTAGCCCCACCCGTTTGGTCAGAATCGGCCCAAATGTCACGAAAATATCGCGCTAAAAATCGAAAAAAATCGTAAAAGTACGATATTCATGAGAAATATTTCTTCGATTGTACCCAAAAACAATACACCTCTAAGTTCAGAGATTTCGAAGGTCCCCTCAAATTTTCATCAAGATCGCATATGCCGTTTGCCCGGTAGAGAGCGAAAAAACAGACAAAAAACAAAAAAAAAACACCCGAGCTAAATAATTTTTGGGGGTCAGTGAAATTGAAGTCTTCGCTTCGCTCATCCAATAACGCTTGTAATAACTTGTCAAACGACAGATACATTTTATTAAATGGGACCAACGGGCTAACATAGAATTCACTGACACGCAGAAATGTCAAGACGAACGCGCACAAAGTTTTACAGTCGACCGAAACGACAACTTTGGTGAGAAGAAACAGTGTGAACTGCTACCTCGAATTTTCACCATAGCATTCATCATAGCATCATAGCACGTAATTACATTCATTTTCGAAATGAAATTGTACTTATTAAGTCAAAGAAACATTGGCAGACGGCTTTTAAAGTGTAAAATGTGTGATTATTGTCAATGAAAAGCTTATAAGCTATGTAAAGCTCAGCTCAGTCGACTATTGTCGTTTGTCGCTGTCGTTCGACTGTTGTCACTTTGTAAATAGACGCCCTGGGTTGCTCCACCTCAAACGCCTACTGAGAGTGAGCGAGACAAATCTATCCTTCACTCCAAGGACAATAATTACCAAAACCCATGCCTTTTGCGTAAATCGAACCCGTGTACCCCGAGTGTCATACGCTTCGGACCTGCGCCCCAATCATATAAGCCACCGCGGAAACATAAATCAACTATTTTTCGTTGGTAACCGGTCAAGTCCAGGAAATGCATATCCCTCCATGAGACTGTGTAAATGGTGCAAGGATCACTTGGATAACTCAACCCTTACATTCGTCTCATTGATTGAATACGGTACGCACCTAGGAGATAATTCAGAAAGCGTTGCTACCGGTGACTGCAATCTCTATCTGTCATACTGACTGCATGTTATCAGGTTATCCGATATTTTTTCTTTGAAACGGATGTAACAAATAGAAATATCTACTTTTGTGTGACTAGTTGAAGTTTAATGCTTGATAAAACAAAAAATTACTATCCAGTATATTATTATTACTAGGAAAAACGCTTAAGTCCCGCCGCGTTGATGGATGAGATTTTTGTAAGTTTTTAGTTAGCGTAGGATCACTTTTCCTTTGCAAGTGCTTTTTGAATGCATTGTAGGTGATTGTTGTCAAGTTTATATTGTTACTTGTTAATTGTTATTATAAACCTCAAAAAACACATATTAAAACCTTTATTTCTATGGATTCTGGCTAACTTTTTCAACTTTTTCTTTCAAAAGGTACTATACATCACCATAACCTTAATGTCCATGTATAATATGAACGTTGTAGCCCCACCTGTTTGGTCAGAATTGGCCCAAATGGCACGAAAATATCGCACAAAAAATCAAAAAAAAATCGTAAAAGTACGATATTCATGAGAAATATTTCTTCGATTGTACCCAAAAACAATACACCTCCAAGTTCAGAGATTTCGAAGGTCCCCTCCAATTTTCATCAAGATCGGGTATGCCGTTTGCCCGGTATAGAGAGCGAACAAACAAACAGACAATACAAAACAAACAAAAAAAAAAAACACCCAAGCTAAATTTTTTGGGGGTCAGTGAAATTGAAGTCTTCGCTTCGCTCATCCAAAAAGCTATTGCTAAACATGACTATTTGGCCATTATTTAAACATGGATTGATAATAACAACTCACCAGTGGAAGTACAATCACGAACAGATCGCTTTTAACTAGATATATCAAATTCTATTGCTTAGGATTCATCTTTACGGGTTGTGTAACCTGATTGATTACCAACAATAGTCGTGTGCACTGCTTCCAGTATGTAGCTATAATATTATGACTTGTTGGAGGGTTTTGTAAATGTTAACCTATATTATTATGAACAGTGAGCAGTATACTTTTTCAAGTAAATTTAAACTTAACAAACAAGTTAAAGGATACTTTTGTTGTTGTGTTTTGCATGGCTAAACTCATTATTTCAAAGGAGAGCTTTTTGTGTGGAAATAAGTTAATTTACGTTCATATGCATAGTATAAAACATCCAACTGGTAGAAAATATCATATCACAGTGACATTAAACTGTAGTTAAAAATAGTTCCTTATTCCAAGTTAATTTTTTTTTTCACTAGACTGAAAAATATATACAATATATCAGATAATATATTCTTAAAGTTATAGCGACTGATGTAATTCTTACTCCGTATTTGTAATAGGCTACAGAGGGCCGCGCACCCTGTATTGGCCTGTCCTGCCGAGGGGGGAGGGAAAAGTCAATATATATATTAGTCTAATAAATAAAAAGTGTAATAATATGTTATTAGATGATCAAACATAATAAAGTAAAAACGATAAAATTTCAATTAATATAATTTATGAAGAAAGAGCAATGGTCGAAAAGATGTATCGCGACCGGGGATCGAACCCGGGTCCTCGCTTTTACGTAGAGATGTTTTACCATGGAAAGCTATCGGACAACTGGGTACATTTTCTTCTCAACGGCTGTATGTGTGATCATATACAAACATGATGTCTTAAGTAGTTGGATAAAAGTAATTTATATACATAGTCGCGAGTACTACACGGGAGTCGACAAATAGAGAGCGAGGAACCGTTATTGAAGAACACTTCTTCCAGCGTTGAAACTTCTTGGTGGGGGTGCCGGGTTCAAAGGTGACCCTATTTTAGGCGAATCGAGCCTACTTTTAAAAAAAATTACCATATAACCTATTGCACAATACTAATCTTAAATGACCGTTTAAAAAATTATCTTGTAAGTTGTAACTGTTATTTTACACCAATTTTTCATTTTTTTTAAATCCAGAAATTTGCGAAAATTGGCATTTTGGGAAACTTCTTAAATCGGCTTTAACATGCTTCTTTTTTGTTCCACATAGATACTAGCATATCAATTTTATCAGACCAATCTAAAATGGCCATTTAACATCGTGTCTTGAAACTGTGCACAAATATACTCTCAAACAAGCAAAAATATATATGCATTCTAAAATCACACCTCATCTTGGCAGTCATCATATTTTGACCGAACCACTTGCCCAAATTCAAAAAAAATATAGTATTTACATAAAAGGTTGTAAAGTACGTCAATAGTGGCCAATATTTTTTTGGATCAAAATCCTCAAAGATCACGGGGCATAAAGATTGTCCACGTATTATTTCTTATGGGAGATTTTTGCCGATGGGTCCTAGCTCGAAAAATACTAACTTCGACAAAAAAAAACGGAGTTTAGCTGGTGTATTTGCGAAGTATAAGTATTATTGTAAGTTACAAAGCGTTTGGTTCTATGCAAAACGGACCCATTGTAATACATTTATGGTAATTATATATTTTAATTACCTCAAAAGGGAATGAAAATTATTATATCTACCATTCATAAAATGAAGGTTTGCAGTGTGATTAGGCATAATTTCATATCCTCATTCATATTTCACTAGCTCACTTTCCAGAGAGCACTACTTCTCTTATTTGGTCATATTTGAGGAACAGGAGACAATAAATTAAATACTCCTCTAATGTTCGTCAGAAAATGTCTATAAACTTAACAATGGCAAGAACAATGAAATAAAAACTACGATAAGGGATTCTCTAAAATTAACCGTTTTCGGGGACCATAATATTAAATAAACTGCACATAACGCGTTTTCTAATAGATGAATAACAAACAATTCAATTCGTCCGATGTGAATTGCGAATGGTGAACATCGGTTTGGTAAAACCTCGCAACGACATCATTCCCATGAATTCCACGCCTCCTAGGCTCCATGATGTGTAACAATGCGACGCTGGCTTGTATCGCAATATCAGATGATATAATGGCTCGACAAGAGAAACCAGTCAAAGGTTAATCGTCCGTGAGCAACGCTCATGTCAAACGGAATATCTTTTTCGCCGTCTTCGTCTGGTCTTTGCATTTTCCCTAACGTTGTGTTGTATGAGACGACTCATTCCATTGCACAATTTCTTGCCGACAACAAATCAATTTATATCCTGTCATATCGAACCGTTTTCGCGGTTAGATACCCTACATCATCGCGAGCGATCCAAGAATACAACATTGATTTCTCTCCATAACATTTACATAACGCATTTGGTGCTTTTAAAGTGTACAATATGAATTTTATTGTATTGCTTTGTATAATGGACGTTTTTACGAGGAGAAGATTCTGTATAACACAAGCTTGAAAACTGAGAAAATACGGATTTTTTTTACTAAATTTAAAATGACTTGGTCATTGAATTTGGTTCATTACGAGAACTCTAAAAAGTCAATGGCCAAGTATTTTTTTTATGATTTTGAGTTTAATATTTTTACTTTTTTTACCAAGAAAATGGTTGGCTTGGCGCTCGTCAACAGGCGAAATGATCTTACTTCTTTTCAATGCGAAACGAGGGAGAACGAATGAAATGCTTGGCTCAACTTCTATATCTCACAGCATTCACAGCCGATGACTTTGAAGGAGAGCTTGGCTGCCGTTTTTTTTTTTAACAAATTTTTGTATTTTGGGGGGGGGGGGGATATCACATCTTTTTGTTGTTTGTTTCATATCAAGACGTGAAATACGTGAAATGGTGGACACAGTGCCTTTAAAACAGATTGTCTAGTAACAAAAGCTACCATCTTTTGTTTTTGTTTGCAATCTGTAATTGGCAATATACAATGCTTTTTATTAAATTTGCTATACGGTTAATGTCGTCTTGGGTTTTTGTGTGAATGATTTGTTGACTGGACTATAGCTCATTGACGCATAATTTTTATCAACAGTTAAAATATTCAAATTGTATTAAATACCACCTAACGTTTTTCCCAAAGTTAAGGGTGGTAGGGAACAGTGGGGGGGAAATATCGCTTGCCTCCCGGTGGATTATTATTTTTCATATTTGGATGAGCGTAGCGAGCGTGGTGAACGAAGCGAAGATTCCATTCTACTACACTGAAGAAAAAAATCCGGATTGTTTTTTTCTTTCTTTTTTCTGTATTTTTGTGTGTTTACTAACACGATTCCGGCTAAACCGATACTACAATAATTGCGATGAAATTTTCTGGAGACCTTCGAAATCTCTGAACTTAGAACTGCCACGTTTTTGAGCGCGATCGAAAAATTATTTCTTATGAAAATCGCAACTTAACGTTTTTTTTCGATTTTTAAAAAAATTCTTGGACTTATAACCCCTTACATGCGTTATCCGATTGTATTTTTTATATATATATATATATATATATATATATATATATATATATATATATATATATATATATATGAATCAATATATTCGTGTGAAATTTGAGCGTAATTGTAAAATTATTTCTCATGAAAATCGCAATTTTACGATTTTTTATTTTTATTATTTCTTCGACTTATAACACCTGTTTGTCTCACCATAAGCTGAGCCCGGCGTTTTAGAGTTCAAAGAAACTAGGATGTCGCCTGCTCTACTATGAAATGTTGTAAACCCGTCCGAATTTGACAGGAAGGATGGGCCTCTGCGTAATAACAAAGTACAATCACATCCGATGCAAGTTGGTTGCAAGTAGTGAAAAACTATCTAGCCTATATAATATATATATATATACATATGAATATTAGGTTTTTAAGCATAAGCCCACTTTAAGGACATAGTTATTGATTCATAGCAGTTGTCGAAAAAGTTTGCCCCGACTGGGGTTCGAACCCAGAACCTCCGGCTTAACGTGCCATAGCTTTACCAATTAAGCTACCGGGACCACAGAACAATCCTTTACGAAACTGCTATTTGTTGTGAACCCACAAAACGCCGGGCTCAGCTTATGGCGAGACAAACTATACATGCTTTATCCGATTGTAATGATTTTTTCACAAAACCTTAATTTTATGAATTAATATATTCGTGTGAAATTTGACCGCAATCAAAAAATTAATCCTCATGATAATCGCAATTTTACGTTTTTTTTTCGTTTTTTTAAATTTCTTTGACTTACCTACATGCTTTATCCGATTGTAATGAATTATTCACAGAACCTTAATTTTATGAATTTATATATTCGTGGGCAATTTGAGCGTAATCGAGAAATTATTTTTCATGAAAATCGCAATTTTACGCTTTTTTGTTTTAAAAAATTACGCTCATCCGACAACGCGCCTGAAAAAGCTTTTGCGAAGCTTCCTAGTATTATGTACCATCGTGCCAAATTTCATGCTGATAACTCATTAGGTGCCTTCATGGTGAATGCTGGAAATCAAGATAAAAATAATATAAACTATTAGGGATGGGGGTTAAAAATATGTGGATTATGAAATGAGAATTGGCCAATTAGGTTAAATCACATAAAATCATAACTTTAATAACTAATTTGAATAAAAATTCAATTTTGGGTTAGAGCTATGAATTATTCCAATTTTAGGGGATGATTTAGGGGTGGATTATCGCTTGCCTCTCGGCGGATTATTTGGATGAGCGAAGCGAAGACTTCAATTTCACCGACCCCCCAAAAAAATTTAGCTCGGGTGTTTTTTTTTTTTTTTTTTTTTTCCGTCTGTTTGTTCGCTCTCTACCGGGCAAACGGCATATCCGATCTTGATGAAAATTTGAGGGGAACTTCGAAATCTCTGAACTTAGAGGTGTATTGTTTTTGGGCACAATCGAAGAAATATTTCTCATGAATATCGTACTTTTACGATTTTTTTCGATTTTTAGTGCGATATTTTCGTGCCATTTGGGCCGATTCTGACCAAACGGGTGGGGCTACAACAGTCATATTATACATGGACATTAAGGTTATGGTGATGTAGTACCTTATGAAACAAAAAGTTGAAAAAGTTAAACAGAATCTATAGAAATAAAGCTTTTTAATATAAGTTTTTTACGGTTTAGTGCGATATTTTTGTGCCATTTGGTCTTACCAAACGGGTGGGGCTAAAACGGTCATATTATACATGGACATTAAAGTTATGGTGATGTAGTACCTTTTGAAAGAAAAAGTTGTAAAATTTAGCCAGAATCCATAGAAATAAAGCTTTTGATATAAGTTTTTTACGGTTTAGTGCGATATTTTCGTGCCATTTGGGCCGATTGTGACCAAACGGGTGGGGTTGCAACGTTCATATTTAACATGGACATTAAGGTTATGGTGATGTAGTACCTTTTGAAACAAAAAGTTGAAAAAGTTAGCCAGAATCCATAGAAATAAAGCTTTTAATATAAGTTTTTTACGGTAAATATAATACCAAGTGGACAAGAAACAATAGAAACTTGACAACAATCACCTACAATGCATAGGCAGCAAAGAAAGCCACCTTGCAAAAGTAAAGATATCCACGCAAACTAAAAACTTAAAAAAAGGCTCTTTCCATCAACGCGGCGGGACTTTAGCGTTTTCCTAGTAACTCTTACATTTTTATCTACCCTCATACCAAATTTCGCGCATAGCCCATGTGCTAGATATTTATTAATGGTATTGAATTAAATTCGACGAGTGAGCGCAGCGAAACGAAGTCTATAACGCTACTCGATTGGGTTTCGTCACATAACAAAAACTTGTAAAAATACAGCCAAACCTTACACACTCAAAAGAAATTAGATCTAAAAAGGGCCAAGCTCATTCTACCCTTCCACATTTGAGCATTCTTAATTCATGAACGTACAGTGTCCCGTAACCAGGGTAGCCAGCCAGCGGCTCGTTTTCTTTGAAATTTACATTATAATTATTGGATGAGCAAAGCAAAAACTTTAATTTCACTGACTCCAAAAAAATTTAACTTGAGTGTTTTTTTTTGTCTGTTTGTTCGCTCTCTACCGGGCAAACGACATGTCCAATCTTGATGAAAATTGGAGGGGACCTTCTAAATCTCTGAACTTAGAGGTGTATCGTTTTTGGGTACAATCGAAGAAATATTTCTCATGAATATCGTACTTTTACGATTTTTTTTTTCGATTTTTAGTGCGATATTTTCGTGCCATTTGGGCAAATTTCTGACCAAACGGGTGGGTTTCCCAACGTTCATATTATACAATGGACATTAAGGTTATGGTGATGTAGTACCTTTTGAAAAAAAAAGGTTGAAAAATTGTTAGCCAGAATCCATAGAAATAAAGCTTGTAATATAAGTTTTTATGGTAAATAATAACAATTGACAAGTAACAATAGAAACTTGACAACAATCACCTACAATGCGTAGGTAGCAAAGCAAAGCACTTGCAAAAGTAAAGATATCCCACACAAACTAAAAACTTGAAAAAAAGCTCACCCATCAACGCGACTTAAAAAAGCGTTAGCGAATTCTTCCTAGTAAATAGCCTACATATAATTAAAACGGGGTACTATTCTATTCACTTTCAATGCTCCGAACTCCATTCCCGTGTTTCCCCTTGGCGTAGCCTATGATATTAACAATATTTCATAGGAAAGTTTACCGCAGCCGCAAGTCTACAAGAAGGTTGGGGCAGGACAGGTATACACAAACTAACGAAGCATGTTGCTTACTACTATTATTTATTAATCCGTACAACTTTGCTTCATTGAGCTACAAAATAGTTATCAGTTTGTAATTGCGCATATGCAATGCAAACTGTGCGAGCTTCCACACTATACCACACCACACAGCACTATAGTAAGTATACACTTTGTACATCTGAATTCTTTATTCATAACTGTTGTAAATATCAAACCCATTCAAGTAACCAGTAACAGCAATTTAGATTACCAACATTTTACTTCTACTCTTATCTTTAAAACTAGTTAAAATACACATTATGAAGAGAAAAATAAATATATTTAATACGCATCTAGCTATTCTTACAAAATACTACCTAAGAATATCATTAAACTTTAGACACTCTAGGATTGATGACATGCGACTTGACTTATGAATTTGCGTTGGATTGCTTTCTGTAGGTAAACTGAGGAAAGTAGCCTACACAACGTCAACACGTCAAAAAACACTAGTATTAATGAAACTGTGATGTGGGCACTGTACCCTCTAGGTAGTACGGTACATGACCCGCAGCTGAGCAAACTTCCAACCGTGTGTGCAACCCTCTTAACTCAAAAGTACACCAACAATACCCACAACAGTAATAGCAGGTAAAACTTAAGCATTAGGGACACTGTAGAAGCAAAGCTCAAGATTTGCCGTAGGTACTAAAAGCATACATATAACTCTGAATCTTCTCATCACAATGTAGATTGATTGTGTTCTTGGCTATATTGCCTAATGGCTGAATTTGTTCAAATGATAAGAGTTTGTTTTTAACGGTATGGAGAAAGAGAATGTCATGTTCACATGGCAGTAAACAAAGCGTATTTGTGTCACTACAGCTTCTATAACACAAATAAAAAAGTCAATGCTGGGCTAGCTCAAAATGAACAAGTTCCGACCAGGTTACTTGGGTTTCATTGCTTTATATTACTATCATCCACCACCATTTATTTTATTAGCCACAATGGCATGTTTTGGCATGAATAACATTTGGTTATCATAACTGTTAATGGTCATGGCATTTTAAAGGGAGAAAGACCTGATTTTTGGTTAGCCGATATTTGGTCACATGAAATTAGCTGTATTTTTTCTTCAGTCATTTATTTCCCTCAAAAGTAGCATTAATTACCATTAATTCACAAATTGTTATACCAACATTAATGTTAGAATTTCAAAAATAATCACTTCCTTTTACTTAAATGGGTCAAATTGACAAACATTATGATTTGATTTTATTTAGGGAAAATGCAAAACTATGGTAATGTATTTTTATTTTTTAGCTCAAATTAGCACAAACAGCACATTTTTTGTGCAAATAAGCAAAAACACAGTAGGGTACTTCAGCATTAATCAGGAAAAATAAAATTGTTCAATAACACTCGAGACCTATGAAAAGTTCCACAAATAACCTCTTTGCTCAATTTGGCAACATTTAGCATTTAAATAAGTACTATAGTTAAAAATAATTTCACCAAGGCATATACCAATTATCAACTTATCTTTTTCGTCATCATCGTATCATTATCATCTCTGAACTAACAAAGTCCAAGATACAGTCCAAATTTTGGACTACCCGCTTATTCCCAGGGTCCACTAGATACCTAACAGCTGCTGTAAGGTTACAGCAGCTTAGCATAAGTATCTAGTGGACCCTGCTTATTCCTAGTCGAAACACATTCAGTCTCAAAAATTGAAAAAATAAACTAACTCAGAAAATCATCCTAACAAATCTTAAAATTGGTTGATTTAAATCAGAGAAATTAATAAATAATTAAATTCTTACCGTAATAATGAAATAAAAATGATACATAATCATAAGAGAGGAGTCACAAAAATCATAAGTTTTTATGTGTCTACTCTCATGCAGCCATCTTCGATTTTCAGGTAAGCTGTTGGACACATTTATCATTTCCTCACTCGTTCACTAACCAACCCAGTTATCTAATTGAAACATTATGTGGTTTAACTTAATATGTCCAAGGTAAAGGAATAAGATAAATATTTTTAGTAGTGTTGTATTAGATATTGTGGTAAATTGTAATATATAAAATAAATAAATAAAATAAATCCATATTTAGAGTCTACCCACTCAGTCATACAACTGATTTTCAGTGGGGGACAGTAAAAAAAAGCCAACCCTGCAGGCCCCGACGCAATCGACGAGTGAACGATAACCAACCAAAGATCGATATTTTTAATAGGAAATATAGTAATCAGTGGTATGGACAGTGCGAACACCGTCGGGTCAACGCCAGAATAAACAAGGCCGATTCAGAACAACTTTAAATTTTATTTATTTATTTTATGTGCCTCGTTGCTAGGACGGCTCCAAAGTCACCGTTTACAAATTCCTAAGAGCTGTCAGAAGTTAAAAAACTTCCAACTTTAGCGGGAATCGAACCCTGGACCTTCTGCATTGGAAGCAGGTAGGCTAACCACAAAACCAACGAGCCACACAATTTTATATATACAGTATATATATATGCAGCAACTTTGTCTACTCATCTATTTGTGTCTGTGCGACCTACCTAACGTTTTTCAAGGTAAGCTGTCGTCCTTCTGTACCTTTCCCCCACTGAAACATGTTTATTCATGTTCCCAGTTTAAGTATATATATTTATATATATGTTGACGAATACTTTCATGGCTGGACATTATGTTAACTTATTTTTAGAAATAGCGTAGTCGGACCACTAAAAACGGTCCAGCAACAACAGGTCATCGAATCGAGACAAGTCAACCCAGGCAGACACAAAGACAGACTAGGCCTACTAGGGACGCCTTTTCCACTTTGAACGAGAACCGTGAGGGAGTAATCATGTCGGCGGGAGCAGATCGCCTCATACAGACACGTAGTCATTCCACTGTCAGATGTCCTGCCTCGGGTCAAGCATCAACGGGTCGTCAAATGGAGACAAGGACTAGGTGCCAGAAAAACAAGCAAACAGAGCCGGATGGTTCATAAACTCTAAGCACTTAAATGTGTTGTCTTTCTAAATTCTTTCTATTTATTTTTGTTGGCCTGTTGTTGTTGTTTTTTTTTTGGTGGTGTGTCTGGTTTTGTTATTGTTTTTAATTTCGGTTTGTAATTCAATCTCTTGAAAAAGGAACTCCAATCTGAGTTCCGAAACGTTGAGTAGCAATTAAACTCAAGGAGTGGCGTAAACCGAAAAACACTATTATTTCTAAAAATAAGTTAATATATATATATATATATTGTTTTTTATATATTGTGAATTGTGATTGTGTGTTATTGTATGAAAATAGCAATTGCTAGAAATAAAGAACTTTTAATTCCAAATACTTCTAAGAAAATTAATTATCACTTCCATCACTGCCACATAGATGTTTCCACTAGGTCCCTTATTTCCTGCCTGTCCGTGTTCTCCCCAGAGCCGGTTAGCCAGGCGACCCGCCCGGCAGAAATTCAGTGCCGCCTGGCATAGCTTGACTCCCCCCCCCCCCCACACACACAAAAAAAAAACATCTTGATTTTAGTTGGGCCTACGTATTACAATAATTATTGTAACACAATGAAATTTGACAAAAATCGATAACAAACTTGCAAGATAAGTTTTTAAAGAACACTAAAAATTTTGTTTCTGTTTTTGGTTGGCAGCACATTCATTTTTTGCATATTTATCATTTAACCCTGGAAGACGATCCATAGGGGTCCGGTTCCGGGTTTTACTGTATAGTGCCTGTAAGTTTTATATTGTTAGGAGTTAGGACGAATAATTTCTAAGTAGCCTAATAAAAATAAAGTCATCAAATACAACAATGTTTCAAGTTGTAGTAATAGTAAACCTATAATACAAATCCTAGATAATAAAACACATAGACAAAATAACATCATCACCTTTATGAGGCCCTATTACAACACATTTTCAAGTTGAAGGCCTACTCATTGTAGTAACGCAATAGGACTACAGTAATTTACATAGGCATAGCAGCAATCAAAAGTGTTGCATAGATAGGCAGAGCCAGTGTCAAAACCTAGGAGGCAGTTCCTCAGCTTGTAAAAAATACTAATTCATACGCCCTAGCAGAGAAGGTAGAAACTGTTAGCACTGCCGGGTTGGAAACTTGGGTAAAACAACACCATGTGAATTTAATAAAGAGGATGTTTTATCTAATTTCTACAACTTCAAACTTGGTCAAACAAAATGAACATAACATAGGATGAAGTGATGACAAATTTTACTGAACAGTATAATGTAATAAATAATAGCTAATTAGTAATTTAGTAATAATCTGTGTTAAGACTTGACTATAGCTACAGGGTTCATTTACATATAGGCCCACAAAGTCAACTTAATCTATAATAAGGCACTGGGAACAGTTCTATTATTTTTAGAATAAAATTATATTATTTTATTACATTTCTACTAATTTAGTGCTCAAGAGGTTTCATCAATGACGATGGCCCAACACTCAAATAACTGACTCACATGTTAATTCTTCTTCTTCTTCTTTTGTTTGTTAATTAGTTTCATTGTGTACTTACCATCCTTATCAATCATATTGCTCACAACCACATGTTTCCATTATTTTGCCCAGTACAAGTTGGTGTGGTTCTTTTTTTTTAAATTAAAAGAGGAACCAATGCAGAAGAGCATAGTGTACACCAATTGCAATTAGAGAAATAAAGTACTACCGGTACTCAAAATTTAGCCTTTGTGTAACTTCGAAGTAGAGTTTTCAGTAAATGCCAAGAAAAGGTGGCCAAACTACTGATTAACTTTTAATATTTATTTTCCTGTATTTCAGTTAAAAGTCTGTGCCTTCTACGGGTCATCTAATCTCCTGGGCCCCGATTCATGTACATTTATCCCAGGTATAGGTGGTATAAGGACGGTATAATGCAGGACATAGCAGGATAAGGCCTGGTTAAGTCAGAGCAACTCTCATCCAATAAAAATTTTTCAATCCACAACAAAAACACAAATGTTTTTTTCCACTGCATTCCACAGCCATGTAAATCAGCCAGATTAGCAAAAGAAAAACTGAAATTTGGACCATCTTTTGTTTTACATTTTTTTTTAGTGACAAGAAGATTGCGTGAGATCATTAAAAAGAAAAGAAAAGGCGTTTATTGCCGTAATTTTGGAATAGCCTAGGACTATTATACTATTGTTTTTTCTGCATTAGGCTTAGGAGTAATCCCAAAAATAGTTATTTGTGCGGGATGTTGTGTCAGAACAGGTCGTGCAGGCCTAGGGTTGTCTAGAAGAGGCCTAGGGCTTGTCAAACTGTAATTTTAATATTAATTTTATCTAGTCCTATAGCTATGGAACTTTTTAGGCCCACACTGTTTTTATTATGAATAAATTTTCCCACATCTGGGCCTAGGCCCGGGACAAATTTCCTGATTTTGTTTTATGAGAGTAATGACAACTCTCTCGTTTGACACATAGACGCAAAATTTTTAATGTCCGCCATCTATTTAAAATATTTTCTTATCCCCGGTCGAGGCGAGATAAGTCTTCATGAATTGGATTTGGAGTTATACCGCACTTATACCACCCTACTCTGCTTATACCGGGATAAAAATGTACATGAATCGGGGCCCTGGCATTCAGGCGGAATAAGTGGGTGCGTCTTTGTGTCCCAATACCTGGACAAGACCACCCTCCCATTTGAAATTCTACACAGTTGCCAGAACAGTACTTGGCATGTTATTGACCCCTTTCGTATCTTTCGTTTTAAAAACCGCGCTCTAAAATCTTATTCACCTGCAAAGCAACAATTTGGCAACATCCGAAGAACTATGAGTCTGTGGGCAATTCAAAGAAAAACACAAATTACTAGCGTTATACGTGCCGCTCCTTTTGTCAAATAGTCCGTTCTTTGTGGGAATAATTTGGTCGTCGGGTTGGTAGCACACACTTTACGTTGTGGCAAGAGTAGTACAACAATAGAACTTGTGTAACCTGCAATTATTAACACTTAAGACTAGTGGAATGAATGTTATAATTTTGACAAGCATTGCATATTTAATACCAAATTAAGACAGCTCAACAGGAAATTCCAAGCCGTGAAATTAAAGAGAAACAAAATACTTTTGAAAGCATCCAACAAATTCTTCAAGTCAACATCCCTAGATAGATATTAATATTTTATATCCTCAAGGTGTGACACACCCACAAACACACACAGTCCAAATCTTGAGATAAACCTTTTAACCTATAAGGCCATACTAGCAAGATACATATCATTCAAATACATTGTATAGTTTAAGTTTTTGCACAGTCCTGGACGGTTCAATCACTGTTGTCGCACTCAAAATCGCTGTTGTTAAAGCCTTGGCCTTCCATGAAAGCTAGATAACCGTAATACTCGCCGAGGTCGTCACCGAAAAACAATGCAGGGCTGCCAACGACATCTGTTGGAGAAACAGAAAATCATTGTTTTCGAAGTTCATGTTTGTCCTGGTTTTAAAAGGTATTAAAGAGTTCAATATTTAAATGATTAAATCAATGTGAAATTACCTTTTTGTTACACAACACAAATTAAATAAATCTTTGAGGTAGGTGTGGTTTCGTTTCAAAGTTTCGTTACCGGTCAGTCTGTGGTTTCAAATTTTATAACTAATTTTACTGGTACTAAGGCCCGGTATTTTAATGTCCAGTTAAAGTGGCAAGTAAATTTATCTGCCAAGTCGGATTTGGTTGTTTTCCACTGCCAGTTTTGTTTTATCTGGAAGTTAAATTGGGTTTCCCAACTGGGAAGTAAACTAACTGGTGGATGAGGGGCCTGGTTAAAACCCCTTTAAATGACAGATAAATGTGTGTATAAGATGGCGGTGGTAGAGTTTTAGGTTATGTTGGTTTCAGTTGATGTAGTTGACGCTTTCTAAATTTTCTGATGAAGAAGAAGACTGTAAATTTAAACGATAATTTTACCGATTGGGATGACAGATTTTTGTATGAGGTTTTGGGAAAATCATAACACAGTGTCTGGTACCTTCTGACAAATACAGACAGGCTTCAATCACTAGGTAGGCCTAGCCTACATACATGCCCATTAATTGACCTAGACTTGACATAAACCTATTTCCTAGTTCCACATGAGGCCTAGGCCTCAGTCCTTTAGGCCTAGGCCCTGTCCCCTAGGCCTAGTCCTACATCTAGGCCTAGCCTACACTGTAGTTTCACATGTAGCTAAAGGCCTAGCCCTGGGTCCAAGTAGTATATTAATAAGGTCAAGGCCAAGGCCTAGGACCCAGTCCTACTTTGTAGCTAGGCCTAGGCCCTAATGCCACACAAGGCCAAAAGGCTTGCTAAGGTGCAATCAAAGGTACAGTAAAATAAATTAGATTTCAAGCTTTGAATGGTCAGGGTTTCTTTATTTACCTACTCTACCTCACAGTTTTGATCTGATTCTAGGGTCTAAACTTCATAACATGTTTTAGACACAACGTTTTTTATTACAGCAGGCTATTTTTCTAAATAACTTCATTCTTCCAAGAGTTGATTTGTATGAAAATTAAATGGTTTAAAAATACACTCTTGATGTCTTTTCGATTCTTTGTCCATTGTAATTAATAATAATTGGTAATTTAGGAGTAGCCTAGCCTAGGCCTAAACAACTGTCACGAGACGAAAAGTAAACACGGAAAACATAACCTATATTCGTTTCACAGCCTTGTAATTGCAATTCTATTCAAAACCACACATTTACCCGGTGTAAAATAGGCTCTGTTATGAGTGAAGCACTTGAACCAATCACAGCTCGGGGGAGGTCCTCAGTAGCTGACTGACAAGTAAAATGTCATTGAAATACACAAAAATGGTAACTGGCAGTTAAAAGTGGTTGTTAAATTTAACTGCCTAGTAGTTACTGGCCAGATTAACTGGACATTAAAATACCAGGCCTAAAATCTAATCATCTATTTAACCCTCGGTTACTCGTGCAGAAATTCTTAACATCATCTTATTTTATTTTATTTATTTTAATTTATTTAACGTCTATCCTATTCAGTTATAAAACTGATTTACAGAGGAGGACAACTAAATGAATAAAATTACATAGATGCAGACAGTTTAGTAAATATTTGAAATAGTAACATTACAACAAAAATGCATTAAAACACAACAATTTTGATAACAAATAAAAAGGATATTAAATGCAATTAATTAATGAATCAAATATAAAAAAGGTGTAGGAAAAAAAAGAAAAAAGAAAGAAAAAAGAAAAGAAAAGAAAAGAAAAAAGAAAGAAGGTTTCTCAAACCCCAAATTATTTTGGGTTGTAAGTAGGATATTTTGTGCATTTCTTTCTTTGCTCATATGATTTGTGGAACTAAGTTATGTAGTTGGTTGTTAATGGGAGAACAGTGAAATAAAATGTCAACACAATTTTTTGGATGAAATAATTAATTATTGTTTATTTCAAATTATGAAAAAATACATTTTGCAAAAAAATCATAAAAAGTGTCAAAATAATGCAATTTTTAAGTTTTGTTTTACACTTTAATAATAAACGTGAAACAGTTGGTAAATCGCAAGAAGAATTTTTCCAAAATTCCCAAAATTTCAAAGTTGAAGCCAAAAATGCATAAAGTTTTTGCATGCAGTTATAGTAACGTGATCACTTGCGCGGGGTTTAGCAACCCCAGCCACGTTGAGACCGGCAATATAACAACATTAAAAGCCCTAATGATCTGAGGGTTACAAATTTCAGAGTGACTTGAAAGTACTGAGCATCCAGTCGGTTAAACAGTCCGGTGCATAGATACACGTAATACAATGAAGCTGGGGTTTGTAGAACCCCTCGAGGGGACCAAGGGTTAAATTAAGTTGACGATTTCACAAGAAATTAGTTATTATTTTGTTACTTAACTTTTACCCCAAAAAACGTAGCAATTGTTAACTCATTTTTGTGTACTAACAAAACACATCTCACTCATAATGAAGTACATTTTTGGTGTTGTGTGTTGGTGTTGTGTAAAAGTAATTATTAACCATTATAATATTAGGGAGTACGCAATGGCCAAAAAGACGTCAAATAAGCGAAATAGCGGCAAGATCTTGGTGACCAACCTTTGACGCTTGAAATTGAAAGAACATGAGTCAAGGAGATAGGAAAGCCGAGTTTACCGAAATTTACCGATATGGAAAGGGCCTAAATGACGTCATCAAGATGGCGGAAGAGAAATATTACGTTCCTTCAAACATGACCCTGGCTTTGCCTGTAGAAATATTTCGTTGTGAGCAAAGAAGTATGTGATATGTTCAGGAAGGTTCATACTTCAAATTTTTTAGGAAATGTATTTTATCGTACCTCCTCTAATGACATTATGATGACTATTTCAAATTTGTTATTAAAGAGCCCGTTCACCTCTTTAACAAGTTATTCTTAAAACCAAGTACGAACATAAAAATTAAGTTCATTGTGTATATTTCCAGACCTACGTCAATAGGGGTCTTTAAATTCATCGGCGCGCTTCGGGTCGCGGCGAGGTGTTGCAACACAGCACAGCTACTAGCGGCGAGTAACGCGTGAGGCAGGTCCTGGTCTATCTATCGAGATAGTCTGTTCTACTGAAAACAAAGCGGAAGGCCTGCAATCATCTGATTAACAATACGTTACAGTTAAACCAACACCTGTTTTTTAAACACATACGTTGTTGTCGTCATTTTAATGGAATAAATATTATATTGGCACGTTCTTATAAAGTTATATGTTGCCAATCATGACAGGTAGGCCTAATAGTGGAGTTGAATAAGTATTGCCTATACAACAACACAATACACGCGATAGCGATTCTCACACACACACAAACACACACACACATGATACAGAATTACTTGCACTTTAAAAAAATAAAAGCGATTTGGTTATAGCATTTAAAAAATTCAATTATTCTTCCACAAAAGTGAAATTACATGATTAAAGTAATTCCAAACGCTATGGGCTAACAGCAGTTTCCGTAATCATGTAAATGTCAGGATTGCCAGGGGTGAGGATCGATCGCGGACCTCCCGAATAACTCTCGCGCGTTATGAATGTACTACATCTCAATCCGAAAACCGATTAACAATGTATCATTATCCCAAGCGGCATTTTATTTTATTTTCTCATGGAATACTCTGTATATTTATTATTTAAAGCCGCCTTATGACCAGACTTGTGTATACAGAATGAATAACAAATCTATGTTGCCTGTTAGATCAGTTTCTGTTCGTAATTGTAGACATAAACAATGAGGAGGTATGCTTACTTTATTACGCCAGACATCAATGTTTCTCTACATTGTACTGATGGATGTTTTTTTCCAAAGCTTTTCGTGGCGTAAAATATTGAGAACATCTTTGAAAACTATCATCTGCCCAAAACTACTATATGCTTAGTTATTATACACTGCGCCGACTCACGTTCAAGCAATTCACTAATAAAGTCACTCTCGTCGCAACAATTTGACTCTTTGTCGGTTGACATTTTGACACTTTGTGTACAAACTCTACACGAACACTACTGAATAGAATTCGCTTGCCCTGTAACGTATAATAAACATTCTTATTTTTTTGCACCTATTACACCACTCCTCAATGTCATCATGAACGATTGATCGAAACGAGTGCACGTGTCCAACTGATGTGAAGAGGTCTGCGTAAAGTTTCTGGGCAGTGTTTAATGTTTATTCTCTTCCTTCTTAGTCCCATTAGCTTATCGCTTTTTGTTTATATCGTTCGAGTATGCAGGCACTCCCCACTCATAATATATCTTATGGTATAAAGATTAATTAGAAGAACCATTCCAAACACAAACAAAGATTTAAAAATCCACATCAACAGCATATTCTACAAAAGGATGAACAAATGACGTACAGGCATCAGCAGTAAATATATATTTCGGCTAGGTGTACGGTGTTTTGAATGTGTATACAGCAAGTGCGCTGTGCGCTTATCAAGTCGATTGTCAAAACGACATAACTTCGTAAACACCTCTACACTTGACACTGAGCCGAATAACACATGCATGCGTTTTTATTTCAACCTAATTTGAAGCGAGTATGCCATACTTGACTACATGTCATATCCCCCCTCGCCAAGCATCTTTAATTGTCCAATACGATGACTCAGTTCGCCGCGACACTGGCTACTCGACTCCGAAGCCAAGGCCGTGTCGTGCATTGTTGCCAGTACAGCGAAGTGGCGAAAACATAGTCAATTTCATTACATATTTAACAATTAATATATGGTGATTATGATTGTTTTCGAGAAAGAATTTGTTGTAAATGGAGTCTACTTAGGTAAATAGACGTCTTGGTACACCTTTACATAAGAGGTGAACGATCCCTTTAATGTTGTTGGACATTTCCCCTTCTTTAGCCTGTAGTTTTTTTCCTTTGCGGCAAATACAAAAATATCTCAAACAAATGTTTGAGAGGCTCCTTTTCTGAAAAAAAGTATGTATGACTCAGACCTCTAGTGCAAATACATCGCGCAGTATGATATTTTGAAGGACACAGAGTGGGTGCTACGGGATGCGTCAACGCGCCATCTAATTTAAGTAGGATCCCAAATTCAATGGAAAATCGTGATACAAGCAAATCCTTTGGCAAAGTTGTTCTATGAAACATTAAAAACGGTTTATCTTGTGGTATTGATCCATTTACCCCGTAAAATTCAATATGGCGGCCATTTTCCAAAATGGCTACCATAAGTACTG
The DNA here is from genome assembly GCA_024449915.1 of Sweltsa coloradensis. Lineage (NCBI taxonomy): Eukaryota > Metazoa > Arthropoda > Insecta > Plecoptera > Chloroperlidae > Sweltsa > Sweltsa coloradensis. The sequence goes on from JAMZAV010000087.1 coordinate 1,473,826, forward strand.
AATTTGCATTTTTCAACGCACAACTATTAATGAGGAGTCATTTTCAACTAACTTGAGGTTGCTGACCAAATAACACATTAAAAACCTTTTTCGGCGACAATTCGAGCGCTGTTTTGAACGAAAATGTTCAAATTTTGACTTTATTTTGAGCATGGTAATAATAACGAAACCTAAGTCACTCTTAGTCTAAGTCACGCTATCTGAACTCAACCCTCGAAAAATCCACTCGCCAGCTCGCCACTGGCGAGTTACAAAAATCTCCTGGCGAGTTGACATATTTAATCCCTTGTCCCAATACCACTGGTAAATCCCTCAAAGCAATTCAAATCAAAACTAACATTTTTTTTTTTTTAAATATCGAGCAGCGGCAGTCCTAGTGGAACCGAGAAAATGAAGTTGTCGGCACTTTGAACCCCCCCCCCCCCCCTTCCAATCCTTCAAACCTTACCAACTACAATGAGCAGGGCAAAGACTCGACCCACAGATATGGGCCTTTTTATGACATGCCGGCGGACAGTTGGGCACTAGTCGCATGCAAACAAAAGGAAGGTTTGTATTAGCAGCAAATTCAGGATACGTGTTGGTGTTGTAGACAGATCAGTGTTATACATTGAGTTGCTTTGCGAGACAAGTCATGTGATTTTAGACAATAATTAATCATTTGTGTCCAGTGTTAGTGAGTGTCATTACATCACAATATCGGCTTCCTATTCGTCATTGAAATTTGCCTAAAAACGTGTTTCAGGTCACTTAACTAGGGGTATTTTTCAAAAAATTTCGCCTTTGGCAAAATAGCCTCCGACGGCTGGGCTTTGCCCCAGACCCCGGATTGCCGCGCCAACCTCGTAGCGAAGTGGATTTGAGATCCGGCGAGTCCATTACCTCGCAATTTTTCGAGGGTTGTCTGAACTCAGTAAAATGTACAGATAATTTTTATTTTAAGGCATACATTAAAATCAGTTTTGTGATTGCTAGTTCAATAACAATAAACCAATAACAACAATGTTTATATCACGAGATTGTAGTCTTTCATTGTCTAGTACCATATGAGCATGTGAAATACTGTCTTTGTCCGGGTGAATGTGGCAAGAACTTGCTAACTAGACGATTTGGTGATTGGTTGAAATGTAACAGTCTATTGGTGTGTGTCACTGCATGAATTGAGTGAGTTCAATCACGTTTCCAGTTGCTTGACCAATGTTGACCAGTCCATGTCTTAGTCGAAGGCAATATGGTTTGCTGCTTAGCATGATGTCCTCTTGCAACGAGATTATGGCATTGCATCTCTTTGGACTATCACCTATGGGCAGAGGGAGACTGCAATAATTCTTGGACACTGGACGTTTACTCCTAACTTGTACAATAATATTCAATGTGTTTGGCCAATACACACACAACTGATAATATGGGTAATATTGGTATGCCCATGTCGGTACTTTACAATCATGCAATACATTTCACATCTAAATTATGGTCAAATTAGTCGATACTCAGGAATCGTTGTTATAAACACACATATAAAAAATAAAATATAACTCTATAAAACCTTTGCCATAGGGCATATTACATAATATTTATATAGTATTCTGGCATTATGAGTAAGCCATCAAGCAACTTAAATTTGATTGAATTCAGTGACACACGACATGACAGCACAATGAACACATCATCAATAGAGTTACAATTTTCAAAATTCAACCAATCACGAAATCGTCTGCAAGTTCTTACAATCTTACCAGATCCACAAGTCTGCGACAGTATTTCACATACACAAACGGTGGTACCAGCAAATGAAACACTACAATGCTGTACAAATAAAGTAAAATCATTACACGGCAGAGTTGGGGCAGCAAGTGTACAATGCAACACATGGTGAAGTAGGCCGTATAAACTGGCGTATACACTGTATAGGAGTGTATAAGAACTGCTAGCGCTAGAAAAGTTTCGTAAACACACTGGTTTTGCTTATGATACGAGTGATAAGCAATAATGACAGTCTTATATCCATGGTCGTAACAAGCATCGAGTGACGGTCACGTCTTTGTTATTTTTCTCGATTGTTTTCTCTTAAAAAATCTCTGAAGCTCACCAGATCGAAAGTATAAAATCATCCCCCGGACCCCATTTTAATGTGCCGCCACTGCCAATCATGACGTAACCAGATTTATAGCCAGTAAAAATACAGTTTTCAATCTGGAATGCGAATGTCATAGAATTTAATCCTCAGTCGCTCCGCTCCCTCGTCTTAAGACTTAAGCAATGTTATGTATGTAGGTAACTAATGTTCATCAATGAATATGCACATATTCAGCCGAAAAAATATTAATTTTTAACATTACATACTAATGAGGAGTGTACAGCAATACAAAGAAGTTCTGTATTCTACTTTACGGAGCTATTGAAATTTCACATGCTCGTTATAAGTCAGTTCCAGGCAAGGTGAAATCTTCGTCATATGACCTGATAAGAGACAAAGAGAACCAATAAATGCTTAATAAAATTGGAAGTATGCCCCTTATTTTATATTGCAAGAGTAATGTTTTCACATATTTTAATAAAATGATATATCGCTATACTGTTTTCTTCGTTCAAACTCCTAGTAGTAGCAGCTGTATGTTAGCACGTTAAACTAACTTTAATTTATTGAACTGGGCATCACAGAACTGATTTAAATGTTTGTTTTTTTTTTTTTTTGATTAAGGACGCGTCAACCGTTAGGTCATAATGCATCACTCTAACCTAGGGGGGGGGGGGGGGGGGGAAGGGGCCCATGCTGGTCAGAACCAGCCATGGGTAAGGGGATGAAAGGGGGTTCTCACGTCGCGGTCGACATTGTCTTCGTCATCGTTCGTGGTGTCATTGTCGTCATCGTCGTCAAGGGAAGGGGGCAAGGTCCTCGACGACGGTTGCCAGAGTTTGCCTCTAATTGCCTATTAAAATATAATATATGTAAAATAATATATAATATTTATTATATATTTCGCTGTACATTTTCTGAGTTAGGATAGTGTGTTTCATCTCCGGTGACACGGTATTATGCGAAAAAGACACCAAACTCGACTTGGGTTTCGTTATTATTACCATGCTAAAAATAAAGTCAAAATTTGAACACTTTCGTTCAAAACAGCGCTCGAATTGTCGCCAAAAAAGGTTTTTAATGTGTTATTTGTATTCAGAAATCTCAAGTTAGTTGAAAATGACTCCTCATTCATAGTTGTGCGTTGAAAAAAGCAAATTCAGTACTTATTGTAGCCATTTTGGGAAAATGGCCGCCATATTGAATTGGGTAAATGGATCAATACCACAAGATAAACCGTTTTTAATGTTTCATAGAACAACTTTGCCAAAGGATTTGCTTGTATCACGATTTTCCATTGAATTTGGGATCCCACTTAAATTAGATGGCGCGTTGACGCATCCCACGTAGCACCCACTCTGTGTCCTTCAAAATATCATACTGCACGATGTATTTGCAGTAGAGGTCTGAGTCATACATACTTTTTTTCAGAAAAGGAGCCTCTCAAACATTTGTTTGAGATATTTTTGTATTTGCCGCCAAGGAAAAAATCTACAGGCTAAAGAAGGGGAAATGTCCAACAACATTAATAACAAATTTGAAATAGTCATCATAATAGTCATTAGAGGAGGTACGATAAAATACATTTCCTAAAAAATTTGAAGTATGAACCTTCCTGAACATATCACACACTACTTTGCTCACACGAAATATTTCTACAGGCAAAGCCAGGGTCATGTTTGAAGGAACGTAATATTTCTCTTCCGCCATCTTGATGACGTCATTTAGGCCCTTTCCACATCGGTAAATTTCGGTAAACTCGGCTTTCCTACATTCTTGACTCATGTTCTTTCAATTTCAAGCGTCAAAGGTTGGTCACCAAAATCTTGCCACTATCCTGCGAAATCATCGACACCTTGCTCCCCTATATTGGGACAACCTGTCCCACGCACGCAAGCAGTTCTGTTCACGATTACCAGGCAAGAGTGACACTCCGCTAGTTTCAGGTACACCAATTCTAGTACCCCCTCGACCAGAAGTAAATCAAGGGTAACCTTTATAAATAAATAAATAAATTGTATTAAGAGTCTACCCACTCAGATTTATAAATGATTTTCAGTGGGGGACAGTAAACCAAATCGACCAAACCAACACTGTAGGCACCGACGCAATCGATGAGTGAGCGATAACCAACCAAAGATCAATATTTTTAATAGGAAATATAGCAATCAGTGGTATGGACAGTGCGAACACCCGTGGATCAACACCAGAATCAACAAGGCCGATTCAGAACATTTTTTAATTTATTATGTGCCCAGTTGCTAGGACAGCTCCAAAGTCACCGTTTACAAACTCCTAAGACAAGAACTGATGGACTTTAGTCCAAATCAGAAGAAAATATCAGAAGTAATCGAACCCTGGACCTTCTGCATTGGACGCAGGTAGGCTAACCACAAGACCAACCAACCGACACTCACTCGGCAATTCTCGGTTTTGTTATTAAAAGCACGCAGCCGATGGGCAAGGAGTGGACGGCTTGCCTTATTTATGTATAACTAGAAAAATTGTCCATAATTGATTTCTACACTAGAAATAAGCCTGCACTAGGTTATGCAGTGTTTGGTAAATACATAAATATAAACAATACAAACCTTGTGTTGATTAACTATGCCCAGGGCCCAGTGTTTAGATGCAATAATAAAATAGGTCTGCCATTTTCCCCCACGGCCCGTTAGATGACGTCATCGAGTGATGGCTGAGAATATAACAACGCCAGAACAAACCAAATATTCACGAGGAGGTCGATAACGGTAAGTATCTTCCAGACCCCTTGATTTAGTTCTGATGCCGGGAGTACACCAGGGGCTGAGTGAGAGAAGGAGCTAGGGTCAAGCGAGGTAAAAATGATACAGAAAACTACACTTTGCTATGTACAGCTTAATTATATCTGCTTATGATAAAAATGTATATTCTTATGACATGGAAATTTGATTCTGCATTCAACCGGACAGTTTATTTTTAGTTTTTATAGCCATTTACATATTTAAATAAATAAAATGTGCGTATCATTTTTACCCAGCACTTTGGGCAAAAATGATACACGTGTGTTTAAAAATGATACACTGTGTTTTAAGCCCTTAAAAACATAGCTAGAGGTTAGGAAGAGGGAAAATAATGATACACATGTATAATTTGATTAACAATCTACAAAATAGTCATACCGATGTCATTTTTAAATATTGTTTTTCATTTTTGAATGGAACCATTTGTATCCTGGGAAACTGGCCTAGGCCTAGGCCTCCAAGACCTGGCTGCAGACCTTTGATTTGGCCTGAGCTCAAAATAAGGCCATCATAATCTTAAGAAGCTTAAAATATTTAAATGGTACTATTCACAATTAATTTAATCCACAAAAAGAGTCTTTAAATTCACCTTGAAAATTGTTTGAGCTGAATTAACATGTGTTTTGGTCAGCCATTGACCATATCATTTTTACCCCAAAGAGTGTATCATTTTTGTACCTCAACTTTCAACTTCAATTCCTGCCACATGGCTCTAGGTAGCAGCACTCTGCAGTGCTTTCTAATGGCGTATTCCATTGGCCGCACTAGTGCGCACTGAGTGCGATTGTCATGTTCCATTGGGAATTTGAGTTCGCATTACGTCAACTTTCGCGTGTTCCATTGGACGCACTGCACTCGGCGAGTGCATAAAAACCCGCACTGAGGCGCACTGGCTTCAAGGTTCAGTGCGACAAATTGAGTGCAATATTTGACGCGGGACATTTGTATTTGTTGTTGGAGATATGGAAACGTCAGACAGCAGCAATAAAGAAGATTTGTTATTATAATATGCTAAACTCAAACGAAGTGAACAATACAATATTTTAGGGTTTCATAATTTACGATGTCGTTAATTAGCAGCTATTCTGACAATGAGTAGGGGTAGGCCCCTATGTATGTATGTTATTGATAGGACTAGGCCTAGAGCTAGGGCTTTGGGTTTATAACGCACCATTATAAGCCCAAAGGAAGGGCCTAGGCTAGGCCTAGAGCTAGGGCTTTGGGTTTATAATGCATCATTATAAACCCAAAGGCTAGGCCCTAGAGCTAGGGCCTAGGCTTATACTCCGTGTAGCCAAGAATCATGATTATGCCGAAGTAAGGCCTAGGTCTAATTATTTGTTTTTTTATCGTTTTAGTTTCGAATAAAGTTCTTGTTGTCGGGCCCTTTGATCCAGTTACTATTCTAAGTCCATGCTTTGATAAGGTATTTTATTGTCACTTTTATTTACTCCCATCAGCTGATCAGCGTCTGGAAAGGACGCCATGTTTGCACGATTTGCACATTTTTCGTGTTCCATTGGGAACTGCACTGACAGGCGCACTGCTTCGCACCGGGCGAGTGCTATGTCGTATTTGCACTCGTCGAGTGCGCACTGAGTGCATGCCAATGGAATACGCCATTAGTAAAGTGCAGCATTGACAATGATTGGAAACAGAGAGTGGTAAATTTGAATGAGTAGTGGCAGAGATTTCATTGAAAGTGTAAGCATCCGTATACAAAGTTTTTTGGCAAGTTTTACAGGCACATTTCAATTAATTATTTCAAGTTTATTGCCATCTACTAACATAGCTATAATTAATATAATATATAAGACTAAATAATGAGTTATTATTACCAAAAGAAAAAAATGAAAAAAGTTAATAAATACTTATCAAAATGCCACTGTATCATTTTTGCCCAATATTTTGTGTGTATCATTTTTACCTCACGAGACCCTATGCCACATATTGCAAATTTTGTTATTATTAAGGTACTAGATAAACTGCTGTCTACATTTTTTTTATATAACAATTTTATAAACTATACCAACTATTTTATAGTTGAGCAAACCTATAATCTTTAAAAAAAAATGCAGTTATTCGAATAGAAATGTGGACTCAGCAGTTTAATCTACGAAAAGACTAAAACCTTACCTATCTAAAAAAAAATTGACATTTGACATAGCCAGAGGCATTTGTTTTTTGCAAATAGCTAAAAATTTGTAAGAGTTGAAATTTGTTTTAACTTTTAAAAGCTATATAAAGTCAAAATGTATGTTTATTGTTTACCAAAGAAAAATTAGATTAATTTTGCAATTTTTGGCTTTGAAAGTGCTTTTATTACTGAGTTGAGTAGTAATAGTAATAATTTATCTGAAATTGCAAATGAAAAGTCGAAAAAGATCTGCTTCACGGTAAATTTGTTTGTATCTGCTACAATATATATCTTGCGGGCTATCAGACAATTTGTACAGAGGAAGTAGGTCTACATGCAAATACTGTGTTAAAAATATTTTTTTTAATTGATGCTTCTTTTCATATTTCTGAGCAATTTATGGCCAATAAAAACACAATATCGAAATAACATTAAAATCTAAAAATCTTTAAGCTAAGTTTGGAAAATAATAAGTATCTACTACATTTATTTACTTCTGGTCGAGGGTGTTCCAAGAACGGTGAATAAAGAACGTGACCATCACAATGAAACAAGCAACCCAGTAAGGAGGTGAACTCAGGATCGTAAGAGGATTGTTGTGATGGCTTTCAGCGTTTTGTAATTGTTCGGCATTTATTAGGGCTGGGCAAAGTATTGATATTTCCATATGATATCAATATGTGGAAATATTTTTGATGTTGATATTTAAGCTCCATATCGAAATATAGAGACACAAAACACAAAACTGTCAAATTCTTTGTGATTTATTCATCCAAAATACAAACTTTTCTGTAACAATATGTTGCAACAGAGTGCTTGACAATATTAATTAAAACTTATTATTAGGTAGGCCTACAATAAAAACGATTTTCTCACAAAACAACTTTATCATATAAAATCATTGACTTTCCAATGCAGTCTGATTTGTTATCACAGCATTCTTTCTCTGTACATCGCGGCTCAAAAGGTACAGCTAAGTCTTAGTTCATGCCATAGCATTACTGAAATAATGAAGAGTGCAAGCTAGCTCCTGTTCCACGAAGCAGGCTCAATATCAGACCACAGGTGACGTCACAATTGGTAGCAGTAGCATGGGAAAGCTAAAATAAAATGTAAACAACTCTGTATGAATTTTAATTTGACATGAACTGTGTTCACGAGTAGAGGTGTACGAATCCCATTTTCTCATTCAAATCCGAATCCTGATCCCGAATACTATCTTCATATCCGAATCCAGTGAGATCTTTTCACCCTTATTTAAGGCTGTATTATCACTTATCAACCATGTCTGCATTGTTGTCATCAGTGTTACTCAAACCATTTTATTTAACTTCATCTGATTCGCATTCACAACAAGTAGCATCCGTGACATAGACAGAAGTAAGACCAATTGCCGAATCGATCAATATAATTGGGAGTTTCTCAGTTGTCTCATATCGATATTACCGACTAGTTTTGATTGCCATTTTCTTTGGTACCGGATTTGAACTCCAGTATAAATAAATACTTTTAATTGAATCATTGGGATTTAGATTTGAGAGACAAATCGAATTTGCACTTTCCTAGCTACTAGGTTACATTACACAAATAATATCGAAAAAGTAATAGCAAAACTCAACCTCAGACCGAATTAAATGATTTTGTTTTTAAGTGTGATCTTATTTTTCAAACTGCACTTTGCTTTTGATATTGAAGACAATTCACCAGTTACTCCTGTCAAACAAGAATTTTTAGAGGAAGAAATTATTGTGCAGAGACCTTCTAATACCTTCCTAAACAAGATACTAAAACCCCCTATGATCAGACTGGAGTGTTTGTTATTGTAGATCTACAAAATGGTTGGAGATAAAGAAAATGTTGCAATGGCAAAAGTATTTTACTATTTTATAATAAAAAAAGCACATTTTGATGTATTGTTTGTTCTAATATGATAAAATTTACTCTTTGAACATGTAAATAATATTACAACGCTAGTTTTTGTCCGTATAATTACTAAAAATTAGTAAAACATAGTTTTAATATTAATTCTTGAAACGGAACTTCAACAACAAACCATTGTTACATGAACAAAAGACCATCGCTAAGAAGATTATCTAGGCGCCCGTGGCAAATTATTCCATGGCATAGACGCTGGTGAGGTCAAAGAGCTTATAAAAATAAATGGTCGGGAAAGATAAAATAACAAACTTTGGCCCTCAATAAAAGTGACAATATTTAATTTAAATTATTTTTATCAACAGTATTGGCAGAGTCGATAAAGAAGTTTCCCCGTTGGAAAGGTCCTCCAACTCCCTATACCTTTAAGCCTTACGGACGTAAGTGTAGCCTAGGCCCAAGGCCACAATACAGTTTTCAGACGTAAGTACGCCCCTGGCATTCAAATCGAAACCTTAAGCAATCCTGATTGTTGGCCTAGCTCCTAAGCTTAGGTCTACTCCATCTGAAATTCCTCATCCATAAAGAGAGTTTGCTTTATGCGAAAACATTCGCCAACATTCAATCGTATTTGATATTTTGACGTTTCACGCCATTTGTCGTCAATAACTGTTAACTACAAGTAGAAAAGTGACGTAGTTTTATTGAAGTAGTTCCATCAATCGTCACACAGAGTCGCGCGGAAGGTTAGATTCCAAACGCCAAAAAACGACTTTTTATTTAACCCAGGGCGGTATAGGGAGTTGGAGGACCTCCCCAATGGAGAAACTTCTTTATCAACTCTGGTATTAATAAATGAAGGACTATCTTCTTCCTATACTAGAATCTACTGCCTCCTAGATGCTACTCGCGCGGCTCCTCGTTCCCTGCCAGTCCACGCAGCAGGTTTTGATTGTTGACCAGTCAGTCACACTTTTTTGCCACATGAGTATTTCTAGCCCTAGTTACCACCCCCAAGAGCTCCGTTTTGTTTTTGTTGTAGATATCATAGATAGGTACTAGTATAACCGATACGATTAAAATGTCATCTCAGTGTTTTATATTCAGACTTTCTATGATAAGCTTTATCTAATGTAGATCAATATACATTATACAAGGTATGTAGAATAATATTATTAATAATAATATAATAACATATTTCACGGTTATATAAATAACATTAATACAAAACATTAGTAATTGCTGAACAGCTAATTAAACGAGGGAGCGGAGCGACTGAGTGTCTCCATTCAACTCAAACGGCCCTCATTCTGTGATTCTGTCTGTCTGTACGTCGAAAATCAGCCGAACCGCTGAACAGATTGCGCTGAAATTTTAAACAGACATCCGGCACGAGTTTACTGAGAACTGTTAACAAAATCAGCTAGATCCATTGCGATTTAATCCCTGATTTTTTAAAATATCGATACCATTTGTTTAGTAGCAGCTAGCGGGACGAACTCAACGTGTCTCCCATGGCATAGTGGTGAGCATAGAGCCTACCGCACGGAGGGTTGGGGTTCGATACTCGTTAGTTTTGAACTTTTTTATATTTTTACACCTACATATTATTTTTGAGGGATGTGAAATGTGAAATAAAAATTAGGTGATTTTGTTTTATCTTGGAAATTTGTTAATGTTTCACTCTTATACGTTTTGAACACGATTCGCATTTTGAATGTTCAATTTAAACTAGGAAAACGCCAAAGTCGATGTTAAACGAGTGTGTGAGCCAAGTGTTGAGTACGCCTACCTGGAACATCGCCTTTTCTCCCATATACCTAAGGCACGATCTAGCCCAGTATGGGGAATGATACCGGGTACTATACTTATGGCTCACTCACTCGTTTAACAACGACTTTGGCGTTTCCCTAGTGTAGATAGTATGGCATTATTTGAGTCCGTAGCCTAGGCGTACGTAAGTGCAACCTACCGGTACGAGTATGACCATGAGGCAACTTTAAGATTGTCACGCAAAGTCTCCTAGGCCCTAGAGAAAAATAACAGGCCTATTAGCCCTTGTCTCAGGCTATCAGCCAGTGTTGGGTAAGTTCCCAAAAAAAACGAACTTTTAAAAGTTAAGTTACTTGGCCTTCAAAGGGAACTTTTAAAAGTTACAATTCCTTTACACAAAAAGGAACTTTTGAGTTCCTGAAATAATAAAAGTTCCTGATAAAAAGTTCCTTTATCAGATAAATTATGGTACATAGAATTTAGGTCGCGATTTTTTAGCCGTTTCGTCGCTAGAAAATATGACGGGTTCATTAATCGAGGTTATGCCTTCTAAAAATTCCAATCATTTTCGAATGAGCATCCCGGGGGCCACTTACTCAACTGCAATTAGGATCCTACCTATAGAATATAAAAAATAAGATTTAGGCCTACATACTTCGGTTTTATGAATTTTAATTTAGCAATTGAGCACCTTGTATGAAGGAAGAAGTGAGGATGATTGACTCGTAGTAAGTTTAGTGAAACTGTTTTTCTGCTGTTTTATCTTTTTCTTTAAATCCACTACAATAGCGCTACGAGCATCACCGATATATTTATCTAGGTGGCCGTTAGGGCGCCGTTGCCAAGCCGCGGTGCGCGTACAAACTAACGCACCTTATACACCAAGCAGAGTTGGGGTGATTTCGAGGTGTTACCCAGCCGTCATGTAACGTGATGTGAACTTGAAAACTATCACAATCGAGGGGATTTAGGTACCTGACAACACATGCCAAATTTTATTGGGGTACGACCATTCCTTCTTGGTGAAAAATGCTTGAAACATGCTCAAAATCACTTTAAGGATGTTAGCTACTCCTACTGCTACTACTGCTACTTACATCTAATACGTCGGCCCGCGATTCTGACAGACGGGTGGGGCTACAATGTTCATATTTTACATGGACATTAAGGTTATAGAATGATAGTCCTTTTGAAAAAAAAAGTTGAAAAAGTTTGTTGGAAGGCTTCCAAATAAGGTTTTAAAATAAGCCTTAAACACTTGGCATATAATCAACAAGTAACCATAGTTACTTGACACTTGTTGACGGTATAAGCAGAGTTAGGCGGGAAAGTGCGATACGTAAACAAATGGCGGACATTTAAAATTTTTCTTCTTTGTGTGGAACGAGAAAAGGTGTCATTATACTCTCATAAAACAAATCAGAAACCGTCCCTGGCCTAGGCCCAGATGTAGAAAATTATTTATAATACAACAGTGTAGGTCTAAAGTTCCATTAGGCTATAGGACTAGATAAATAAATACTTACACTACATGTTTGACAAGCCCTAGGCCTTTCTTAGCCAACCCTAGGCCAGCACTTCCTTGTTTTGACACACTTCCCGCACAAATAACTAGTTTTTTATTACTACAAGCCTAATGCAGATAAACAATGGTATGATAGTCCTAGGCTATTCCAAAATTTACGACAATAATAAGCTTTTTCTTTACTTTTAATAACCTCACGCAATCTCCTGTCACTTTTAATAAAAATGTAAAACAAAAGATGGTGAAAATTTTCAATATTCTTCTGATTATCTGATGATTTACATGGCTGTGGGTCAAGGCCGTCTAGATATATCGCTTCCCTCGTGTGGGTGCAGTGAAATAGGTGTAAAATTACATTAGTTGTGCGTTTGTTGTTACATGGGAAAGTTTTAATAGGATGTGAGTTGCCTAGACTTAACCAGTCCTTATACCGTCGTTATACCATGGTTATACCACCTATACCCAGGATGTACATGAATCCGGGCCTAGATATTTTACATCCTATTGTTATTGCTAATACCATAAAAATTAAATCAACTTTGATAAAAATATTATATTTTAACAAATAATTTTGTAATGGAACTTGAAAAAGTAATAAGATCACACACATAACAAAAACTTGTAGAAATACAGCCAAACCTTACACACTCAAAAGGAATGAGATCTAAAAAAAGGGCCAAGCTCATCTACCCTTCCACATTTGCGCATTCTTAATTCATAAACGTACAGTGTCCCATAACAGCATCCTCGAAAAGCTTGGCAAAATAGAATTTGCATGTTTACGTTTAAATTAATTACAAAAAAGAACTTGGATATAAAACTACTACGTTAAATTAATAATCGCAAATTCTATTTTGCCAAGCTTTTCGAGGATGCTGTTATGGGACACTGTACGTTTATGAATTAAGAATGCGCAAATGTGGAAGGGTAGATGAGCTTGGCCCTTTTTTTAGATCTCATTCCTTTTGAGTGTGTAAGGTTTGGCTGTATTTCTACAAGTTTTTTGTTATGTGTGTATCATATTTTGCATGATGATTCGAGTGATAATGTCGGCTTAAATTATATTCCTTTTGCACTGACAGCACTAACAAACACACAATACACTGTGGTTTATTGTCCTTATTTACACAGAAGAGGTAGTCAGATTCCCACTGCGGGTTAAAGGCCCTATTTTCACTATCAACAGACGATGTGCGCGAGAGGCCTACGGCTGGGTTGCGTCGTAGCCTCGATACCGTCAAGGTCGCAGAGAATCACCGCCACTACGATGCACATTGGTGTGATCCGTAAAAAAACACTAAAATAACCTCGTTTCTTGACACGACTTACATGCGTTTTACATTGACGTACTCGTTTTAGGACAACTTGAAAATAACAGTATGTTTTAAAGCTTATATAGTTATTATAGCAGAGCTTTTAGCTATTGCCGTTGAAGTATAAACCCATGTAATTCAGAATGTTTCTCGGGGGCCCAGGGGCCGGATGGAAGGGCTCCGCGGGCCGCCAGTAGGCCACCCCTGGTCTAGATTATAGACATTATTTCACACTCTTTTTGGAGAAGTTTATATTGGTGCTATGTACGTAGTTATTAAGGTTGCCGTTTGATAATATATATATCGATCGATACGATTACTACTCTCTGAAACAATCAATAATCGATTCAGTATTCCCGAAATCGGATTACGAGATTCTTCCAGGCGCTAGAAGGGTGTGGGGGGGGGGGGGGGGGGGGGGGGGGGGGGCAAATTCATTAGAAGATTCTGTGGGCCACAGCCGGGGTCTCTTTCGTCAAAGGCGAAAATATTTTTCACCATACTACAGTTATTTTGTCATGTTTTAACTGCACTCGGACTCTCTAAACGATGTTTTACTGCAACTACAGTAAGAACTCTCTTATCCGAGTTGGATGAGACCGGGGGCACCTCGGATTTGCGAAAAACTCGGATGGCGCGGTTCATTGGTTTATTTGCTCTCGTAGCATAGCCTGATATGGTAAAATGATATATGACACATGTAATGGATAAAGGAACATAAAATACACACAATACACTTCATACAGGGTATTCTAAATGATTTAATAGCTTGTAAATCAAGCTCACAAACACACGTACACAATTAGGCCTACATGTCGTAATAAAAACGTATGTCTAGGCCTAAACTCGACGCAGTAGGCCTAGGCCCAGAATGCAAACATAGGCCTAGGCCTAGGCCTAGGCCTAGCTCTCTTTCTCATGTGGAAAACCTCTCACTACTATGCCCGCGCTGAAGCTCTCGACGCAAGATAAAGTCTGGGAAAGAAATAAGATAAGCCCAGGAATAACAATTCAATGCGTCGTGATTACGAATTTCGTGAATCGGTTGAAACATGATTGCATCTAGTTCCACAACGACCATCTTTGAACAGCTGTGGCTGTGTGTGAGATGAGATGGTTGGATCGTATGCGCACGCGCAGGCGCGCGACGCACACTGATCTCTATATGCTCAGTAACACTGACGCTTACCGGCGATGCGCCCGACGCACACTGACCACTGAACTCTATATGCTCAGTGAACTGATGCAGACTGCTCGAAAGTCGCGCCGATCTATCTTCTTTGCACTCACTCGTAAGGCATGCCTTCAAATGTATGCGAGTACATTTAAAAAAAGTGCGGCGCGGCGTCTGTAATTATTTTTATGTTTTATTTACGTATTTAAAACTTATTTTTTTTTTTTTTTTTTTTTTTTTTTTTTTTTTTTTGGCGGCTCGGTTAACACGGTACATCGGATAAGCGGAGATCGGATAAGAGGGTTCTTACTGTATCTGCGATCTAAAAACAAAAAGTGAACGTGAAGTGGCCCATTTTAGTAAATTTCAACCTAAATTTTTTATGTAATGACAAAGCTTACAGGCAAACATATTCGTTTTACCAAGGTGACTGTGGTGACTGTCAAATTGTATAAGTGTAAGTGCATATTTACTACAGAAATTCTGGGATTAATATTTAAATCAAGTTAAGTTTTGCCCCCCCATTGCCCTTCCCCCCCCCCCCCCAAAATCCTAAATACTAAATAGTTTTCTCGGGTCTCAAATCTGATCCGTGATGTGTAACCGGCTGTCGTGAATGACAACTGATAACTGCGCATCTCCCAGCGCACAGCGACCGCCCCTCATGTATCCCCTCTCGCCCACCCTCTCTCTTTCTCTCTCTTCCCTCCCTCCGGCCAGCTCAAGCCACTGCCAGGCGCAGCTTACAGCAGACTCCAGTTTCGTCTTTGATCTCGTAGTGTGAGCTCGCAAGCAGACAGACTAGCAACTCGTGGCATACAGTCATGCATTGTACTTACTTGTATTTTCATGAAATAAACTCTATCACCACTTGTTCATCACAAAACTTGTCACCTAAACGTACGATACAAGGAACTAAACAATATTGTCGCAAATGGTCCGTCTCGTATGCGAGAAATAATGTTAATTTGATTCGATTATCGATAATCGATCGATGTAAAAATATCGATATTATCGTTTGATAATCGATTTCATACACTAGATTAGCTAGATACAAAAATTCATATCGAACGGCAACCCTAGTAGCTAGGCCTATGTACTTGATCAAAGTGAAATAAAGAGTGTTTATTATTATTATTTATTTGTCATATTCTATGTTCATTTCATACACAGTGTGGTAGGTGTGACCAAGATGTGATGAGGAGAAAGTGGGAGTTGAGAGCCTAAAGTTCAAGATGGAAAAGGATCGACAGCAATTGTATGGACACTTGAGAAGAATGGAGAAGAATAGAATCCCAAGACAAGCATTTGAGCAAGTTCACATGCAAGAGGAGAAGAGTGGGAAGACCTCAATGTAGATGACAAGACCAACACTACAGGCAGATGTGGAAGAGAGAGGAGAGGATTGGATAATGGATAGTGGTTGAAGAAAGAGAAAGCTGGTGGGAGGACAGGAAAAAATAGATAGTGCTGGTGTTGCGACAACAGAATGAGAAAGAGGGTGAAGTGCCAAGCTTGGTAGACTGGTGCTGATTCTGTGATGCCCAGGTTCAATGGTGGAAACACCCCTTTACCCAATTAAATTGTGTTGGGACAAAGTGTAGTGATGTATAGTAGTAGGGTACATTATTTTAAATTTAAGGCTTCCCTTATCCATCAAAACCAAAATTGCATACAACAGTAAGATGCACCTCCGTATTAAGCTTTTCAATTCTCAATTCTACGTGCAACATTTAATGGAGTAAATACAAATATGACAATAATTTGTCTCTTTGCAAAAATTAGACTGTCAAGCCAATATTAGCTAAATGTTTACCTCGGCCAGGTGGTTCAATGTCAACAAACGTCGATTTCTTCAGTGAAACACATTTATAATTTTTTAAATAGCAAAACGAGGTCATTCATTATTTCAATTTGATTGTAACAATATTTAAGGACAGCCCTAGTCAGGCTGCTCACCTGGCTACAAATTCTTAGTCATCTATTAACATTCATGATGCAACAGAATTCCGAATGTGGTAGCTAAACATGTAAGAAACAAAAGGTAACAGATGGCGGAAGCTAACAGTGGCGTAAGGGAACAAACTCACCGAAGTCGACATCATACAAGTCCTCAAAGTCGTCGTCGTCATCACTGTCCGAGGTGTAGTAATGACTGTCGGCGAAGTCTGGTCGCAGGTGCGTTACACACAGGTTATCACAGCTTACTTCGAGGAGCATGTCCATGTCATTCACCAAAGAAGATTTCTCAACCAATGTTCCTGGAAACACGGAAATTGGTTAACTGCCATTAGTAGAGATAATGAGAAATGGAAATATAAAAAACAAAATTTTGTTTTAAAAAAAAACAAATTTTGCATTTTTTGCAATTAAAAAAAAAATCAAAAATGTTGGTAAATTGTTTTTTTAAATTTAAAAAAAAAAGGCGGAGCCCCTTAAGATAGGTATGACATTGATTCCAAAAAGTTAGAATCGATCATTGTGACCCAAGAATCTATTCAGAATTGATTCCCAACAAAAAATAAATATTTATACGTGCCGTTATTTTGGTGAACTATTTCCGTAAAGCCCATGACGTCACGGTACGCTGTTGCGTTGTCGTCTTTTTACTATACCGCCTACCGCACGCGTAATATTCGGTCTGGACCGGCACTTCTACCATCCCCCTACATTTTGCACACTAAAAGGTTTAATTTTGCAAGTTATTTATTTTGCATTTTGATCAGTTTGATAAAATGTTGTTCGTTATTTCGCACTATACGCGAGATTTCGCAAAATTCGTGTTTTCAAAATGTGTTTTTTCCATCTCTAAATTATGTAATTCGTCAACAATATTACATTTAAAAAGGCAACAAAAACAACATTTTAAAAAAATCACAAATTTCGTTATCATCATTTTTCACTACCTATAGCACTTACCGGTAGTACTAAAATAGGGGTGGGCAAGAACACCAGAAATTGAAATTCCAGGGGAATATCAATAGTTGGATGAGCGTAGCGAGCGAAGTGAAGACTTTAATTTCACTGACCCCCAAAAAAATTTAGCTCGAGTGTTGCACGATTCCGGGCAAACGGCATAAGCGATCTTGATGAAAATTGGAGGGGACCTTCATTTTCTCTGAACTTAGACTTGCCACGTTTTTGGGTACAATCGATAAAATATTTCTCATGAATATCGTACTTTTATGATTTTTTTTTTCGATTTTTAGTGCGATATTTTCGTGACATTTGGTCCGATTCTGACCAAACGGGTAGGGCTACAACGTTCATATTTTCACATGGACATTAAGGTTATGGTGATGAAGTACCTTTTGAAAGAAAAAGTTGAAAAAGTTAGCCAGAATCCATAGAAATAAAGGTTTTAATTTAAGTTTTTCTATTTCTAGTGTGATATTTTCGTCACATTTGGGCCGATTCTGACCAAACGGGTGGGGCTACAACGTTCAGATTTCACATGGACATTAACGTTATGGTGATGTAGTACCTTTTGAAAGAAAAAGTTGAAAAAGTTAGCCAGAATCCATAGAAATAAAGGTATTAATATGAGTTTTTTGAGGCTTATAATAACAATTAACAAGTAACAATAGAAACTTGACAACAATCACATACAATGCATTCAAAAAGCATTTGCAAAGGAAAAGTGGTCCTACGCAAACAAATAACTTACAAAAAAAGGCTCATCCATCAACGCGGCGGGACTTAAACGTTTTCCTAGTATAGCAAGCATGAAGCAATATATTACTAGGAAAACGCCAAAGTCGTTCTTAAACGAGTGAGTGAGCCATGTGTTGAGTACCCGGTAACATTCCTTTTCTTCCCCCTACCTTAGGCCTCCCTAGCCTATCATAGGCTAGAGTGGAGCATTATGGCCTTACAGTTGACGCACCCTTATACCAACTAAAATGAAACAAAACCATTGTCGTTAAAATAATTCCTACATATTGACAGCCTATTTTTCAATTTATTATTTCTTGTAGGTTTAAAATTTAAATTGCAACAAATCTAGCTGATTTTGTTAGTTAGTTAGTTAGTTAGTTATTGTTGTTTTAGGGCACTCAACAGTAGAGTTATCAGTGCCCATGTCAAGTGTATTGGAATCTTCCAAATTTTCTTTTTCCATAATTGTGGATTACCAGCATGTTTTCTTCTTTCCAAGGGGAGGAACGTAAGGGGCGACGCGGGGAAACAAGGGGTGGACAGGCCTGTGCTGGTCAGAACCAGCCACAAGCATGTGGAGGGCAGGGGTTCCCCCACGTCATGGTCGTCTCCGTCTTGTGTCATCAATCATCATCCGTCCGTGTTGTCATTGTCGTCGCCGTCGGGGAAGTAGTAGTCAAAGGGAAGGGGTTCCCCGACGACGACCCAGAGCTCGCCATTAGTTTCAGGGAGTGAAACTCCCCTATTCACGGGCCAAACCGCGAGAAGGTGTCGAGTTGGAATTTGAAGGCCCGATTTTGTTAGCAGTTAGCAGTTCTCAGTAAACTCGTACCGGAATGTAAAAACAACTGAATGCTCAAAATGGCGACAATAATTGACTCCTCCCTTTTGTTTTCCGGGGCTAGTTTGGTGATACTCTGATTTCACATAAGCTTGCATATCCTTACAGCCTTGTGGAAATCCATGGTTAAATTTGCAGGTAGCCTAATCATAAAGTGTGAATATTTTAATAAAACCGTTTTCTATATAGAAATACTCTTAGGGTGACCATAATTATTCTAAAAGCAAAATCCGGGACAGTACTTTTGTTTTGTATTGACTTGTGTGGGCTACCCAGGGTCTGGGGCATAGCCCCAGGGAGGCAAAATATTTTTGGGGCAATTTTTCCCTCAAGATAGCCTGTAGTGAAATCTGAGACAGGTCGGATTGGGTTGGGGGCTGGCCTGTGCCTTGAGAGTGCGGCGCAAGTACAAGAGTCAGGTTCCAGGAAATAATAAGTAGGCGCAATGACTGACGCCAACGAGACACTCGACCCTTGATCGTTTCACCCCGCTCGCGGCTCGCCGGCAACCCCTTCCCCCTCAAGCCGAGACAAGTTCACTGCAGCAACAAAGTGGTAGCCCAGAGAGAGTTGTATTTTGTAGTATTAGTAGAGACGTGCAAAAATGTATTTTAAAGTTTGAAAATTCGTGTCTTAAAAATAAAAATTCCAAGATTTTTCGTTATTTACCAAAAAAAAAAAAAAAAATTGATAATGCACAACTAAAAAATTACCATAATTTTTTTTTTACGCCTAGTTTTGAATTATTACTTATTAGTATCACAAATTCCAGGACAATTTATGATTAATTTAAAAGAAAAACAAGCACATGACGGTACGCCTGAATAACGCCGAATCGATCGTGTGTAGTGTACTTGCCAATTTTCCTCCTAACCATTTTTTTCCAACACAAAAGAGTAGCGTGGTACGTAGGGGGATACGTAGGGGGGGAGCCCACATGACAGTGAGAATCAGTTTTAATTTTACGCATAATTTCAGCCTTCAGTTTTCAAAGTTTCCGACAGTTTTTACCACTTGATTAATTTCGACTACCCGGCACCTCCACCAAAATTACGAAATTATGCATTTTTTGTGTAATGTCAATATTTTGTTATGAAGTATTTTGAGCTAACTTGCGTAAACGATTATTACGATCTCAAAATCGCGTTAATTGACCCAGCACCTCCACCTTATGTACCAGCCAGGAATAGGATTCATTTAATTTCGACTAGGCCCCTACCTATCCAGCACCTCCACTAAAACTTTGAAATTTCGTGATCTAATTCGCGTTAAAAGACATATTTGCTTATTTCGCCACTAGTTTGCGATATCAACTAAAATATCGCGAAAATTCGCGAATTGGAAATTGGTACCATTCAATCACAATTCAGGTGATTCATGCGCAAACTGAATTTGAAGGGATTATTGCAACTTTTAAAAAAAATCGTGAATTTCGTTCTCACCATTTTTGCACATTAGTATTCATATTTACTAGGAAAACGCTTAAGTCCCGCCGCGTTGTTGGATGAGCGTATATGGTGCATTGAGATGCCATGTGTTACGCGGATTTTCTGTTGTTCTGTGAAAAAATCATTACTTAGTCGAAGATTTTTTTTAATTAAATTAAATTAAATAAAAAAATAACTTAATTTTTATAATTAAATTAAATAAAATTAAAAATTAACTTAATTGTTTTAATTAATCGTAATTTTTTTTAAAGAAAAAAATCGTAAAATTTCGATTGCGCTCAAATTTAACACGAATATATTAATTCATGAAATTAAGGTTCTGTGAAAAAATCATTACAATAGGATAAAGCATGTAGGTGTTATAAGTCAAAGAATTGTTTTAAAAAAGAAAAAAAAACGTAAAATTTGATTTTCATGAGAAATAATTTTTCGATTACGCTCAAATTTCACACGAATATCTAAATTCATAAAATTAAGGTTCTGTGAAAAAATCATTACAATCGGATAAAGCATGTAGGTGTTATAAGTCAAAGAAATTTCTTAAAAATCGAAAAAAAATCGTAAAATTGCGTTTTTATGAGAAAAAATTTCCCGATTGCGCTCAAAAACGTGGCAGTTCTAAGTTCAGAGATTTCGAAGGTCTCCATCAAATTTCATCGCAATCGGAGTATCGGTTTAGCCGGAATCGTGTTAACAAACACACAAAAATACAGAAAGAAAGAAAAAAAAAAAAAAACATTCCGGATTTTTTTTCTCCAGTGTAGTGAAATGGAATCTTCGCTTCGCTCGCTACGCTCGCTACGCTCATCCAAATATTATTTTCTATTAACTAGTATTGGCTTTCTTTTGAAAACTTATACTGTATATTAATATAAATTTAAATGGAAAATACGAATTAGGTGGATGAACTCTTAACCGGGACATTTTGCCGTCCCGAGAACTATTTTCGGGACACCGGGACAGGCCACAAAAAACGGGACGATCCCGGAAAATGGGGACGTCTGGTCACCCTAAATACTCTTTCAATGCAAACATAATTTATTCATATCATTTGGGGCAAGGTTTTGCATGTAATTCATTTCCATGAATCTCCAAACATTATCCCCAAAACAATTTGGCAATTTTGGCAACCGCAACATTCACCCGCATGTATTTGTGCATTGAGGAGGTAATAACTAATAAGGTATAATATGGGAGGTTAATAGATTTTGAAGCTTCAAATCACAATAGGCCCTAATCATATTTATTTCCTTATAATGAAAACCCATTTTCCCAAAAAATGTCTTTTCTCCCTTCTCACAATGTAGGCCCTGCCTACTTACCACCAACGACGAGCTTAAGTGGCACCTTGTTTGTTCGGAGTTTCACAGCAGCGCAAGCCGCCCTTGCAGTCTCATTAGACACGTGGTCACATCCACTGAAGTCAAACAGTCGCAGTTCGTTGCACAAAGTTACCACTCTGAAAAAACAGCACATAATAATATGATACTATATTATGTACATCAGCAGCAGTGTGCTCACTTAGGCCGCGTTCACACTAATTGGTTTAGTTATAAGGGGATAGGAAATACGTGTTAAATTGTTTATGTTGAAGTCTTAAGAAATTGTTATAACAAAAACAAACTTCTTACGGCGGACCAATCAGACGTCAATAATCCTTATGACGACCAATGAAAAGGAGTAACTTCATTATGACAGGCCACTGAAACATTAATAACCAATCAGGATATCGGATTTCTTATAACAATAACAATTTCTTAAGACTAAAACAAAGTTATGTGAATGCGGCCTTATAAAACACTCATGCAGAGGCTGGTATACATATATTGAGCAACGGTAGCGCGATCCTAGTTACTTTTAGTTATACGTTTTAATGTTGAATAGCCTAGTTTGCAAGTATATCAACGATCAATAACACTAACAGATAATGAACTGGTAATAGATTGACATTATTTCTAGTACACTTAAACTTAGTTTGTATATTTATTGTCGTATAATAACAAATGCATTAGTAGGGTTGTGCAAATTAGTAAAAATGCCTCCCCGGGTACGCGTCGATCTTATGGTCTTACGGAAATTACTAAATTTTAAGATTTGTTTACGATTAGGCCTACAAAGAAAGTGAAAAAAGAGTTTTTGTGAAGTAAGTCAATTATTTACATTATATTGACAGGTCGTCACTTTTAACTCCCACGTTCTAATGAACGTGAAAATGTTGACGTCTCGGGCGCCAGAGATGCTCGTTTCTAATGTCTAGCTGTTGAAAACGCACTTTTAGAAGGAACTGTATTGCCGGAATTCATAAATATCTCCGCCGGTCACTTATCGGCCGATTACAAAGAATAGTGGTGCGCGCGCAGCGAGGGCCTTCCCCGTTGTCCGCGTAATGTTCGGCTCTCGTCAGTGTTTGGAATGTCACTCACTCGAGCTCGACACAGACGAAAATTAGGGCGCTTATTAATGACGAATCACTTACTGCCGCCGCTGCGTGCTGACGAGTGAAAGACTGACCGGCGGCGGCGGTAGGTAAGGGGAATTTGAGCCGAAAAACAGTCAAACGAGTTCCCGATGACTCATTTCATTACAAGGCTTATTATCAACGGGCGGGTACCCCTTCACAGCCCTATGCATTAGCAATTGGGCAATTCCACAGATTTTTATGTTTCATACAAAAATCTTAAAATTGAGCTACAGTGTTAAAATTAGTCTTATTTAATGGAAAAACTGTGCTCTTTCTAATGGTGCTTACAAAAGTACAATTTTAAAATTATTTGACATAGTAAATCATGAAATTATATGTATGTTCGTTTCTGGAGGAAAACGTCTCGGATATTTCCTTCTTATTGTAAATATAAAAACTAGTATTGTAATGTAAGCTATATAAAATGAAAATATGTGCAATAATGTAACTAAAAAGTCACTTGAAATGAAATTGCAATTTCATCATTTCATTGGAAACCTTTTAAGATGCATTTGCCAAGTACTAAAATAAGTACCGCATAACTTGCGTCACAAACGTCACAAACAAAAATAAGTCAATAGATTAACACCCCATATTTCTAAACTGAAATTGTTCATAATTTATTTATAAGCTATTTACTTCCAGTATGCTCCCTATTTTTTGTTGTTATAATGTAGTGAACCAGTTTTGAGTATGCGCCTTGTTAAAGTTGGTCACAAACGTCACTTTTTGTTCCGCAAATCTTTCCTTCTTATTGGATGAGCGAAGCGAAGACTTCAATTTCACTGACCCCCCAAAAAATTTAGCTCCAATGTTTTTTTTGTTTTTTTTGGTTTGTTTTTTTTGTTTGTATTTTTGTCTGTTTGTTAGCAGGATTCCGGGCAAACGGCATAAGCGAACTTGATGAAAATTTGAGGGGACCTTTGAAATCTCTAAACTTAGAGGTGTATTGTTTTTGGGTACAATCGAAGAAATATTTCTCATGAATATCGTACTTTTACGATTTTTTTCGATTTTTAGTGCGATATTTTCGTGTCATTTGGGCCAATTCTGACCAAACGGGTGGGGCTACAACGTTCATATTATACATGGACATTAAGGTTATGGTAATGTAGTACCTTTTGAAAGAAAAAGTTGGAAAAATTAGCCAGAATCCATAGAAATAAAGCTTTTAATATAAGTTTTTTACGGTTTAGTGCGATATTTTCGTGCCATTTGGGCCGATTATGACCAAACGGGTGGGGCTACAACGTTCATTGGATGAGCGTAGCGAGCGAAGCGAAGATTCCATTTCACTACACTGGAGAAAAAAATCCGGAATGTTTTTTTTTTTTTTCTGTATTTTTGTGTGTTTGTTAACACGATTCCGGCTAAACCGATACTCCGATTGCGATGAAATTTGATGGAGACCTTCGAAATCTCTGAACTTAGAACTGCCACGTTTTTGAGCGCAATCGGGAAATTTTTTCTCATAAAAAACGCAATTTTACGATTTTTTTCGATTTTTAAAAAATTTCTTCGACTGTATATGTAGTGAACCAATTTCGAGTTTTGCCCTTGTTAAAGTTGGTCACAAACGTCACTTTTTGTTCCGCAAATCCAAGATTAACATTTAGCACAGTGCTGCACATTTCTGTTTTTCATTTGATCGGATATTATAATTTTGATTGTCATAATATAAGTAAGTCATATTACTTTCAGGCTTCTTAAATACTATTTTATTCCCATTATTTAATATTTAGGCCTTTCCCTATAGCAAATGCACTAAGAGGTATCGAGCAGAACATCGTTAAAAGTTATCTACTCCAAAAGTTGTGAATCCACGTGGGCCTCAGTTCAATTTTGATTAATCAAGTTTGTACAAGTTTAGTAATACTTCCCTAAAACAGGTTTATCTGATTTCAATTGGTGCTAATTTCAGAAGGTCACAAACGTCACATACAAATGTCACAAACGTCACGCTGGGACTTAAGTCAAAAAAATAAACAATTATCTATTTTTTTAGTTGAAACCAAAACTATTGTTTACTAAACAGTTTGATGTAGTTAACTCCAATTTGTTTCATAATTTTATGTGGCTTACTTTCACAGAATAATGACAACAAACTAAATGTTTTGTAAGTGTCACATTCTCTGCGTCACAAACGTAACAATTTAAAGGAGGACCGGCATGGCTAAGCAAAGTTGATTTACGTCTGAAATAAGTACGATTACCGAAAAAAGCATTTCTCTAAGTCAACTCGTTTTCGAGGTATTTGGTCTCCGTTTTTCATCTACTAGTGTGTGACGTCACACTGGCCTAGCCACTCAGCCCCAGCAGTGTAATATCGGACGGCAGAAAACGTTCATTCTTATATCTGATAAGCAATAAGCGCCATCATAATCAATTTTTGCATACATAGAGCAGAATATTCTCTTTAAAGTATGCCGCAAACAGAATTGAATTATGTTGATTAGGGGCTTGCCAATATAATTTAATACAAACACATGTGTTTTAACTTTTGCCTCCCGCACCGACCGCCTTGCGCTCAACTTGTTTAGGGCGAGTCCAGCAGGCTTCTTCCTCGCTCGCCACCGGATGGTCCATAATAAGCGCAGGGCTACCTTAAGGGGCTAGTAGTAAAACGAGAAAGTTCATAGCATTTTTATGAGAATTTAAACCAGCAAGCAAACCATGGTCCATGGTGCTATAATGATAATGCCAATACATGAAAAGGGCAATATTGAATTTGATGAGAATTTTGTGCATAACAGTTTGAGTAAAATCGTGCAACAGAGGAACAGGGTAGTTTATTAAGCAGTCGCTATACTTGCTCGCGCCCTGAACGCTTTCGGAAACAGCCGGTAGCGTGTGCCGAAGATTCCCGGTGAGGCCCGAACCATATTGCACGAATGGCAGGTGGAAGCGAGGAGACAAAAGTTAAAACGCGTTTTATTTTTCATTAAATAATTGCCAAGCCGCTAAGAGACATAATTCCAATCTGTTTGCGGCATGATCGTGCACGAATATTCTACTGTACGTATACGCATTTTGGTTATTCTGCCATTCATTGCGCGAAAGATATTATGAAGAACGTTTACTGCCGTGTGGTATTATATTGCCGCCTCGATCATCTTCTAGTGGCTAGGCCAGTATGTCGTCACACGCTAGTAGACAAAAAGGCTTGCGCAGAAACGGCAGGTACCATGCTGACTGACAGCTCTAATGCTGGCTCATTTAGTCGTTAAATAGTATCTAGAATACTATATTAAAATTTACCATCACCATGTCAGTCCTTTAAAAAAAGAAAAAAATTCAATGTAATTGGAAGTATTTTGTAAAATTTTGGAGTGAATACTTTTAAAGAAATGTCTGTTCTTCCATTATGTAAACTACATTATATTAAATAAAATCGTATTATGCTTCATATGTGAAAGCAAACTCAATATTTAGTGTGCGAAAGTCACAAACGTCACGGTGGAATCGCCCTATTAGCATTGTTATTCATATTTTGTATAGTGTTTCTGTATTTGTTATTATTTTGTTGTATTGTAAGTATTTGTCCCATGTACCGTATAGTACCGAATATAGGCCGACCCTGAACATAGGCCGACCCCTAACTTTGGTTATCGAAATTTTAAAAAAGGAATTTTTAATGATATATGTTTATTTAACGCGCCGTTATTCCTGTGGTCTGTTTCTGCGGAGCCAGTGCCAAGGTCGTTTTTCCCGCGCGGCCTATTGACGCGGAGCCCGTGATGACGTAGGGCTATGACGCAATCTCCAAGCAGACCGGTTCATAATGCCCAGTTATCTGTTCCTCGTCATACTTCACTCATCAGTTGGCCTGCAAGAGGCCTGGAGATAGCGTTGCGTCCTCCGTGCCTGCCTTATTGTTGGCGCAGCGCCAGACACAAGCAGTGATCTATACGTATTTCCTTGTCACACGGCGCTGTAACTTGGTGTTTGAAATTAGCGCGTCAAAATGCCGATGCTCGCATATAGGCCGAGGGGGGATTTTGAGACCTAAAATAATGAAAAAAAGGTCGGCCTATATTCGGTACTATACGGTATGTGCTATGTACACCAAGGGACATAAGTAGAGATACGTAATTTAGCGTTTTAGGTTTTTGATGCTAAATCGGAAAAAAAAATCGGAAATTTGGCAAAATGTTACAAAAATGCTAATTTTACTAAAAATAATGTTTTTCCATACCCTTAGAGAACTAGTTTGGCAATGTATTCTAACATTTTTTGTGGCTATATTGAATTTAAATGTTCCTATAATTCATCATTTAGCATTAGAAGTGCAAGAAACACCCCTCATTTAGGGTTTTAGTGAAAAGGAAAAAATAGATGCTACAAAATGCTAATTTTGGAAAAATTAATGCTAAATAATCTAAATATAAATGCTAAAAAAACGTATCTCTAGTACATAAGTTAATCAAGGGGTTATGAAAGATACTACTGTTATCGACCTCACTTGTGAATTTTCGGGTTTATTCTGGCATCCCTCGGTGCACTATATTCACAGAGCTATCACGTCTCAGAGCTGACGGTCACCTAATACAGGCCGGGGGAAAACATGGCGGCCCTATTTTACTTAGCATTTGGCATATTGGGATTTTTAAACACTGGGCCCAGCATGTAGTTAATACTAACACATACATTATGAATTCACCAAACACTGCATAACCTTAGCACAGGCTTATTTCTAGTGAAGAAATCCATTAGGGCAAGTTTTTGTAGTGACATAAATAAGGCAAGCCGTCCACTCCCTGCCCATTTGCTGGGGCTAGCTTTGTGTAATTAGTGCTAGCTTGGTGTGACTTTTAAAGGTGTCTTATCCAAGATTTGCCGAGTGAGTGTCGGTGGTGTCGGTAAAAGAGATTACCCTTCATTTAATTATGTCCCCGGGTGTACATGTCAGTGGACTGGAATAAAATAAGATTAACATGGACAAGTCAACACAACTCACAACTTTTTTAAATTAAATTAATAATTGAATTTACCTTGAGCAGCCAAAATCGTTAAAAGATGGACAGCCGCGGCATTCTAATATTTGAAGCTTAGGTGCATTCTCGGCAATGGCCATTAAGGCTAGGTCTGAGACTATTGCCATATAACTTATCTTTAAACTAGTCAATTGAGGAAGTTTGGCAATTGCAGCAATTCCACCATCACCAACGGTGGGATCTGCATGGGTACTGCAACCTACAAGGAAAATCAAGTACCGTTTACAATAGATTTGTGAAACTCAACTTTAATGGGAAGGAACTTAGGGGGGACTACAAGTTCTATTTGTTGAGAAGAACGGGATCAAGATCTATCTATACGTATGGAGTATTCGATTGGCATGCGTGCCTGTCATTGCGGTAGGCCTATCTAATCAAACTAAAAAAATCTAGTTTAGTTTAGATTGGAGACGGTTGACAGGTTGACAGGTTGGGAAAGCATAGAGAACATAAAGGGCTGGGCCCTTCAGGCTGGGCTTTATGTTCTCTATGCTTTCCCAACCTGTCAACCCTTCTCCAATCTAAACTTAACTAGCCAGTTGGCCTTTTCCAAACTTTTGTAAAAAAAAATTTAGTGCCATTTGAGTTGGTATCATATTTAAGCATTATGAATAGTTTTAGTTTGTTTAGAATTTGGGTTAAGAACCACATTCCAAACATACAGTTTATATTTCAATGTGTATTTATTAGCAGCCATAGAATAATAGTCATGCAAACATTACATAATAGACCTTGTATAAAATATTTATGTACCTATCCCGAAATCTTGGGCTTTTCTTAATTTTTAAATAATAGTGTCACAATAAGAGTCATCGTTTGCACAGAGGTCGTAGGCCAATGCTGTGTGCCAATCAAATACACTGACTCACACAGAGTGTACATAAAAAAAGCGAATCGAATACAAAAACCGCACCAGTGTAGCTAGTGCGACCAATCAAATACTATTAGTAGGTAGTACTACTATTTCATGTTTTGACAAGTAGGCCTATATTAATATAACAAAGTTGCCTAAGAGCAAGACTGGTACAGGCCCTTACGTAGGCCTTTATGTAAAAAAATATTACTTTTTTCTTACCAGAGATGTCGAGAAATTGAAGTTTCTTGCAGCCTCTTGCTATTGCCTCAAGGACTTCATCGGTAATAGAGCTGTTTTGACTTACATTCAGAGAAACTAGCTCTTTCAGATTTGAAATAGTTTTGAATGATAAGTGGGAGATATTTGGATAATACTGACGCATCGAAAGTGATGTTAGCTGCGTAAGTGCATTGAGCATGGCATTCAGATCCCTGCTACATAAGTTGATACATTGGTCAATGTCCAGATTACGGAGATTTGAAAACAAAGAAATGTGTTTGTTCATTGCATCAGAGAGTAGGCCGGTGCAACCATTCAATGATATACTTTCAATGGTTTCTTTGTTCAGTCCTTCCAAACAGCTACCCATTAACATACTGTTTCGAGACAGAATAACTGACTTGAGATTTTTACACAAAAAGAAAAAACTTTGTATATCCTGATCTTTCACTCCCGAAAAAGACTCCAAGTTCACGTGGCGCAGTTCTTGGCACTTGTAGCCGATAGCTTTCAAGCCAGGAGCCGTAAGAAGTAAACTGGCCAAATTTAAAGTATCTATGTTGGGACACTTATCAGCTGAAATGAGAAAAAATATTATTAGTAATATAATAGACCTACCTTATACGTAAAGAAAATTGACAGTGAGCAACAGATAACTAATTAACTCTATAGCAAGAATATTCCAAGGTGTATGTTGTTGCCATATTCAGCCTTGTTCTGGGATAGGCCCAGCCATCAATGTGGATAGTCACTCATAGTCATAAGTTATTACTAATTAGTCAAGTTTGTGATGTCGTATTTTTCCTACGAACAGTTTTGCAATTCTTATTTGTAGCAATTAATCAGAAATCTTTATCTTAACTTTTGATAATTTCTAGGGATGTGCGGTCCCAGGATTTGGTTTTGGTTCCGGTTCCGGGTAGTAAAGTACCCGATTTTTCGGTTCCGGTTCCATCAAATTATGAATAAAACCATTAATTTATGGATTACTGAGATTAACCACTTGACAACTTAACAGGCCAATGTAAAAACACACAAAATAATCAAAATAATAATAATAATAAAATTGCCAAATAATAGTAGTCTTTACGTGTATTACTTTATTATTAATAATAAATAATAATAATTAATAATCGTCATAACTCAGTTCCAACTATGTCAGGTTGAGTGGTGGTTTTCCACCATTATCTAGGGCATGAAACTAGATACTAAGATTGCCAGACTCAGTGTTTCTTCCTCATCATCTAACTCCTTCCACTCCACCAATTTACTCCACTCTCTTCTGTCCTCCCAAAGCTTGACTCTTGACACATGCTCCCACACTTCATCCGGTTTTCCAACGTCTTCTTGAATTAATCTTTCCCATTTCTCTCTTGGCCTTCCTACTCTTCTTTTCCCCTCCTACCTGCCGCTTCAAATACCCTCAAATACGTCTTGGAATCCTATCTCTGCCCATCCTTTTCATATGTCCAAACCATCTTAGACGTTCTCATCCTAGCTTAAACCTCAATCTCTCCAGTCCCAGTTCTTTTCTGATTACATTACTTCTTATCTTGTCCACCTTTGTAACTCCCTTGACACTTCTTAAAAACTTCATTTCTGCTGCTTCCAGCTGACTCTCTTCCTTTGTTCCACTGCCCATGTTACTGCCCCATATGTTATTATAGGTACAAAATATGCCTTATACAGCAAAATTTTACATTTTTGTGGGAACAACTCATTCCATAGTAACTTTCTCACCAATTGGTAAAACCCTTCTGCTTTTTGCACTCTAGATGACACTTCCCTACACACTTTTGCATCTAAATGATAAAAACAAAATATTTATGTGACAGGACTAAAATATCTATACACGTAGGCGTATGAGTGCGAGAGAGATAGTTGTGGCGATGTAACTTGTCGTAGCCAAGGTCGTAGCTGGCTGAGAGGAGGGGAGGGGCGTGCGCGGACACCGGTGCGCAAATGATCCACTTCACAACCGACTGTGCACGGGTGGGGATGACCGACTGAGAGGAGTGGGGGGACATGTGCCGACCCAAGTGCACATTCGATCCAGGCGGCCCGGCTGACTGTTCAAGTTGTTGTGTGGGAAAGTCTTCTACTGGCGAGAAGTCGTGACTTACGCGCGCGATTCAAATACCCGGAACCGAACCAAAGTCGGTTCCAAATTGACGCGCTTCGGCAAACCGAAATTTTGGGAACCCGCACACCCCTAATAATTTCTTTAGCCTCTTGGCCTAAGTATATACTTGGAAGATACGGACCGACGGGAGTAGGCCCTACGTCTACTCTAAAGGGACCTTGAGAAATAGCAAGTAACAACCTCGTTTTGTTATAAAATCAAATAAATTTCCACCCATGAAAATAGAAAAATTGAAATAAAAATCTTTCATTCAGTAGGCTCTGTATAAAAGCAGAATAATTAGTAATTACGGTACCTTATTTTGCTATATTAAAATAAACATTTAAATGAATTTTACTTTCACTGGAGATTTTTTTTAAATGTTAACTTTCAAGCCATGCCTGAAGTTAAACTTTTGCCAACACTAATTTGTAGGGAGATGTGAACGCTCAAAATTTGAACTCGAACTTAGAAAACATTCCGAGTTTGAGTGAAAAAAAGGTTTGAAGTTCAAAAAAAACGTTTTTTACTTATTTGTAGTGGTGTGCGGGCACCTATTATTTGACATGTCCAAAAATGTTTCTCAGTTTACAGGTACAAATTTAAAAACAAAAACATTAGATGGTGGAGGGGCCGGTCCAGAAGTTACATACTTTCTTCGTGGAGGTGCCAGTCCAGACTTATCACTATTTTTTTTACCTATTAGAAGTTATAGGGCCTAACTGTTTGATCCCTTTAAGTTCAGTTCGAGTTCGGTTGTTTAGAAATTTTTATGAAGCTCGAAGTTTTAATTTCATAACTATGAGAGTTTGAGTTTGAACTTGAAGTAAAAAGAGTGGGTTTGCACAACCGTACTAATTTGGCAAAAATTTGTTTAAAATGGCATAAGCCATTTAGAATTATTAACACCAACTCAACATTGTTGGTAGTTAAATATATATTAATTAAATTGGTATGATGAAGAAGTCTTACCTATCATGTACAGCACACCAGGGCTCAGGCTACTGGGATGATAAGATAGATCCACATTGACTAAACAGGACCCACAGCGCTCAATCAGTTGGGTTACGATTTTCATGGATAAGGGACGGGGCCGCAGTTCCAAATCAGAGAAGGTAAGAACTTTTGTAGTTAGCCACATACTACGGCTCACCTCCTGCCATCGCTTGCAAACTGGAAAATAGAATTTGATGTATTATTTATGTTTATGTACTGTAGAATTGAATTTTAGTCAAATGCAAATTTTATTTTGTATAAATTATTTATGTATTTACATCTATTTAATGTTGCAGGTGATCTTTTGTTGTGGGGAGATGATGAAGTAAAGGTTCAATCCCAAGTTGATGTATGGAGTGTAGTAACAGGAGAATTTATAGTCTGGTGTTTGGAAGTGACAAAAATGAAAACAATACCGATGACACGAGATACAACGAAGAATAAACAGAATTCTACTAAAGTCTGTGTCAGTTAGGAATGAATTACCTTTTCACCTTTCTTGACCTTGTGACAAAAAACGCCCTCCTACCCCACCCAGTCTAATAAAAATAAATTTATCGATTAAACAAAACTAACGAACAGGGTCGCCAGATAACGAAACATGCCACAGCTCAACTCAGTCAGCAAACACCCTAGTAACAGTAAGTTCAGATCTTGTTGTACTTTTAAATTGTTAAGTTGGTAGTAGCAAAAACAAAATAACATCTCTGCCTCGTGCTGCCCTTAGTGGCCATGAGAAAAACCATTGCGGGTTTAGTCGGGAAATAAAACCCAACAAGATCACGTAGTACTTTTTATTTCCCGAATTCCAAACCCACTAAAGCAAAGTAGTAAAAAAAACAAAGGTTTGGTACCCAGAACCGCAAGAGGCACTAAGGAGAAGAATCCCCCGCAGAAATCCAGTACGTTTTGGAGATACGGGGACCAACGGAAAGGGGGCCTAGACACGTTTGGAAAAAGTGAGGTTAAGAGGGTCAAGATGTGTACGGGAGAAGACAATCATCCCACTTTCCCCGGGGGCTCAACAGAAAAAAACTTCTCAGCATG
Organism: Sweltsa coloradensis; assembly: GCA_024449915.1. Taxonomy (NCBI): domain Eukaryota; kingdom Metazoa; phylum Arthropoda; class Insecta; order Plecoptera; family Chloroperlidae; genus Sweltsa; species Sweltsa coloradensis. The sequence continues at coordinate 1,507,124 of JAMZAV010000087.1, forward strand.
GAGGGCAAGAATAAAAGCAGAAATGCTGAAAAAAGAATGCGGGGGAAGCTTTATCGGGTACAACGAGAGCCCGACTATGTCCCCACCCCCACCGAGGTGAGGGCAAGGCGCCAGAAAAAAACTTGCCCCCTCCCCCAAAATCATGAAATAATGAAGACGACTAATGAACGACATTCTCGAATCGAGATTGGTCGGGGGCGTGGAAGTTTTTGGGGGGGAACAATCCCCAGAACAGTGAGTAGGGGCATGCTCAAAAAAAAGGGGACTCGCCCACGATGGTGAAGGGCGAAAGGCAAAACAGATACATAAAACCAGATGGTAAAAGAACAGGAGTTCAGATGGCGAGCTGCAGATAGGAAACCGGCAGCTAGCTATTTTTTTATCTGGATCCCGCCAGAATATGAGGATACCGTGAAAAACCCTATTGGAAAACCGGACAAGGTGAAGATCCCCACGATCAAAAGCAGATTATTAAATGCGAGAAGGAGGTTGCAGCAAAGTTGAAAATTTCACTAGGATCAAAACAAACAAGGCCAACGAGAGACAGTACCTCGAGAAGCCACCATGAAAAAGGGAAAAGGGGAAAACTTGTGGGGGAAGAAAGGGAAAAAAAAAAGAAAGAAAGTACAAGTTTTTTTTATGCCCGTGGAGGGAAGGGCACATCGGAAGGAATACCCCAAACTAAGGAATCAGAAGAGAAGGAGAGACGGAGAGAGAGGAAAAGGCCAAGACCCACCAAGAAAAGAAAGTTGCGACAAGGGAGCATGTTGCACTAACGAAAAGAAATTTTCACCGGGGGAGGGGGGTGGTCGGATGGGGGAGCCTCTGACCCCATGTCGGGGGAAAAAAAAGCCCATTTCACTCATGAGGCAGTAAAAGGTGAGGGGGAAATTTGGGGATGGTCCCCGTGGCCATTTGCGGGGATTGGCCCATTACGACCAATGTTTTGAGGAGTGTGGGGAAAGGTGTGGAGTGAAGAGGCTTCATGTCCCCAACCGCAGGGCGTTAATATTCAGGGGGGCAAATGGGGAGAAAAACTAGAATTCAGATCTAAGGTGGTATCAAAAAGGTGCTGAGGACGGAAAAATGATTTTTCAAACAAACAGGGGGGTCTCTCTACTTTTCTCAACCATGGAGGGGGTAGTACAGGGGGTTTAAAGGAAGAGTCAACAAAAAATTTCAAGAAAGCTTCTCGAGTTACAGTCCATGGGCAGCTAGGGGGGGGCCCCCAACCTCAATCCATGGGGAGGGGAGGAGGCTGGGGTTGGGGGCCCGACCTACAATAGGGGCACAAGAACGTGTGAACCATGCTATGGGAAAATGAAGAGAAAGAAGTTTCCCCCCTAAAGAAGGAGGGAGGGAGGGAGGGGCGGTGGGGGGGGGGGGGTGGGGGGGAGGACGGACCCCGGTAGGAAGGGCGCACCGCCTGAGGGGCCCAAGGGAGGAGGAAAGGGAAGGGGGGGGGCGACCCAAAGGGAAAAAAAGGGGGGGCAGGTCCAAAGGGAAAAACGGGGGCCCCAAACCCCCCAAAGGCCCCACCGAGGAGGAGGGAGGAAGGGGGTCCAGGCTGGGGGGGATGGGAACCCGAAAAACGGGGCGTTTGGCGGAGGGACGGAAGGGGGAAAAAACAGGGGACCCCAACACCCCGCGCCAAAACCCCTGGAGGGGGAAGGCAGTAGGGGTGGGGCTTTTTTGGGAAAATGGGAACCCCTGAAGGGGAAAGGGGGTTTTTTTCGTAACAGGGAGCATGGAATGCGGCCAAGATATTTAAGCACGGAGCAAAAATACACGTTTGAGGCCCTTTTAGGGAGTGTGTGGGCGGGACTTTGAAGAACTGGAACAAAAAGAAAATTTTGGGTTTACAATAACGGGGCCCCAATGGAAGACCCCAAGATGTGCAAAAAATACTGTCGGGGGTAACTTTGTAAGGATTTTTGGGGGTGCTTTTAGTCGTAGGAACTTTATGCCTTAATCAACCTAAGCTGGGCGAGTTTTTTGCCCAGCTTGAAAAGATTTGTATTTTTGGGGGTGTTTTTCTTTTAAATGTTATTGTTAGCCCTCTTCGTCGTCGCCTAGGGGGTAGTAAAACCCGTGGGGGTCGGAATAAAACCCCCCCCGACAGATTATTTTGAATTTAAAAAATAAGAAAGTAGTAAAAAACAAAAAAATCTGTTTAGGGCCTGGGAAAAAACTTTGGGTCGTTGGAAAAAATTCATACGTATTTATTTCTATCAAACTCAAATTTTAAAAAAAAAGTAATTTTCAAATTTTTGGGGATTAGGGTGGGCAAAAAAATCCTTGGGGTGATTTCGATGGGGAAAAAACCGATTTAAACGAAAAATTTGATTTCAAATTCCAAAATTTGAAAAATACACCAAAAAAAAATTAATTTGAATTTTTTTTTTTTTTGATGAGCGTAGCGAGCGAAGCGAAGATTCCATTTCACTACACTGGAGAAAAAAATCCGGAATGTTTTTTTTTTTGTATTTTTGTGTGTTTGTTCACGATTCCGGCTAAACCGATACTCCGATTGCGATGAAATTTTATTGAGGCCTTCGTAATCTCTGAACTTAGAACTGCCACGTTTTTTAGCGCAATCGGGAAATTGTTTTCTTATAAAAAACTCAATTTTACGATTTTTTTCGATTTTTAAAAAAATTCTTCGACTTATAACACCTACATGCTTTATCCAATTGTAATGATTTTTTCACAGAACCTAAATTTTATGAATTAAGATATTCGTGTAAAATTTGAGTGTAATCAAAAAATTATTTCTCATGAAAATCGAAATTTTACGGGTTTTTTCTTTTTTAAAACAATTCTTTGACTTATAATAACACCTACATGCTTTATCCTATTGTAATGATTTTTTCACAGAACCTTAGTTTCATGAATTAATATACCTACTCGTGTTAAATTTGAGCGCAATCGAATAATTATTTCTTATGAAAATTGCAATTTTACGATTTTTTCTTTTTAAAAAATTATGATTTATTAAAAAACATTAAGTTAATTTTTTATTTTATTTAATTTAATTTTAAAAAATCTTTGACTAAGTAATGATTTTTTCACAGAACAGAAAATCCGCGTAACACATGGCAGCCTAATGCACCAATTACGCTCATCCAACAACGCGGCGGGACTTAAGCGTTTTCCTAGTTTACAAACAATTACATTTCGATATATCGATATCATATCGAAATTTTTCGTCTGATATCGATTATTGAATGATACGTCATAGCCCAGCCCTAGAATAAATACAGGCCGTCCAAATTTACTAAGTAAATTGGCCAGTGGGTTAAGCAAGTATACTACGTACTTACTAAATGTGTCTTTATGATTGGAGAGAAATAACCAAATAAATGATAATCGATGATGTAAACTGAATTTAAAGTATCGATTTTGATGAAATTAATTATTAACATTTTAGAGGAAAAATAGATACTCTGTGTCAATTAAAACGAATCTTTAAAGTTTCCAACCAAAGGGTAAGGTATATTGGTGTAAAACACAATGATACAGTAAAATTCCCTGCCTAGATCGATCGTTTTTCTGAGCTATTGAAATACTATTGTCATACAACTACAGAGATACAGAAGAAGAATTTAAAGTAGTGCTGGGCTATGACATATCATTCAATTATCGATATCACACGAAAAATGTTGATATGATATCGATACATCAAAATGCAATTGTTTGTGATTTTTTTTTTTTTAATCATATGGTGCTGTAACGTGGCCAATGGGCTGGAAGGAAGAAAGTGCTATACAGGCAGCTGAGATGAAGTTCATACGCAGTGTGGCAGGTGTGACAAAGTTGGACAAGATACGAAGTAGTATGATAAGGAAGAAAGTAGGAGTAGAGAGCCTAAAGTTCAAGATGGGAAAGGAGCGACTACGATGGTATGGACATATGAGAAGAATGGAGAAGAATAGAATCCCAAGACAAGCATTTGAACTAAAGAATGATATGAGAAGAGTGGGAAGACCTCGAGATAGGTGGCAAGATCAAGTACAGGCAGATGTGGAGGAGAGAGGAGAGGAGTGGGAAGTGATTGAAGAGAGAGAAAGATGGTGGGAGGACAGGAAAAAGTGGAGAGAGTTGGTGTTACGACAAGAAAATGAGGAAGAAGATGAGGTGCTGAGCTTGGCAGGCCGGAGCTGATTCGGTGATGCCCAAGATTTAGGTGGAAACACCCCTTTACCCAACTAAACGATGTTGGAACAAAGTGTAGTGATATACAGTACAGCCCCGCTAATTCGGGCTAATTGTGTCCGGGTATAGCCCGGATTAGTGAAAACCCCGAATTAGACAGAAAATGTTTTTTTATCGCGTATTTTGATACATTTATGGTTAGTTTATCATTCGTGACCCTTCCGCTGTCATAAATACTTCTCTTTATGGCTTTAAAAGCGATAAGAACAGACCAGCTCGACCTTGTGGCTGGCTGCATACATCGAGAGAAAGAGAGTGATTGCGATTACGACTGAGAGATATTCTCTTTATGGCCCCATGCTCACGACCTGTGGCTGGCTGCATGCATCGAGAGAGAGTGAGAGCGCGCATGCGGCAGAGAGACAGGGAGAGGAAGAGCTTAAGAGATTGTGAACGTAGCATGTGTCGAGAGAAACAGCGAGAGCGCGCGTGGGGCAGAGAGAGAGAGGAGTGTAAGCGGAGTGAATTGGAGATTGAGTTATCACTGTAAAATAAACAAAACAAAGATTTGTCCCAATGAGATATGAAGTTTTATTACGTAAAAAAATAGTCGTGGCTCTTGAGTATGGGTCATCAAAGATAGCAGTACCATTCTTCTTTACTGACGTGACGTGTTTACAAACACTTTTAAATTTACGTTTTTTCGTTTTGCCTTATCCATTGTTTAAACAATAGCACTGCACTGCGCGTAATAAAAACAAACAGGAGTTACGAAACACACTTCCACAGATAGGGGATGTGACTGTACTGAAGAATGCTGGGGCAATGCACTAGCAAGGCCGTCTGTAGATGCTCGGTCATTGTAAGGGCGTGTTGGTGGCGGGGGGCAGGGAGGGGAGTCTGTCGGCCGGCTAGCCTCGTCTCGCTCGAGCGGTACAGACAGCACTCAGTCAGCTGTGGGCCTGCGGCGTTCTACTCGCTCCATAATGCACGGCTAGCGTCAAGACCCGAGTACCTTTCATTTAATTATTTTTAAATAATTTTTTTTTGGCCCGGCCCGAATTATCCAGAAACCCGAATAACCGGGACTCGAATTAACGAGGCCCTACTGTATATATAATCAAAAATCAAAAAATTATTAAGACGAGGGATTTTAAGGCAAGTGGAGACTTTTATATATGCAGGAAGTTTGTTAGCATGAGATGGAAAGATTCAACCAGAGATAGGTAGAAAGACACAATAATTCAATAAGCTGTTGGTTATTCCAATCTATTCAGGACCACACAATGATATTTAACAGGCTAGATCCCCAGTCTCCAATACGTCCGTACAGGGGCTAGAGTAACAAATTGAAGCGTCAATCTGACCTATTCAAGATGGCGATTTGGCGTTTCAATTTATGCTTGACATTATGTTTTAAATGTGATTAAGTATTTTTCTGGATTGTTTGATATGGTTTTAGCTTGTGCAGCTTGGGAATGCACAAACAGAAACAATAAGTTAAGAAGTTAGTAAGTAATCATTTGGTTTGGTGTTAATGGCTATTATGCTCACTTGTCAACCTGAAAGCACGCTTGAAAAATATTTGGGCTACAAATTGCTACAACCTACTTTAACATACAAACTGACCTTTTCAAGGTGGCTTCTAAATGACATGCCAGTGGACCAATGACTGGAGATCTAGCCTAAAATAGATGTAGAAATTGGCATACCAAAAAAGTGCCACCAGACATACATTTTTCTAATAATGACATATGCAGCTGAGATAAGGAATATGACAACACTAGATGAGAGTCTTGTGAAAGCTGTGGACATTAAGATTTTGAGAAGCATTGTAGGTAAGACCAGATGGGAACGAATACAAAATGAGGATATTCAATATCCAGCAGGCATAAGGAATTTAATGGACGACTTGGAGAGAGAAGTTTTAAGTGGTTTGAATGGCAAAAGGATGAAGATTGCAGAGAAGAATGATGGAATTGGAAATTCCAGGAAGAAGACCAAGGGGCAGACGACAACAATAGCAGGATTGTAAATAAATAAATAAATAAACTAGGAAGCTTCGCAAACGCTTTTTCAGGCGCGTTGTTGGATAAGCGTATGTTATTTTAAACGAAAAAAGCGTAAAATTGCGATTTCCATGAAAAATTATTTTTCATTGCGCTCAAATTTTACACAAATATATAAATTCATAAAATTAAGGTTATGTGAAAATATCATTACAATCGGATAAAGCATGTAGGTGTTATAAGTCGAAGAATTTTTTTTTTAAATCGAAAAAATCATAAAATTGCAAATTTTAATGAGGAATAATTTTTCGATTGCGCTCAAAAACGTGGCAGTTCTAAGTTACGAGATTTCGAAGGCCTCCAGAAAATTTCATCGAATTGGAGTATCGGTTTAGCCGGAATCGTGTTAACAAACACACAAAAATACAAACAGAAAAAATAAGAAAAACAAAAAAAATCGTAAAATTGCGATTTTCATGAGAAATAATCTTTCGATTGCACTAAAAAACGTGGCAGTTCTAAGTCCAGAGATTTTGAAGGCCTCCAGAAAATTTCATCGCAATTGGAGTATCGGTTTAGCTGGAATCGTGTTAACAAACACACAAAAATACAAACAAAAACAAAAAAGAAAAACGAAAAAAATCGGAAAATTGCGATTTTCATGAGAAATAATTTTTCGATCGATTTTTCGAATCGTGCAGTTCTAAGTTCAGAGATTTGAAAGGTCTCGAGAAAATTTCATCACAATTGGAGTATCGGTTTAGCCGGAATCGTGTTCACAGACACACAAAAATACAAACAGAAAAAAAAGGAAAAAAAACATTCCGGATTTTTTTCTACAGTGTAGTAGAATGGAATCTTCGCTTCGCTCGCTACGCTCATCCAATAAATTGTATTTAGAATCTACCCACTCAGTTATATACCTGATTTTCAGTGGGGGACAGTAAATCAAAGCGACTTAGCCAGCCCTGTAGGCCCCGACGCAATCGACGAGTGAGCGATAACCAACCAAAGATCAATATTTTTAATAGGAAATATAACAATCAGTGGTATGGACAGTGCGAACACCCGCGAATCAACGCCAGAATCAACAAGGCCGATTCAGCACAACTCTGAATTTATTATGTGCTTCGTTGCTAGGACGGCTCCAAAGTCACCGTTTACAAACTCCTAAGACAAGAACTGATGGACTTAAGTCCAAGTCAGAAGTTAAAAAACTTCTGACTTTGGCGGGAATCGAACCCTGGACCTTCTGCATTGGAAGCAGATACGCTAACCACAAGACCAACGAGCCACACTGTGTGTGTGAGGAAAGATGTGGAAAAGCGAAAAGGAGACTGGAATGTAGGGATACCAATACTTGGAAAACCCGTGATCTATACCAAGGCTAACGGCGGGTAATAATTGATCTATTTACTGTCATGAGTGTAGAAACTAGAAAGACAACTTAGGTATACAATATCTCTTGCTCCAGGCAAACATTTTATAGAAGGTCGGGGGTAAACAGATTGAATTGAGTGTAGGCCTAGCCTACATGAAGTTGAAGTTTGGGGACAATATTAAGCTACCTTTCAAAGTCAATCATTTTGTTTAAATCTGCATGCGTTTGCAACTCGTATCCCAATCCAATAGGTCAATTATAGTCTAGTAAATGTGTTATGATGATTTTAATGGACCAAGGCCAAGAATGCATAATCACAATCAGCCTTTTAACTAGTACCGTATCGGACCGAATATAGCGCAATGTTTTTTTCCGAAAATACTATCTCTAAAATAGCACTCGCGTTATTTTCGCGCTCTTGCATTTGAAATAGCGCCTGAACATAGGCCACCTACAATACAACTCCCGCGCATCGGCTGCTGCGCATAGCCCCGCCCACCCACTCGACGCCAGCTGATCCCGTGAGGCGGGCGGGTGACGTCATCACGGGCTACGCGGCAAAAGGCCGCGGGAATATCGCCGCGTATCACGGTTCATGGGTTCTGCGGAAAATGACCACCAAAATAACTGCGTACAATTAAAAGATTTTATTGTATTTTTATCATTTATTTATTTTTATTTTATTTATTTTATTTTTATTTTTATTTATTATATTTTTTTTTAAGTTGGCCTGTGTGAGCTTGTGCTTGGCCCTACCCTGTTAAAAAACATAGGACTAGGCCCTAACATTGTTCAAAATGTTTAGTTGTAAGAATGAAACTAAAGTCTATTCATTCATTGCATTGTAGCCTAAATAAAAAATGTTTCTTGTACATTTTAATTTTCTATGATTTTTCTTTTTTCTTGAAATGATTCTGAAAAATTGGGGGTCGTGTTATATTCAAGATCGTGCTATATTCGGTCCAATACCGTTTATTGTTAAATTTTGAAGTATTGGATGAGCGTAGCGAGCGAAGCGAAGATTCCATTTCACTACACTGGAGAAAAAAATCGGGAATGTTTTTTTTTCTCTTTTTTTTGTTGTATTTTTGTGTATTCGTTAACACGATTCCGGCTAAACCGATAGTCCAATTGCAATGAAATTTTCTGGAGACCTTTGAAATCTCTGAACTTAGAACAGCACGGTTCAAAAAATGTATTGAAAAATTATTTCTCATGAAAATTGCAATTTTACGATTTTTTTCGATTTTCTTGTTTTTTTCTGTTTGTATTTTTATGTGTTTGTTAACACGATTCCGGCTAAACCAATACTCCAATTGTGATGAAATTTTCTGGAGGCCTTCGAAATCTCTGAACTTAGAACTTCCACGTTTTTGAGCGCAATCAAAAGATTATTTCTCATGAAAATCGCAATTTTACGATTTTTTTCGATTTAAAAAAAATTTCTTCGACTTATAACACCATAATATGCTTTATCCGATTTTATTGATTTTTTCACAGAACCTTAATTTTATTAATTAAGAGATTCGTGTGAAATTTGAGCGCAATAGAAAAATTATTTCTCATGAATATCGAAATTTTACGGGTTTTTTCTTTTTTAAAACAGTTCTTTGACTTATATAACACCTACATGCTTTATCCTATTGTAATGATTTTTTCACAGAACCTTAATTTCATGAATTAATATATTAGTGTTAAATTTGAGCGCAATTGAATAATTATTTCTTATAAAAATTGCAATTTTACGATTTTTTTCTTTTTTTAAATTACGATTAACTAAAAATTTAAAAATTTAATTTAATTTTAAAAAAAATTCAACATAGTAATGATTTTTTCACAGAACAACAGAAAATCCGCATGCATGCATGCATGCACCAATTACGTTCATCCAACAACGCGCCTGAAAAAGCGTTTACGAAGCTTCCTAGTAAATTGTCAACAAATTTAAAAAATAGAAACAAGAAAAATTTTGTTTGAAAATACAAGTTGACCCTGGAAGCTGGAAATGGCAATGGATAATGATGATTGATGAACAAATTATAACATTTATGGCTAAATGTTGGTAAAATTGGAATTGGACATTGGATATGTTTGTTTACTTTACATATTTTTATTTTTGAAATAATCATGAAAATTAACATACCACGTTCAACCTTTACAAGATCCCTTTTTGGTAAGAGGGCAAAGATGAGTCTGAGGCAGTCGTCATTGAGCAGATGAAGCACACACTTTGACTCATCGATGTCGTTGTCGACGCCGCGCGTAACTAACTTACGTACGCGGGTAACCTTCCCACGCCCGCGATTAGCCGACCAAACTGACTGTTTCGTCCTCGGATACCACAGAATCCTACCATTGGCAAGAGTTTGAGGCTGGTGCTTCTGGTCCGCCTCGTTCACCGTAAGACGACGCCCGTGCAGAGGAATGCCACCAGTCTGGCACACTTCAATTGCACTATACATAAACAACAGCACAGATTAGATCTAGAGTTTTCTTTGATGTCAAATAATACGTGTAGTCTATACTGTACCATACATATGGCAAATACAAAACAATAACATGCGAGATTTACTCAATCATTCTTCTACCTTTTTAACCACCATTACATCACTATCAGTAAAGCAGACTGACTAACTAAATATAATATAATATTTAAATACTACTAGGAAAACGCCAAAGTTGTTGTTAGACGAGTGAGTGAGCCATGTGTACTCGTCGGTGACGAGTTAGACAGGTGCCACGACATCAGTCTCTCTTAGTATTAGTATTTGTATTAGTAGTTTTAGGGCGCTTTAACAGCTAAGATTATTCGCGCCTCCAAGATAAAACAATTTCTATAAGTGTGAGTTACCACCATGTACACTTCTTTCCAGGGGGAGGAACGTAAGGGGAGACGCAGGGGGACAAGGGGTGGACAGGCCTGTGCTGGTCAGAACCAGCCACAAGCGTATGGGGAGAGCAGAGGTTCCCCCAAGTCGTGGTCGTCGTCGTCTGTGTCATCATCTGTCCGTGTTGTCATTGTCGTCGCCGTCGGGGAGGTAGTCAAAGGGAAGCGGAAAGTTCCCTGACGACGATCCAGAGCTTGCCATTAGTTTCAGGGAGTGAAACTCCCCTAATCATGGGCCAAACAACGAGAAGGTTGCGAGTTGGACTTTGATGGCCCATCAGTCTCTCTTGTCTGGGCTAGGCCTATGTGAAGATGTGAGGAAATGGAACTGTGACAGGACAGGAGGAGTAGGCTGTAGGTCTTGGGCCTACGCAATGCACTCACTGTAAACAAGTCTTCTATTCCCATGGCTTAATAAAGTAGTGCTAGACTTGAACTATCAATTTTGGCGGCAATTATTGTTCGAGATTCTAAATTTTCACGTACCTACCGGTATGTAACCACAAGCTATAAAAAAATCTGAAAATAATTTTGAAATAGGCCTATTTTTTAAATTTTAATGTCAAAAGTATTTAGATTGGAGAAGGGTTGACAGGTTGGGAAAGCAAAGAGAACATAAATCCCAGCCTGAAGGGCTGGGGGCGACAAAACTTTTCACCTGCTGATGACAACTGCAGCTAATTTAAAGTTGTTACCTTAATCCACGACGCGTTTCGTCCTTCTGGGACTCATCAGGCAGATGGTGGCCACTAAAAATCAGCTAACTACATGCAAACAAAACTCACAACACATAACCAAACCTGTGGTAGGGCCACGCAAGAAGTAAATTCTGCATGCATGTTGTCATCATCAGCAAGGTTACTTCAAACACCATTCATACTGAGCCACACCGTCAGCACAACCAGTAAGGGGGCTTCCCTCCCAACTCTAGTGCTCGGGAGACAAAACATCCATGACTCACCCTGGATTCGAACCAGGACCCTTGGCAACAAGAGAAAAGCTGCCCCTTCTGTTGTTGCTCGGCCAGGGTGCATCTTCATTCATACTTAGAGAAAGGGTTAGAGATAGGAAGGGTGGAAAGTCACATAACAGCACAACCAGTGAGGGGGCTTCCCTCCTAGACTCTGGTGCTTGGGCGACAAAACAACCATGTCTTAACCTGGATTTGAACCAAGACCCGTGGCAACGAGAGAGGCTGCCCTACTAATTGTGACTGGGATCAGAAAACAAAAGGAAAAGACACTACAAGTTGCAAGCTCTTGGCTATGGCACAGGCACATGTGCTATACTAGCTCTTGGCTGCAGGTGAAGAGGTTGAAGGAAAAGAAGAGAAGGGTCTAACAGGTTCATCACCTGCTAGGGCCCCCCAGCAGGACAAGGAGTCAACCTTGTAAGGAACAAGGAAACACGGACCCACCAGAGGGAATAGTATGCTCGCTTATCTCAACCCCAAAGGTGAAGACAGATAGAAAGTGAAAGTGATAGGGTGTCAATCGACTGGTTGGTTCTAGTGTGAAAAATGCCTATCGGCTAGTTAGATTGAAGAAGGGTTGACAGGTTGGGAAAGCAAAGTCACAAAGACAATCACAGAAAGTCAGTCACAATTAGTAGGGCAGCCTCTCTCGTTGCCACGGGTCTTGGTTCAAATCCAGGTTAAGACATGGTTGTTTTGTTGCCCAAGCACCAGAATCTAGGAGGGAAGCCCCCTCACTGGTTGTGCTGTTATGTGACTTTCCACCCTTCCTATCTCTAACCCTTTCTCCAAGTATGAATGAAGAGGCACCCTGGCCGAGCAACAACAGAAGGGGCAGCTTTTCTCTTGTTGCCAAGGGTCCTGGTTCGAATCCAGGGTGAATCATGGATGTTTTGTCTCCCGAGCACTAGAGTTGGGAGGGAAGCCCCTTACTGGTTGTGCTGACGGTGTGGCTCAGCATGAATGGTGTTTGAAGTAAACTTGCTGATGATGACAACATGCATGCAGAATTTGCTTCTTGCGTGGCCCTACCACAGGTTTGGTTATGTGTTGTGAGTTTTGTTTGCATGTAGTTAGCTGATTTTTAGTGGCCACCATATCTGCCTGATGAATCCCAGAAGGACGAAACGCGTCGTGGATTAAGGTAACAACTTTAAATTAGCTGCAGTTGTCATCAGCAGGTGAAAAGTTTTGTTGCCCCCAGCCCTTCAGGCTGGGATTTATGTTCTCTTTGCTTTCCCAACCTGTCAACCCTTTTCCAATCTAACTAGCCGATAGGCATTTTTCACACTAGAATCAAAAGTATTTAGAATTAGATGTTAAAAATTTGTGTTTGGCATTGATATCAAATTTATAATTGAATCCCAACTCCGCCACTTTGCAGTTATAGGCCTAAGACTACAAGGCCAAAAGTCCTCTTTCATTCAGCCATCTTTAATGACACATGTAAAACACATCAGTACAAGGGTAATACAATAGCCATGCCTAGAACTAGGTTAATTAGAATTACATAACAAAAATATATAGGTATTTACGTTGCTGCATCTTCTGGCTTGTAGTACGTCACAAAGCCATAGGTTGGTTTTGTCCCAGCTTTAGTCCTGGCAAAATGAGCGTTCTGTATTTCGCCAAAGTCAGCAAAATAATCTCGCAGAGCATTTAAGGTTGTCTGTTGAAACCAAGATAGACGTTAAAAACTGTGCAAGTAGATGGTAGACCTATACCCTACTTAAGATGGTACGGTCACCAGTTTACTATGCCTACCTTATAGGCTATGTGGATGCCCAATCGTTAGATCCTCTGTAAATTGGTTTTATGTGAATAGGAGGACATGTGAAATAAATAGATAAATGAACATAAGAAAATAACTAAACAACAATTAAATGTAACAAGCCAAGTCGAAGACCTAAAACCTTTGGTCAAAAGTTTTTACAATTTTCAGAAAGTAGCGGTAAGTAAGCATATGGCCCAGCGAACATGGTTTCACCTTAAACTATCAAATAGAATATAAATTCCTAACTGCAGTGCGATTCTGTAAAATAGTCGCTATAATAGCGATAGCGATCACGGTTGATATGAAATATCAATCGTTATAAATTATCGTTATCGACCTGATTCTGTAAAATAGTCGCTACGGCCGCCATTTATCGTATCTTGATAGCATAGCGACTCCTTTTTCATTCTCGTTATCATAGCGATCGCTACCGTAACGATCGTTATATCATTTTTACAGAATCAGTCGACACGCAAAAATAGTCGCTAAAGTGCCGGATAACGATCGTTATCTTCCATAACGATTTTACAGAATCAGACCGCAGGCCGCTTCGCGAACGCTCTTTCCAGTCGCATTGATAGATGAGCATTTTTGGTTTACTATTTATTTATCTAGGTACCTACAGTTTTGTGTTATCATTGTTGATATGTTTAGTTTGTGTACGTTATGATACAAGAGCAAGTGAAAGAATGAACCATGTCTGCCTTAACAATACGAGGCAACCAGCTGCAAGCCTGCAAATCTGCGAGACTGAGAACCGACACGTGCCTCGTGTAACCAGCCGCGAAGAGGTCTGGGGCGGCGAGGTCATATCGTACTCTCGTTGCCCTAAAAGTAGGATTTTTATGACAAAATATTTCTTCAATTGTAGGACTATCCAAGATCTCAATATCAAAGTTCAGTGATTTTGAACGTTCCCTAAAGTTTCATCAAGATCGGAGTAGCCATTTGCCTGGTCTCCAGAGAGCCAAAAGTTACGGAAAAATCTTACCAAGAATCGGAATAAAATACAGTAAAAGTACGATATGCATAACAAATATTTCTAAAATTGTAGGTACCCGAAAACATGGCAGGCTTAGATTAAGACATGAGATTTTGAAGATCCCCTCAAATCTCATCAAAATCAGAGTAGCCGTCAGTCCGGTAGAGCGCGAACAAGATAAAAAAACATTAACAAAAAACTCGAGCTATTTTTATCAGGGTAGTGAAAGTGAAGTCTTTGCTACGCTCATCCAATCGTCGATTGCGTCGGGGCCTGCAGGGTTGGCTTGGTCGCTTTGATTTAAAGTCCCCCACTGAAAATCAGTTATAATAACTGAGTGGGTAGACTCTAAATAAAATTTATTTATTTATTTATTTATTTATTTATTTATGTACCTAACATGCATTCATTGACAATTCCACTTGCATCAAGCTTGCAAAATATGAGATAATAAATATTTTGCACTCAATTTTTTATAATGGACCTAAAAAACATAGTAAACATACCATAACAAAGAAAATATATGAATGCAAGAGCAACAGAAAGAGCATATCTGCCCCATAGTCCTTTTGTAGGCCTACATGTTACCCTTGTTACACAATATCCCCACACCCACAAGCTTCACTCAATTACAAACGGTTGTAATTAAATTATGAACACTATAATAAACTATAATAAAATAGGCTAATAAAAACAACTAAGTTACTATTAAACATGAATTCTTTAATACTTCTCATTTTTCTCATCTTTGTCTAAACTAACTTGAAGACCATGCTTTGCCACTGTGCTTAGGCCCCCTATAAAAATAAAATAAAATTTAGGTTTGGAATGCTGAACACTGGGCTAGGTAGCCTACCTGTCGACATAAAAATGTTCAATTTCCAGGGACAACTAAACCTAGGCCCTATGTATAATTAAAATATTGCAAAGCTAATTTAGAATCATTGTTAATTTCTGACAACATAGGCCTACTTATGAGTTGATTCTTTTCTTGCTTACCCTGGGGTTCACGTTTCCCACGTAGACTTTACGAATGGCCACTTTGTTTGACATTTCTGCACAGGACAAAAATAAACTGTTAGTTTTTTTAAACTTAACTTCTGCAAGTTTAGTACAAAGGCCTACGTACTATGTAGACAAAATGACCAATTTAAAATGAAAACAGAAGAAGAAAAGCAGTCTGTTCAAACTTCAACCTAGGACAGTGAGATGGTGAAATGAAAAGTTGACAAATTCAGTAGAGTTTGAATAGTCTGGAAGGAGCAAATAAGGAGAATGAAACATTAATATATAGCAAAGAAAACATAGGCATGCACACTGCCCTGGCAGACTTGGACCATGCCGGGTTTAATGTGTCATCTCAAAATATGGTTTAAGGTGATCAAATTGCAATCTAGGCTAAAAACAGACACATCCCAACCCCATGTAAAAATACCGTAAAACGAGACTACCGGTACTTTGAAACAAAATTACAACACTTTTGTTCTAGTGTTTAAAGTACTAATGGAAGGCCTATGCCTACCAATGGCAATAACCTTCATTTATTTAGCCTGCAAGTAGCCTTTAGGCAACTTATTTTTAAGGTTGCCGCAAGTCCAGGACACAAATTAGAGACATAACACACACTGACGGGGAAGAATGAGGTCTGGGAAGGAAGTGCCAGCTGCCATAGGCAAAATGTGAACAAAGTGTGAAATGTGCAGCATGGGAATGCACAAACAGAAACAATAAGAAGTTATTGCATGAGGGAATTTAGTTATCATTTGGTTGGTGTTAATGGCTAATATGCTCACCTGTCAACCTGACAGCGCGCTGGAAAAATATTTGGGCTACAAATCGCTACAACCTACTTTCATACAAACTGACCTATTCAAGATGGCTTCTAATTGACACGCCAGTGGATCTAGCCTACAAGAGATGTTAAATATCATTGGGTGCCAGGAAGTCGAAATTAAATTAATCCTGGCTGGTAGCCTACATATTATGGTGGAAGTGCCGGGTCATAAAAACGCGATTGTGAGATAGTAAAAATCGATAAATGTGTTTTTGGTGATACCTTATCAACCCTATTTGGACACAAATTATTGGATGAGCGTAGCGAGCGAAGCGAAGATTCCATTTCACTACACTGGAGAAAAAAATCCGGAATGTTTTTCTTTTTTTTTCTTTTTTTCTGTTTGTATTTTTGTGTGTCTGTTAACACGATTCCGGCTAAACCGATACTCCAATTGCGATGAAATTTTCTGGAGACCTTCGAAATCTCTGAACTAAGAACTGCCACGTTTTTGGGCGCAATCGAAAAATTATTTCTCATGAAAATCGCAATTTTACGACTTTTTTCTTTTTTTAAATAACGATTTATTAAAAAATTAAAATTATAGTTTATTTTTTATTTAATTTAAATAATTTTTAAAAAAATCTTCAACTTTAAGTAGGTAATGATTTTTTCACAGACAAACAGAAAATCCGCATAACACAAATGGCAGCTCAATGCACCAATTACGCTCATCCAAACAACGCGGCGGGACTTAAGCGTTTTCCTAGTTAAAAATATGCCCACTCTTTAGTATTTTTTTTTTATTATTTAATTAATTTTTAATCTTTCATTTTATTTTATTTACAAACCGTTTCATTTTGATATATGGTCTTATTTAATAGGTAGCCTATCCTAACATAATATCGAAATCTTTAGGGTGATATCGATAATTGAATGATATGTCATAGCTCAGCCCTAGTAGGCCTATTTAATTGTTTTTACTGAATGCACGGAACTTGTTTGGTTCGGGGGGTCCAAAATAAAATCATTATCTCTTTCACTAAAATTGATGTGGAAAAGAAACAAAAACCTACAAAACCTTTAAGAGGAGTCGCTGAGGCAGGCGCGGAGACGAGTTTTGGCGCTCAGCTTTCTGGTTTTTCCGGGTAAGTTAAACGGTTTATAACACCGTTATCAAATTTCACACTAAGACTTAAGTCACTAACGTTAATAAAGATCTATGTTATCCAGTATGCGTATTCCTAAATTTATTTTTTTTTAACTAAAAAATAGTGGAATCACCACTCCATTTTGGTCAACTTTGGGAATTTATTCCAAGTGAAGGACCTACGTACGCTATAGATTTTTTATTAAAAATTTGCATAGGCCGACCGGTACTGAATAACAAACAAAGTTCAATGTGAACGCGCAGGTTAATTTGGTTTTATCGTAAGGTAAATGGTTTGGTGGGAATTTCCAGAATTGAAATCCATGTTTTGGACTCCCCATTTTATTTTTTTCACGTATTGTCTCGCAATGGATCTTTAAGGCTATTTTTTGCAACCAAGTGTGGATATCAATATAAAAGTGCTTTAATAACATTCATGCAAAATTTGGGGATGATATTACCAACCGTTCTGCAGAAATCATCAACCCCTGAGCGCACGCATTTGAGTTGCTCAATTTTAAATATAAAGGGCGTTTGCAGCCACAAGTCACCGTTAAAACGTAAACCTATCGCACCTCATTTAGGCCAAGGCGACTTGAAAAGAAAAGCAAGTTTTTAAATCAAAACATAAGTTGTGGGATAAATGTGTGTCTAGTCGAAGCTTTGTGAATTTTAAACAGCCCCTAACTACCTAATCGGATTGCACATTATTATACCTAGAGTCACTTGGAGGGTCACGTGACTACCAAAACGTACGTTTTGAGCCGAATTCAAGTTTTTACATCACAATGTACGTTTCCACCCACGGCCGAAAAGCTTGTGGTTTGATCATTTTTAGGAAACGTACGTTTTGAACCGTATGTTGTGATTTAAAAACTTGTATTCTGCTCAAAACATACATTTAGAAGTCACGTGACCCTCCAAGTCACTCGTTTTTAGAGGTGACTGCAAACGTATGTTTTACAAGTTGACCCCCGGTGCCTGCTCCATGCTTTGACTGCTCGCCGCTTGGCATGAGCGAAGGCGGGGCGATTGGCCACACCTAACGTAAGATTTACACAACAATTTTTTCGTCAAACGTATCGATATAGGGCCTAGGCCTACACTCCGAAAATAAAAATGTTAAAGGTTTTGAATTGTTTTTTGCAATTTTAGTTTTAAAAAATTAGGTATGTTTTTTTATCCCCCCCCCCCCCCCCCCCCAACCGAATAAGTTCTGAATGCACAAATAGTTTTTGTAAGGCCGTTGATATATTCGTACGATCAGCCGTAATAATAACTAGTAGGCTTACTAGTGTGCTGTAGGCATGCAATGTAGGTCTACAGTGATGCCTATACAGTGATGTGAAAAAAAAAACTAACCAAACCTACGGTACCTAAACCTTTAACGTTGTTATTGGATGAGCGTAGCGAGCGAAGCGAAGATGCCATTTCACTACACTGGAGAAAAAAATTCGTAACGTTTTTTTTTTCTTTTCTTTGTTTTTTTGTATTTTTGTGTGTCTGTTAACACGATTCCGGCTAAACAGATACTCCGATTGCGATGAAATTTTATGGAGGCCTTCAAAATCTCTGAACTTAGAACTGCCACGTTTTTGAGCGCAATAGGGAAATTTTTTCTCATAAAAAACGCAATTTTACGATTTTTTTCGATTTTTAAAAAATTTCTTCGACTCATAACACCTACATGCATAATCCGATTGTAATGATTTTTTCACAGAACCTTAATTTTATGAATCAAGATATTCGTGTGAAATTTGAGCGTAATCGAAAAATTATTTTTCATGAAAATCAAAATTTTACGAGTTTTTTCTTTTTTAAAAACAATTCTATGATTGAAGCTGCTGGATAATGATCCCGTGAACATGGGAATTAAAGTATATAACAAATTGCCTGAAGAATTACGGAATGTTGGTGTTACAAGCTCTAGGAAGGAGTTTAGGCTAGGATTAAATCATTCCTTTGGAACACAGCTTTTATTCAGTAAGTGAATATTTTGAGACTTGTATTGTATAGACTAGCTTAAGCTAACTATAGTATCAGTACATATGTTGTGTGAACCCAAATATCTTAGTTTTAATTTTAATTTTAATCTAATGACTGATATATTGTATCTACATTGAAACTATTTTAATTGACCAATTGCACTCTTTTATCGAATTGAACTTTGTTAACATTGTAAACTGTTTATGTTGTTGTTTATGTTTGTTTTCTTAACAATTGTACAGATCTTCCTCATTGACAACTTCAAATACTCGCATGTCTATATGACATGCATATGAGTGAACACTGTAGAAGGCTTACTTAAATAAATAAATAAATAATAAATTGACTTATAACACCTACATGCTTTATCCTATTGTAATGATTTTTTCAAAGAACCTTAATTTCATGAATTAATATATTCTTGTTAAATTTGAGCGCAATCGAATAATTATTTCTAATGAAAATTGAAATTTTACGATTTTTTTCTTTTTTAAAAATTAAGTTAATTTTTATTCAATTTAATTTAATTTTAAAAAAATCTTCGACTAAGTAATGATTTTTTTCACAGAACAACAGAAAATCCGCGTAACACATGGCAGCTCAATGCACCAATTACGCTCGTCCAACAACGCGGCGGGACTTAAGCGATTTCCTAGTTTAAGTCTAAATAAAGGACATTCAACCAAAAAGTAGCCTAGTATTTTAACTTGTGTTGAATTCCCACTAACAAAAGTTGGACCACCCCAACCATGAACTAGTTCCCCTTGCGATTCTCTTCATATAGTAGTGGGAGAGCGGTATATAGGCCTATGGGTCATTCTCCAGATTAGGGACAATTAATTATGTCCTCAACTAATATTATGCTCCAAAATTAATATTTTAAGTTTTATATTTACTCCTTAAAACAAATAATAATGTATTGGCCTACCTACTATTTGACCATATAATAGAACATATGAATATATAATTAAACGAGGGAGCGGAGCGACCGAGTGTCTCCATTCAACTCGAACGGCTCTCATTCTGTGATTCTGTGTGTCTGTCTGTCTGTACGTCGAAAATCAGCCGAACCGCTGAACAGTTTGGGCTGAAATTTTAAACAGACATCCGGTACGAGTTTACTGAAAACTGCTAACAAAATCAGCTAGATTCATTGCGATTTAATCCTACAGTAAATAAAAATGTGATTTTAAAATATCTAGCATTTGTTTAGTAGCAGCTAGTGGGATGATAACTACGTGGCTTGCATGGCCTATTGGTAAGCATTTAGACTACCGCACGGAGGGTTGGGGTTCGATACCCATTAGCTCGAAGTTTTTTTATATTTTTACACCAACATATTATTTTTGAGGGGTGTTAATGGGAAATAAAATTTAGGTGATTTTGTTTTATCTTGGAAATTTGGTAATGTTTCACGCTAATACGTTTTGAACATGATTCGCATTTTAAATGTTCAATTTAAATAACTAGGGAAACGCCTAAGTCGTTGTTAAACGAGTGAGTGAGCCATAAGTTGAGTACCCGGGAACATCGCCTTTTCTCCCATATACCCAAGGCTCGATCTAGCCCAGTATGGGGAATGATACCGGATACTATACACATGGGTCACTCACTCGTTTAACAACGACTTTGGCGTTTTCCTAGTTAAACGAGGGAGCGGAGCGACCGAGTGTCTCCATTCAACTCAAACGGCCCTCATTCTGTGATTCTGTGTCCGTCTGTCTGTCTGTACGTCGAAAATCAGCCGAACCGCTGAACAGATTGCGCTGAAATTTTAAACAGACATCCGGTACGAGTTCACTGAGAACTGTTAACAAAATCAGATAGATCCATTGCGATTTAAGCCTACAATAAATAAAAATGTGATTTTTAAAATATCGATAGCATTTGTTTAGTAGCAGCTAACGGGACGAGATCTACATGTCTGGTATGGCCTAGTGGTAAGCATTTAGCCTACCGCACGGAGGGTTGGTGTTCGATGCCCGCTAGTTAAAACTTTTTTATATTTTTAAACCCACAGGGCCTATTATTTTTGAGGGGTGTTAAATGGGAAATAAAAATTTGGTGATTTTGTTTTATCTGTGAAATTTGTTAATGTTTCACGCTTATACGTTTCAAACACGATTCGCATTTTGAATGTTCAATTTAAATAACTAGGGAAACGCCAAAGTCGTTGTTAAACAAGTGAGTGAGCCAAGTGTTAAGTACCCGGAAATATCCCCTTTCCTCCCATATACCTAAGGCTGGATCTAGCCCAGTATGGGGAATGATACCGGGTACTCAACATATGGCTCACTCACTCGTTTAACAACGACTTTGGTGTTTCCCTAGTTTTATAATGACAAAAACTGATAGTTAAAGTCTTGAACATCTGCTCCATGCCTGTCCCTAGTAGCATTTCTCAAAGTTCTTTTATAATTTAAATAATGATATCATGTGTTAATATAATAATTATATACCTAAATAAGTTTGAAATAATATACTTGTTACTTAAAATAAGTTACTGTCAAACAAATAAATATGCCTATTTAATGACTTTTAAAGCATGCAAATGTTGGTCACCCATGGAGTGTAACACCTTCATGGCCATGCCTTTAAGTTGCGATAAAAACCCACCAGGTAGCAGGTCAGTCCAAAAGGAAGTGGAAGTAAAGGTATGGATGCCATTTTGAATTTACATGTATGGTGCTCCATGAACTGTGAAAGTTAAAAGTGTTTTATATCTCAAAACATCCGCATTTATAAATGGGTGAGTGTATTTATTCATCATCAACTCCATGACATCAATAGATTGACGATATTAATAAAAATTTTAATTGGGGTGTGTTATTAACTAGAACATTGAGTAAAGAACTTATCTTTAAAGGCACATGTTCATAACCTCAAAATTGATATGTTGTTTATTGCAATATGCACACATTCATCAGCTCCGTGGCCATCAGCTCCATGGTCAACTCCATGGTCAAAGCAGGACCATGGAGTTGATTTTGTCCACGGAGTTGATTTTTTTGTGTTTTTACATGTTTACAGAATCTGATAGCTGTCTCAACTTATATTGTACCTTAATGAATTACTAGAATTCTATTATTTTGTATAAATATTTGGTTTTTATTATTGCACTACAATTCTCCAAGCAAAAACTCTGTGGTAGGTAGAGATTTTTTACGGACCTAGAAATCCTTAAAACAGATTTTTGATCACTGCTAGCATGTGAAGTTACGGGGCTATTAATTCAAAAAAATATTTTTTACCACATGATCTATAGGCTATAGCACAATACTACACTTAAATGACAGTTTTAAAAATTATATCTTGTAACTGTGATTTAAGAGTCGAAAACAGGGCCGAGCGCTTTCAAATTTTGCGGTGACTACCTAAACTAAATCGTTCCGCTATCGGTAGCTCTGTCAATACAGTTGCGTCTTCTCCCCTAGGTCCTAGGCTACCCGCATTACCAGCCACGTTTCAAACCACGAGATATTATTTGGTGGCGAGTTGGATGATTTTATGCGACTGACTGCCACATCCAGGAAAACGCTTAAGTCCCACCGCGTTGTTGGATGAGCGTAATTGGAGCATTGAGCTGCCATGTGTTATGCGGATTTTCTGTTGTTCTGAGAAAAATCATAACTTAATTGAAGTTTATTTTTAAAATTATTTAACTTTAATTTTTAATTTTACAATTAATCGTAATTTAAAAAAATCGAAAAAAATCGTTAAAATTGCGATTTTCATGAGAAATAATTTTTCGATTGCGTTCAAAAACGTGGCAGTTTAGTTCAAAGATTTCGAAAGTCTCCAGAAAATTTCATCGCATTGGAGTATCGGTTTAGCCGGAATCGTGCTAACATACACAAAAATACAAATAGAAAAAAAAAGGAAAAAAAAAGGAAAACATTCTGGATTTTTTTCTCCAGAGTAGTGAAATGAAATCTTCGCTTCGCACGCTACGCTCGCTACGCTCATCCAATTATAATGTACATCTCATGTATAGAGACGTAAATTACACTGTAGAAATATCGGCAGAAGGTTTTAAAACTATTGAAAGTGCCCTAATTGTAATGACAAATGTTTTACGCTCGTCTCAAGTTAGCGTGCATCTGCATAAGTATCACTGGAGACCGCCCGCTCACCGTAGTCGTGTTGGCTCACTGGTCAGCACGCTTGTTTTGAATGCGAGAGGTCGCCTTTTTTATAAAACATTTTTTACTTTTTTTACTCATCCCATTATTATTGTTCACTCTTAATTTATGACGGAAACAATTTTTATGACTTTCCGGTGCAAATTACTCTAATGGCGAAGGCCTTCTCGCATTCCGCATTCCATAGTCGTGTGAGCCCATAGATAATCACAGAAGTTGTAACGTAGATAATTGTGTATTCTTGTTTATTTATTTAGATTAAGGACGCGTCAACCGTTAGGTCATAATGCACCACTCTCGCCTAAGGGGGATGTGGGAGGAGGGGCCCATGCTGGTCAGAACCAGCCACGGGTAAGGGGAGGAAGGGGGGTTTCTCACGTCGCGGTCGTCATCGTCTTTGTCATCGTTCGTTGTGTCATTGTCCATCGTCGCCAGGGGGTCGTCAAGGGAAGGGGGCAAGGTCCCCGACGACGATTGCCAGAGCTCGCCTCTAGTTTCGGGGAGTAAGATACTCCGCTCTTTCTAGCTGATGTTTGCGAGGTGGACTTTTTCTCTTGAATCGCCTTTTACGATAAGCAGAGCCATGCTCAGGCCAACTCTACCCCGGGCCCAGAATTAAAAATATTATTTCACCATTTGATAGCGCTAAACAAAAGGAACACTTTGGGATTACAGTTCTTTACGTCTTTCTTTGCCCCGATCATGGTATTGAGGTTTGCGGCAACTTCAGGGCGTCTTTGTACCTAGGCCAACTAGGCACGGGTCCAGGGGCGGCAGCCCTTTGGGGGGCGGCACAAGAGCGAACAAATTCAACAATGTTAGTTTAATTATTTTATTATTTGTTTTGTTTTTATTATATCGTATTTGTAATTTTAGATTTAAAACGTGTTTTGGAGCTTTTTAAAGTTGAAAATTTGCAAAAATTTCGCCTTCGGCGATCGGTCCTTCGTACAGCTATAGCATTAGTCGGGGCCTACATGGTTGGCTTGGTCGCTTTGGTTTACTGTTCCCCACTGAAAATCAGTTATATGACTGAGTGGGTAGACTCTAAATACGAATATTTATTTATTATTTATTATATATATTAAGTCTTCTTATTCCCGATCCCGTAATAAAAGGGTTCGTAAAGTAAGACTCT
Organism: Sweltsa coloradensis; assembly: GCA_024449915.1. Classification (NCBI taxonomy): domain Eukaryota; kingdom Metazoa; phylum Arthropoda; class Insecta; order Plecoptera; family Chloroperlidae; genus Sweltsa; species Sweltsa coloradensis. Next base: position 1,531,475 of record JAMZAV010000087.1, read on the forward strand.
TGCGTGTTTTACTGTGGTGCTAGCTGCTGCATGCAGCATCTGAGACAGACAACTTTGTTGCAGAATAGAAGAAAATTTAAATTTAAAACCGTTACCTAAACCTTTTAGTAGTGAGTTGGGTGGTGGTGGTATGGGGGGGGGGGGGGGGGCGCAAAATTTAACTGTCTTGGGCGGCTCACTACCTAAATACGGTATATTTCATCCGGGATGTAGCTTTACAATGATGTAATATACACAAGAACACCGAAAAAAAAATAGCAATGCAATATTATTACTAAATAGATTGCGTACTTATGTACACAAGTATAATTTCAATTGAAAATATTTTGCATTTATGATTTTAAATTGTGGATCATAATTATGCCAGTGCTATTCAAAGTCCAACAATGACACACAAAAAACATAAGTTGCATGCTTTTGGAGAATAATAAGTTTGGTGTTACAAAAAACAATTTTGAATACATGTTTGTGGTGTACAGCACTAAACACAAATACATTAGACTAGGAAAACGCTAAAGTCCCGCCGCGTTGATGGATGATCATTTTTTGTAAGTTTTTTGTTTGCGTTTTTTTGCGTTTGTTTGCACTTTTCCTTTGCCAGTGCTTTTTGAATGCATTGTAGGTGATTGTTGTCAAGTTTCTATTGTTACTTGTTAATTGTTATTATAAACCTAAAACAACTCATATTAAAACCTTTATTTCTATGAATTCTGGATACCTTTTCAACTTTTTCTTTCAAAAGGTACTACATTAACATAACCTTAATGTCCATGTGAAATATGAACGTTGTACCACTACCCGTTTGGTCAGAATCGGACCAAATGTCACGAAAATATCGCACTAAAAATTGAAAAAAATCGTAAAAGTACGATATTCATAAGAAATATTTCTTCTATTGTGCCCAAAAACAATACACCTCTAAGTTTAGAGATTTCGAAGGTCCCTTCCAATTTTCATCAAGATCGGTTATGCCGTTTGCCTGGTTGTTAGCTAACAAACAGACAGAAAAACAAACAATAACAAACACCCGAGCTATATTTTTTGGGGGTCAGTGAAATTGAAGTCTTTGCTTCGCTCATCCAAAAACTGATGTGACGCTCCTGAGCGATTGATGCAAGAACCAATCCCTATGCAAGAATTTTTAAAGATGTTGTAAAAAGTAGCTTACATACACTGCTAGCTGTCACTACATTTACAACCAGGTGTTTAGTACTTACATAGTCCCACATTCCCCACTACTATTTTGTTGATGTTTAGGAGAAGCATAGCATAGCTAATGAAGTTTCACTCTAAACAGTGAAACAGTTTATGTTGATTTGATAGCCATTAGCCACCAAAGCAAAAACATGCAACAAAATGGTCAAAAGTATGGTAACCAAATTGAAAGAATAAAAATACCCGCCACTCTCATCTTGGAGTAAAAGCATGCCGAGTATAGATACAGCATGGGTAAGAATACCACAATGTTGAATGTATAAATCAGTAATCATCGTCTCGCAAAGCAACATTGACCTTGTGAGACTGACGAAAGGTCACGACTGCAGCGCGAGAAGGATGGGAGCGCACACGCAGAATCAGCTACCCATAAAAATATACTTGTGAATATACTGAGACATTTTAAAATACAAAAACTTGCAAATCAAATTCGTATTTTTGGAATAGAGTGATCTCAAAACAGATTTGAACGTGGTTTTTTCAAATCACTTTACATTACAGTAACGTACATACATACACTACATAGTTACATTGCACATCTGCCACGTACTAAAAAATAACCCAGTGTTCTTCGTAGCCCATCAAATCAAAATAAAATAAAAATTTCCAATGCAGCAACAAACACAACAATTGATATTTTCCACCTTTCCCACTGCATTCCACCGCCATCTAAATCGCAAATCATCAAATGAACACTGAAAATTTGCACTGCCTTTTGTTTAACATTTCTATTTAATGACAAGAGCATTCAACAAAAAGAAAAAGGGTATTGTTTCCGTAAATTATTGTTTAGCCTAGGACTATCATCCCCTACTATTGTTCAAACTACATTAGGCTTTCTGTAATCAAAACAAGTTATTTGTGCGGGAGTGTTCAGAACACGGTCGGGCAGGCCTAGGGCTGGCTAGGAGAGGCCTAGGAGTGGTCAAACGGGATGTGTTTGGATGCATATGTCTAGGCAGATAGCCGAAGGTAACTGGAAGCTTACACTGTGTATTATAAATAATTTTCATCGTCTGGGCCTAGGCCCGGGATGGTTTCTGTTTTGTTTTATGAGCGTAATGACAACTTTTCTCGTTTTACGCATAGACACAAAATTAAAAATGTCGTCCATCTGTTTACGTATTTTCTTGGGCGAGGCGTTCGTATAGCCTGAGCTGCCGTTATCGTCTTTCGTACATACGATCCTAACGCACAGACGCGGAACTCCGTGCAGCCATCAATCCCCATTTTAGGCGCAATTCCGTGCTTTTTGTGTAGCTTTTACTGATGAAATTTAACGATTATATCCATAATTATGGATCAAATAAGATCAACTTTCACCACAGTGTTTCGAAATAGTAAAATTAATACGTCGCTGTCATGAAACATGGATATAACTTATTTCAATGCAGTAAAGTGCATCATCAAGTTCCCAAGTTATCATTTTTTTCCGAAGCAATAACAGACCAAAGAAAAAAATAGACAAATGCGATGTGTTCAAAATTTATTTTGAGTATAGTTGAATTTTTCCATAATTATTTGATCATAATTGTAGAGCTTGTTATTTGATTTCTAACCCTCTGCAGCTGCGCCTGAAACTGTCTATGCATTAGGCTCTTAACACTAATTTTTCATTTTTTTTTATCCAGAAATTTGCAAAAATTGGTGTTTTGGAAAACTTCTTAAATCGGCTTTAACCTGTTTCTTTTTTGGTCCACATAGATACTAGAGCATAGAACCAATCTAAAATGGCCATTTTTTACATCGTGTCTTGAAACTGTGCCCAAATATACCCTCAAACACACAAAAATATGCATTCCAAAATCACACCCCATCTTGGTAATCAGCATTGGCCTATTTTGACTGAACTACTTGCCCAAATTACAAAACAAAATACATATAGAGAATTTACAGAAAAGGCTGTAGAGTAGTATGTCAATAATGTCCAATATTTTTTTGGGATCAAAATCCTCCAAGGTCACGGGGCATAAAGATCGTCCCCATGTTATTCCCAAAACATGTACGAAGGGAAAATATACCTCTATGCTGACGACTCAACTTTGCTATTTACAAACAAGTCCATTGAAGATCTAGAAATACTAGGAAAACGCTTAAGTCCCGCGGCGTTGTTGGATGAGCGTAATTGGTGTATTGAGCTGCCATGTGTTATGCGGATTTTCTGTTGTTCTGTGAAAAAATCATTACTAAGTTGAATATTTTTCAAAAATTAATTAAATTAAATAAAAAATAAACTTAATTTTTTCGTTAATCGTAATTAAAACTGAAAAAATCGTAAATTGCGATTTCATAAGAAATAATATTTGATGCGCTTAAATTTCACACAAATATATTAATTCATAAAATTAAAGTTCTGTGAAAAATCATTACAATCGGATAATGCATGTAGGTGTTATAAGTCAAAAATTGTTTTAAAAAAGAAAAACCCGTAAATTTTGATTTTCATTTGAAATAATTTTCGATTGCGCTCAAATTTCACACGAATATCTTATTCATAAAATTATGGTTCTGTGAAAAATCATAACAATCGGATAAGCATGTATGTGTTATAAGTTGAAGAAATTTTTAAAAAATCGAAAAAATCGTAAAATTGCGATTTTAATGAGAAATAATTTTCGATTGAGCTCAAAAACGTGGCAGTTCTAAGTTCAGAGATTTCGAAGGCCTCCTTAAAATTTCATCGCAATTGGAGTATCGGTTTAGCCGGAATCGTGCGGACAAACACACAAAAATACAAAAAAAAAAACATACGGATTTTTTTCTCCAGTGTAGTGAAATGGAATCTTCGCTTCGCTCGCTATGCTCATCCAAAAAGCATACATACCGGTAGGGACAAATGTCATGATACAATATTTTAAAACTAATTGTCAACAAGTAAAGAGTGAAAAAACTAATGTAATGGTATTTTATCCTAGCAACAAAGGTAGGCCTATAAAAAATATAAACAAACATCCACACAGATTCAGTTAGATTGGCACAAGTGAAAGAAGTTAAAGTACTAGGGCTCATCATTGATCAAAGCCTATCTTGGAACTACCGTTTGCCATTCGTCCCGCTTTCGGCGGGACAGTCCCGATAACCAATTTTAAGTCCCGCGTCCCGCCAATGCACCCAGCGGGACAATTGTCCCGCTTGGTAGAAAAATTGTTAAAAGTCAAATTTACAATATCAGATAATGCAGTCCAAAACGTGCAAAGCTATCAACAGCAACCTATTTGGGCCACGGACGGCGTGTGACGGCCAAAGTTACTTGGCTTGGCTCGACAGTCAGCACTTTGGTTAGTGTTGATGATAGGGGGCGGAGGGGTAGGGGTGTACCGTGTACATCGAGAAACCTCAGTCTGACTCATTTCCGTTTTTTTAGTGTTCCAAATTCTAATGCATTTTTGTCGGTTTTCTGTTTTTTGCACTCCAAAAACTACAATATTTCGTTATTGCATTCAGTCCAGCATTTTCATCTAAAACGCTTAAAACGCACTCTAAAAACCTATTTTTTTTAAATTTCGTCTGTCTGCGGCACTATAGTTGGGGGGAGCCCCCCAACCCCCGAAAGGATTTTCCCTGAAAGGATTTGTCCTACTTCAAAGCTGCCTTGAGTTTAAATTATGACAACCCTACATGGAACCCTCACATTGAATACATTGCTAGTAAGATCAGTTCAGGAATTTTTGTAATTAACCCGAGAGTAGTCGCGTGTGGTCTTTTAGACCGACTTTTTTTTTCAACAATTGGTATTTGTACAGCGCGCATGCGTGACTTGTCTAGTTCCGCCTACCTTCCCAAAATAGATTTATGAAGCCAGTGTGCAATACGCGATTCAGTGTTCTGCAGAACTTCAACTAAGATAAGAGGTCCTGTTCGGTTGCTTGGTCTTTTCGACCACTGCGCGACTACTAAGGGAGGCAAAAATATGCATACTCATCACTACGATGAGACATGTATTTTGTTATTGTAGGTTGATTATTCTTCAACATATAGTGTTGGTATAATATAACTGTCTTGGTTTACTAATAATTCGTACTACAGGGTGTTTCAAAACATATTTTTATATTTTTTTGTAGGTTTGCAACATTTTGTGTTTAATTGATTATTGATTGATTATTTATTGATTATTGATTGATAATTGATTAATATAACCATGTATGCTGTCACATATATGATAAATTATCTTATATTGGTAATCAAAACGTCATCCTAAACGTTATAAGCCCATAATAAATAATGCGGTCTAAAGGACCGGGCGCGACTACTAACGTTACAAACAGGGGCGCGACTACTCTCGGGTTAAGAAACTAAAACAGCACAGTAATATAAACCTTCTAAAATAGTTATCGCTCTTGTACAGCCCATAGCATCATATATTGATGGGGTAACAGTAGCAAACAAAACACTGATTGCATACTTAAACTCCAGAAAAAGGCTATTCATGCACTGCTTGGTCTACAAGTAAGACAAACCTGCAAAACATACTTCCAATCATTAAACATTTTAACGGTCCCATGCAAGTACATGTATGAATCAATCATCTATACGCGGAGCTACCATTTTAACTCATTTACGCAAAACATTAATATTCATAGTCAAAACACCCGAACCAAAAATAACCTTTACTTCGGACATTCATCTTTGAAGCTATCCAATAAAGCTCCAACGAACGCTGGTAAAAGGCTTTTTAATTGTCTTCCTAAATCCATTAGGCTTACCTAAAGAAATAGGCCTACCGGTAGGCCTATGTGATTTACAAAAATTTAAAATAATTCTAAAGGAGCATCTCTTACAAAAAGCCTACTATACCATATCTGAATTTACTAGTACCCTACAGTAAACCTACCTAGGGTGGGTGCTGGGGTGTTTCCATTTAAGATGACATAACCAATATGCCAATATATAGGCCTATATATATTAATGATATGACAATCAGTAGGCTACTTTGTACTAAATGACTGATACCAATGATGTATTTTATTTTTAACTTTTAATTCTACTAGAACGAATGAGTATGATTATTGGATGAGCGTAGCGAGCGAAGCAAAGATTCCATTTCACTACACTGGAGAAAAAAATCCGGAATGTTTTTTTTTTTTCTTTCTTTCTGTATTTTTGTCTGTCTGTTAACACGATTCCGGCTAAACCGATACTCCGATTGCATAAAATGCCTTAAATTAACTTAAATGCCCTTTTTAGCGAATAAAAATTATTTCTCATGAAAATCGAAATTTTACGGGTTTTTTCTTTTTTAAAACAATTCTTTGACTTATAACACCTACATGCTTTATCCGATTGTAATGATTTTTCACAGAACCTTAATTTTATGAATTAATATATTCGTGTGAAATTTGAGCGCAATCGAATAATTATTTCTTATGAAAATCGCAATTTTACGATTTTTTTCTTTTTTTAAATTTCGATTAACTAAAAAAATTAAAAATTAAAGTTTATTTTTTATTTAATTTAAATTAATTTTTAAAAAAATCTTCAACAGTAATGATTTTTTTCACAGAACAACAGAAAATCCGCATAACACATGGCAGCTCAACACACCAATTACGCTCATCCAACAACGCGGTGGGGACTGCGTTTTCCTAGTTATACTATAATAGGCCTATGTCTTTTGAACAAGATATGAAAATACTTTTATTATGTAGGCCTAGGCCTAATTTTAATTAATTTAATTATTTTACTTCAACTAAAGATGGTTTTACTAAACCAACTTATTGTTCCCTGTTAGATTACTAGGAAACGCTCAGTTGGACGCGTTGATAAGCAAGCACGTGCTATAGCTAGACCCACATTGCACATTTTTTTAAATTTAAAAATTTACGACGTTCGCGTTTCCAGTATTATTTATTATTGCCAAGGTATTTGGGTAAACCCGTGTTTAAATCTTTACTTTAAAATCCACCGCCATCTAGAGGACCTTGACTCCTTGGGAAAACTATTTAAACTCTTTGTTGACAAATAATAGACTGCTTCCTCGAAAGTATTTTGATTACTTCTAGGTGGCAGTGCATTAGAAACTTCGCGCGTCTTTCGTTGCCATGGCAACGTTACTTTTGTTATAATGTAATTTCCATCTACACTACTTATCGGATCAAAATAAAATTAACATATTCGTGACCGGACGGACATTCTAAATGATTTGGCTATCTCAGATTTTGTCGCCGTTGAGTTTGAAAAAAAAACTTTCGATTAACTTTAATGTAACTTTTTAACTTTTTGAACGATTTTGCCACAAAACTAATGGCATTCAATCGAGAACAAAGCTTGCGGATGGTGAAAATTTCAACTCGATCCGAGCCTCCGTTTGAACGTTATCGCGAGACATACAAACAAAAAAACAAACAAACAAACAAACAAAACAAAACAAAACAAAAACAAAACAAAACAAAACCAGTGACTAATTTTTCCGGCAGAGTCAAATGGAAACGCTCGCTTCGCTCGCTTAATTATTATGTATAGGCCTATGTAAATACTTTTTATACTTGTTTTGTTAATACTTTTTATTAATTAACTAGCACTAATTTGCAAAACAGTGAAACAATTAATATTGTATTAGGCCCTATAGCCAAAGAGTAGGCTAAATTGTTTTCTTGTATGGCATTGACATCTGTATCTTTGTATATTTGTATGTTATATGTAGGGCCTAGGTGTGTTTGTTTGTAAAATTCTTGACAATGTTAATATGGCAGTTAGGCCTATATCAAAATGATATTAACTATGTAGGCCTAATGCTATCCAAAACTGCAAATAAATGAAATGAATTGAAATATTCCTTATGGGAGATTTTTGCCGATGGGACCTAGCTCGAAAAATGTCATGTTTGACATTTTTTGGGGAGGTCGTGGTGGCTCCAATAATGATTCTGTATATTGCTAAATTCATTAGGCCTACTAGTTAGCCTGAATGAAATATATTTTTTGAGTTTTGCGGTTAAATACCCCTTTTAAGCAAAATTAGGAGGACCTGTAGGGCTAAATGTGCAAAAGATGTAATTTAAAAAATCTTTGAAATCATTTTTTTTTTGCGTTTTGTCCCTAATCTGGAGAACGACCCATATAGATAGGTAGGCCTATAGCCCTACTAGGTCACAAAGTATTTTTGGTTCGTCAAATTTCATTATTTTTTCAAACTTTCTTTTAACTACTGTTAGGGCCTAGTAGAACATAAACCATAATATTGTTTATTTTTGTTGTTTATTAATTGGGTAGGGGCCTACCTACCTACCTATTTTGTTTTGATTAGTAGTAGGCTTATCTACACAAAATAGAATGAACCACTATGTACCACTCAACCCACTGTAGGCTATGCCACCCCCGGTCAATAGTGGGTCACCATAATATGGTAGGCCTATAGTGTCATGTGAATGTGAAAATTTGTAGTTTATTCAAAAAAAATTCTAACTCTTTCTAAATTAAGGGAGGTAGGGCCTATGTTAGACTCAGAATCAGCCTAGATTGAACGACCTTCAAAATGGTCACGTGATCAACTCGGCACAACCAATGTAGAAAAGCTAAAAAGTAAAAATGCTATCATGCAATGGCCGCCTGATTTTGGAGCACTGGAAGTAGGGCCTACTTTTACAGCTGAATTATTAGGTCATATTATTGATGTTGTTGTGCAAATTAAAGTGGGATTATAGATGCCTACACCTTAACTACCGTACTTCATGAGGATCAAGTAATGTCGAAAGAGAAGTTGAGAAGATTTCTAGGATGAAGGGCTTATCTGAAGCAGGAACTCTTAGGCCTAGGCCTATCCACTGAGCTCTATAATATAGGCCTACTTAAAATGTGGAGGACGCATGCTATACCGTAACCTTGAAGCCTACATGGGCCTATTATCGACGTCCCTCGATTAGCCTATATTGTGATTATATTGCGATTCCATTGCAATTGCACCGCCGTCTAGATGTAAATCTTAATGTCAAGATGGCGGTTTGTGGCTAGCTTATTTTGAGGTTATGCTGACTAGTAGACCTACATTACAGTGGTCTATTATCAGGGTCACTCAGGATGCCTAGGAATAGCACACAGTGTTAGGCCTACACTAAATAAACTGATAAACACAGGCCAGTGACACAGGTGAACAAATCTATTATGTTTAGTTCTTTTGAATCTGCCGCTGATTAAGACGAAAGAAAATGGCAGACGGCAAACTTCCACCAACTTCACATCTCAACATTTGCCAGGTATATGCATCAGATCTCCACGTAGGCCTAAGTATGTAGAGCTCAGTGGGCCCATCCACTATCCAGTGACAGCTGTTATGAAAAACTATTTGTAGGCCTAGACAATCTGTCTGTCTGTTTTTTTTTTTTTGCAAGAATGGTATTGAAGTGAGCTCTCATTGGTCCTTTAAGGGCTAAATATTTCAACAATGTTGCTAACTGTTAAATCAATTGTTGATGTTTCAAATATTTTTATTTATTTGTTTTAATTCAAATGAATGTGTAGGGCCTAGGCAGAGCCTAATAAAATATCTTTTAAAATAATAATTTTTGCCTTTGAGATTATTAAGCATCATTTATAGTTTATTAGATAAGAAGGAGCCCTTTCAATTAACCCATCAATTTTATTTGTTTTGTGTAGGCCTAGTCAACATGCGAAATGGCCGCCGAGAAGTGTCAAAAGGATTAGGTCCTAGTAATGACACAAAATAGAATGAACCCACTAAATACCACCACCCCCGGTCAATAGTGGGTCACCATAATGGTAGGCCTAGTTGGTCATGTTAAGATCTTTATTGATGCAGTGGACCACAGGCATGATTCAGTAATACAGTGGTACCTACATAGGCCTACACAAACACTCTTGAACAGGTTCGTTAAACATTTAAACGTGCATGTGAGTTTCAACGTTTTGAGTTTTATTTAGGTAGGCCTACCTATTATTTTTACTTAGCCCCTATTTATTTTTTATTTTTTTACTAAATTATATTTTGTTATCACTTTTGGAGCTTAGGCCTACACAAACACGAACACAGGCCAGGTGCCGGGTCCCAGGCTGTTTAAGGACGGATGCCTAGGCCTACTTAAAAGGAAATGTGGCTTTAAAACGTTTAGGCTACACGTTAAAACGTGTTTAGTAGAGCAGTTTAAGCGATTAGGGAATTAAACGGATTTGGGCCGCCGTACACTGCACTATGATATTTGAAGTTATTAGCCTAGTTAGGTGGTATCGTCGATGACCGTACGACTAGGGCTAGTGCATAATTGTTTGTATAGGCCTAGGCCACAGCTAACCGTACGATTTATACACTCCGCTTTTGTTATGCAAATACTTTGCAAAGGACCCTCCAATACACACCTTAACCAACTTTAGGTAGCCTAGTGTTGACATTGCCTAGGATTAGGCCTAGGGCCTAGTAGCAAGTAGGGGCTGCTCCACTGTAGGCCTAGGCCCTAGGTCTAGGCTGCCTACAGTAGCAAGGGCCTACCTAGGCCTAGTATTGTCCTTGGTCCTATAAATAGGCTCTATGCTATAGCCTACGCCTACTACGCTGTATCTGGCTGTATGTTGAGTTGGACCAGCACCTAAGCCTAGGCCTATAGTTCCCGCACCTTTAGTCGGAACCAAACCGGATGGTGTGGAGGGAGCAGCATTTCAACGTGTGCGACTTGAAAACTGCCCACGGTAGGCCTATTGCAAGATCTACCCTTTCTACTGGCGTCACAGAAACGAGCGCGATTATAGTGCATTGTGAGGAATAATGACGATGGACTGAACGGAGATGTGACAACAAAGCTTTTTGAGGAAAACGTATTTTCAAGATTGTATCCTAATTGGGTGGTCAGGTAGGCCTAGACTTACTAGTGCCCCTCACCCCTCGCGACTCTTCAACGGCCGCCGTAACCACGTGCAGCACACAAAAGTAGCCCTTAAGAACCCTTTTTTCAAACAACCGCGTGAACAAACCCCACCCACCTCAGTCATAACATCCCTTCCGGTTTGGTTCCAACTGAACCTGACTTCAAGTAGGCCTAGGCCTAGGCCTACCTAGGCCTACCTAGGACCCTGCCCCAGGATAGGCTAGGCCTAGGCTTAGGGCCTACAGAGTACAACAGACCCCAACTTCAATGCTTACCAGACGACGAAGGTTCTTCTTCGTAAAGATTAGGCATCCTAGGCCTGGGGCTAGCCCTACCCCTAGCCCTATTTTGGTTCGTAATAGAATGCACCGAGGAATGCACATAAGAGTCAAAATTTGAAGCCATGTTAAACCACAGAGAAATGCTGTTGTACATCAAATTAACTCCATACACTCGTTGAGTCCGATGTTGGTGTCGCTAGGATACTAGAGTCTAGCCTAGGCGGCCTGAAGAAACTGCTAGAAAATCGGCAACCGCCTAGGCCTACGCCCTAGGCCTTAGCTGGACTCTGGGACTATTCAAACCAACATTGCTAATATTGAAATAGAAATAGTATCTATGCTGGAGCCCAGGGTATAGTAGTATCAATGCTGGAGCCTATGCCTAAACAATTTGCGTTTGTTTTTAACTAAAACTGTGCTGAGGCCACAGGTCGACTTTATCAACAACCACAAAATCACGATTTTCTACATCAAGCGTGTGAACTGTGATATAAGCTCCCAAATTTTGACAGTTAACAAAACAATCGAAAATGATCGGAAGCGGAAACGAAGGGCTTATAATGCCAATGCCACCACGTTGACAGCTTACTGAAACCTAAAATAACATAATTGGTTAACTTTACATTTCATCATTTAACTCTATTATTTTAAGGCGAAAAATAAGCTTCTAGTATCTACCCCGAAGTAAAACCAACGAAACGATTTGTTTATAAATTAGTTTCAAAAGTTGATTTTTGTTGTTTTGTTGGTGTTGGCCGTGGTGTTGATTCTGTTGCCAAATGGTTGCCAACCTCGATGCCAACTTGATGCCAATGTTTCCGGACTCATCTCTTTGCGATACTCTTAAATCTTACCTTTACCTTACTGATTTACGAAATCTTTACTTCAAAATCAGCTGTGTTCATTTTCGGAATAAGAATGGCGAATGCCTTATTTAATAACAGCTTTAGCGACAGCATATTGGTTTTTCGAACATTGGTCATAGTGTGAGGAAGGCGACGGTGGCGGTGCTGCAGTCCTTTTTTGCATTTTTTGCTACCTTTTTTGCCGTGAGTTTCCCGGAACCCAAAACCAAAACCCAAAGGGCCGCGCGGCCAAACATGATAATAAAATGGTATTTTTTAAACAATTTCGTACTTTATAAATCAATTCATCGTGGTATAGATGATTCCTTATAGGCCTATATTGGGGAAGGAACTTTTTTAAAGAACTAGTTCCATTTTCCTGGAACTTTTTAAGAAACTTGAAACTTTTCAGTGATCAAGTTCATATTCAGGAAACTTTTTCAAAAAGTTCCTTCAAAACGTTCCAGTAACAATAAGCAGTCTATTTTGCACTTGGCACTTCTTTTCAATTCAAAAAAAAAATACCAATGAAGGCATTTCATCACAAATTCTTAAAAAGACTTTTTTTAGAACAAGTGGGCATCAGGATGAGCGTAGCGAGCGAAGCGAAAATTCCATTCTACTACAGTGGAGAAAAAAATCCGGAATGTTTTGTTTCTCTTCTTTCTTTTTTTGTATTTTTGTGTGTTTGTTAACACGATTCCGGCTAAACCGATATACTCCAATAATTGAGATAAAATTATCTGGAGGCCTTTGAAATCTCTGCACTTTTAACTGCCACGTTTTTGAGCGCAATCGAAAAATTATTTCTCATGAAAATCGCAATTTAACGACTTTTTGATTTTTTTAAAAATTTCTTCGACTTATAACCAGGGGCGTAGGAACGGGGGGGAGGGGGGGAAACTCCCCCCACTTGGTGGCTTGACCCCCCCCCCCCCCCAGTGTGGGGGGTCAAGCCAGGTATGGGTGTCATTTGCTAACTAATAGCTTGTTGGGTGATTTTTAGAATTTTAACTACAGTCGGGCTTGCAAACAAAAATAAGGAAGAAAGATTCAGTAAGAGAAAGAGACGTGATTTGCAAGACTAGCCTAGCCATCTGATTTTAGACTAATATTCATCATATTTTGTGTGCAGTGTTTTCACTCCCAAGCAGACTGTCGACCGATTTCAGTCAGGTAATCAATCTTCAATGCAATATTAGCTTCAAAATGTTACCCTTATTCGTAGTTAAAATTCGCCTGAAAACGTGTTTTAGGTCACCTATCAAGGGCATCTTTTATAAAAATAAAGAAAAAAAGGCGAAAAAGGCTCCGGTGGAAAAAAATAGTTCCTACGCCACTGCTTATAACACCTACATGCTTTATCCGATTGTAATGATTTTTTCGCAGAACTTAATTTTATGAATAAATATATTCGTGTGAAATTTGAGCACAATCGAAAAATTATTTCTCGTGAAAATTGCGTTTTACGCTTTTTTCACAAATATCACTTAACACCTACTCCTTTATCCGATTGTAATGATTTTTTCACAGAACCTTAATTTTATGAATTAATATATTCGTGTGAAATTTGAAGTTAAATTGAAGATTAATTTTTAACGTGTATCGAAATTTTACGTTTTTTTAACCCTCCTCAGACCCAGCGTCTCATATGAGAGACACTAAATAGGGCATTAGAAAATAATTAAATGGTTGATCTAGAGATGCGAGCCAAGCACCACATTAGTTAATTTTGTTGCCAACAGATGGTAACTATCGACCTATATCAACTCTTCCAATTGTAGGGAAAATTATTGAAAATATTTTACACAAGAGGTTATTACATGAAGTGGATGCATCTGAAGGTTTAAGTGAAAACCAGCATGGTTTCAGGAAAGGTAGGTCAACGCAAAGTGCCCTTCTAGCATTTACAGATTTTATCTATAAAGGGATTGATAAACGTAATGGTAAGGTTGGAGCTGTCTTTGTTGATCTTAGGAAAGCATTTGATTCAATACCTTTTTTACCTCTTTTAATAAAATTAAAAACCAGGTATAACGTAAGTCCTTATTTGTTATCAATTTTGGCGGATTATTTTTTAAATAGAAAAATGTTTATAAATCTTGCAAAATATAGTTCAAAAGTATTCAATATATTTTGTGGAGTACCCCAAGGATCAATATTAGGACCACTGTAATTTATTCTTTATATAGATGATATCTACTATAATGGGAGGCATCAATTATATCTTATATGCTGATGACTTGGTCTTTTATTTAGAAGGTGTGGATGTCGAAGCAGTGGCGGACACAGGGGGGGCGGTGGGGCGATCGCCCCCCCATGATTCATTAATAATTTTTTTTTAAATGATTTTATTTTATTGTGCACGCACCAAATGCACTCTAAAAATCTGATTTTCAAAATTTTCGCCTGCGGCGCTATTTATTTAAAACTCCCAATAAAGTCAACTTTCCTTTATGTTGTCAGAAATAATCAGTTTGCCTCTAGAATGTGTCTGCAACAGTGTACTTCGATTTATGAAGTTGTCCTCCTATGTGAATCGTTTTTTAACTAAATAGGATAGACGTTTAATAAATAAATAAAATGATGAATTGAAAATAAGATCAAACGTTTATAATAATGTTGCAATCTAGGCCAATGCTGTAAATTGTAAGCTCGACATGACGACAAAACAAATTGGTGCACACAAACTACATTGTTTCCGTATTGCATTCCGCCCACCACTTTTTTCTAAAACGCACCAAATGCACTCTAAAAACCTGATTTTCAAAATTTTCACCTGCGACGCAATTAATGGGGGGCGGAGCCCCCCATTAATTGCGTTAATTGCGTGCGTCCGCGCTTAGTCCCTTTCCCACGACTGTACATGCACACGCAAATCGCCCCCCCCCATGATTATTTCCTAGATCCGCCACTGTGTCGAAGAGATCGTAAGACGTCTTCAAGAAGTTCTAAAGAGGATGGATGATTGGTTGATTGGTTTAAAACTCAGGAACTTGATATTAATTATAGCAAAACAAATTTTATGATTTTTCATAAGGCTAATGATAGAAGCATGAATGATATTCATTTGACGTTAAATTGTAATGGTAAATTAATTTCTAGAGTGTATGAATTTAAATATCTTGGAGTTTTCTTAGATTGTAATTTAAATTTTAAGAAACATTATGAATGTGTGTAATAAAGTATCATCAGTAATTGGAATTATAAGTAGAATGAAGAGGTTTGTAACTAAGAGAATGTTGAGGTTACTTGTAGATTCTTATATTCACTCTGTTATTGATTATTGCTTAGTGGTTTGGGCAGTAAGACCTTCTACTGAGTATGTTGTACTCCAGAAGAAAATTGACCATCTGTTTGATTCATTTCCCTTGAGCCAAGATTTGCAGTCTGATTGTTTGTCTGATTGTACCATACATCATTGATTAAGGCATACATTTCACTTTGTCCTAGAAACCACTTCAGACCAACGAAGTGTATAATAGTATCCTTGACTACCGGTACCTCAGATTTTGTATTTATTTTGCAGCCATAACATTTTACACAGATTCATGGTCGTAATACTAGCTTCTTCACTTTCTTTGTTAAGAACATTATACTTTTAAATAAATAGGGATGGGATTTGACTGGTCAAATTTAAAAAAAAAATGATAAATTTTATTTCAGGCCCTATTAGATAATTAGTATATTTATTATTAAAATGTGGAGAGTGGTGACAAAAGCATTTTTATTCAAATGCTTGTTAAAAGCATATCATCGTCGATACTTGATACGATCGAATGTTGGCAAATGTTTTGGAATAAAGCAAACTCTCATTATTGATGAGGATATTTCTGATGTAGTAGACCCAAGCCTAGGACCTAGGCCGACAATATGTATTGTTCAAGATTTCGATTTGAGTGCCAAGGGCGGGCGTACTTACATCTGAAATTGAATTGTGGCGTTGGGCCTAGGCTACACTTACGTCCGTCATGCTTAAACAAGGCACATCTCAATTTATTTTGTACACTTTATAGTACAATAATAAATCAAAAGTAAATCGTTTTAAAAGGCTAGGGCCCTGGGCTAATATGATTAAAACTAGGAAAACGCTTAAGTCCCGCTGCGTTGTTGGATGAGCGTAATTGGTGCATTGAGCTGCCATGTGTTATGCGGATTTTCTGTTGTTCTGTGGAAAAATCATTACTTAGTTAGAATTTTTTTAAAAAAAAAAAGAAAAAAATCGTAAAATTGCGATTTTTATAAGAAATAATTCCTCGATTGCGCTCAAATTTAACACTTATCTATTAATTCATAAAAAAGGGTTCTGTGAAAAAATCATTAAAATCGGATTCAGCATGTAGGTGTTACAAGTCAAAAAATTGTTTAAAAAAAAAGAAAAAACCCGTAAAATTTTAATTTTTATGATAAATATTTTTTCAATTGCGCTCAAATTTCACACGAATATCTTAATTCATAAAATAAAGGTTCTGAGCAAAAATCATTAAAATCGGATAAAGCATGTAGGTGTGACAAGTCGAAGAAATTTTTTTTAAATCGAAAAAAAAATCGTAAAATTGCGATTTTCATGAGAAATATTTTTCCGATTGCGCTCAAAAACGTGGCAGTTCTAAGTTCAGAGATTTCGAAGGCCTCCAGAAAATTTCATCTCAATTGGAGTATCGGTTTAGCCGGAATCGTGTGGACAAACAGACAAAAATACAAGAAAAAAGAAAAAAAAAAACATTCCGTATTTTTTTCTCCAGTGTAGTGAAATGGAATCTTCGCTTCGCTCATCCAATAAAATTGAAATTTGACGGTTCATTTGTAATTTTTTTTTTTTTTTATGTATAGCGTCACCAAAGATTAGTCACTACACATCAATCTACTGACGGTATTTGCGTGCGGTGCTTTAATAATTCACATTTGAGCCGCCCTCAGTGTTAGTCTGTTTCGATTTGGGAGTTGGACCTCCCCAACGGGGAAACTTCTTTATCGACTCTGTGGTTGAGCGAAAAGTTGTAATCTGTGCGTTGTGCGTTAATAAATTAGTTTAATTAATACCTAAATCTGTGAGTTTGTCAACCTGATATCCTGAGCGTGAGTATAGAGGAGATAACATTTCAAAAGTAGGATTGCGACAAAAGTTACGTGGGACAATTACGTAAAAGTTTTCATTGCCTACTAGTGACTTGTGTGCGCGTACCACGTGTGTATTGGCCGAGTGGCGCAATCACCGTAATTACTGTAAATCTAATTATCTTTTAAAACATTATCAGTTAAACTCTTACTGTGCGTATTCCAAACATTTTAAGGTACTTTTCATTATATAATCAGTTCTGTGCTATTTATTATGGATTTTTGAATTTTTAAAGTGCGTCAGCGAGGTTTATTTACTTGTAAAACAAAGCAAGTTTAATCCGCTATTGTTGTGTGTTAAACAAGAGACGTAGCCATGAACTTGCGAATGCGACGCAATCGAAAGCATAGAGATCGAGACTGGAACATTCTGGACCGTTCCGGACCTTACTCAATACTTCTGTATTAATCCGCGTGACGTCAATTGACGAATTCCACGAGACAAGATTACGATAGCGTGCACGTGGGACTCCTTCGTCGCGAGTGTTATGATGCGTCAAGGTCAAACAATGAAGCGCTTTTATTATATTAACGGGACCGAGCGAGATAATGAGTTGCAGACAAATCAATTCCAACTTATTGGCAATGTGCAAGGCGACATGTCATAGTATAGTGACAACATAAACCCCATTCAGCAAAGTGATTAGTGTAAATCCTGTACAGCATCACAATAATGTTTACCCAGTTTGAGATAATTTAAATACACACAACATGTTGAGACTGATTTTAGAGCAACAACAACAGCGCGATATAAGATTTGAGAGAATGATGATGAGCCTACGGGCAGCTACAGAAGTACCACAACCGCAGTCATATCAAATAATGCCGGACTTATCGAAAAATATTGGAGATTTTTATGGAGAACTACGTAGATCAATCAAGTGCGTCGGAGTGGCTTCATGTAATTAACTCGACTGCAGTAATTCATAGATGGCCAGATGGTAAGTTAGAGGCAGCCAGAAGTCATTTGAAAGGAGTGGCGCGACATTGGTCTACCGTCCCCTCCTACACAAATACTAAATATTTATTGATTGGAAAACTCGACTGGACAGTCAATCGAGTAGGGCCTATCCTAGGTATCTCGTCACGCCATCAGTCGAGGCCGCAGCAACAGTTCTCTCAACATGGAAGGCTCGGCTACTTTAAAAAAATGTGGGCTACTCGGTTTGTACCACATTTGTGGACCCTTGACAATGTAAATAAGTGATTACGGGTTTCAACTCGGATACCACCTTGCGAGCACTCCACCATTAGCAGTTGGTTAAAACAGGGGCATATTTGGAAGCCCTTGTTGGCTTCCACATGAATGTAAATGAAATGCTAAATAAATAAATAAGTAGCCTAAATAAATAAATAAAAGTAAAACACCTTTGAAAACTTCAATAAAATGAAGAGAATTTACAATACGTAATTTAATATCCTAATTATTTGTGTTGTTTTTGTGCGCTTCACATTATTCGAGAAATACTCTGAATACTGTAGTAGAAATAATGGTGTTATGAAGGAAAATAATAAAATTAGTCTTAATTTGGTTTTATAAGCATTTGGAGGTTTATATTGCGATTTTGCGGTGTTACGTATTTGGGGTTTATCGTTTTGTTTTTTTTTTTTGCAAAAAAAACAAATGCCTCTACGACAGGGATATCAGCAAAACGTCGTGAGAATAGGTATTTTAATATTCCATATCACTTTCATGCAACACAGATTAAAACCCAAAATACATACTATCATACCGTAATTATGTATTGTGGAGCATATACAATATAAACTATAAATAAAGTCTGCGTAGGCATAAGCGAGGAAAAAAATATTAGATAATATTACTAGAATCATAAATAAATAAATATGTTCCAGAGAGAAAAAAGATACTGAATGAAGACAGCTTACCTTTATAAACGTCACGCAAGTCGTACAGACACAAATAAGGTAAGCTGTCGTCTTTTTGTTCATTTTCCAGAACGATGTATAATGCAACTACAATTCAGAGATTAAAATGTACCCGTCCTGAAAGGTCTAGTGGGTTAAGACGGTCCACCTGGAATGTGGGAGATCCGTGGTTCGATTCGGTTGGGGCGGACATTTTTAATTTCTGAATTGTAGTAAATTAAAACAATTACACCCACGGGAGTGTTTCCCGACTAACCAAATCGAGAAATAAACCCTCGCTCATACCTGCGTAAAGGTAATGACATTATAATTAATGTTTGGTGGTCAGTTCAAAGGCAGCAGATATTCGTTGCAGTACTGTTCCATCCATTCAGATGTATAATGCAACTACAATTCAGAGATCCGTGGTTCGATTCCCGGTTGGGGCGGACTTTTTTAATTTCTGAATTGTAGTAAATAAAAACAATTACACCCACGGGAGTGTTTCCCGACTAACCAAATCGAGAAATGAAGAGATAAAGGTACTGAAGGATGACAGCTTAGGTACCTTATAAACGTCAGGCAAGTCGCACAGACACGAATAAGGTAAGCGTCGTCATTTTGTTCATTTTCCAGAGCGGAGGGAAAAGTACTGAAGGACAACAGAACAACCTATTAAAAACATAGGCTAAGGTAGTGTCTAAGTGGGTTTATATATAAATGAAAGAGATAAAATGATAATGCCCTCGAAACAAAATATATTTCCAAAAGAACTAGAACATACAAGCGGTACATCATCATTCTAAATTATAAAAACAGCATTTCTCATTTGAAATATTTCAACAAAGTTTAGATGGGCATAGAACTTGTCATAGGCCTAGCACTTAAATTCCTTACTAAGATCAATGAATTGCCTTACAGAACATACATTTTTTTGTAGTATGATACATAGAACAACTTTTAAAATGTACCAGTAGGTATATTACAACTCGGAAAACAAATAATTTATAAACTATGCTTTATTATGACTTTATCATTTGTTTACAAAGAGTAACAGGAATTAAGTCTGGGTATTTGTACTAATAGTAGTACATACTTACTTTAAATTATGTGCTAAGTGGACCTACAGTACTTAATGTATGTGAACTATTAAGTGTCATAATAAGATACACAATAAAAAATGATTAGGTACTGTACAATGTACATCATTAATAGAGTAATGTGACAAGTACAAATCAACTATAGATCTTCAAAAAATGCAACATGTCGTAGTTAGCCTGGTAGCCCATTAGTGGTGCAACATTTACTTATTAGTCAACAGTTTTGCATCTGTCTCCATTTTATCACCAACTTCTTCTTTCTTGTCCTTCTTACCATCTCCGCCCTCAGATTCATTCCCTTCTCCAGTGGAATTGTCCCTCCTACGCTTGCGATTGAATCGAGCTCGATTGAACTTTGGAGGTGGTAAATGATCCATCCCCAAAACCTTGTGTATTTGGCGGAATGCAATCAACCGCAGAGCATGCTGGAGAAAAAGAGTTGGATAATTAATTAATATAAGGCTACGGACTTGGTCCACTAGCCAATTTGAGAGCCAGCTAAATTGAGGCTAAGTGGCACCTCTTCTATCTTAAATTTTTTAAATACTACCTACATAAATACTGGTAAATTTTTAAACTATAAAAAACAATTTTTGCACATCTCTAGCTATACTGTACTACAATTTTTAAGACCATAATAGTGTTTAGATCTCAAAGTACCTGAGCAGAAGCCGTTATATCTTCTCGCTGCTGTGGCAGCATGGTGGAAGCAGCATCAACAGGATCTTTCTCGCATGGGTCCAGAAGTCCAGGCCCAGATGGCTGTAGGATACCCGAAGCTAGGGCCTCCATGATGCGGCGTAGTGAGTCTCCAGGACTCATAGGCTGACCGCCGGAACTGATCACCTTCTCTACCAACAGTTCCATGGGCTGAAGAAAGACACATAATTATTGGTAATGGTTGCTGATTGGGCGGCCAGTTTCGGGCCCAAGGCCGGGTTCTTCTTCATTATCTGTGAGAATGAGAGCCCGCGCGCAATTCAAATTGACGCAAATGCGAGTTTTATGCCCATACATATATCATAATTCATGATTACAAAGAGACCGAATCGGCGCGATATTTTTTGGGCACGATTATCGATACGGTATGAATTTTCATATCGTTTGACATCCCTAGTTTTCGTGACATACGGGCCAGGGTCTCTCCAAAGTTTTGCATATATTCTTGTACGAAATTTAATTACGCTTCCAATGAGACAGGTCTCAGATTTGTATCGCATCGCTGACATTAAAAAAAAGCAATTTGTTACGAAAACAAGCTATGCCAAGGCCCAATCGTGGCCAGTGGGCATAGGCCAATGATCTCTATTGACAAGGTTACCACTTACCAGCATAGGTCTAGGTGCCCGTTAGGGCGCCGCAGCCAAGCTGCGGTGCGCTACACACTCAAGCACCTTATACACCAAGCAGAGTTGGGGTGATTTCGAGGTGTTACCCAGCCCTCATGTAACGTGATGTAAACTTAAATACTATCACAATCGAGGGGATTTAGGTACCTGACAACACATGCCAAATTTTATTGGGGTACAACCATTCCTTCTTGGTGAAAAAATGGCTTGAAACATGCTCAAAATCACTTTAAGGATGTTAGCTACTGCTACTGCTACTACTACTACTAACATCTAATTTGTCAGTTTCAATCGGCCCGCGATTCTGACCAGACGGGTGGGGCTACAATGTTCATATTTTACATGGACATTAAGGTTAGTAATATAGTCCCTTTTGAAAAAAAAGTTGAAAAAGTTTGTTGGAAGGCTTCCAAATAAAGGTTTTAAAATAAGCCTTAAACACTAGGCATACAATCAACAAGTAACTATAGTTACTTGACACTTGTTGATGGTATAAGCAGAGTTTGGCGGGAAAGTGCGATACGTAAACAAATGGCGGACATTTTAAATTTTTCTTCTTTGTGTGGAACGAGAAAAGGTGTCATTATACTCTCATAAAACAAATCAGAAACCGTCCCTGGCCTAGGCCCAGATGTAGAAAATTATTTATAATACAACAGTGTAGGTCTAAAGTTCCATTAGGCTATAGGACTAGATAAATAAATACTTACACTACATGTTTGACAAGCCCTAGGCCTTTCTTAGCCAACCCTAGGCCAGCACAACCTTGTTCTGACACACATCCCGTACAAATAACTAGTTTTGATTACCAAAAGCCTAATGCAGATAAACAATGGTATGATAGTCCTAGGCTATTCCTAAATTTACGGCAATAATAAGCCTTTCCTTTTCTTTTAATAAACTCACGCAATCTCCTGTCACTTTTAATGAAAATGTAAAACAAAAGATGGTGAAAATTTTCAATATTCATTTGATTATCTGATGATTTACATGGCTGTGGATGCAGTGAAATAGGTGTCAAATAACATTAGTTGTGCGTTTGTTGTTGCAAGGGAAAGTTTTAATTGGCCGTGAGTTGACTAGACTTATACCGTCGTTATACCATGGTTATACCACCTATACCCAGGATGTACATGAATCCGGGTCTAGATATTTTACATCCTATTGTTATTGCTAATACCATAGAAATTAAATTAACTTTGATAAAATTATTATATTTAACAAATAATTTTGCAATGGAACTTGAAAAAGTAATGAGATCACACACATAACAAAAACTTGTAGAAATACAGCAAACCTTACACACTCAAAAGAAATGAGATCTAAAAAAAGGGCCAAGCTCATCTACCCTTCCACATTGCGCATTCTTAATTCATAAACGTACAGTGTCCCATAACAGCATCCTCGAAAAGCTTGGCAAAATAAAATTTGCATGTTATTACGTTTAAATTAATTAGAAAAAAGAACTTGGTTGAACTATTACGTTTAAATTAATAATCGCAAATTCTATTTTGCCAAGCTATTCGAGGATGCTGTTATGGGACACTGTACGTTTATGAATTAAGAACGCACAAATGTGGAAGGGTAGATGAGCTTGGCCCTTTTTTTAGATCTCATTTCTTTTGAGTGTGTAAGGTTTGGCTATATTTCTACAAGTTTTTGTTATGTTATATCTCTTCTGCAACAAAATTAAACTGAAATATTTTGTGGGATAAATAGCTTTTGAATTGCCTTCATCGAGAGGTACGGCTTAGGCCGAGAACCAATTAACATCACCATGATAGGTTTCGAAATTAAATTAGTGTACAATTGTACATTAATTAATTTCGACCATAGGAGCCTAGACTTTTTGCGATCTTTTACTTTACAAAAATACGGGTGATACTGATTATCGATAACCTCGTAATAATATCAATAACAATGAATCCGGGAAGACTGAATCAATAATTATCAATCAATTTACAAAATAATTGTATCGATCAATCCTATATTGAGAATTAAATGGCAATCCTAATTTCTGAAGTTAGTAAACCTAAAATACATAAGATTGTAAGGGGAGGAGTATGCTACATTATGGCAAAATACTATATGATTGTGACTATGTGCCATTGGCACATTATCCTCACGCCTTGAGAATTTATTTTTATAACCTTCGCTATTCCATAAAATACATTTAATTTTTTAAACGTGTGCTTACCCAGCTATGCAGTGGCGCCCATGTTGGCACGCGTTGGCATAAATCTCGTAGAATTCTTATCACCATCACGCAGCTCTGGAGACCAGTTGCCCTAGCCTGTTGAAATAAATTTATTACACTAAATTGCCAAGTATGCCAATCCCTCAAGCATCCAGCATTCCACACCTCATTCACACTTAGCAGTTCGTTATCAAACGTCGTTAAATATATTTAGAAACTAGCCACTGTGCATGCTAAACTAAATACCACGAAGTATTCTACAAATTAATAGCTAGCATACTTTGCCACTTTCAAACATATGAGCAAACAGTTCCAAGTTTTCAGTAAAAATCTCAATCGAGTTACTGGTAATTATTGCGTTGTTAAATGAGTAAATGACAGCAAGTCTAGCATGCACATTGTTAACGATCCGTACGGTACTAACGAAATGCCACTTAGCATCATCATACTACACATACAACGACATTAGACAATGCCCTGGGAACAGAGAGTTAAGCCTGTAGAGGTTTTTTGCTAACTTTCCAGCCTCGGTTTATTCTTAGATAATGCAACAATCGGATTATGAAAAATCAGATCCAAGGTCTCTGTTGAGAAAGCCCGAGCAAACCCGCGTTACGTAAAAATTTTCAGTAATTTCAATCCAAAACTGCAACTAGAGCTGAATTACTAGGCAAATTTAAGTTTTTAATTCTAACAATGTTATATGTTCTATGTTGTACCGGAAATCAGGTTGGATACTTTTGTGTATAATTTTGACATTTACATTACGTATTCACTCAATTATAGGCCAACATCGTGTAATGGCCGCACCCCACTTTTTTAATTTGATAATTTAAATATAGGCCTACCCGAGGCTTATACTTGCATAAATAGAGTAGGCTATATACCTAGGGCCCACATAACAATCTAAAACACAATATAAACTTCATTGTGAACTTATACAACCAGAACACATCAAAGACAATTTAGTTATCTACCAACTTTAAAAAAAAATCAAATTTAAAACAGGAAATGGGCCTATAGTGTATCAATCTTTTAAAAATAAAATATTGGAAAATGCAGGCATATGAAATGAAGAATGTGGACTAACAGTTAAACACGGTATGTATTGATTCAGCTTCCAGCTTAACAGTTTTAGACTTGGAACTAATGAAGGCCACACCAACAATTCTAGAAAAATACGTCACTTCCGCAATAGACACGACACACTAATTTAGTATAATTTGAATCTGCATCTATAAAAAGTTGTACGTTTCACTTTTGGTTTTTTGATCAGTCACATTATCTGCCACGCTTTATAAAATATAGCCATCCACTCACACAGTAAAGAATATTATATTTAATTTGTATCAAAACATAAAATAGTAGAACTAGCGACCAGATTCATTCAAAACATCACTGAATGGGGAAATGACAACAATCTGGTAAAGCTACATTATTTACCTGGGTAAAAATGTAATTTTTAGCAGTTGACATTACTCCATCAATGCTACTACGTAATGTACTTTTGTCAATTAACTCAAAACGCTACAGCTAAAGCAATCACAAATTAATTTCAATAGAATTCTGATTTTGCATTTAAATGTATTGGCCTAACTTAGGATGATATGGAGAATAATAGAAGTACAGTATTCCTAACACAGCAACCAAACATAATATCCAAATTAGACTTTGCCAAAATGTAATATAACTGCTAAGCAACTGTGCTGGTCATCATGTAATTTAATTATTCTCAAGTAAACAAAACTAGACAAGACACAAGGCTGAAAAGTATGTTATATTCTCTAAAACTTTCTTGTCTCTTAATTGTCTAATGTGGTAAAATGGAGGAATTCCTGCAAACCTGGAACCACTTGGCATGCCTCAAAGCTGCCAGGGCATCCAAACATTTCTGCTTGTCGAGCACATCTGGGGGATCCTTGGTCGCCTGCGCCTGAGTCACTGACACTGAGTCTAGCTCCGGCCGGGGAGGAACAAAGACGCACAATCAGTCCAAGCTTAGGCGAACACCCACAAGGATGTTTGACCATACACGTAAAAACCATTTTCAAGTCGGATTAGAGTTGACCATCAATAACAAGATTATTGTTCCATTATTCCTAACAAGGATATTTAATAGTTTGGAATAACATCAAGAAAAAATAGCCTCTGCATGAATGAACTAGGTACTACACAAATAATTTAGTGTAACAGATGAATGAATGAACCCTTCTCAAATCTAAACTAAACTAGCCGGTTGGCATTTTCCAAACTACAGTGGAACCCCGATTTTACGACTTTGAAGGGACTGTACAAAAAAAATCGTTCATGACGGGAAAATCGTAAAAAAACGAGTTTTAAAAAAATACAATTTTTTAAATTCTAGGTACCTAGGGAATATACAGGCCTTTTTATTGAATGACCCAGTGTGCTACCGGTCGCCGCGAGTTGAATGAGTAGCAGAGAACACAGGCACCTGCCTTTCCTCAACAAAATATTTACCACAAAATATTTACGTAACAGGGTTCAAATACTATCAATAAAAGTCCAGTGCCGGCGATGTAACTGGTCGTAGCTGGCCGAGAGGTGGGGAGGGGCGTGCGCACACCGGTGCGCATACTGAAACAACACTCACGCACAGCACGCACTTCACAGCTGTGCACGGGTGAGGAAGACTAAGAGTGACGATCGACTGGGAGGAGGGGGGAACATGTGCCGGCCCAAGTGCGCGCTCGATCCATCTGGCCCGGCTGAATGTTCACGTCGTGTGGGAAAGGAATTTATGATATTGATGCAATGTTATCTTGCAAACTCGTTTAATGTTGGTCATGGAACTTGACAGTCGTAAAACCGGGGTAAAGTACAGTGTTGCAATGTAGTTACGTCCTGGGAATTGACACTTCCAATGCGGGAAATCGTACCATACGGGATATTTAACATGGTTTTATATACAACAATCCAAGGGACTTTTAAAATATGCCTTTTTTGGCGGGAAATCGTTAGTGCCGGGATCGTAAAATAGGGGTTCCACTGTAATTGTAAATACAATGTTGGCAAATGCAATTATTAATTTAGTTTACAGATACATGCATAGGCCAAACTGGGTTACATAGAAATCTGGTTAGGGAGAAACTTTCTGAGAATAGTGACTGGGAATTAACAAACAGAATGAGTTAAGTAGGGAACCCAAATATAAAAAAATACCTAATATAACTAGTCTACAATGTTGTTCTAGTGCCTATCCATGGTGGTTGTGTTTTAAAGCATTGCATGAACCATGCCTTATTTGGGATTCGAACCCACATCCTCTGGTTCTGTATGCTTTAGGCCCTAGACCTTCGCCACAATAGTACGAGACACAGAGGACAGAAAAGAACAATGCAATGTGGCTGCTAAATAGTAACAACTGTCAAGGTTTAATGTTGAATAATGGATTGTTTTTCTATTGACGGCCCTTTCTTTACAACTGTGAAAATGTTTCGGAATGGTCAAAAATCCTTTCCACTTGCTTCATGGTAGTTGTAAGAGTTGTAGTCACCTAGAAACCTTAGCAGTAAAAACAGGCTCATGAAAAGAACAAATTGCAGTTAACAAACATCAGGTTAGCACTAGTTTATCAGGATAAAACCCTATTCAATAGATGTACGGTACCGTACACGTAGCTACATTGAATCATTACTTCAAAAATATTTTATCCTTTTCTTGGCCTGGGATATGCTTGCCTAACCTTTGAAGATTAATATCCCAAAGTAACATGCAGAAGTCTACCACTTTTAGCCTATAACTTAACACTGATGGAATTCCTTCCAAGGTCTTATAGAAATTTTCATTAATAGATTGAAATTAAATAATATCAAAGAAAAATTAACCATTTTAAGATATTTAAAAATCACTCAATAGTATGATAATTTGTACACCTAAATTTTGTCCAAAGTGAGCAATGGAAGTGATTCCTCTGGTTATACTTTAAAGCAGTGATGGCGAACCTTTTTAAAGCCATGTGGCACCCATAGTATTACATAGCAATTTCACAGCTTTAACTCATTAAGATTATATCTGTCCGTACTTGTATGATCGTCTTGCCGTGGAGCAAAATTCCCCATTAACATATCTCCAGTGACAAGTTTCGAGACAAATGTAGAGTGCTAGTGCTGTGCCCGGCGGTTCGCCACCACCGTCTATCTGTCGTCTTATCGCTATGATACCTGCATGGTGGCCATGACCGATCCTTACCCCCGGCCTCCGGCTGAGTCAGCAACTGCTCGCGCATCACTGGCGACGTCAGCGTGATTGTGACGGTGATGTGAGGCTCGGATACGCCCATCACGACCACGGCTGCGTCTTCCACTTTGCGCTGCACCTTGTAATGGTCCTCGGTCGACACAGACTGGAGCTGCTTCGGGAGATTCTCAGCCACCTTCAGACAGGTACAGAATGGTTTCAATCAGTGGTAGACTCAGCGCAAAGTGCTTCGAGAAGTCGACGAAAGAGAACGTGCTTTACGGGTAACCACTAGCAGTGCACTATATTGCGGGTAGAATGTGCTGCTGCTGCGGCCCTGATGCTCTCCCAGTAGTTAGGGGCTAGGCCTACGCGCAGAAAGCAGGGGAAAACACGCATCGCATGATTGTGGGAAACTACTATAGCCCGCGCTGAAGCTCTCGTCGCAAGATAAGCCGGGAAAGAAATAAGATAAGCCCAAGAATAACAATCCTATGCGCCGTGATCACGAATTTTGTGAATCGGTTGAAACATGATCGCATCGTAAATTCTTCTTCTACACCGACCATCTTTGTTCCACACATACTAGCCAGTCAGCTGTCTGTCAGCAGCTGTGAGTTGGTTGGATCGTACGCACAGGCTGCTATGCCACGGATATACTAGAGATATAGGTATCACCACATCCATTTCTTTTGCACTCACTCGTAGGCATGGACACGAGTGGCTGGGTGGCCGGACGGGCGGAGACACACGGACGGAAGCACGTGTTATCTTACAACGCGCTCTATCGTCAACTCCAGTTAATCTTAACTCTTAAGGCAGCGAGCAGGCTCCGTGGGAAAGACCACATCGGCGTAGCGTGTAAAATAAGCCGGTGAATTAGCCTTAAAACGGTCGCGAAAAATACCCGCATCTTAAAATCAGTAGGGGTGTGCGGGATCCCGACATTTCGGGATCGGGAAACCATTCCCGATCCCGTGTTGTTTTTTTTTCCCGAAACTCGTCGGGATTGCGTCAAAAGTCGGGAAATCGAAATTCCCGCCTATTCAGTAAGCAGTTTGCACGGTGCCCGCTAGATCGCAGCAACTCCCGCGGTGCCCGCTAGATCGCAGCACCTTCCGCGATGTTTAGCGTGCCTACTTGATGCATTAGTAATAGTATCTTATCTAGTGTGCAGTGCCTCGTAAGTCGAAATAATATTCGATTTTCGACCTGAAACAGCTGGGAAATAGGCCTCCACCAAATTAATCACAATGACTTGACTTACAAATTGACTTTAGGCAAGGGCCTAGGTCCATACTTGTATTTATATTTGTCTAAGCCTAGGGCCTAGGCCTACCCAAAATTAATTATTTGGTTAGAAAGAAAGGCCTGTGGTTAAGATAAGCCCATGGATGCTAGCCTAGGCAGGCCCTAGGCCAAATGCATTTGGTAAGTTGAAAATTGTTAGTTTGTAGCCTAGGCCTAGGTATAACTTACAACTAGCTAATTTGTAATTTGGTCTCTCTTCCCAGTTGGTCTTAGGCCTAGGCCTAACCTTCATGGCTAATCTAAAGCACAGGCCATTCTTTCTAACCTAATTATTACTAGGGCCCTAGGCCAATTCATTTTGGGTAAGGCCTAGGCCCTGCAAGTAGCTAGGCCTAGGCCCTTCAAGTAGGCCTAGCTAGGCCTAGGCCCAAGCCTTAAGTCAAATTGTGAGTCAATGTGATTAATTTGGTGATCCTTTGCAATTTTTGCACTTGATAAAGTGAAGTCTGAAAAATCCATTCCCGCACACCCCTAAAAATCAGCTCCAGGTCATTTCTAGAACCAGGTTCCCGATGTCATCCCTAGTATGTACTATCTATATGAATGACTTGCGTTGGTCAATTCCTACGACAAGATAGACAAACAATTTTTGATGTGACATCCGTGATGACTGCAGAGCGAAAGAAGCGCACAGTGACAGCGACTGCCAGCTACAGGTGCTCTCTCTCCCCCCACCCATACCCTGGCATCGTACACATAGGCCTACGCGGCGGCGAACCATCAAAGTCCATTTTAGTTTTTACTAGGGCTGTGCGAACGGGAGATTTCAATTCGAGTCGAGTACGAGTTCGAGTTCAGTCAAATGTTCGGTTTTCGAGTTCAATTCGAGTTCATTTAAAAATTAATTTATAATGATGTTGGGCCTAATTATTTTTTTATTTTATTTTATAGATATTTATTTTATTTATATTTAAATCGAGTTTATTTCCAAATTGAGAAAATGTATTCTTTATTTCAGACTTTCTACTAGGCCTATCAAACAAATTCTTCAGTTTTAAAGCCTAGGCCTAGGCCTAGTGCTGGGTGCATTTTGGTCTAACCTTGGTTTGAAGGGTGCCATAGGCTAGGTCTAGTGCTGGGTGCATTTTGGTATGGCAATGTGAGTTTGTAAGCCTAGCTAGGGCCTAAGATCGGTAAAATATACTAGGCCTAATCTTGACCAGAAGAAATCCTGGCAACTAGGCTAGGCTAGGCCTACTAGCAATTGTACTGTGCTACCAGGCCCTACCTGTTGTCAATGGTACTGTCACGCAGTGTTGTTTGAATGTTTACCTGCATTGTGACAAGTGTTCCATCTCATGAATATTTCAAAATTGTATTTTATGCTAGGCCTATGCTTTAGAGAAGAAATTACGCCTAAGCCTAGCCTAGTCCGCCGCAAATTTTTACGAATCATCTGGTTGCTCTGCTCTCGCCTCGTGAATCGTGGCCATTTTTGTTGTCAACATACATCTCGGACACAAAAGTGGTGATACACGGTAGACGTGAATTATTTCACAAAAACAGCCAATCAACGCTCGCATGTGACGTATGACTAGCTCCAATTGGATCTCGCAAAGTTCAGCCGGCCAATCATAACGAGTTTTACGTCAGAAGGAGTTCGACTATCGTGTATCACGAACTTTGCCGCGTATGCTGCTATCTAACGGAAGAAACACGTAACTTTTGACGGGTCGGTAAATGAAAATGCTGTTTTTACCGACGTTCGAATATTCGAGTTCAAAATAATGAAACTCGAATTTGTTCGAACTCGCCGTGAACTCGACTCGTACTCGAATATTCGAGTACTCGCACAGCCCTAGTTTTTACAGAAAAACAGGACCCGGATCACAGACGGGTCTGGAACCGGTTCAGAATTTTCCTACCCGATGTCATCCCTAGTAGCTTTGTTCCATATTTTGGGTACCCGTGCTTGTTATAATGGTGCTTACCTTGTTTAGTAGGGTGCGGGTGGGTTTTTCTGCACACAGCACCACTAGGTTAACAGCAGTGTCCCCGTGTAACAGGAGTCCCTTGGCAAGCACTCCCACTCGCATAACTCCCTTGAGTACCCGGACACTGCTCTCGTCTTTCTCACGGTAGAAAGAAAACCTGTTGAAACAACCAATCAAAACAATGTTAGCAACATACTCGCCTTGTGCCATGTAGACCTATGATATGTCGGGCAACCACCTACATAAATTATGAACTTTAAAATGCATATCCGTAGGTAGTCCAAAAATAAAAAACTCACACACACATTTCATGAGTTGGGTTTAGATTGGA
Organism: Sweltsa coloradensis; assembly: GCA_024449915.1. Classification (NCBI taxonomy): domain Eukaryota; kingdom Metazoa; phylum Arthropoda; class Insecta; order Plecoptera; family Chloroperlidae; genus Sweltsa; species Sweltsa coloradensis. The sequence continues at coordinate 1,563,030 of JAMZAV010000087.1, forward strand.
GAAGAGTTGACGGGTTGGGGAAGAATAGAAAACAAAAAGCCCAGCCCTTGGACTGGGGGCAACACTTTTTTTATGCACAAACAACTTTATGCAAGCCTCAAGCTTAGCAAACAAAGTGGGGCCTAAAAACTTGAACAGTGCACATAAAATAAAACTCACAAGTTTCCATCTCGACCATCCTCTCGCTTAGTCTCTTCTTTAACCTCCACTTTGACTGTCACCGGTGCATCTTTGTCGGATGCTGGTTTAACCGGTGCCGGCTTGGTAGCGCTTGCGAGGTCTGCTAGGTGGTCAGACACAAACTTGAGAGCCTTCTCAGTGTGCGACACAATGCGCTGCACGGCAGCTAGTTCTTCTTCTTTGGGGTATATCTCTGCGTGGCGTGCAATCACATGACGATCGTCACTGGAATCCGGCCGGCGCATGTTTGGTGGGAAGAACTGTAAAGGAGAAAACAAGTGAGACTCAATGCCATTTGTCATGTAGGTATCAAGTTCTCCAATTGTGGCAAAGAAAATAACTCTTTTTTAGGGGTGTGCGAGTACTCGAAATGTCGAGTTTTTTTGAGTTTTTTTTAATACTCGACATCGAGTCGAGTTTGGTTTTAGGCTCGAAGTTTTCGAGTCGAGTTTTAAACATATAAAATCCTACGAAAACTGAAAACAACCATCATCACGTTATTTCTCTATGATCATCACAGTAGGGCTAGGCCTACGTACAGAGACCTGGGCCTAGGCTTATTACAACCTAGGCCTACTACGTGTGTACTGTGACGGCAAAAAGTAGGCCTTGGCCCTAGAGACTGCGTGCTTTCAAAATTATTACGATAAACAACAACAGAGACTTGGATGCGGGAACCGGGAATAGGACTAGGGGCTAGGCCTAGGCCTAACCTAGGCCTACACGGCGTCGAAAACAAATATCCTTTATTGGTTTTGTTGCGTCTATATCACTAATATTTCAGATCAACTATCGAGAAGAAAGAATGCCAGTGAACATTCCATTAATGCACTTTTTACGTATTTTAAATAAAATCGTAATTGGCGTAGTTTGACATGTTTTATGTCTCTTCTCTTCCTTCAATCTTCCATATTTGCTTTGATGCAAGTGTTTGATGACGCGAGCGACGCGTGGCACGCTCCCGGCCACGCTAAAACAAGTCGAAAAAGAATTTTAGGTAATTTTTTATCGACTCGGCGGGAACCATTAAAGGGCGGGGGAATATTCAAATGTGGAATAGCATTGGAGATGCCTAGACCGCGAATATATAATGCGGGAAAAATTTTGGGGATTTTTTTTCGGAAAAAAAAACATCGCAGCTATTTTTATGGGGCCAGGAACATAGATAACACTGTTAATTATAATTTTATTGAAATTGACCACACAAAAGGGGGGGAAGGGCCCTAAATGCCTGATACAAGTCAATGATTTTTTTTTATTTATGTTTACAACAAAAAATCATTGTGTTCAAGTGGACCGACAAAATTTAAAAATTTAAAAATTTGAAATGAATCCGACTCGATACTCGAGTTTTAAAGGGAATATCGACCCCTTCAAAAGTTCCCGCACACCCCTACTCTTTTTTATGAGATTGAAAAGCTAGCAAGAAGGGATAAGTTACAAATCAATTGGTGACTAAAGTCCTAAGATGACACATACCATGAGGGGTGGTACGCCCGGCCCGAACGGGCGGGGTGGAGGGTGAAGACCACGGGGGTCGCGTCCGTAACGCCGGTACCATTCAAAGTATTCAACTTCCTCTTCGTAGCGGCGACGTTCTTCCCAGTACATGCGCTCCTCTTCCTCCATCATATTGCTGGAAAATAATACAACACTATGAATAGAGCTACGGAAAAATAACACTTTCAAATAGTACACAATTTAGCACTGTAGTGCATTGGTGCATACTACAAAAATATGCAATATTTTGTTGCTAAATGCCAAGTTGTTAATTTTTTTTTGCAAATCGAATCTTTTAGTAGTGTATTCACACGCATATAAGCCGAACTTTTTTTCAAATTTGATCCCCTCAAAAACAAGACTGCGGCTTATCTCCGTAAGTGAAAAAATCATCAATTTTACGTCAATATACGTATTATTTGAACAGCGCGCGCTTCGAAAGGTTGCTACGTGGGTCCCGCCATACTCTAAGCCATACCGCAGCATTGTCCGTGCATCACCTTATCTCTCAGGTCGATACAAACCCTGTCTTTAAAGACACGGACCTCCCTCCTTTTGTTCTCTCCAATCACAGGGGTTCCGACCGACTGCGACCCCTCTCTCTCTCTCTCTCTTCTCTTCATCAGTAAAATCGCTGGCAGCAAGGGAATTAAAGGACATACTGGTAGTCATGTAGGCGGGTGGAGTATCTGCAATTAGATACCGGTTTCACGATAATAAAAAAAGAAAAAAGGCCACTTTTTTGGCTGACAAAAGATTGCCGCTTTCCCCCAGTCCGGGTTAGTGGAGGAACCTACAGACTGCAAAGTTACACCGTCCCTTTCGGATGGGACGTAAAGGCCGTTGTTCCCCCTTTGGGACTTTTTTGAAAGGAGTAGGCTACGTGCCGGTACCCGGTTTCCCTTCCTCCCTTCTCTATTAAATTTGCACTAGTGGATTAATTATCCGTTGCAAATAGAGACTAAATAAATAAATAAAACCTGCAGACCAATCTTTCAACTGATCGCGCTTGGTTGCGAGAGGGGGAAGGGAAATACAATGCAGCAAATGTAACTTGTAGCAAAGGTCGTAGCTGGCCGAGAGGAGGGGCGTGCGCGGACACCGGTGAGTGCGCATACGATCCACTTCACAGCTGACTGTGTACGGGTGGGGAAGAGTGACCACCGACTGAGAGGAGTGGGGGGACATGCGCCGACCCAAGTGCGTGCTCGATCCAGCTGGCCCGGCTCAATGTTCACGTTGTGTGGAAAAGGAATTTATGAAGCAATGTTATCTTGTTAACTCGTTTCATTATTTCAAAATATTATATTGATCATGAAACTAACTTGACTTCGTAAAACAGGGGGAAAGGGATACTTAACATGGTTTTATTTATATACAACAATCCAAGGGACTTTTAAAATAGGCCTATGCGGGCCTTATCTGGCGGGAAATCGTTAAGTGCCGGGATCGTAAAATAGGGATTCCACTGTGATAACAAAATGCAACCAAAGCAAATACCTATCTAAAAGAATAACTTGCATTGGTCAATTATGACAATAGGGAACTAGCCTTCATTCCAGAAATCGAATATGTTAAAGATAACATCTAAAAAAAAATAACATAAAAGTTTTTTTGTCTAAGGTTAATACTTTTCTCAATATTTGACGTTGAAATTTGAATCTGGCTTCCCGCCAAAAGACAACACGAAAAGTAGTGTGACGTCAGACTGCTGACCGCAGCCTAGCGCAGACCAAAGGCGCACCGCTATCTAGATAAAATGGAAGATATTCTACCATCCAGTCGGCGGTGGGTCAAACACATCCTAGCAGACAGTTGCCGTCACTGCGCCCGCTGTCATTCCTGCTATCGTTTCTCAATGATCCTTTTGATTGATTTTAAAAGAAATGACGCTTTATAAAAGGTGTAAGGTACCAATGTGTTGAAACACCACTCTAGAAACACCGGATAAAGTATTTATATATGTGCCAAAATGAACTAAACAGGTGAAAATAATGGTTAAACGCAACAAGACGAGAATATGTCAAAGAGTCGTAGGGCCTCTAGCCTACCGCTGCAAATTCACTTTACCGTTGTGAATACCACTTTCATGTAAGTAAATGATATTAATTGGTCTACCTTCTACTTTTTTATTTCGCAGGTTAGTTTCCTATGAGCTTCTAATTTACCTCGGGGTTATTATAAGCCTAGGACCTATACGTAACTCATTTTCTCGCGGGGAAATATTCCAAATATGTAGTTAAAAATTTAGAATTTTTGACATTCTCCCATGCGAGTAGGCCCTAGAATTATAATCCCAAGTCAAATTTTGCTGCGAGAATATTTGGCCGGAGCCTAACAGAAGCTTATAGGAAATTCACTTGTGAATTAAAAAGCTAGTAGACCAATTAATAATAGTTCCTTGCAACAAAATCAAAGTGGTCTTCACAACAGTAGAGTGAATTTGTAGAGGGGGCGTCCTCCTCAAAACATTCTCGTGCTGCAGCTTTGAACAATTCTTTTTGCCTTGTTTGTCGTTTGGTTCTTTTGGCACGTGTATAAAATGATCTTCTCCGGTGTTTCTACAGTGGTAGCCTTTGCCCTCTTGGTAGACCTAGGCCCTTAGGACCTAGGGCCGAGGTAGGCCTATCACTACGCCCAGGTCTAGGCGCATATTTAAATATAAAATCTAAAGCCCTACCCAAACATCAATGATATAAATGATATCATCATCAACCTAAAAAACTAGGCTAAGGATACAGGAAATGCCTCGGCCTAGCCCTACCTAGGCTAGGCTATGTCTAGGGCATCCAAATGGACATTTTATAGAATTGGTTTACCTAACCTAGGGGACACAGCCTACTCCTAGGGCGTAGGGCCTAGCCTAGCGCAGCCTTGAATGACTGTGTACGACTACGCCAGACCATAAACCTACAAATTCTTTCCCATAGAGAAATAACCGGGGCCCTTTCCCACCAATGAGAAATAAATCGCTTTCTAGTCAAGGTCGGGTAGACGCACTGTCAAAATCACGGGGTTCTTAAGTCATGGTCGTCATCTTTGTCATCGTTCGTGTTGTTGTCAAAATAGTCCGATTATTGATGAGCACGGTCCACTAGATTGCCTCTAGGCTTCGCTGCCGTGCACGGCCGCTCGTCGAGCTGTTGTTGTTGTTGTAGTATTTATTTCTTGATTGCAACGAAGAGCATGCTGCAAGCTACGTAACGCAGTTGAACCAACAACGAGCGTTTGCGCGGGGGTTCAAAACCCTATAACTTTGTACCCCCGTAGTTACCACGGATGATTTTTTTAAAAAAAATTTCAATTGTGAAGTTTATTTAACTGTGTTCTATAAATAATAAAAAATGAAAAACGTGAATTTGAGACCAAGGCTAGTTCCCTATTGAGCCAAGATGCCAATTTTTGATACAATGAGATTAATGCAGAGAGATGAGAAGCGCAAGGTGACTGCCAGCTACAACTGCTATCTCCCTCTCCCCCCCTGCCCGCCCTGCCGACCGGCATTGTACACATATGCGGTGAACCATGCAAGACCTCGGTACGGAGCAACATGATTCGGGTACTCTGGTCCCAGAGGGGTCTGGAACTGGTTCCGAATTTTACTACCCGATGTCATCCCTATTAGGGTACAGTGGTACCGAACTACTACAGATATTTAACTTAACTTCATAATTAGTAATACAAAGTAGTACACACCCCCACCTCTCCTCGTGGCGATTTCGCCAGTACTCGTCCCGCATTTGCTGGCGCCTCAATTTCTCCTCCTGAAGTTTACGTTGCCGAAGTGATGGCTTAACGTCAACTACAAGTTCAGGGTTGACTTTCTTCTTGTATTGTAGCCGATGACGCCGACCTTTCATATGCATCTCTTTGGCATTAGGGTCATTGAAACGACATTCACAAAGTTTGCAGTTGAAGCTCACCAATTTGCCTAGAAAGAAAAATAACAGGCGAGTAAAAACAGCATTAATTACGGTATTGACCCGAATATAGTACGGCATTGAATATAATACGGGTAGGCTAGTGTTTTTGAGAAGAGAAAAAAGAAGAAAAAAAGATAAAAATAAATAAAAATAAAATAATCAAACTGGTAAAATAAAAATAAATAGTTTTAAAATGAGTTATTAATATTATTACTAGGAATCCCGAACTTTTGCGAATGGTTTTTAGGCAAAAATTTCAAGAATGTGATGAAACACATTTTTGTGGACAAAATAACCACATTGGACCCTGAAATCGTCAAAAACGTTCGCGAAATGGAGCAAAATAAGTCTGTTTGTACTTTTAAGGCAAAATACAGCCAGTTCTATAGTTTTTCGCGAGAAAGTGAAATACATAGAACCTTATAGGAATTCGTAGGAATGTCAAAAAAAATGGCATACAAACGCGATCGATTAATAAGGGTCGTTATAGTAAGGTTGTAGGCGTACCGGTACTGTAACTAGGAAAACGCTAAAGTCCCGTCGCGTTGTTGAGCGAGCACCGGTACGTGCAACAACGACCCAAGTACGACATTCCCATAATGTTACATACCAATAAGTCTTTAAGGTCTTGACCGATTTAGCTGAAAATTTGGTAAATAGGAGAGAATGTTGTACTTATTGACCCTGCAAAATTTCATAACGATCGGAACATTTTTTTTTTATTTTTATAACCAACGATCGGATTTTGTTCAAAAACTATACAGCAACCCGCCTAGGTGGTATGTACATGTGTGAAAAATTTCAGGTCGATCAGAGAAACGGTGCGACCTGTATCGAAGCAGTAACAGAAAAAAAAACAGACATTCGAGCCATAAGAGTCAAGTGGAGACGCTCGCTCAATTAATATTTAGGCCCTATGTATGTAAAGGCAGAGTTTGGGAAAAATGAAGCTAACCCACCTTCATCATTCTTCATTTCCTCAATATAATCTTGCCCAACCGGTTGTACGTCCTTCTCATTGAGGTTCAGCTCAGAGTCCGAGAGTCCATCATCTTTAGTTTCCTGCTTCACGTCAATGTTGGGGGTACTTGGTTGAACACCAACAGTACCCAGCGATCCAGCTGAAATATAAATAATATACACTTGAAACCATTAAGGGCACTACAAACAACAATATAGTATTAGAGTATTGTTCATGCATCCAAGACCTAGCCTAGAAGACTAACGTAAACGTAGTAGGTCAAAGCTAAGCTGTGACTATTATTGTTCAGTGTTCACCATTGGAAAAAAAGTAGTAGGCCTAGGCTAGGTCATAATAAAGTAGGTAAAATAAAAGGACATGAAATATTTTTTTAAATTTGTGAAAACCTAGGCTATTAAAATAAAGTAGGCTAGGCCTAAATCGGTTTTAATAAAATGAAGGCTTGGTAGTTGTATGGATTGTAATATCTAGGCTACTGTAGCCTAGACAGGTTGCCAAGCACTAGGCCTATGCCTATCTTTTGCAGTCAGTATTAGTAGTTTTAGGGCGCTTCAACGGCAAAGATTATTCGCGCATTTGAGTACATACATACAGTACATGCAGGATGGCCTATGTTAGACTAGAGGCTATGTCTAAAATGTGATGTCCATGCCTTCAGTAATGGCGTCTGTCTATATTCAGTGGCTTTGAAATTGCTTGCAAGTGGATTTATTTAGCAGAAAAATCTCCACTGACTACGCTAATAAGCAATTTCATAGGTCCAGCGCAAAAAGCAGATTGATTTTGGGACAGTCTACTAACTTAGAGAACTTAGCCGCTGAATATTGGCACGCAACGTAAGCAGATACCAATGATCGCAAACTTTTAGAGCGACAATAATTATTGTAATATAACTACACACACCGATACAACTGTGTGTGCCACTCAATAGCGAGAGGTCCGTGAAAGTGGTTTTATTTTGTAGTAAATTTCGTTTTAAAATTGGAGATTTTGATGTCATTGGTTTAAAGCTCTATTTCAGCGGTTTTATCTATAAGACTATATTGACCAATTTATTTGCGTGAAATTATTCGTTCAAGACTCTCGTATTATTCTAACCACATTATCAAACAAGTTTGAATGTATTTATAAACAGACTGGTTTTAGTTACTAAGACTAAAAACATAATTTTTTCTGATAGTTATTTTATAACACCTTTTGTTGATTGAACTGTACTGCATACAATAGTGAAAATTACACCGAAATTTAACAAAAATTCCCATTTTTAGAGCTTTTCGTCGTTGAAAACACGATTTTTGTGAATTTCGGTGTTATTGTGTAATTTACACATATTTCGTTGTTTGGCGGAGATTCAATTTTGGCATTTTCTGTTCTAGATTTGATCAATTCATGCTCATTTTTTAAAATTGAATGATTTACACATATTTCAGTTTTTTCGTCAGTAGCGAAATACACGTACCTCTATCAATAGCGTATTCAGGAAGTGGGGGGGGGGGGGGGGGGGGGGGAATCATAAAAAATTATAAGCGAGATTATGTTTAAGTTTTTTTGTGTAATTTTAAAGATATTCTCGAATGGAAATAATTCAAGGACTCTATAGAGGCTATAGCAGGCTGCACTGACATTTAAAAAAAATCCTGTTGGAGGACATTAAAAATCCGCAAAATCCGTGAAAAGTCTAAAAAAACGTTAATTTCATTGATCCAACTATGAAAATGGCCTAAATGTTATGTTTATATTTGTTACCATCATAACCTAAAAGTTGCTAGGGCCTAGGCCTATGCACAGACGAGAATAAATGAGCCAGAAAACGCCCGTGGTTGCTTAATTAAGATTGCATAAAAATGTAAAATGTTACTTATTTACAGAAAATCTGTTTAAACTGACCTGGTTAAAAATTCTTAGGCCTAGGCCTAGCCCCTAGCCCTAGCCGCCTAGGCTAACGCCTAGACCCTAGGAATGTTGCATCACAATTTGACCTAGGCCCATGTGTTGTGTTTATTAATAACATTGCAGTCTTGCAGAACTTGTTAATAATTTTAATCATATACCAATTCTATTTTTCACGTTTATGATCACATAATCCAAACTTTATAAACAAAAACGAAGAAAAACAATTTTGTAGGCTCCAATCTTCATTGTTTGTTCATGGCTCCTCCACTCCCAAAAGCAAGCAGAAGCAGTTCCTACAATGTCTAGGAGTCTAGGACTTGCCGACTTTGCCGCCTTGCTCCGCCCCCTATCGAAAGTCGAATCGATTATCGCCCCGCCTTCAATGTTTACAATCGAAATTAGCCGCGCAGATTCAAATATACGAAAATAAGCATAGAAAACGTAATTAAACGAAAATCCGTAAATAAGACTAAAAATCCGTTTATCCGTTTTGCACCCTAAATATCCGTATAAAAACGGATAAAATCCGTTAAAACGGCAGCCCTGGGCTATAGCACTGTACTAAGAAGTCCTGGGGGTGTTTCTTGAAACCAGTAATTCATAGTGTGATTATTGAATATATTGGTCTGCTTTAAATTTAATGTCCCTCATTGAAAATCAAGCGTGACCGAGTGGGTCGATCAAAATACAAACTTATTTTTTAATTTTTTTTTCTGTTAAAATCTCAACTTTTAGATCAGTTTAAAGCAAGTCTGTATGTTTTAAAGCAGCACAATGAAGAAAAATTATAACTTTCTAGTTTCTAACTACCTATCAAGATAATCCCTCTTGAAGAGAGAAAATCACAACATTACGCAGATGTTCATTACGTAAATATTAGCTCTAAAAATGTTCTGAAGAAAACGCTTTTGGATTCGGCTAACGATTTCGCCAAGCAATGCCATCCCCACTTCAACCACCGATTTGATAGCCCAACAAGCCACAGGCAGTGCATGACGGGTTATAATTGACGTTACATCCCTGCTTGCACCTCGTGCATGACTGCATGCCCATGGAAATATGCCCACTCACCAGAAACAAAGTTGACTTTGGGTGCAACAGTTATAGTTTTCTTCACTCCTACAGTCGTCTTGATCAGGCCCAAGCCAGGCTTTGAAGTAGTGGTGGTGGTGCTGATGGTAGAAGTTGTCTTGCTTGAACTGCCCACCACAACAGGTTCAGTAGAAGGGATTGGTTTGCCAAGCTTTGTGTGAAGTTTCACCACCTAGGATGAAGAACAATATGCCTGATTAGTTTTTTTATCAAACTAAAAAAATTGGTTAAGAGTTAGAATGGTGAAAAAAGTTTGAAATACCAAACAAGTTCTATCAAAATACATTAAAGGGCATGACAACCCTAGGATTTCCCGGGGATGTAAATAACCTTAATTTCTTTCAGGAATTACGCAGAAAACTAGAAGTCGCTACCTAGTAATAATTTTTGGGTCGTTTTCAACAGAGCCCGTGAAGGCGTGTTTGCCCGCCGTACGTCAGGCGGTACAATGTATTTCGCAACGTTGCGTCGTCAGTTGACCGTACCGCCTGGCATCTGGAGGGAGAATGAGGGACAGTACACGTAGTTCACCGCTCAGCCACGCCCAAAAACACGGCGCATAAACTGTCTTAGCGAACAATCGATTCATCCAATTTGGAATCGATGCAGACAGGAATCAATTAATCGATTCCGCCATGTTATCCCTAGTGGATATAGAAGTTCTTCTTCAAGCATACTTTTGAAAATCCAGGGAATTTTGTATCTTGATTTTAACATCATACTCGGGATTGCCGATGCTGCAGATACCTAAAATATTGCCAGCATCGGCATATCACTAATATTTTTATAATTAGAAGTAAATTTTAAGAACCTACTTTCTGGTGTTTGGCACCTCGAATATGTGCAGCATATGCATCCGAGCCGGTGCATGTAACATCGCACAACTCGCACCGCAAAGCGTTCACTCCACGTGCCACCGGCGCTGCACCAGCCTTCATTGCAGACTCTTTCTTTTTATGTTTCTGACCTTCAAGATGTTCCCGGTATGTCTGAAACAAATTGCACTATGGACACTCTGCTCAAGAGACCTAACCCTCTTGATGTTTATAATTATGTCGCTTCAAATTTAAAAATTTAGCATCTATATAGCAGGCCTAGTACAGTCAGGGTCATATATAAATCAAGAGGTCTGAAAGATACTCTTTCACCGACATCTCGTGGTCAACTCTTGGTGCCATTATTTATATTGTCCCTGTGAACTGCATTATCGATCGATAGAAGTTCCCTAGACTATTTGTATTTGATGTATTAATATTATTTAGGAGGCTTTGAAAGACTCTTGGTCAACAAAATAGTCAATATCTAGAAGGCAGTCAGAAGTGAAATAAAAATTTTATCAAAACAAAAGCATAAAACAACTTTGGTGGTTTGCAAATAAGACTTGACAGCCAAGATAGAATTATTCAAAATTAATTAGAAAACTAAGCAAATATAAGAACTAAGGCATAGTCTTAATACTATGCCAAGTCCAAGGTATCGATATATAATGCTCTCTTTACGGTCCATATTATATTTCTTCTAGGCTTGCATAGTTTACTCTGGTGAATAGAGAATTATCCTTTTGACATTGGAGCACCCATGTTTCTTATTACGTCGATAATGCAGTTCACAGGGCGATATAAATAATACCCTGGCTGTACAATCTATGGCATAGAAAAGTATAGCCCTAAACTAGGTCTAGGTCAAAAAACAGTTATGTCAGTTGGGGTCAGTGGGCAGGGTAGAATTGAACTTCCATACATATATACTATGTCAAACGTTAGTTAGTTAGTTAATGGGGTTTTAGGGCACAAATATGTCAAACGGCGGGAACCTCTTTAAGGGAGGGGGGTAATACTAGGCTTACAAACATTTCATATCACAAGTGCAGCCAGGAATCAATCGTTTGACCTCTTTTGAGGCAATCGGCATGCTCCAAAACGTCATGGTTTCCTTCAGTATTAGGAATTAAGATAGATGTTCTATAAGAGTTGGACCATCTGTCATTCATGACTATGAGGTAAATTGGAGCAAATTAAGAATTTCCCAAATTATACATATTTCAGTATAAGAAATAGTTGGTATTTTGCATCAGAAATTTGCTCAGTATTAGCCTACCTGAGGTCCAGCACAGCTGATTTTGCAAACATCACAATAATGAAGCTGTTGAGGCTTGGGGGGTTGTTTTGGCTTCATGGTCTTCATGCCACCGGTCATTGGCCCCTTCTTATAGCCTTGCCAAGAGCCGGTGGGTTTGGCACTCGGGACAGACGGCGACGCGCCTGTGCCTGTCTGAGCCTGCTGGGCCACATACATGGTAGCAGCACTATACAGTGCCGCATCATACCCCGAATATGTGGTGTTTCCTGGGGCTGAAACACGCACGCCAGTCAGATCTAGAATGTGCATCAATATAAAATGATGATTAGTTAGTTACCCAGAAATCATTCAATTGTGATATAACAGAAATACAAACAACTTAAATAGTAGGCCTAGGCATACATTTCCACTTTCTACATTTGTAGTTTTGACTGTGTATGTTTTTCCAAGCCAACCAATTCACTAGACTGTGAGTGACAAATACAGGAAAGCAACAACAGCTTACCGGAGTAGAATATATAGTACCGTATCGACGGTATCGGACCGAACATAGCGCGATGTTTTTTTTTCCCGAAAATACTATCTCTAAAACAGCACTCGCGTTATTTTCGCGCTCTTGCATTTGAAGTAGCGCCTGAACATAGGCCATCCGCAATACAACTCCCGCGCATCGGCTGCTGCGCATTGCCCCGCCCACCCACTCAACGCCAGCTGATACCGTGAGGCGGGCGGGTGACGTCATCACGGGCTCCGCGAAAAATGACCACCAAAATAACTGTGCATACAATTAAAATGTTTTTTCTTGGGAATCGATCCCGAATAGATTCTAGGTCACAATGATCGATTTGTAGTCCCTTAATCAGACTGGTGAACTGTGGTTGGCATATGTGAGCTTGTGCTTGGCCCTACCCAGTTAAAAACAGGACTAGACCCTAACATTGTTCAAAATGTTTTGTGTAAGAATGAAACTTTAGTCTATTCATTCGTTGCATTGTAAATAAAAAATGTTTCTTGTACATTTTAATTTTCTTTGATTTTTCTTTTTTCTTAAAATGATTCTGAAAAATTGGGGGTCGTGTTATATTCGAGATCGTGCTATATTCGGTCCAATACGGTACTAAAGGCCGCCAAGTAACTTAATGAAAAATTATACGCAGCTTTTTGGGCTGCCTGGTTTTTACTTGATTAGGCTATAGGCAGCCATCTAGTACTCAAATCACTCAAATTATTACCACTCAAATTATTAAGATTAGGAGATCAATACTATTCATTGGCAAATTGCTCCACATAATGGCCCCACCCCACCTTTGTAACTTCATATTTTTAAATATACCCGAGGCCTAATCGCATAAATTTAGGGCTGTGCGAGCCTAGAATTTCTAAGTCGAGTCAAGCCGAGCCAAGTATTAATAAAAAAGCTTGATTTTCAAGCCGAGCCAGCCAAGCTTTAAACGACGACTAATTTGTTGCCCGGGTTACCCGAGTAGGCCTACCCGTTCACAGCCCTACATTTCGTACCGTAATTCTTATTTACTAGGTCTGCCTCACATAAACCTAGTAGGCCTAGACTAGGGATGTGCGAACGATCGAAATTCGAACTTTTTTTAAGTTCGAGTTCGGTCCGAGTTAAAAAAAAGTTTGATTTTTTTTTTTTTTTTTTTTAACTAATTTGTAGTGGTGTGTGGTCACATATTATTTGACAAGTTAAAAAATGGTTCCCAGTTTACAGGTACAAATTTAAAAGCCAAAAAATGGAGGTGCTGGTCCAGAAGTTACATACTTTCTTGGTGGAGGTGCCGGTCCAGACTTATCACTATTTTACCTATTATGACGGTTTGATATACCTTTAAGTTGGGTTCGAGTTCAAGTTCGATACAGTTCAAAATTTTTGTTAAGTTCAAAGTTCGTTTTTTTTAACTGGGAAAGTTTGAGTTCGAAGTCAAAATAGTGGGTTCGCACATCCCTAGCCTAGACATAACCATACATTTCAATGACTTACTTGTGGTCTGTGCTGCAGCCGCAGTGTAGCCTGTGGCATAGTTTGCAGCTTGCGCTCCCTGCGCAGTATACGCTGTGTTGTAGGTTGTTGCTTTGGCAGTAGCAGGAGTCACTTGCCGCGTTGTGGGAGTGTATGAGGTGGTCGTGCTGAATGCTGGCTTAGCAGCTGAGAAAAAAATATGAGACGCACACACATGTAGGGAATTACTAGGTTAAACACCATACCTATTGTTTCATTCTGGGCAGTTCCCATGTAAGTAGTAGGCCTATTATTGGACTATTTATATGGGATCTACTACTATACTAAAGTATACCTATCCTTACATTTTTCAAATGACAAAAACACTTAGATAAATAGGCCTTTAGGTAGTCATGAATTAATCAACTCTAGAACACTGAAATTAGTTACCCATAGGTCTACCATTTACCTGATTTTGAATTATAAAAACCCTTGAATAGCAGAATTGGTACCTACTAAACTTTATATAATAATGCAGCAACTTTTGAATAAGCTGATTGACTATAGATAGAGAGTGTGCTAGGCATACTAAATTTATCAACCTTACTAGTGGTGATAAATAAGTAGTGTGAATGAATAATAAGTAGGGATGTCAACGATAATCGTATATCGATAATAGGTATCTGTATCGAGATTATCGCGATATCGCAATAATTATTGGGAATCCAGATTTTTAATAGCAAATTCAGTACCAGTAGCATATATGCAGTAGGTACCTATAGGTACAAGTTTATGACTAATCAATCGACGCTGTTACGATATTTTTCTCCTGAATTCTAGATTTCATGGAATTACCAGCGTCTCATAACGGGTTTTTCCGCTCGCGATCTATTTGATGCTACAACTTCCCCTCCCATGCGCTCTCTTTTTCTCTCTCGCATCACCGCTTCTCTTGCACACTCGCTCGTGGGAGGGGCATTGAGGGGCCCGTCGTAGCTGGCAGCCAATCCGCCGACCAGTGTTGAGATGGCGCGCAATTTTTATTGACGCAAATGTAAGAAAAAGAGTTTTATGCTGATACATTGTAATATGATTAGTAAAGCAGCAAAGCAAAGTAGGCCTACCATATCGGTGCAATATTTTGGGGGCACGATATTATTGCGATATTATTTTAATTTTAGTGCGATTATCAATATGAATATTCATATCGTTTGCCATCCCTAATAACTTAATAAGTAATAATAAGAAGTCCAAGAGTCTTAACTCCAAGAATAAAGGTATAAAAAATAATTACTATTCAGAAACATGACCTTGCCCCCAAATCAGTTTGTAGGGAATTAAAAAGAAGAAAAAGTACAAAACAGCATGCGAAGAGCATTGGAAGATTGTTTTCCTATGTAGGCCTAGGTCTAATTGACAACAAATGTAAAATTGTGCCTAGTTGGTTTTCTTTTTCTTTAGGCCTAGACACTTTGTTTAGCCAATTGGGCTTTGCACACAAAGCTTTCCGCAGGCCGCGCCACCGTAGTACTGGCCCTCACATCAACAGTAGTGGGATGTGACCGAATGACTAGCTCATACCTAGCAGGGGGTGTCATGGCCGATCTAATGTCAACTAAATGTTCTTTCATCAAATATTATAAAGTACAATTGAGGGGGTGGGAAGCCAAGGAGAATAAGTGACATTTTGAATTTTTTGTCGAGTTAAGTACGTCATTTCGTCCCCAACAATCATATTAACTTTGTGGTAAAGGGATATAAGTGAATTCTTGTCAAGTGCTGATTCACTTATATCCCTTTACCACAAAGTAAATATCATTATTGGGTACGAAATGACGTACTTAACTCGACTTAATAAAAAAATTCAAAATGTCACTTATTCCCCTTGGCTTCTCACCCTCTCAATTAGGACCATATTGTTTCATCATATGAAATACCAGAGGGTTGTTGATGGATAAAAAGACTGAAGAGAGATAAAATTTATGGGCACAGCCATGTAAAACTAAGCATTTACATCTAGGCGCTTTATGCTAGTGCTGGTACTACGGTGGCGCTACGAGTGTGAGAAAGTGGCAGTGCAAAGCCCAATTAGGCCACTAGGTAGGTTTGTAATTTGTTCTAATATCGGAAAGTTAATCTGCTCTTATTAAAGATGTTGTCATATGGCACATTTGCATAGGTATAAAATTACTTTGACAATGACACTATTAAATAATATAGGCCTAGACCTAGCTACGAATGAATGAATGAATTAAGGTAATTTAGGTAGGCTACTACTAATACAATACAATCATTAGTGATCCTAGGATGGATCCCTGTAGGTTGCCCACTTCACCTCCAGCCATTTTTTCCAGTACTATTTTCATGGTTTATTTTTACTCTTTGTTTTCAATTTGTGACGTAAGATATGAACCAATTTGGGGACACCCCGCGAGCATGAAAGTTTGTCTTCTTATTCTCTAGGCCACGCCCGACATTAAATAATAAACCGTTTCATCAACGTTATCCGATGTGTTAGCACAAACTTGGGATGTGGTAACAAGTAGAACAACAATATTTCATAATGTTAAACAAATAGTTTACTATGAAATTAACGTTGTCCCTGGAAACTACAAGGAACCAACAACAATTAGTCCTACGTATTTTATTATAGGTAACCCAAAAATCCTTAGCTAATTACCTAGTAGGTAGCCAAAATGTGCAACTAGTGTGATGTTGCCAGTATTCTTACCTCAGTTGTATGGCCACATCCAGGAATAGTTTAGAAATTTGTATTTAGGCACAAAAATAAATTGCAAGTCTTGGGTAGCATTAAATAAGTCTAACATGGGCCAAGGTATGAACACAACATAGCAAACAAAATTTAAATGAATCTTAAGCAGGGTGCCTAGTTAATGAAAAAAACAAACTACATGCCATGTCTTGGAAGGATAAATGAAATTGGTGCAAAATAAAATATTGGACTATAAAGAAATCTGAGGATAGATGACAAGCTACAAATCAAGTATGGTATGATAATTCAAGTAGTAGGTAGGTAAATGGGTAAAATAAAAATACCTTGATAGTGTGTATCAGTAGTTGAATATGTAGCAGTTGCAGCAGCTGGCTGCTGATAATATGTCTTGGTACTATCATACGCTTGTTGTTGAGCTGTACGTCCGTAGCCGTAATCGTACGTGGTTGCTGCGGCTGCAGTCCCAGCCCCAACCGCATACGTACCGGCTGTGGTATGAGCAGCTGCTGTTTGGTATGCAGTTTCATAGCCAGTGGCTCTTTGTGCAGTATAGGTGGCTGCAGTGGCTGCCGTTGGCGTCACTGCATAGCCAGACTGCGGTGTCTGGTACGCAGGAGCTCCAGTTGCTCTGAAGGAACAAAATACAGAAGTTTTTACTATCTGTACGTGCTGTACCTACGTCTCTCCGTTATGATGCTAGTGATTCAAATGCTGCTGACCTGCACCCCAACCGAGTGAGCCACTGCCGACAACGTAATTACGTAAGACCCCTGCCTAACATTAATTCCTAGATGGCGTTCCTATTGTTAGTTACATTACATAATGTTGTCCATACAAGATTGTCCAATAAAATAGTCACAATGAATTTACTTAAGTTCATCCTTCCTTAAGTGATGTAGGCCTACTTTAAGAATTAGGCCAGATGCAGTAAAATCAACATATTTTGGTTCTGTTTTCATCTTAAAGTAGATCAATCCTTAAATCCTGTACATTGCCCTCTTTCCATTTCTATGTGCACCCAGACCCACCATAAAACACAATTGGAACAAAATGACATATTCATAGATCTTCTAGTCAAGTAAGCCTACCTACACCATATTATGGACTATGCAAATGATTGCTACTCTGCTACCTACTCACAAGAGACTTTCAGGCTAGAAATGTAGGTACTCTGTTTAAAAAATTAGAATCCAGCTCATGCTTAACAGGCAGTTTGAAACTGGTTTTAAACCTGTAGGCCTACCGGTAGGCATAATTAAAATAACAATCCGCCTAAAATTTGCAACAAAATATTTAATACTCATACTTTGTACCTATTGATAGGTTTTGAGTAGGTAGGGTAGGAGAAAACATAATTTGACATCATAATGCGGAATGCCCAAAATTACATCAAATTTAATAAATGTTGCTGAACCAATTTCTTATTTATTTATTTTTAACTCTCTATCAGCAGCAGTCAGCATGTTACTTGAAGAATAAGTGGTGCATGTTACACGCAAGAAAATAATTAAATCCCGTTTCCAAATTCGGATCAGGTAAAGAAGTGGACCAGATGAGTGATGATTTGATGACAAATACAGAATGATCAATCCAAGATGAAACACTCCACTCTTAGGCCTACATTACAATATTGCAATCCTGTGTTTATTATTACACCTAAAAGTAGGCCGATCAACAGATGTGGTTAAAAGCAGCTCGTACAAAGTATAAACATCAAACAAGCAAGCAAAATAGGGCACTTTTTCGGTTGGTATGGACCAGTTTGTTTACACCGTTTTTTCCATTAAAAACAAAGAAAAACAACTTCAAATGAGAAATAAATAAAGAATAACTCATTATTTACGATTTATTAACACTAATCACTCAGAAAATATAAAATTATACATAGGTTTATTACTCTCACTAATCACTCGCATATTTCACTGTTTTTGGCCCGCCATCTTTAGGCCTACCGTGCAGAGATGTTGTGGAAGTACCCTGGGTCCCTGACAAGAACATAATAAAAAATAACAAAATAGAATCATCACGTTTTTGCTGTTATAGGCCCCTAGTAACAAAAAAAAAACTTCGAAACCTTTAACGTCGCTACTATTTCAAGCGAAAGTACTTTTCCGTTGAAAGTCCTTTATATTTAAAATAGCGACGTTAAAGGTTTTGTAGGTGGAGTATTTTAGTGAAAAAGGTTGGTACTGTCCGCCCCGTTTTATTTTACGATGACAAATGCCCAGTTTACGTCTAGCAGGCCTAGGCCCAGGCCGCGTCACTCCTCACTACTTATAGCTTACAATTATTAATAAAACATAATGAAATGAAACATGTAAGTGTATTTTTTAATGATATAATTGACTATTTATAAAATCTTACTCATTTTAGGTTGTTTTTCATTGTTTTTATTGAAGAAAAACAGTGTTAAATACTGGTCCATACCAACCAAAAAAGTACCCAAAATAGTGCATTGATTAACACAAAGAAGCATCAGAACAACAAACAAGCATCGACACTGCACGGATCATACACAACACAACCTAGATAATTACGGTAGGTAGGTACTTAATGCAATGTGTTGTAGCATTCTATTGTGGGCATTAGCACTGTGTAGCAGGCAGAAGGGTTCAACAAATCTGAACTTTAATGTAGCATCATAATTTGTAATGTACATCAAGGTGAGGGAAACTAGGCCTAGCCGGATAGACGTGGTACTGGTCCATAATGGACTCATGACATACTGCCTATAATATGGCTAACAGCAAGTTCACAACAACCAAGATCAACTTCAGCAACTTAGCAGATTATGCAAGAATACGACGACATCAACAGACAGATTAAAATAGTATGCCTACCTGTAAATCTTACTACCAACCATATGGATATTTGGGTATGATTGCATCAATGATTTTCTCATATTTCTGTGATTCACGTCATGGGCAGAGGTGTCGACAAACAGCCATGGGGCTACCGGTACTCTCAATTACGATAAATCCCAACAAGCGACCATCATACAATTCAACTAAGTATTGGTATTATTGGTCCACATTTCAAGTTCATTGTTTCAATAACATAAGGTTAAAAGACTAGCCTATATTATGAACAACAATTTAATGAGAGTGGTTGTGGTGTGGGAACAAAGGCAACAAAGGCATCCTACAATTAATTAGCACGACCAAAGCCAGTGTGTGAACCGCAGCTTAACGCATTTTTAATTGGTAGAGATCAGTGAAAATTGTATTTTTAAATACCGGTACATAGGCTAGCTTTAGCACTTTCATTCTTAAACCAAGCATTTTGAACATTTATTTCTGTAGGCCTACCAATCTGCAAAAACTTGGTCGGCCTAAAAGGAGTTTTTCAGTAGCAGAAGATTTTTCGCAGAGGTTTTCACGTTTCAGGCGTAAAGGCACTAATTATAAAATGTAATAAATCTTCTTGTAATCAGGGTGTAATTTTTTAAATTTTTATTTAAATAATGAAAAGTAATGATTTATTTTCAGATTTTTATTGAATAAAATCTACAATATCAGTGTTGCAAAACTTGTCAAGTTGGTGAGCAGATCCAGAGGCGGATTTATAGGTATTCGCAGTGCGCACAGAGCGGGGCCCCCGAATTCTGCCCTTAGAAATATATATATATACCGGTACATACCAATATACCAAAGTGGAGCTATGCCATACATAGAATACAAGTTTTGTATTGTTTATTTTGAATCCTTATTTCAAACTCCCAGTAAAAAAAACAGTCTGCCTCTGAAATTAAATTAAACGCCTTAAAATTAGAAGCTCCGCAACAATTCAAGAGATTCCATGCATAGTATTTAAGAAATGCGCATCAATAGTCGGATTATTAGCGTATCTAATTTCCCATTTCTTTCTTGTAGGTGATTTCCAACACAGCTGAAATTGCAAGGGTAACGCCTATTTATAAGGGTAAAGGTAAAAAGAGTGATAGGAATTCTTATCGACCTATATCAACTCTTCCAATTGGTAGGGAAAATTATTGAAAATATTTTACACAAGAGGTTATTACATGAAGTGGATGCATCTAAAGGTTTAAGTGCAAACCAGCATGGTTTCAGGAAAGGTAGGTCAACGCAAAGTGCCCTTCTAGCATTTACAGATTTTATCTATAAAGGGATTGATAAACGTAATGGTAAGGTTGGAGCTGTCTTTGTTGATCTTGGAAAGCATTTGATTCAGTACCTTTTTTACCTCTTTTAATAAAATTAAAAACCAGGTATAACGTAAGTCCTTATTTGATATCAATTTTGGCGGATTATATTTTTAATAGAAAAATGTTTATAAATCTTGCAAAATATAGTTCAAAAGTAGGTATTCAATATATTTTGTGGAGTACCCCAAGGATCAATATTAGGACCCCCGTTATTTATTCTTATATAGATGATATATCTACTATAATGGGAGGCATCAATTTTATCTTATATGCTGATGACTTGGTCTTTTATTTAGAAGGTGTGGATGTCGAAGAGATCGTAAGACGTCTTCAAGAAGTTCTAAAGAGGATGGATGATTGGTTTAAAACTCAGGAACTTGATATTAATTATAGCAAAACAAATTTATGATTTTTCATACGGCTAATGATAGAAGCATGAATGATATTCATTTGAAGTTAAATTGTAATAGTAAGTTAATTTCTAGAGTGTATGAATTTAAATATCTTTGAGTTTTCTTAGATTGTAATTTAAATTTTAAGAAACATTATGAATATGTGTGTAATAAAGTATCATCAGTAATTGGAATTATAAGTAGAATGAAGAGTTTGTAACCGAGAGAATGTTGAGGTTACTTGTAGATTCTTATATTCACTCTGTTATTGATTATTGCTTAGGTAGTGGTTTGGGCAGTAAGACCTTCTACTGAGTATGTTGTACTCCAGAAGAGAATTGACCATCTGTTTGATTCATTTCCCTTGAGCCAAGATTTGCAGTCTGATTGTTTCACGATTGAGGAGAGGATGAAGTATAGCGTGCTGGTAAATACATACAAAGTATTGAAAGGTATGTTTTTAGGTATTCTACCCAATATTTTTAAAATTGTTGATCGTGATAGAAATTCTACTTTAATAACTCATTGAAGTTCCTAGATTAAATTCTGAAGCATTTAGAAAGTCATTTATGTACAGAGGCGTATCTATTGGAATTCAATTTCTTATGATATTAGAAGCCAGTTTACTGATTTAGGAATTGTACAATTTAAAAGTAAAATTGAAGCAATGATAATGAATCAAAGAGCAAAAAATTGATTTTTACTATTTATTTGTAGGTATTGTCTGTGTGTTTGTGTAATGCTAATTTACCTTCATAAGCTCTTATAATTGATTTTGCTTTTCTCTTTGTTTGTTTCAATTATTGCTTTGATTATGATATAAACAATGTATTTTCAACTATATTTTTCTGCCTAGATTGTCTGGTTGCCGCCCACTGATGGAGCTTGCAACTTGATTTAGGTGTCCTGTATCATTGCTGTGATCAGTTTGACATGAAATTTTTTAAATAATTATATATCTGATATAATTATATATATTATATGAGTCAAGATTTGAACACAAAAATGAAGATTGAACCCAAGAATAAAGATTTCGCGTTCGGTGGTTTCTTCCGCGAAAGTTTGATTATACTTCCTGATTTGCTGTTCCTGATTTTTGGCAAACCTCATATTCGTTTGAGTGGGATCGTCTAATAAATCAGTTTTTTTCTTTCGTTTTTCTTTTTTAATGTTTTTTTTTTCCTTTCTTTTCTTTTCATTATCCAGCCTTTTTTACATTTGATTCATTCATTAAATGCATATAATATCATTCAATTTGTTACCAAAATTCTTGTGTTAAATGCAACCCTCGACAAATGTACGAAAAGTACACTCGCGTCGTGTAACATCCACTCGCAAGTAGGGGGAGTGGTACAGCTGGGGTCTGAGTTGAAGCCCCAGCTGCCGGAGGCTTTTTCGCCGAAGGCGAAAAATTTTTGGGTTCTCTATTATGTTTGGTGGCCTAAAACGCGATTTGAGGCGACATCTAACTTAAAAAAACGATTAAAAGAAAGCAAACACTGCATTATTAACTCTTACGTCACGTAATAGGAGTTCGATCCTCAGTCAATGTGAAGTAGGCCTAGGGCCTAGGCCTAGGACCGCGGCACAATGCGAGTTCAAATAGGCCTAGGCCTACCACCTGCTGGATTTACGTCTATGTTTTCATGAAGATGGGCAAGGTCACTGATTTTATAATTATAATAAACACTACTTTCGTTTATTATGATTCATAAAACTAAATCCAAGATCGCGGAAGGCCTAGACCCCATTGTGATTTCAACCTAGCAGCTGACGTTTGCAAGTCTGCGAGATGCTCGGCAAGTTTCACGATTTCATTATTACACTTATTATCAGGAGGATGTTGCTACTAGATTTAGGGCTGTCGGTGGATTCTCATATTTCTCTCCAATAACGTAAGATGAAGTTAAAAACATAATTAAGAATGGTTTCGTCGTTCGCGTCGATTTTACGCCTAGTTTAGGCGTATCGTTTGTCCTCTTCAGCCTCTTCAGGTCTCTTTTTTACGTGCGTTGTTGGGTAGCCTGGAACTTGACCTTGACTTTTTGATACTTCGTTTTTGGCGAGTGGTTGGTAACAGGCCATGCTGCGTATCAGGCTATGCGCGGTAGTTGTATTGCAGGCGCGGCGATTCAAATGCTAGATCGTAAGAAAAGCGCGGTCGCACGATAAATTATCTGCGAGTGTCAATTTGCCAACTCGCAAGCACCAAATTTTTCACTCGCAAATTGCGAGCTTGCGAGTGGGATTGTCGAGGGTTGGTTAAATGCATTGTTGTTGTAATGCTACTATTTCAAATATTTACGAAAATGTAATTTATTGTTGTTTCTGCATCTATGTAATTAGATTTATTTAGTTGTCCTCCTTTGTAAATCAGTTTTTATAACTGAATAGGATAGACGTTAAATAAATAATAAATAAATAAATAAATAAATAAATAAATGTGTCTCCAATATGCTAAATTGAAAATAAAATCAACATTAAAATGTGGCCATATGCAGCTGTGAATAGACAATTTGCAAAATCAACTATATCGCACGTGCAAAGCATTATGGGAGAAAGGGCATTTACATGCTATGACATAAATGAGAACTGCGTTTCCAACAATGTCAGTGCAGTCTGCCACAATCTTATTCCCATTAGCATTTAAATGCCCTTTCTCCCATAATGCTTTGCAACGGAGCACGCATGCGCAGTTAATTCTGAAAAAAGTCTATGTAAGCTCGAGATGACGACAAAACAAATTGACGCACACAAACTACATTGTTTCGGTATTGCATTCAGCCCACCACTTTTTTCTAAATTGCACCAAATGCACTCTAAAAATCTTATTGTAAAAAAAAAAATTGCAATTATGGAGGGCTCCTCCCCCATGGTTATGTACTAGGTCCGCCACTGCAATAGGGCCCAAAACCAGGCTGCCCGCAGGGCCCCAATAAGTATAAATCCGCCTCTGAGCGGACCAAATACTTTCACAAGCATTTAAGAAAATCTAATACATGTTTTTTTTAATGAAAACTTTGCCTAAATCACTAACAACTCTTGTGTTTGTTGCAGGGCCGGCTTTAGGCGTCCGCGACTGCGGCACAATTCAATAGGCGGCGCCGCGACGTTATACAAGGAAATATTTTAATTGATAGCTGAATAGATAATCAAAAGTAATTGCAAAATAAAAATATTGTAAACCTGGGTACAAAATAATTTTAAGAAGCTGCAAATATTACACTAATTTGCTTTATGCAGTGTTCTCCCCAGGCCCGGACCGCCGGGCGGGCCGTCCGGCGATAATTCCCTGCCGCCCGGCAAAAAAAATTTTGAAAAAAAAAAATTTTTTTTTTTTTTTTTTTTTACTTTACGATTTGCGCATTTAATATACTCTAACCGTTCACAAAACGTTTAAACGTCCCATCTCTAAACTGCAACGCAGATTGTAAACGAAATCGTGGAGACTAATCTCGCTGATAGTATAGAAACCGACAAGGAATGCATTTAAACGAAACACATAAGTTGGCAAAATGGCAATCATCGCTATGATCGTGAACATTCACTGCACACAAGGAGCACACACAACATAGGTGAACAATTTTAGCAATTTTCAATTTTATTGATTGCTAGGACAAATTTTAAAGTAATATAAATGAAGTCATCAAATACAACAATGTTTCAAGTTGTAGTAATTAAACCTACAAATCTTAGATAATAAACACTTAGAAAGAATAACATCATCACCATTATAAGGGCCTATTGTACTTAGCCTACATTACAAAGGAGAAAATAGGCTAAGACTATGATTTCAATCAAATTTGAAATGTTCATACCACTAAACCAACCGAAGCAAGCTACTTTAAAAGGGCTTCGAAAACCTCCAAAACTCACCAAATTGAATCTAGGATCTCAAATCTTGCCCCCGGACCCCCACTAATTTTTGGCCCTACCCGGCAATGTTTGTGGAATACCCAGTGAACATTTTTTTCTGGGGAGAACACTGCTTTATGTCAAGCTAGAGGCAATGCCGTCAATGTCTACCATATTATGAACTCATTACTTGAATACCTGGTACAGTGGGAGCACGGTACTATATTTTGCGTGGACTTAGTGGGAGATAGCGATCGAAAGCGACATTACGTTATCAATTTTACTGTTCCCTAGATGAAAAGTATTCCATTTTGTTTTGCTCTCTACCAGCCAATCGACTACAAAATAATTATGGTAAGTTAATATGTAATTTTAATGGAATTAAAATATCTAGAATCCATGAAAACTTGGCTTACTATAATCATAGGCCTATGGCACCAGGGGTTGAAAAATCCCAGGCGCCTAGAATTTAGGCCCTGGCGACTAACTAAATGTCAACATTTTTTTTTTTATATAGTAAGTATATAAAAAGAAGAAAACTAACTAACAACGGAGATGCTAAGCAATCAAAACTAACCTAACAAAAAAACATTAACACAGTGTCCTCCCCAGGCCCGGACCGCCGGGCGAGCCGCCCGGCGATAATTCCCTGCCGCCCGGCAAAAAAAATTGGAAAAAAAATTTGAAAATTTTTATTTTTTACTAAACGATTTGCGAATTTAATAAACTAACCGTCCACTAAACGTTTAAACGTCCCATCCCTAAACTGCAGCGCAGATTGTAAACAAAGTGGATAGGCTAATCTCGCTGATCACTATAGAACCAGACAAGGAATGCATTTTAATGAAACACATAAGTTGGCAAAATGGCAATCATCGCTATGATCGTGAACATTAACTGCACTCAAGGAGCACACACAAGTGAACAATTTTAGCAATTTTCAAGTTTATTGATTGCTAGGACAAATTTTAAAGTAATAAAAATGAAGTAATAAAATACAACAATGTCTCAAGTTGTAGTAATTGTAAACCTACAAATCTTAGATAATAACCACTTAGAAAGAATAACATCATCACCTTTATAAGGGGCCTATTGTACTCATTGTAGCAGTAGGACTACAGAATTCACATAGCCTACATTACAAAGGAGTGAATAGACTTGGACTATGATTTCAATCAAATTTGAAATGTTCATACTTCATACCATACCACTACCTAAACCAACTAAAGTACCGTAAGCTACTTTAAACGGGCTTCGAAAACCTCTAAAACTCACCAAATCGAATAAAGGATCTCAAATTTTTTCCGGGGGCAACCCCCCGGACCCCCACTATTTTTGGCCCTACCCGGCAATGTTTATGGAATACCCAGTGAACATTTTTTTTCTGGGGAGAACACTGATTAACAATTTAGATAACCCTGATGTGACTGTAGAACATGAAGACCTACATGACATTGACACTAACCAATTTGCTAGTCCACGTCATCTATACGCGCATTTCAGATGCCATGCCTACACTTGGGTTCAGAATTCGTACTGCGAATTTCAAAACATCGCGTAACGAAAGTGAGATTATTAAATAGTGCTTAAATGGAAGAACCGGTTCTGAACTGGATCCTGCTTCGCGCGAACCGGTTCCGAATTTTGGAACCGGAAGTCATTCCTATTCTTACCGGTAACCTTTTTTTAGGCGAGGCACACCTAGTAACAATGTAGCCGTTTGATGTTATCCAGGCCATGTGATGGCCTTTGAAACGTTGTCAATAAAATAGATATAGGCTTACTGCAAGAAACTACAAATGTTTGAAACATGAAAATAAGCCTAGGCTAGGCCCAACCAATCTAGTGAAATGCCTTCTGTTTCAGGTGAGCTGTAAGGATAGTTGGTTTAAGCTAGCCTAGTTTTCAATGTTGGCATGCATTCTTTTCTATTTCCACTTCCGTTGGTATCTTGGTAGGTAGATAATCTAAACTAACACAAACAAACACTCTTTGACATGTAATTTTCTTCTATGGTAGGGTAGGACCCCTAATTTCTGTTTGCCTTAAGAGCCCGTATCTTAGCTGGAATTTTCGTATCTTAGCTGGAATAAATTTTGTTTTTCAGCGAAAAAAACGAGTTAGAATGCAGTAAGAGGCGGGAACATTATGACTGTGGGTAGGCTCTGAGCTTGTTTTTTTTCAACATTGTAATTTTTTGCCTGCTCTGAGGGTTGGAGTATGAATGGATGTGTTTAAAAAATAGGGTTACGTTGACAACAGTGGGAAACCCTTTTAATTATTAGCAATATAAAAATAAAATACTATTTAAAAAAAAGTATGAAAAATGTAAGTTTTTTCAAATTTTAATGAACAAAATCGACTTCATGGGCAGTTTTAAGCCACTTATCATTAGACCAATTAACAACTTAGAACCTGACTCCAGAGTCCGATTTTGTTAATTCAAATTTTATTAAACACACAGTGTATCATACGTTTTATTAATATTATTTTATTATTATTTCGCTAACGATTATAAGATATAAATTTTTATATTGGGTAACTTTGTCAATCACATACATCAATAAAACCCCAAGTGGATCGACCAGTCTCTTTATGGTGCCCCCTTTCAGCTCCACAATACCTTTCTTTGAAAAAGTCAATTATCGTTTCCAGGTAGCTAGACTTTGGGAAAAAACTTATAAAAACTGTCACTTGTACAAGAAGTTACACAATAAAAAATTAAATCTTATAATTATTAGAAATATACAAATAAAATACTATTAATAAAAAGTATGATAAAATGTACGTTTTATAAGATTTGAACGAACAAAATCGGACTTCATGGACGGTTTTTAAGCGATTTTTTATTATACCAATGACAACTTAAAAACCAACTCCAAAGCCCGATTTTGTTCATTCAAATTTTATAAAACACACAGTGTATCACACGTTTTATTAAAAGCATTATATTATTATTTCGCTAATAATTGTAAGATATCTTTTTTGGGGTTGGGTAAACTTATCAATCAAATACATCCTGCAACCCAAGGGGACAGACCAGCCTCTTTATGGCGCGTCCTTTCAGTTTCTCGACAATGCCAGTCTTTGAAATGGTCAATTATAATTTCCAGGTAGGCAGACTTGGGAAAGGCTTATAAAAAGCTGTAGTCGTCTGTACAAATAGTTTAATGGATCGCTAATAGATAGTAGCACAATCAATCAAATTTCAGCCACATATTTTGAGTAATCTATATAGAATTTGACCTCTTAGCTAAGAACTTTCAAATATGTGTAAATCAAAAACTTAAACATACCGGTTTGTCGGGTCATTTTATCTTTAGTCGTTTTTTAAGATAATTAAGCATTTGTTTTCCCTTTGTTTTAGATATAGCTGTTCATTAAAACTAAAATGTGATCAAGCATTTGTTTAAGTTAAAGTCCAATTTGAACAACGCAATTTACCCGATTCAAATATTTGTAATAGTTTTCTCTAAAATGTGGCCAAAGTTTGCATTTTTCTTGTACTCAACTGGCTCTAAGATACGGGCTCTTAATACGCTTTAGAAGGTATTCAACACTGACGTGATGCATGTATAATGTTACGGTAGTTGACATCTTCTTTACAAAGTGCTTTGGTATTTCTTTGCAAGTCGAAGAAATATCGAAATAATAAAGGGTCAGAATTTCGGATGTGCTTAAAAGGGGTTGCTCCCAACTAAAGGGTTCCTATAGAAACCCCAAAAAACAAAAATTTTTTTTTCTAGGCGTAAGCTGTTGAAAGATTAGGCAGGTATGAAGTTTGGCCTTTTGCCTTTGAGCGGGTCCAATTTTAAAAAAACGTTATTTTTCGTGTATCTAGTAGCTACTAACCTCGCCCTCCCTCCCCCCCCAAAACCCCTAGGTTTTCCAAAAAAAATTTTTGCGGGAAAAAACATAGGTTAGGGGGGGGGGGGGGGGCGCAAAGCGCCGTGGCGGGGTTTAGTACTAAAAGTACACAAAAAATAACTTTTAAAAAAATTTTGGAAACCGCTCAAGGGAAAAGAGTGCCTAAAATTTTACACCAAAAAATCAGTTGTGATTTTTTTTTTTAACAGAACATTATACAGCCTTTTAAAAAAACTTTTTTTAACCCCTTAAAAATATCAAAATGTTTTAACGGCGCCCAAATTGGGGAAAAGCTTTGCCGCTTCACCTAGAAACCCTAAAGGAAATCACCATGTTGAAAAAAAGATGGGGGGGGGGGTATTTAATTTTGCAATGGCTATTTGGGACACTTAAATTTTTAAAAATTGGTGTATCATTGGGGCTGTGAACGGGTCCCCGGGGCACCCGCCCGTTGATAATAGCCCGGGAAATGAAATAAAGTCTTTGGGGTTACTCTTTTGCCCGTTTTTCGTCCAAATTCCGCTAAATTAAACCGGGGGCCGCCGGCCCAGGCTTGAAACTCGTCGGAGCGCAGGGGCCCGGCAGAAAAGTGTTTGTCTTTAAATTACGCGTCGTATTTCTTTTCCGCAAAGCTCCAGTGAGTGACGTCACCAACACGCTGCGCCCCACCCCTATTCACTAATCCCAAATAAGTGACTGGCGGAGATTTTTATCCCTTTCCCGGGAAACATCATTTCCCTAATAAATGTGCATTTTAAACAGCTGGACATTAAAAACCCCCGAGCATCTCTGGCGCCCGCCCCCGTCGACATTTTCCCACGTTTATGAGAACGGGCGTGTTTAAGTGATGACCTGTAAATATAAGTAGAAAAATTAAAGACTAATTCATTTTTTTTTGGGGGGGGGAATCGAAAAAAAATCTTAAAATTTTTCGAAATTTCGGGCCCCCTTTGTAAAAATCGAGGGTCCCCGGGGGAGGCATTTTTCCCAAATTTTTGGGGGGGGGGGGGCCCTATGTATCATCCCTCATCGTAGCTTAAACAAACCCCAAAAAGATACGGGCCGTTTTAATTAAAAATTATCCCCGACATGTTTTAAGTGCCCGCTTTATCGGGTATGCCACCCTAGGCTAGGCCTAGGCCCTATCTATTTATATTCCATGTGAATGTGCATTGTGCAATGCCCTTGACCAATCAACTTATTTTGAACTATGGGGCCTTTGCCTCAGACCCATAGGTTTTCAAAAATTTGGGGTTTCAAGCACATTTTTGACATGAAATTTTTTACACTTATTTTAAAAGGTAGGCCTAGGCCTTTTTATATTAGGCCTCCCAATGTAAAGGGTGCCTTGGGCAATCCCCTTAAAAAAACCCTTTAAAGGGAGGCCTGGGCCTATTGAGACTGCCCTCAACCTGGGCCTAGCCTAGCTACCCATAGGAGGGGGGGGGGGGCCTAGTCGGGGTTTCACAAGGGGAAACACCCTACCAACCTGGGCCCTAGGGCCTACTAGCCCCAAAATCCTGCTTCCCCTACTAGGCCGGGCCTAGGCCCTAGGTAGGCCTAGCTGGGCCTAAAACTTTAACCTAAATGGCCTATGGGCTACCATTTTTGCCCAAAGGGAAACCGAAATTCTAGCCTAAAAACCCAAAATTGCATGTTTTTACTTTTTAAATGTATATTTGTGCAATCTTATACATATTTATTAGTGGCCATTGCTACGAAGGCTTGTAGGCCTAGCGGTTGGGGCTAGCTAGGCGATGCCGCACATTCTGGCTGATGCAAAACGCCGGGAAAAGACGCTAAATTAGAGATGTTGTACATACCGTGAGCATGTGAAATGAGTAAAAAATATTCACGTAATAATGATGATAACGAAGTTAACAAATTAAATGTAATACGAACCCATATTGCGTTCCACCGTGGGTAAATCCAAAATAATTATTTGTAGCCATCCTTCCTTCTGCCGGAGAGAACGGGAAAAAGGAATTTAAAAAGGGGGCTGAAAAAAGAGGTTCGTCCTTTACAAATTTCCCTCCAAGCCACCCCCGTTTCAAGTTAATGTTCTGCTTTTTTTGGGTTTCCCCCTTTTTTGCACCTCACAAAGGCGGTGATGAAGAGGGAGATTTTGAAAACTCTAAAAACTCGTGACCACGCCAATGTTGGATCCATGCTGTGATCATGGACTTATAATAGTAACTGGCGTTCTGTGATCATGGAGTTTTAATTGTTGAGTTTTGCCAAACCCCGGGCTAACCTTTTTTTTTTAAATTTTTAAAAGCCCATTTAAAAAAAGCCCATGGGCCCAAAACCAACTAATTTTACAACAAAAAATTGCTTTTTTACCTTTTAAATTTTAATTCCCAAAAAAATCTGCTTTTTTTGGGGGGCAGTTCACCCAAAAGGGCGAACCTGTCTCCATCAAAGGGCCCATTTGAAAATTTTAAATAATTTTTTTTTACACAAAATTTGGGGAAAAATTTCCCGTTTGGTTTTCCTTTTTACGGTTTATTTAAAAAGAAAAATTTAGCAGTTTTTTGGGAAAAATTTCAAAGAAAAACTTTCTTCAACCGAAAGAATGCAGTTTCTTTGTACTTAAAGGGGGTTTGTATGAATGGGCGTAAAAAAAAAAGTCGCCTTTGTGTAAAGAAAGAGAAATAAACCCTTTTTCCAACCAAGCAAAAATTTTCTCCCGATTTGATCAAGGAGTTACTCCGTGTGCTAGATCCACTCTGGGTAGCGTTTAATAAAATGTGACAAAAATTGTTATGTTGAGAAAACAATTTTTGAGTATCTGCATTCTTTCGTTGGGGGCCCCCATACCAAAATATTCCCCGTTTTTTACTTTTAAATTTTATGCAAACCACAACCCGATAGGACAAATGATAGAGCTTCCAAGTGATCCTGACTTTACCTCTGCGTTCTGCGTCAAAGTATGGTTTTCTCGAGCTTAGATGAAACTCCATGCGGCATGATGTGACTGTGACCAACCGTGACTCAAGTCTTGAAAATTAAATATCACAGATGGGTGTGGGCACCACAGGGTGGACGTGTGACGGTGGGTGTGGTGTGGGTGGGTTGGGGGGGGGGCGACTGTGTTAAAAATGTTCAGCAAAAACTGTTTTCGAAATTTAAACGTACAAGGTTTCAAGATATAAAAAAAATGAACATGGTCGGAAAATGTTAGAAAAGCCCGAAGGGGTTTGTTCCCCCCACGACACACAGACTCACACAACCATAACCATGCAAGGTGTACTGAATGGCCACGATCGCGATCAAGGTTCTATAACATTCTTCTAAAATTTTTCTGTAGGTTTTGGGAAACACACCTTTCCAAAAAAATTAAAGGTTTTTTAATTAAGTTTTAAAATTTTAAAAAGTTTCATTTATATAAAGTAAAACAAATTTTGCTCAAACAATTAGTGCGTTATGTTTAAATTTTAAAATTTTCCCAACCTTTGTTTTAAAATTAAAAAAAAATAACCAAAACCCTCAAGTCCAATGTAAAAAGACATATAACTCCCCAATCTGTTTTATAAACACTTTGCGTTTTTTAGGGCCCAAAACCCTTTTTTACCATAGGCATACACCTTTCGCTGGACATGCGGAGAAGTGTACCACATTTTCTTTTCAAATATTATATCAAAGAAATTGAGAAAATAAGGTTGGCTCGTATAAAAGACTAAGAAGAGGATGTGGAATACTGGATTTCTTTGTAGAAAGTTTTATTCATGACTTGGAGCTTGTTGTTTTGAAAGCATTTTTTTTTTTAAATCAACATTCAAAATCATAAGTTTTTTTCTTAATCGAATAAGTTGTTCAAGAAAGGGCATCAGTCCACTCTCGGATGAAAATGAGTTATGTGTTCTAAGTTTCCCAAATTATGGAGCCGCCAAATACTTGTCAATGATGAAGAAAAAAGTATATACCATAAAAACACAAAGCAATAATACTAAGCAATGTGCACTTGATTTTTTTTGCTAGGCTTCGCTGCCGCACACAGGCCGATGGCACAAGACCTTCGCTAGAAGTAGATCCAGTGGAACTTGGATGTCACCTACGTACGCTACCGCCTTTGGTGTAAAAATTGAGCCGAACCATGCTGTTGCTGTTGACAACAGCAGGGCACTCGTGGCCTGTTGAGCTACAAGGGCTGCTTGGTTTCAGCAGGCAGCACGTATGCTGTGAATTGTAAGTCGACATGACGACAAACCCAAATTTTACGCACACAAACTTCATTGTTTTTGGTTTGCTTCAGCCCATGATTTTTTTCCTAAAAACTCACCAAAGCCTCTAAAAAAATTTTTAAATTTTAAAATGTGAATTCCGCTCCTCCGAAACCCCAGATAAACCCCTTTCGTATTTTAAAGGGACCAATCAAACAATCTAGGGGGGACTGTAATAAATTAAAAACATAATTAATATGTTTATGACATGGGGATGAATTTAAACATGGGAGTCATCTGTTGGATTTGTATCATGGAACACAACAATCACAACAGAAAATCGTGTTAAGTTTTGTCCCCCACCCCCCAAGATTTATATTTTTAATCTGATGGGTTTTTTTAATTATTGTTATAAAATTACTATTTCAAAAAATTATTACTTTAAATGTAGTGCATTGGGTTTTATCTGCATCTTGGGTTTTTTATTGATTTTGTTGGGCCTCCTTTTTTAAAACATTTTCATAACTGAATAGGATAGACGTTAAATAAATAAATACCGGTACGTAAATGTATTTCCGCAGACTCTAAAAACAAGTTATTTACAATATTGTCCATGCACTAAACAGCATCAATATTATTATGATTCTACCACTTTGTTTCTGAAGTATACGGTCGTAGACGATTCCTAACAATTGAGGGGGTCGGGTGCATAAAGTGCTATCCCACAATGTCATATTGGAAGAAATTGGTACATTGTTTTGTTTATGTATTTTGTGTAATTCTTAAACCAATTGACAACTTCTAATATTCACATGTTTATGACATGTACAAGAGTTATTTTTATGAAGGCTTGTGAATAGTAAATAAAAATAAAAATATTATTTACCAGTATAGTATAGTATATATTTTCAAGGGACTGATGATTGATGTTCTTTTGCTTATTTGCTTATGTTGAGACTGCTCAATTCTCTGTAGAACTTTTGAAAGAAAGATAATTTACCATGAATCTGCTTCCTACCTAGGCTCATAAGAGTCCATCAAAATTTAAAAAATTGCTTTGCGGATGACATCACAGCTCTCACCATGGCTGTTCTCGTTGAAACGACTGTAGTCAAATAGCATTGGACAGCATGGCAACTTGGTACACTTGCTGGCGCATGGGTGGTCTGAAAGCAAGCGCAGCATTATTTTCTCACCGTCAATGACAGTATGGCAAGGACGTTAAATGGTAAGCCATGCTCGACAAGAGACCGACATTGATCCTCTTTGAGCAAGGTATGTAGTTACAAATGCTACTAGAAAACTGGCATCATTCTATCCATTATTGTGGAGCACATCGATGGACAGTGGACACTGAAACTAAACTTCGTGTCTACACCTCTGTCATACTCCCACATTCAAAGACTGCAGGTCCTCCATAATAAAGTACTTCGCCTGATAGCGGGTGTACCTTACTCTACACGCATGTTGGACCTTCACACCGACCTGGGCATCGCTAACGTCAATAAATGTCCCACTGGATATTAGTTCTTCGAGTCACTTCACAAATCTGACAATCCTGTATATTCCGCACCCTAATCCAAGACATTGCTTTAGCTGTTTAGCAGATCATTAAAAATTAAAAATTGGCCTACAAACGCCACTCTCAAACACTCAACATCGGTCGTCTTTCCAAGAAAGCGCGAGAGCGTTCACAATTTCCAACCAAAGACAACTCTGATGTCTAATCTCGACATTTCATCTCTGTGTTAATGTCTAATAAAAAAATCAGCCATCCACAGTCTGTACATTCACGAATCAAACATTATTGTGATAATTACGTCATAATCTTCAACATGCCATTTTTTTTTTACTGCCACAGTAATTCACACCAAAACGCTAGCAAAAAATCAAAGTTAGACCAGATTATAAGTACTCTGTACTAGGCACTGGTGCATCAAGGGGATGCATTTACTGCATGCATCAACCCCACCAAGATGAGGCTGCAGCACCAGAGTTAAGGAGGGGAGCCCCCTCACTGGTTGTGCTGACGGTGTGCCCCAGTATGATATGATATTTATTGGTTATATTTATGAATGGTGTGTGGAGTAACCTTGCTGATGATGACAACATGCATGCAGAATTTACTTCTTGCGTGGCCCTACCACATGTTTGGTTATGTGTTGCGAGTTTTGTTTGTATGTGCTGATTTTTAGTGGCCACCATCCGCCTGATGAGTCCCAGAAGGACGAAACGCGTCGTGGATTAAAGTCGATCCGTTGAGACTTGCTCGTAGTGAAATTTGGCTGAAATTCATAATATATACTCTTAATAGTGTGCTTTTCAATAATACAACAAGCAAAATGGGGGTTACCAGCTTACTTTCGGAGATTTTTCGAAATAAAAATCAAGTAAATCCCTATCCTTTAACATTGCAAGCGAGCAAAACCCAACACTTTCCGACCAAAAAGGCGGATGGTTATATACTCAAAGGCACTACAGTACCAAACCGCAAGTGAAATATGACTAAATTATGTATCAATTTGCAGTTAATTAAACACTGAAAAAAAATAGTATTTGCAAAATACATGTTACCATACTGGATTTTGATATTTTTACGTCCAAAGTCAACATATAATTGTAACAACCAGGAGCAACAGTGAAGGCTTGGCAACGCTGCGTGACGCCTCTTCGAAACCGCGCGCTCGATTGACCAATGATAGTGAACTCCGTTGTAAAGTAGTATAGGGAGCGAAATTTAAAAATTGGGTTTGGCGCCTCTCCGTATTACAACACGTAGTCGAATGTATTTACGTTAAAAAAAAAGTCGTAAAAACTGTTTTACAAATAAAACTAAGAAAAACATATGTACACAGAATAACGAGCAAGTTTATAAGTAATTATTATTGAGGACCTATCACAAATTCATTACAATTTTTAGTATTATTATTTTAATTGGGGCAATTATTCCCATATTGAAAGACTTCTGTTCTACATATGGCAATTTATTATGTATGTCATGTAGGGCAGCGTTTCCCAAACTCAAAATATGGCGACCCGGTTTAATCATGCTTCTACTATTAACGACCCGGCTTAATAAACGCTTGTTTAAATTGTCTTTTTTCGAAAGAATAGAATAATTGAAATGCGTGCTACAACAATGTATAACAATTATTATTATAGCTAGGTTGTGTAATGAGAAAATTGTACAGATTTTAATTCGTTTTACATGTTATGGTAAATAAACAAAACAAGCTTACCATAAAAGTCAATCAGCCAGGTTTAGTGGGATGGGTGGGCTTGACGATTCTCAGTCAGCTCGTTCCAATTAGGATCTGCAGTCGACAGTGCAACTCTCATACTGGAACTAGTTTCGAGACGGTTCCTATCTTTTGTCTTGAGTTTTGTGAGTGTTGAAAACCCCAATTCGCACAGGCAGGTTGAGGAAAACGGTAGTAAAAACAACACTGCCCTAGCACTAATGTTCGGAAACTCGACCGCACATGCCAAAATGCCGATGAGGACAAACTATCGAACTCTCTTTTCAGTGACAAGTCATTTTGCAAACCTATCATCTCTTCCTCTTCCTTATCACTCAAACCAGATTTGGAAATGTCACTTACACTAACTTGTCAGTAGATAGGGGTTAT
Organism: Sweltsa coloradensis; assembly: GCA_024449915.1. Classification (NCBI taxonomy): domain Eukaryota; kingdom Metazoa; phylum Arthropoda; class Insecta; order Plecoptera; family Chloroperlidae; genus Sweltsa; species Sweltsa coloradensis. The sequence continues at coordinate 1,599,441 of JAMZAV010000087.1, forward strand.
GCACCCATAGCATACTCTCAATGGTTTGGAAGTGCTCCACAGTAAAATATTGTTCTAGTTTTGTTTTCAAGTTCTGCAGATGATTTTTGATTGTTTGCAGAACTCTTTCCAGCATATCCAAATCCAATCTATTGGATTCTTCTATTTCAACCATTCTTTTGTTGAAAATTGGAAACATACTGAAATTAGGTGGATTTTTGTCCACGCGTACTAGCCACAGCGAAACTGTTTTTATAAAAGTTCATCTTCTCTGTAAGAATAAACACATTGTTGTTTTTGCCTTGCAATTTTAAATTAGGCTAAGTTCATTCAAATGTGCAAACACATCTGCTAAATATGCGAATTTCAAAACCCACTCGTCGATTTCAAAAAGTGCTGCATATACTGGCTTCTTGTTATTACAAAATTGTTTAATTTCTTCTTTAAGCACGAAAACTCGCGGAGAGAATTTTCCCCCTCGAGAGCCACCTTTACCTCCGTGTGCAGGAGCAAATGCTTGTGAGAGGATCCCGCCTCTGTACAGAGAGCCTCAAATAAACGACTGTTGAGTGCACTGGCTTTTATCAAATTTACAATTTTAACTACTCATGCAAGACAGTATTGAGATCTGGTAATAGGCCTTTCGCTGCCAATGCTTCTCGGTGAATGAAACAATGAACCAGGGAATTTCACATCCAGCTGCCAGTTTTTGAGTCTTTTCACTACTCCGGAATGTTTTTCGGTCATACTCGCAGCCCCATCGGACGTCACTCCTTTCAGATGTTTCCATTCGAGATGAAAGTCTTCAATTAACGTTTTGTTAATTGCCTTGAATATTTCCTCCCAGTTGTGTAAGTGGGCAAAGTAATGCAACACAAAATATCTTCCTCGAAATCATGTATGTATGGGTAGCGTACGTATAACAATAAGGTGGGCTTGATTAGAGAACGTCAGTTGACTCATCAAGTTGAATAGCCCAGGCCTTTGCTTCATTTAATTTCACTACCAATCGAGACTGTAAATGAAGGGCAATGTCCTCAATGCGCCGTGCAATCGTATTATTGCTCAAAGGGACGGTTTTTATTTTGTCTGCCTCTTGTCTGCCTATCATCTCGGAAACTATGTCAACAGCACATGGTAAAATTAGTTTTTCAGCTACTGTATGAGCCGCTTTGGCTTTAGCAACACGATAAGCTACAAGAAACGAAGCCTTAAGTGCCTTATCGTTATCAGTCAAGTTCTGTCTCATGACAGTTTTGCCTATTTTAGTTCTCTTTTTTTTCTCTCAAAAAACTCAATTTGGTTTATTAATATGCTGTGGATGCTTCGAAACTTATGTGACGAGACAGTTTTGAAGGCTTTAAACTTTCTGACGATAGAACTTCAAAGCAGATAACACATTGCGGTTTTGAATTTTCATGTGGCTTTGAACAGTCTGTAAAACCAAATTTTAAATAATCATTTGAATATTGACGAATCCAAGCCTTCTTCTTCTTCTAGGTTGTTGGTTCGACCACTGGAGATTCAATCCCTCGTTTTGCACGAGGTGGACCTGGTTCACTGGCACTAACACAAACACTCACTACTGTTAGACGTAGAAATATTTGCACTACATTTAAAAAATCGCTCCATATTGACACACTGTCTCAGTCTGCAAGCACAATGTCAACTGCAAGGGAACACTGTGGTGGCATGTAACAACGAACCCCCCTCCCCTCCCCCAACCAAAACCCGTTCCTTATTAGGTTGAAATCTGAAATCAAGAGACAGGCCACAACCCGGGGATGTAGCAATCTCTCTCCTCCCATTCACCACGTCACATACAAATGACCACTGTTTCCGTCGCTTTGTGAAGAAAGACATGTTTGCGGCGCCAAACCCGACGGTTCTCAAGTATTAACAGGCTCATCAAAGGGGAAACGAAATTGGTATTTATTGAGCCTGTCTGTACGTGACTGACACAATAATATTTCTTTCTAGAATTTATATGTGGAACCAATCTTTGGTGGGACTTGCTGTTTTGTACTAAAAGATAAACCAAACCCCATGCATGGCAGGATTATACCGCGACCCGGCATCGAACACATGGCGACCCGGGGACCGGATCGTTACCCGTAGTTTGGGAAACGCTGATGTAGGGCCTATGTAAGATATTTGGATAAATTTCATATTTAAAAAAACTAAATATTGGGCGCAGCGCGCAGGCTGAAGCAGGTAAAAGCAAATACTCTTGACTACACTATACACCCAAAACTAGCCCTATAGCCAAACGTTGAGGGAAGAATGTGTTTGTGTTCGAGTAATTTTAAATGAAAAGTTATAAAAATCGTAACCCGTTATCGATAAGAAGTAAACAATAATGATGGGATGGGATAGGATAGGACCTTTCGCTTCCAAAACGAGCGCGCTAACCGTTGGACCAACTGCGACCACAGAGCATAGGTGGTCCATAGCGATCCGTCCGCTTCCTTCAACCCAGCAGATATGCACGCCGACTCAAAGCGAGCGTTAAAGTTTTGTGATGGCAATTAGGACACTTTTAATACTTTTAAAGTCTACTGCCAATATTTCTTGATTGTAATTGACGTCTGTACATAGCATGTGTACGCAATTACTGTGTACTTTGGTATGAAACACTTTCGAGGTGGCAGTTCTCTCGACGCATCCACACTCGATCAGAATGAGAAGGCGGTGCCATGTTGCCAAGCCAAATACCAGGTTGGCCAAACTCTCAAGAAGAAGTTTCCAACTATTACATATCGTATATTTATTGTTTATAATTACATGAAAGCCAATCATATTGAATGTTTAATGTTTAACGAACTTAGAATTATTTCGTCCTAATTTAGCCTAATTTAGTGATTAACGTGTTATTTTGATGGGACGTTTCGATTTCCGAGGTTGGCAAATACTTAACTTAGTCAGTTAGCAACTGTACCAATAAAAGATGCAAATAAATAGGTTTTCCTAAAATGTAACAATTAAAAATAAATTAATACTTACAGTAGTAAAATAAACTACAGTTGTAAGATTATCTGATATAAAAAATACTAACTAGGCCCTATTTTATAAGCTGTTACTGAATAATAATATTATACTCTTGAGTCCGCTGGTACACTCGCTGGAGCCACTTTAAGGTAACAAACAACTTTAAATTAGCTGCAGTTGTCATCAGCAGTTGAAAAGTTTTGTTGCCCCCAGCCCTTCAGGCTGGGCTTTATGTTCTCTATGCTTTCCTAACCTGTCAACCCTTCTCCAACTTAAACTGAATGGAGATATAGGTGGATACAAACCAAGTGATTCAAGGCTTCCTACCATTAATTTGACAATCATTTTCATAATCTTCAACAACAAAAACATAAAGGTTTGCCAAGTCAACTTCTTTAATCGACTCCAGTCTAAGTGACCAACCAAACTGATAAAAGCGCCACCAAAATGAGTTGCATCCCCTGATAAATGAGCAGAAAAAATAATAGATGCTGAAAATACCACTTTTTAGGATTTTCATTTTATAGAAATATTTTGCAACGTAATAAATGATATTGGTAATATTAACTACATCCCTGGGAACATATTATGTTCATTCATATAGGCCTTTAGTATTTAAAAAATTGCAAGTAATTTATGTACATTATTAACAATAGGTACCTATTTGAATTAAGTTTGCAATGAACAATGATGGATGCAATAGCTTCATTTGCATGTAACGTCACCTACATTGTTGGCGGTCATTCATTATTGATCATGGGGTTTATGGGGCTACATCACAGGGATTACCCTGCAATGCATAGGGGCTAGAGGTGGTCGCGTGACTCGTGACTCACGACTTTCCTTGTAATTGGGCGTGAACGTGAATGCTTTGAATAGGTATCGTGAATTTGCGTGATAATATAACAGTCACGCGTGTACCGTGACACGCATGACACTAAATGCTCCAGCGCGGAACGAGCCCTTCTCATCCGCGAGGCTGGCCACCTTCCTTGAATCTTACTTTGAGTCGCACCCTACCCTAAAATTTAGCCATGAATATGTGGAAGAGATAGTAATAAACCAATAATCTCTTGCATTTATTGTCTGCCAATCACTTGTATTCTTCTCCAGTTAATTATTTGTTCACCGCTCTCTCGAGAGGAGCAAAGTGACGACAGGATGTCTGCCATCTGACAATGCGAACATGACCAGATAGGTTAGTGGCAATCGGATTAGAAGGATGAATGAATACCAACAATTGAGTATTCGCGTGATTGCTTGATAACGGGAGTAGTTGTGCGTGAGCGATTATAGCTACTTGACAAATATTACATGTTCATGAGTGAGTTAAATAAAAATTATGTTATTCGTGCGTGACTGTGCATGAACAGAAAATGAGTTCACGTGACGTGAGTGAAAAATTGATCATGCGACAACCTCTAATAGGGGCCATAATCCTCTATGGATAGACATATTTACATCCAAATATACATACTGTAGTAGGTAATATCAATGACAGCTAAAAAGTAAATACTATGTATCAAAAGTAGTCTTTTTATGGTAGAACGTACTAATTTGGATGTTTATTTACATGTAGGAAATCACAAGTCATGTAATTACAGAATTCTATGCTCTCTTTATTTATAGCATCATAGTATTGTAATGTTGCTCATTATTTACACATATCACAGTAAGCATCTGTGCCACCAAATTTAAGAGAATATAAGTAACTATTTGTGTGCATTAACATGTTTAATATTAAAACTTTTCTTACATGGGTAATAGGCAATATTAGCTGCCTGGGTATGAGGTACCATGTTGTAATTCTGGATGATACAGTAATTTAAATGGATTTGGTGGGCAGCATTAAGAATAATGTAAATACCATATTCAGAAAATGACAAGAGGATTTTAATAATATATAACACCAAATGTGAAACATACAATTTACCTAAATAGCAATAGGCAAGGTATTTTGCATCTCTGGACAATAGAATTGTCAAATAAAAAAATATTGTAATTTAATAAGAGTGGATAAATAATAAAAAATATCTATCCTAGCGGCAGTCTTTGTGTGAGTCGAGTAAACCTAATGACATGCACGTACCAGGCGCAAAAGGATTTATAATATACTCTCTAAAAGTTTCACGACATCGATAAAATTTGCGTCTTATAACAATTAAAAAACAATAGGCATGGTACCATTTTTCTCTACACAATAGGCCGAGGCCCAAATATTAAGAGATTTAAATTACAATGATATACGTAGTATCATGGTCATGGATGTCATGGGCCAAACTGAAACACCGACCGACCGTACCATCGCCATATATTTTTCCTGACTTCTTCACAACAATGCTTCCTATAAGGTAAAATTGTCATTTTGTACATCTGCCGTTGGTTTGCAACAAGAAGCTTTCACTTTCACTCATTTTAACAAACTTATTTTTTGGTTAAACTATTTCATAGTTCAAGTTTAACACAAATTGTCACCAAACTTCATTTATCTTAGTTGCAGCGTTTAATGCTATCACATCCAGAGGGACCGGGCACAGATTCACTTTAGGTAGCGTTTTGCGGTCAGTAGATTACTTCGTAAACGGTAGCCTTCTTGTCACCGGAACCAGTTACGATGTACTTGTCGTCGGCAGAGATGTCGCAGCTCAACACTGATGAAGACTCTTTTGACTGCAAAGAAAAATAGGTACTCTTATGATATTTTATTGAACTAAAGATTGGAAGACATTTAAACTCAAAAGGAAAGTTCTTGAGACATTTGATTAATGATTAGTTGATAACTGTTAAAAAATTTCAATTACAAAAGTGGGGTGAGACCATTATGTGAAGCAATTAGCCAATTAGTCAATACACAGTACTACTATATTTGTATCCAGATCCTACTCTTTAAAATATTAGTGGTCAAAACTCAAAATAGAGGTACAATTGACTGGTGTCCGTGTAGGCTTATCTAGAAATAATTTTGGAGGGTGGTGGTGGTGTTTTGAGTGTGGTCGGGGTCTGGGGCATAGCTCCAGCCACTGGAGACCCCTTTGCCTAAAGCAAAAAAAAGTTTAGCTGTCTTGTGATACTTTAGACTAAAAAATGGCAACTTCAGGATGTAGTTGTCTTACAGGAACTGAATTTATGTACCCGATTTCATTCCATTTAATTTAATGGTTCGATCCATTTCATTAAAAATAACTGGAACTAATATCTGTTCAGGAAAATGTTATTTGTTAACCGATAATACTGTAAGTGTATGTTATATTGACTTGAAAAAAAAATCAGATCAGTACATTTTCTAATTTCTATGCCCTGATTTAAATAATTTTACACAAAGAGTTTCTTTTCACTTTTAAAAGAGCATATTAACAGTCAGGGTTGCCACTTTCAAGGATATTATCCTTTTCTCAGGATTTTTAGAGTGTCTCAAGGATAACAGGATTTTGGGCAAAATCTTAGGATTTTCTACTGTCTTTAAAAAATACATTAAATTAATACAATTTTTTAAATCCAGCCAAAAAAAGCAATGTAGACAGTAAAAAAACATCAGGTACTAGTAAAAATAAACATAAGTGACTGCATAGGCCTAACATTTACCGCAAGTGGTAGTTATGGTGAGTAGGCCTAAAAGTAAAACGTTAAAATATATTGGAAGAAAATTCTGATTCTTATGCATTTATCTGCACGTAATTTTGACTAGATTCTCGAAAATCAGCTGGCATAACATATTTTGGTATGAAACCTGAAAATTTGTAACTTTTTAAATAATACGCCAGAGTTGGGGAAGTTACCCAAAAATAGTAACTTTTTAAAAGTTAAGTTAGTTGACTTTAAAAGTAATTAGTTAAAGTTAAAGTTAGTTCAAAAATAAAGTAACTTGAAAGTTAAGTTACCATAAAAAGTAACTTTTAAAAGTTAGTTTTACGGCATTTGCGTCTGAAATGCTAATTTTACAGAAAATAAAATACCTGAGGCCACTTATAATACCTATAAATTAAAATTAAAATTTGCCCAGGGTAAAACGTTTTCACTTTCACTTTCGCCTTCAGCCATAGTAAACGCGTAACGTAATTACGTACGTTTGTATTTATAACACACGAAAATCCAATCTAACACAGAACAGAACACTACACTACACACTGAACAGTAACAGTGATGAGTGAAAGGGAATAAAAATATATTTAAATTAATGATAAGATAACAAGAAAAACGCAGGCTAAAACACTTAAACGGGACGGAGAACACTGAATGGAACGCACAACACTTTGTGACGATTTGATCCTAGAGGAAACACGGGCTGCAAATTTGCGATTGAAAGTTGAAACAAAAATGTCACCAAAGTAAGCAATCTTGCTGCTGCACGCGATGCTAGGATGACCGTAATGGAATTGGAATGCCACAAAAATGAACATGCCAACCACAATACGTAGGCGGGGGGTGGGGCGGGGGGGGGGAAGAGGGTTGCCATCCCTACCGGACGGCTGATGCGAGAATTTCTCCTCGGAAACGATGCTTTGACAAGAATTCCTCTTATAAAAACATTTCATATTATTGGGAAAACCAGATTCGAGATATATCCTCATGAATGCAATGGTCATTTCTATGGAGTACAGGCTGCAAAACAAAAGTAACTTTCAACTTAACGTTTTTTGAAAGTTACTGAAAATAAATATCAGTTACTTTAAAAAGTTACCGATTTTGAAAAAATAACGCGTTACCCTAAAAGTTACTAAAAAACTAACGCGTTAGCGCTAACGCGTTACTTTCGTTAAGTTACTCCCCAACTCTGTAATACGCTAATGCTGAATAACTGTTTTCAAGGATTTCTCAGGATTTTTTAAGTATCTTTCAAGGATAAAAAAATTGACTTTGTGGCAACCCTGTATTAACTGCGTACATTATTAATTCAAATCATGTTCTAAATAGATAACCATTGTTAAGCAATAAGAACTGTAGGCCTACCTGGAAAATAGAAGCTCCGTAGGGTGTCCGCCATGCATTGAGAAGGTTGTCTTTCCCGGTCGACACGAACCACTTCCCGCACGCAGCGAACCTGAGCGACAGCACACAAGACTCGTGCAAATGCAGTTGGTACTTGTCTGGCTTGGCGGCGTGCAGCACTTCTACGTTAGAGTTCTCCATGCCGACGGCAAGCCACTCGCCCGTCGGACAGTAGCCGAGCGAGAAGATCTGGGAAGTGAAGTCGTGCTGTTGGAGTTGCCTACCCTCGCGAAGGTCCCACGACCGTACCGTGTTGTCTAAACCGCCAGTCCATAGTTTTGTACCATCCGCAGAGATATCTATACAAGAGGCGCCGTCCGTGTGGCCTTGGAACTGTCGGACCAGCGTCTGATTGTGGAGATCCCACACTGCGATGTTTCCGTCAGAACAACAGCTGAAGCAGACCTTAGAGTCGGGGCTGATAGCGAGGGCGTAACAAGCGGGCGCGCTCGAAGTCAGTTCGGCCTTGATACGGGGCGTGGGCGATGCCAGATCCCAGATGCTCAGATTGCTAGCCTCTCCGCCCACGATGAGTGTCCGACCGTCGGGGAGAAGCTTCACGGACCGGATGTAGTTGTCCCTCTGGAGACAGTCGAGCTGGGACACGGGACTCTTGCATCCCGGCTGGCTGATGTCCCACACCTTCACGCAACCCTTGCCGCCGGTGTATACGTACTTCGTCGGGTTGCTAATGGTTACGGCACAGACCACTTCTCCGTGGCTAAGCGTGTTGATTTGCCGCGCGTGCCGCGGTATACCTGGCCCTATTAGGGCATCCGGCGGAAAGGGCACTGGCTGCATTTGTCCGTCGGCGCTAACGTGAAAAGAATAAGCCCTGAAACAAAATAAAATAATTGTTAACAAAATAAACATATAAAACACATTTAAAACGTTTATTGAAAATTTACGGCATTACTAAGAATTTTAAGTACGTGGGGAGTATAGTAGCATGCGATGGAAGAATTCAACCAGAGATAGGAAGAAGGGCACAGCAAGCTGTTGGGTTATTCCAAACTATCCGAGATCTCATATGGAACAGAGAAGTACCAAAGAAGTGCAAGGTTACCATCTACCAGACCTACTTTGTTCCAATACTGAGTGACACATGCAGCAGAGACTTGGAATATGACAACAGTGGACAGTGGATGAGAGCCTTGCGCAGGCTGTAGATATGAAGTTTTTGAGAAGCATTGTAGGCAAGACTAGATGGAACTGAATATGGAATGAGGATATCCGAGATAAAGTAGGCGTGAGGAATTTAATGGAGCAAATTGTAGAAAAGATTTAAGTGGTTCGGACATGTCAAAAGGATGGAAAGAGCGAGATTACCGATAAGGATGATGGAATTGGAAATTCCAGGTAGGAAACCAAGGAGCAGACCAGACAACAATGGCAGAATAGTGTGAGAAAAGATGTGGAACAGCAAGGAGGAGACTGGAATGTGGTGGAAGGAGAGGAGTGGTGGCAGGTCAGAAGAAGATGGAGACAGGAGCGTCAATAGAGATTGGACATTGGGGGGGCGCAAGTACTTTCGTGGGAAAGGGATTAAGCACGGGGGGTATGGGGGCTGAGCCCCCCATAAATAGCGCCGCAGGCGAAAATTTTGAAAATCAGGTTTTTTGAGTGCATTTGGTGCGTTTTAGAAAAAAGCGTTAGGCTGAATGCAATACCGAAACAGTGTAGTTTGTGTGCCGTCAATTTGTTTTCTCGTCATGTCGAGCTTACAATTCACAGCATTCATGGCAACATAATAACGTTTCATCATTTTCAATTTAGCATAGCATACACGTTTGGTTGTTACTGTTTGGAAAAAGGAATCAAATGATCGAATTTAAGGCGGGGTTCTGAGAGGCTTGTCCCTGCATATTTTTTCAATTACAAGGTAATTTTGATGCAATTCAGTGCGCTTTAGAGCAATCTTGAAAATGAAAATTTCCAGACTGCTCTAAAATGCAGTTGAAAACTATGTATTATTGTTCTATAAGTAAATTCGCCATTTTTATTGGGCTCGGACAAAAGAAGGAAATGAAACACTTCACAATAATTGGATGAGCGTAGCGAGCGTAGCCAGCGAAGCGAAGATTTCATTCTACCACACTGGAGAAAAAAATCCGGAATGTTTTTTTATTCTTTTTTTTCTGTATGTATTTTTGTGTGTTTGTTAATACAATTCCGGCTAAACCGATACTCCAATTGCGATGAAATTTTCTGGGAGGCCTTCGAAATCTCTGAACTTAGAACTGCCACGTTTTTGAGCGCAATCAAAAAATTATTTCTCATGAAAATCGCAATTTTACAATTGTTTTCGATTTTTAAAGAATTTCTTCGACTTATAACACCTACATGCTTTTCCGATTGTAATGATTTTTTTACAGATCCTTAATTTTATGAATTAATAAATTTGTGTGAAATTTGAGCGCAATCGAAAAATTATGTCTCGTGGAAATTGCAATTTTACGCTTTTTATGATTTTTTAAAATGTCTTCGACTTATAACGCCTACATGCTTTGTCCGATTGTAATGATTTTTCACAGAACATTAATTTTATTAATTAATATATTCGTGTGAAATTTGAGCGCAATCGAAAAATTATTTCTCATGAAAATCGCAATTTTACGCTTTTTTTTCGAAATTTCTTCGACTTATATCCTACATGCTTTATTCGATTGTAATGTAGTGTGTAATGTAATGTGCGCCCCTGATCCTCATGTCGTCGTCGTAAAAATTAAAACAATATTACCAAGCGTGTCTCGCAGGCCATAAAAATGAGAAAATGAAATCAATTTAAATTAGGGTTGCCGTCGATAATCGAAATATCGATCGATTATCGATATCAGTAATATGATATGATAATCGATTCAAGTATTTTGATATGATATGATATGATTATCGATTTAAATAGTGACATCGATGTTTTCGCGGTTTACCATGCTTAAAAATGCCGCGCTGTCGTATCAACGCGCCGATTGGTTGTCGGAGTAGCCAATCGCTGCTCAAGTATAATGCCACGCCCACCGCCGCCAGTGCGCATGCGCTCGCAGCGCGATACAAGGCGATACGAAAACATCGCCCGGCCCGATTGCGATGTATTCAGTACGGCTCGACGTGTTGTGGCGTGAACTTCTCTAGCGTCAGTCTGCCCAATTATATTGAATTCGCGATGTTTCTTCCGTGTTTCTGCTTCCTAGGCTCAATTTGGAATTTGATATGATAATCGATTTGGGTCTATGATATCGATATATTTCGATATGATAATCGATTCGATGCCTCCGATTATCGATCACGATTTTCACATCGAACGGCAACCCTAATTTAAATACCATCTGTATAACACATGGCAGCTCAATGCACAATTACGCTCATCCAACAACGCGCCAGAAAAGGCGTTTGCGAAGCTTCCTAGTTAGACAATTTAATTGTCGTGTGAATTAATTTCAAACTACTGGCAAAGATTAACATCAACATTTTTTTTTAAATCTCGTGTCTTTTAATAAGAAATTACCCACCAGTACATTATTAGTTTAATAAAGTAATGATTATCAAATTATTTTAAGTAGTGATAATTTGCGTAAAGTGCAACTGTGACTGTGGGTTGTTAATAGAAAAAAAAATGAAAACAAGGAAATTATTGGGGGGGCGCGGATTGCGATTGGGGGGGCGCACGCCCCCCCCAAACCCCCCTAGTGACGCCACTGGATGGAGAGGCCTGTCTTCAGTGCCGATCCAACGCAGAGTTGGATGTGGCAACAGATAATTATTAGGTATTAGGTAATTATTAGTACAGTAAGATCCCTCTTATCCGATCTCCTCTTATCCGATGTTCCGTGTTAACCGAGCCGCCCCCAAAAAAAAAAAAAAAAAAAAATTAAAAAAATTAAAGTTTTAAATACGTAAATAAAACATAAAAATAATTACAGACGCCGCGCCGCACTTTTTTAAATGTACTCGCATACATTTGTAGGCATGCCTTACGAGTAGGGATGACATCGGGTACCCGGTTCCAGAAATTACCCGGAGACGATTTTAAGATAATTCACCAGTTTAAATTACGCGCTACGTGGTTGCGGTCTTTCCCGCGGAGCGTGCCCGCTGTCTAAAGAGTAACTGGAGTTGACGACAGAGCGCGTTGTAAGCTACCACGTGCTTCCGTCCGTCTCGGCGAGTCGCGCCCATGCCACGAGTGAGTGCAAGAGAGAAAGATGCGGCAATAAATCTTGGACACTGCCGTGTGCGCAGTACGAGATGCGCGTACGATCCAACCAACTCACACTCACAGCTGACTGACAAAGATGGTTGGGTGAAGAAGAAGAATTCGCAATGCAATCATCTTTCAACCGATTCACGAAATTCGTTATCACGACGCATAGGATTGTTATTCCTGGGCTTATGTTCTTTCTTTCCCAGGCTTATCTTGCGACGAGAGCTTCAGCGCGGGATATAGTAGTGAGAGGTTTTCCCACATGAGAAAGAGAGCTAGGCCTAGCCTAGGCCTATGTTTGCATTGTAGGCCTAGGCCTACTGCGTCGAGTTTAGGCCTAGACTTACGTTTTTATTACGACATGTAGGCCTAATTGTTTACGTGTGTTTGTGAGCTTGATTTACAAGCTATTAAATCATTTAGTATACCCTTTCACGAAGTGTATCTTGTGTATTTTATGTTCCTTTATCCATTACATGTGTCATATATCATTTTACCACATCAGGCTATGCTACGAGAGCAAATAAACAAATGAAACGCGCCATCCGAGTTTTTCGCAAATCCGAGGTGCCCCCGGTCTCATCCAACTCGGATAAGAGAGATCTTACTGTAAATGTTAAATGTTCAACAAAGTTTTTTTTTTATGAAACGTGGTGTTTGTGATTATTAACTGGGCAAAGTGATTAAAAGTACTAAGTGGTACGTACGGCTTTCCCCCGGGGATGCCTCCGAGTGCCGCGGCCGGTCCTAGCGGCGCCCGCATCTGAGCGTGAGGGTCGTAGCTGACGAGGGGTGGTCGGGGGTAGGCTGCGTTGAGTGCAGGGGGTAGGTTACTGTGCAGGGCCCCATAGGCCCCCGCGGCAGCCTGAAGCTCGTGGGGGCCGGCGCCCGCGAGGTAGTGAGGGTATTGAGCCAGACTCGGAGGCTTGGCAACGGGTTTCATGCCGCTTCCGCCTGCGGCTAAACTAGAGCCGCTGCCCCCAGACGTGGGCGTAACGGACTTGGAGATCGGAGTTGTGGGTTTCTCCCCGTCTAACTTCTTAGTTGAAGGGGTACTTGCATTCGAGGATGTGCCACTTCTTGGACTGAAAAATACACATGAAAATTAGTTTAAAACATTTTAATAGCATCACAAAGTGCACAAACCCAGGTAAACATTATCACAGGACCACTAGTTAACATTGTAAACATGATATTCTCAAAATATTTAAGAGATAAGTACTACATCGAATTGCCACAACTTTTCTTTTTAAATTTTATTGTATTGTATTATTTTATTCAAGTTTAGAGCTCTTTTGCTCGGATACAGAATAGTGAACAGCATTTTCCATTGAAACTACGTAGTACTACAAACTTACTTTGATTAGTTATTAAAAATTAAATACCGGTACATAAATGTGTATAACCTAATATTACAAATAATTCTGTGCCTGAACTCAGCAACGTTTGTTGGTACCTATAGGGTTGAATATACTTTTATCTAGCTCGTTCCAACTTTTAATTGTCGAACCCACAAATGAGAGTTTCCCAACATCCGTGTTATACCTATGTAAAAACAATTTTTAAACGTGATCGTGTCTCCCTTTATTTGCAGCATCTTCAATTCTATCTTTATTGTCTGCCCAGGCCAGTTCTCCTGCTATTGTTTTAAATATGCCACATAATTTTGAAATTTACCTCCGTTCCTTCAGTGGTACCCAGCCTAATTCTAAAATCATTTTTGAGGGGTGTGTCTTGGACCAAATTTTCCTAGCACCTTCCTTGCAAATTCTTTGGACCATTTCTAGATTTTGAATATGAAATTGTGTATGTGGGTTAGAGGACTGCACGCTAGGGTGGGCCGAAAAACAACATTTTTTTTTTTTAAGTCGTAATACTGCGGAAAAGTTGCGAATTGTGGAGACTAAAAAAATAATAAAAAAAAAAATCGGTTCATATCTTCCGGTCGCGCATGTGCTCTTTTTTTTTAGTTGTAATACCGCGGAAAAGTTGCGAATTGAGAAGACTAAAAAGGGTAAAAAAAAAAAAAAATTGGTTGATATCTTGGTCGCGCATGTGCTCTAAATTTTCAAAATTTTGAAAAATTCACATTTTTACGATAATTTTTAATATTTTTAACATAGAAGAAAATTTAAAATATGAAGAATTCGAGCTTTTACATTCGGGAAGAGGCTAATTTAAAAATGTTAAAAATTATCGTAAAAATGTGAATTTTTCAAAATTTTGGAAAAGTTTAGAGCACGTGCGCGACCGGAAGATATAAACGATATTTTTTATTTTTCCCCCCTTTTTAGTCTTCCCAATTCGCAACTTTTCCACGGTATTACAACTAAAAAAAAAAAAAAATAAAAATCAAAATTTTCCAAATTTTGGAAAACTTTAGAGCACATGCGCGACCGGAAGATATGAACCGATTTTAATTTTATTTTTTATTTTTTTAGTCTCCACAATTCGCAACTTTTCCGCGGTATTACGACTTAAAAAAAAAAAAAAATGTTGTTTTTCGGCCCACCCTACTGCACGGGCCTACTTCTAGAAGCCCGGCCCGGCCCAGGCCCGGAATTTCAGGCCCGGGCCCGGCCCGAGCCCGTATTAAACTAGCTTATCAAAGCCCGGGCCCGGCCCGGGCCCGCCATAAGTGAAAGTAGGCCCGTTACAGCCCGTTCAGAGGTTAAACTCAAAGTAACAGCATGTGGATTTTTTTTAGTTTTTTCATGGGATATATGAATGAACGTCACGGTGGGGATGAAAAGTACTATTACGAGAAACAAAACGTTTTGAAATTTTGGTCGAAGAACATTTCTATGATCGTAATTGCAAATACCGATTTCAAATTACACCATAAAGCCCAAAAAAAGCCCGTCTCATTCAGTGAGAAGCAGGCCCGGGCCCGACTTAAAATGCATAACAAGGCCCGAACCCGGCCCGCGGGCCGGAGCCCGTGTAGACCTCTAATGTGGGTCCCATACCAGCCTGGCATATTCCAATGCTGGTCTCACTATCTCTAAATACGCTTTTTCTTTTACTACTGAACTACTTCCTCTAAGATTTCTCATTATAAAAGTTTTTAGTTTAGGCTTTTCTTTCCATGTGTGATTATACTATTTATGTAATGGCTCCAGTTAAGTTTTGCATTTAAATGAACCCCCAGATATTTGCAAATGTCCATGTATATGTCCATACTATATTGGTACCGGTACTTTGAAACATTTTTTTGTTGTACACTTAGTCTGTTGACTTTTCCCCCATTTTTGTACTCATTTTATGAATCTTTACCCACTTGAAATTGTTCATCAATGCAATCATCTGAAAAAAGTCTGATTTATTTTCAATGATAAAAATACAGAATAATAAGGGACCTAGAATACTTTCCTGGGGTGCCCTTGAATTTACTTTTAACTCATTAGAGTATTTATCACCAACTTTTACTAACAGAGTTCTCCCCTAACAGTTAACCATTCAAAATTAATAATCTCACCATTGAATTCTTTGTACCAAGGAATTTAATTTTAATTTAACTAGTATGTATTTTAAATAAAAATCTGATGTGAATCGTTTTTTTTTTTTTTAATCACACACCGCTCGCCAAGTGAAATGGTGACCTACCTATGAGGACCCACGTGCTCCTTCTTTGGCACCAACTTATCCAGGCCGTTCTCCCTTGGCGACGCAGTGCCGTTTGGTGGAGAGGCCGGGTCTTCGCTCGCGTCGTCCACCACCAGATCCTGGTCGCTCTTCTCTCCGTCGCTCACCTAGAAACATTACACGAGTGTCAAAGTCGTTTCTTCAAAGGTATACACGTAATCAAAGAATGTTAATCACTATTCACTAATCACTAGACATGCTTTATGATATCATATCATATAGATGTTTTCACATGTCTTTGCTTTTTGTTAATATAATGTTTCAGAGTTAATTTGTGGCACTACCATAGAGATGTCATTACTCACAATGGTTACTAAGATTGATCCTAGAAAACCAATACTGGTGCTGGCATGGATTGAAATAATATTGCAAACAAGTATCAACAATTATAGGGTATAATATTCTTTATTATAAAAAAATAAATATATTTCTTAGTGAATGAGTGGGTAAAGGAAACAGCTTCCAGTTACCTTGTATTTGTTTGTATATATTTATTATTTATATCTACTCGTCTCACGCAGCCACCTACGATTTTCAGGTAAGTTGTTGGGACAACTTTTTCCTTCCTCATTTACTAACCCAGCCGATGGCCTATTCTATTATATCAAATGAACCGATATCCTTAGAATGCCGTATGGCTATAGAGGGGAAGGGGTAGTCTTTAAATAAAAACTGCACAAAATTCAGTGTCATATTAATTTCGAGAATGCTACAATATATAAAAAAGCGATTCCTTAAGACTGATTTCGACGGTTCAATGTTTTGTTCAAATAATTATCGAAATGGTAATGCCATTATCGAATCGATATTATCGATATTACCAACAGCAAATTTAAGCCCCTTTCCGACATAGATGGAATCTCAAATGTGGTAAATAAAATTCAAAACAATACAATCTCATGCCACTTGCTGCCTCATCCTGTCTGTGTTGTCTTTGTTTTTGCCTCCCGCTATCGGCTAAGTTCGCTCCCAAACATAAATCTCGAGTAAGACACCTTGTGACCTATCTGGTTTGATTCAATGATTTTTCCAACAATGGTACGGTTTAGAAGGCCAAATTAATGTGTTCAAGGCCTAGATCAAAAGAATTGATTCAACCCATTTAGTAGAGTACGTCCTATTTTTTGTCAAAGATTTGTGAAACCGCCCAATCAGGAGTCACTTTGTAATGACGTCCCTGACCCAATCATGGTCAGTACTTCATCAAAGAAGATACACGGCGGTTTTTAGGTTAGGTTAAGATTGGTTGTTGTATTTTCCTCTTTTCCAAAGCAAAGCTTATTATAGATACAGAAGTATAAAGGATTATGACTGCTCCGTCGAATTCACTTCTCCCACAGTGGAAAGTAAAGAAAGTCAAGACTTATTTGTGTTGTTGATTGACATAAGCGCTTTTTATCACGAGTGGCTAGGACATTTTGAAACAGCTAAGACTACCCTGTCAATACATTGAACCGTGTAGATAGCTGTTCAATGTTTCCTTCATTTACTACGTTTACATGCAGTTTTGAAAAAGTTTTGACTTGAATTAAACTAATTCGACGTCCATATACACGAACTGGTTTCAAAACAATCTCAAAACGTTTTCAAAACTTATTTTAGTTGTTAGACCTACATTTATATGGGGGGCATTGAAGTGTGTGTACTGTCAACATGACGGTTTTGAAAATAGTTTTAAAGTCAAACCCAAGAAAAATGGTTTTGACTTGAACCAAGTCAAACCCAGTTTCAAAGTGTGCGTATACATGCTTTTTCTAAACTCAACGTTTGAAACCTTAAAAAAAAAAATATATAAATAATAATAAAAAATAAGAAATACCTTTATAGTACCTATATGTGTAATGGTCTTGATTCAAACCCTTGAATTCAATTGCTTGAACAAAACATTGAACCGTCTTAATCAGGCTTTAAAACCCAGTTGTTTTGTTTCGATAAACTGTATGACAAAAATATTAAGTATAGGGGATTTAACAGGACCACCAGTACTCAAAATAATGAATTATTAACTGTAACATTATACTCATCGAGTGATGAAAATAATTGTAGGACTAGCATTCTTTATTGAAAAAAAAATATATGAAAAATCTAAATGATTTTACTCCTCTCATTGCATATTTATTTTATTTTATATCGGTAGCTATGTTTTTTGCCCCAGTATTGACTTACTGGTATTTATTAATTAAGAATGCATGGAACAGTCCATAAATTGTATAATTCCCATTCTTTCACAACTACATTTATTTAACAAGGCCTATCTATACAGGAAAATAATTATTAATTTTCAGTGAAAAGATAAATGTGCAGACAACACAACAAAATATACAAAAATGCTGCTCGAAATGACGTTAACATAAAAATGTAATAATTAACCTATCTAAAATACCAATCTCACTTGAAAAGACTATTAGCACAAAACAGAATTTAATCTAGAATTTTGATCTACATCTCTATAAATAAACCCACAGCAACAGAAAATTACTAAAGTTGAGACATTAGTACTTAATTGGTGTGAATCCTCATAACGCAACGAAAAACAAGATCTAATCGCTAGAGCGGCAATATGAAATGCCTCCGAGTAAACGAAGTGTGCGAACAGTCTCTTACATGGCACTCCTTTTCCTCCTTCTTCAGCTTCTTGTGTTCAGGTTCTGGTGGACTTCTCGGTCTGTACTTCTCGCGCTCAGCCGGCGAAATTGAGTTTCTCTGTAATGAAACAAACAAGGAACATTCTTTTAAAAAACATCCCAGCTGACAGCTTCAGATCGGGTAAGCCCCAAAGAGGTGTTAACAACCTCGTGGCTTTCGTGACATAGTCGGGCACGTCTTAGTTTTAAGACTGTGATCAGGAATAAGGGCCCCGGTTCGTTCCGGATAATTGCCGTCTGTCTCAGCGCAATGGAGCGCGTCACACGGCTGGCAGACGAGGGGGGGGGGGGGCAAACCCACCGCACGGAACGGGAGACAGGACCATGAAGTCATTAAAAGATAACAGTCTGGTATCCATCCCATCCCATACCCTGCACACTACACTCACTATTTTACTCTGAACTGAAAAGCATTTCATTCATTCATTAGAGTGCAACTCTCGGACTGTGTGGTTAACCAGAGTCGGACGGTCCGCGATCAAAGATCGAAGTTGATAGTTGTTGACGGACACCCTATAAACGAGAGAGGTCGGTGTACGATGCAAGTGATCGCGCCCAAATACTTGCATCGTCGGCTGGTTGGTTCGATCAGCCAGAACGAATCTAATTCATTGCGTCTACCAAGTGATGAGACGAGGACAAGAGAGGCGGGGTTCGTTTCCCGTCGTCGCCGGTCGCGAGGTCCGCACAGGGGAGTCAAGAGATTACCAGTCTGTTGGACACAGTTGCGCATAGGTAGTCGGAATAATACTCGTCATAATTGAATAGTGATCAGTGATCATCATTGAGCAACGAAGCCCTTGTCGAATCATGAACCTTTATATCTATAACCTTTGTTAAACTTAATCTTAGAACCATTTTATTCATTTCACTCCACGTATCTCTCTATTTAGAGAATATGCGATTGTGTTATACTTTTACTCTGTATCAGTCAAATGAATAAAAAGTAGCTACAGTACAGTACTACTACTTTAATGTTTACACCCCGGGTTTCTGAGAAGCCGCCCGTGGTCATGGAGCTCAAAGTCGAAGCCTTTTCTTCCCTGTTTGCATAGTGCCAAGTGTTTAGAGCACCACATAAGAACTAACGCCCTAAGGATATTAAATTAAATCCATATGAAACACATTAACACGCTAGAGGAAGACGATGGACACAACAGAACAGCCTCCCGTTATGAAGTAAACTTAGCTATTCTATTTGCAATTAATGTTATCACCATAGTCAATGGCGTAACTATAGCCCTTGCATTTTTTAGGGGCGACCATGAAACGATTGTTCTATAATGGTATTTATTTTACAAGGTTTTATCTTGGTTTAGTCGAAAATTTATAAAATTGTGAAGATGCACAGTTTTGACAGCTAACAAAATCTGACCGAACTAAATCTGACAATCTCTGACCAAATTGGGGGGGGGGGGGTCGGCAGGTCGCCCTCCCCTTCCCCCGTAGTTACGCCACTGACCATAGTACAGAAACGAAGTAGTCTACAGATTCCTTTGGGCCCTTGACTCTAATATCAGACTTTAAAAGGACAGTACCCTATTATCTTGCTCATATCCAAACCACGAGTCATTAGCACAAACTGAATTAATTATTTATGGGGATTTCGTCATCATTAATTTTAAAAAAAGGTTTGTAAGTAGTCTACGGCTCTCGACGCGTACTCAACAAAAACGAAACTTTTTGATCCCATTCAGTTTCATAAGTGGTATACATAAAAGTGCAACTCATATGCAAAAGCAAAATGACAAATGCAAACAATATACTGGAGTAATTATGGAGTAATTATAAATGATATCAAATCACATTAGTATTGTTGTCGATATGATGCCGAGAGGCAGAAGTGAAGTGATTCGCTAACCTCAATTAACAAACCCATCTCATTCGAGTCTCGGCATAGAGACAAGCCATCAGTGTCGCTCAGTCGCTTACGGGATTGAAATCGAAGCAGGGCACATTTGATTTGACTCCGCTCGATTAGGTTGGGCGGGGTGGGGGTGGGGGGTGCTTCTAACTTGGCACACACGAAAGATGAGTGTATGGGGATCACAAGAAAAAGAAGTTCGCTTCTGTATTGATCGAGTCGAGAGAGACCGAGAGAGAGAGAAGTTCCGGAGAGATTGGAATGCTGGAAGTAAGATATGGAAATAATAAGACGGAGTGTTTGTGCGGGGAGTGGAAGAAGAGGGCGAAGGGGAGGGGGGATTTTACTGTGAGGTCGTTAAAAAGACGATTAGTATTATCATCTTTTATATTTTCGCGTTATGCAAGAATATGAATGTACCATTTATCTTTGTACTTGTTTAATATAATAGAGTAGGGATGGAGTCTGGAGCATAAAATATGTTATTATTTAATACAATTCAGAAATTAAAAAAGTCCACCCCAACCGGGAATCTACCGGTCTACCGGTTAATTGAAATCAACCGGGAAAAATATGTATTCGCAAAAAGTAATAATTATTGTAATGTCACAATTTAATTTAAATTTAAATTGTTCGGTCACAGAGAAAGAAAGAGAAATATCAAGAGATGAGCAATATTTGAGGAAATAAGTGTGTTCAAGTTCAAATACGAGTTTGAAACATGGTTTGGTGCATTTAATATTGCAAGAATGTCGAAAAAGCTGATAAGGAGTGTGTGTAGCTCATGTAGGTGAGCAGTGAGGTAGACAGTAGGAAGTCTTGAGGTAGACAGCGGAGATGATAGGGCGGACATACAGTTGTTGGTAATTTTCCTATTCCAAAAGTCACGCCATTACTTTTTCAATAAAAATGAATAACGAAGATCGGAAATTTTTATTTGTCACCACAGTGCGAAATGTTAGATGTGCACAAGCGCGGGTCATATCCCCGAGTACGGTGTAGAGTTGTGTTGATGGCCGAACAAATGTTTCACATTCATTCTAGTTATCGAACGGCGAAGCGAACGAGTCGTCAACTCGGATATTTTTATTTTCCCGGTATGAAAGCCTCGTAATAATTAATCCTAACTAGATTGAGTATTCACATGCCCACAGCTCTCTGGTTCAATTCGCCCCTGCTCTAAGCTACTTGGGTGGGTACAGTCGAGCTTTTAATTTGCGATAATAGTCTATATCTCCCCTCGGCATTTTCCTATTTGCGCCAGTTTTGTTTTTAATCCAATAAATAAAGGATCACATACATACATACATGTGAGTAATACTACGCCCATACATTACAATATTATTGTCAATTTTTTTTTAAATTACCGTCACTTGTGGATTAAGCCTTATGTTATTTCATTTCAAATCCCAGTCCACCGTGCGTGTGGCGTGTGCGTGCCGGGAGTAATCACACATCTGGGAATTCTACACCCATAACGTCACAATTATACCCGAGTACACACACACCCAGTAGTTAGAACCTGCCATAGATTAGAAAAAAATCGAAACAAATAACAGTAATTGTGTTGGACTAGTAAATGAGTAATAATAACAACCGAGTTTGGTATTTCACAATGCGACGAATAAAGAATTCGGCAAGACTTCCAGGAAAGAATTTTCCACGGTTTTGTCGAGCAGAGAAGAGACGGGACTAGACGAGCAGAGCAGGCTTGAATGATAATCTTTTATTTATACACACCGCGCCGGATCCCCGCGCGAGCTCCCTGAAATCCCCTGGCTCCGCTCGCCGTGTTATTCAAATATTTAAAACCCGACTGAAGCTGTTCTGATGGAAAGGCGGGACGCCCAAGGCAACGTGCGCATTTTCTTCTTATTCTTCTTCAATACTGGAAGAAACTTGTAATGTATGTTATACCATGCATAAAATCTCAATCTGTTATTTACAAACGCTTCGAAATAGCGCTGCTAACTTCTTCTCCTTATTCGGAAACAAAACGTCCTTTTTATTCCTTTCTTTTTTTTACACCATTACGATATTTCATCAAATTGTTTGAAAATGCAAAAAAATAAAGTGAAGTATAATGGATGGTAAAAGGTAAAAATAAAAAAGTCAGTAAAGTCGTGCTTCACGTTTGTCGCATAGTCTTTTATTTCGAGTTTTCCAGCTCTCTGTAGGTTGGTAACCATAATCAACTGGCGCATCCCCTACACTCTACAGTCGGCATGTTCCCTTTTCACTCCGCCTCTCTAATTTTTAATCGTAGCATAAAAAACGGCAATTAGCTGATGACGCTGGAAAGTTCGTAATTCTTTTGAGGGGTTCTTAAACGATTTCGAAAACTAAATTAAAACGTGAAGCAATAGAGATGGGTGAAAATTGGGGCGCGATATTCTCCCAAGTATTAATCATCCACTTGACACAACCTCGGGAGCGTCGAGTCTAGCTCACAGGCAGCACTGCACGCAAGTGCTGTACGGTGCTGTCTGTGCACTAGGGAGGCTATTCATAAACAGCGCGGCGGGGGAGTGTTGGTACAAATAGCGCCCGCGAGCGATGCTTCGTTCCTCCCTCGACCCGCGAACAAACATGTAACTTTCAAGATCCGGTTCGCGGAATGTTGTAGCCGCGTACACCCTATACCAACGTCAAGGGGGGGGGGGGGGGTTCAAGTGGAAACCGTAACTACAAGACACTTGACTTGCAACTCCTCCGTAGTCGTACCAACTTGAATTACTGTAGCAGCTGTCTCTAAGGTTCTCTAAGTCGGGTCATTAAATAAATTACTAGATTAAACACTAAGTAACACCTCTTGCTCTCCCCAGAGTTCGAGAAGCGAAACCTAAACCGGTAATCATTTCTCTAAAACTGTTCCACGCAATGCTGAAAACCCGGTCGTAGTTTTATTAATATAACTCTCGTTTAGGGAGGCCCGGCCGGTGCCGGAGGCAACGGAACGCGCTGCTGTTAATTGGACTAATTAGTGTAATTACAAGAGTGTTCCGCTAAGGGTGAGAAGTGTGGTAGGGGTAATACTTGTCGTCTTCACACCACTTGTTGATTATTGGGCCGAGGATGCGAGAAAGCAGCAGCACACACGGGCACAAAGGTGCGTCGCGACAGGATGTTACACAAGATGAATGATATCTTGAACATCCTATAGTCACTCGATTATACCCTGGGGCTCGAAGGTAAACTGCACGAAGAGGAAATAGACGAGACCAGAGTTCCGTCAGCCCCTGTAAAGCTGCCGTTGGGGTGGGGTAAGGTAATTAAAGGCCTGGAATGAAGTGAAATGGAAGAGTTTGAGGAGATGAGGTCGGGACTAGGGAGGGAGGGAGAGCGGGAGGGGTCGGGGGCGGGAGAAGGGGGAGTGAAGGAGGGTTATGGGGTTAAGACCGACGACGAGGGCTTGCGGAGTTGTTAGCTGCCAAAACACATCGATTTTCACGGAACCGCAACGTCGGACTGCAAGGGTAGGAACATGCGCGCCGCCACCGACGCGGGGAAGGTCTGTGATCCACTCGGCGTTTCTCGCGGTTATCCGAGCGTGGCGGGCGAGACCGCAAGCTAGGACAAATCTGCCCTCTCCCGCCCTCGCTCGCCCTCGGCCACGAACCAATAAACCAATGCACAATTTTACTTTTTTCACTTTGTTGTGATATGATTATGGAAAGGCATCTCGCTCAACGTCTAGTATTTCTTCGCGCATATACATAGAGATTAAACCAACACGTCAAACGAGAGATAAAACGGCGATGATAAAAAACTAAGACACTATCGCAAGGAAGGCGCCCATTGTGTCACCGACGTGGGTGTTGTTCCGCTCGTCGGTAATGCAGACGCCCACGGGTAATTTGTTCGAGTTAAGAGTGGGGTTCCGCTCGACGACACCGGAGCGTTGCGATCGCCGAGCATGACTGCACAGAGCCTCGAATATACCAAGCGGTAAAGCACGCACCATCAACCTTCAATAAAGTGTTCTTCACAATATTTTGGGAAAAACAATAGGAAAAACGTGACTCTTCTGGGTTCAATGCCAAACGATCTGACATCGAGATTGGAATAAAAAAAAACTGTCGAGTGACGACATAACAATTCAAGAATGTTCAAGTTCCTGTTTGGGGGGTTGTTATGGGGCGGAACGGAAGATAGCTGCATGAGTTAGTTATTGTGTGTCACTTCATTCGCCCTTCCCCCCTCGCTCACACATCTGAGCTCTAACCCCATCCATTTCTTTCGCCCCCTCACCCTCGCGCTTACCGCACAAATTAATCGCCTTCTGAGCCCGCAGCTCTAACAACCCCTCGCCTCGCAAATTTCTTATCAGTTAGAGTGAATGTAATGGATTACAATCCCGCGTCCGGGAAGTAACCGGGGCTTCGCAGGGGTGACACGTACCCTGTTATCTAGAATACTTACTCGGGGGGGGGTCGAAGCTATAATATTGGGTTACATACGTACAGAATAGCCTTTTCCAATCCCTCAATAATGTTTCTAACCCATCTGGCACAGTAAATATACCCTCACCCCTCATATTGACAAAGTCGCCCCCTCTTGCCTCGCGAACTTTTGTACGGCGGTCCTCGGGAAGCCAATAACAAGCACACGAGGTTCCTTCAGATGTTTACGGTTCGGTAAACTACTATACTCTCCCCTCGATGGTTTCTAGCGGCATCAGCGATGCGGAAAAAGAGAAGTGGCAAAAAGAAATAGACGTTGTGGGAGGGAGGGAGGGAGGGACGGGATGAAATGAAGTACACAAGAAAGAGAGGATACTTCAGCCGAGATCCAGGAGATGTATAGGAGGACATGGAGTGGACACAGTCAATTTGATGGAGGAGGGAACCGGGCTGTGACGTCACCAAACATGGACGCATATCACAGATTGGTCGACATGTTGGCGGGCAGGGTAACCCGATAGTGTAGCGTGGTGGTGCTTACAGACGCCCACAATGGCATCGTGGACAAGTTTCGGTTGACTTGCCGCGCGAAGTACGTGTCGTCATGGGGCTTGTCAATGTGACGGGGGCTACAGAACTGCTTGATTTTGTTTTACAGTGATTGCCGTTAAATCGGAGGTTCATTCACTTATTGAATCACCAAAAGATCCCCCCCCGCCTACTTCCACACAATGCCATGTTTTGTAAAATGGATTGTTGAATATTATTCAGCAATGTAAAAAATGCAAGGGAAACCTTCTGTACATTTTAAACTTACTTGCAATCTTTTGGGAAAAATAAAATACATTTCATGTCACCATTTAAAAAAAAAAAACAGATACGTGTCAGTCAGGCCCTGATATTTGTTAGATTTAGATCAGTTCTGTGATGTCGCTTGATAAACAAGATTGTAATATTTTTAACAATGTATTCAACGTTATTATAATATTATGTACTGTGTATAATTGAGCTACAGTTACAGACTACAGAGGATGAGGTGCGATCCTCTACACACAAAAGTCAAAACCAAGTTTTATTTCAGTTTTATTTCAATGTTCGGATAAAAGATAAACGATGTAATGCTCTGAGCAATAAAGTAACTTCACCCTCCATTTTCACCTTACCTTTCACACTTATTACAGATAAACCAGTCCTCGGGTAGTTTCCGAACCGAATGGATTGCAACCCCGTAATAAACTAGAAGGGCGGGAGGCTGCCAATGTCGGCATCTCCTCTTGAAACTTTCGAGTATCGAAAAACCAATCGCACTTCGTAACGGGTACATTTAAAGGCAAGTGAAAATTCTCGAGTGTGTATGTGTGAGTGTTTTGATTTTGAGGGTAGTGTTGTAAATTACCTGCACAGTCTATGTCTAGCCGCCACTGCTTGACATACATCGTGGTAGCTTGGGCTACACCGCTAAAACTGATGTAATCAAAACTGAACGTTAAAAAACAACAATACTTTCCAAAAGGAATAAAAAGGAAAAACGTGTACGTATTTGGAAACCGCTTTCAATTCTTGTCAAATCAAATTAATATTATGAGCTGAAATTGAATTAAGCGTGTACACATTTGCACGGAATCAAATTTTATTCAAGTCTAGTCCAAGCCGCCGTATAAATTATGCAAGTTTTTTTCTGAGATAATAAAAGTGGTAGCGAGTTGTATGTTACTTACATGTCGTTCTTCCACTGAGTTTAGGCCTGGCGTGTTGACGTGTTTCGAAACGTGAGAGAGACGGTTGATGTGCCAATCACAAGGAGCAGACGGAGAAGAAGAATGCATGGAACAAAACAAGAGAGAACAACATTATTAAAATATTCAGTCCGTAGATGTGGAGGCAGTGGGGTGGAAACGGGGAACAGACAGACGAGTCGTTTGAAACGCGAGATAAAAATTGATGGATGAAAAGGAAGTAAAAGAAAGTAGTGTATTTTATTTTACAACCAGGCGACCAACAAAATGTTTTCAACTCACAAAGTACTCTCGTTGGATCATTAAACCCCCGAGGACATTAACAACAAATCTGTAGCATTGTACCGTACCATTGCAGTGGAAAAATACGAGGCGCCCTAAATGGGCGAGCGAGCGAGCGAGAAGGGTGCTGGCTGGTGCTAGGTTCGCACTAACTAAAGCACGTTATAAACGAGAGAGGTTTATTCCTTGTCATGGCTACACAAACACGGTTTGACAAGCGAAATGGCAGTCGGTCGCTACCAGGTTTTATATCTCAATGGGGTTTAGTACTTTGGCGCGTCAAAAATGTTACAGATGCACACTAAACAGTGCGTCATGTAACGTAGGTGTATATACGTGTCAACGAAAGTGTAGACTTGCTAGTTGGCTCGTTTTTAGCGTCACATGACAACGAAATGACAAAGAGTGGTGTGTTATTGTAGGTTATAAAATCCGATTTCGGAGTGAATTATATTCACAAATAAAATTAATTCTAATGGTTATGGAATAATAAAAGTGGCTGAACCTTGCGAAACAGAGCAGGGCCCAAAGAACAAACCAATAGGTCTGACGTTTATTTATTGCCGTCTGCCTGCCTCCGTGGCTATATAAAAGCCAGAACAGATTCAAGCTCGTTCGACCCAACATTCAACATATATTAAAAGAAACATATAACATTATTGAAGCAAGCATGGGAAGGCAAAGTTAGTGCATCATTAAGTGTAGGCTGTTCTTAATAGACGCTTGCTATAAAGTCATGGCGTATAAAATGTGCACGGAAAGACTGGTCTAATGAAGTCGTAACAATAAAACACAGAATGATATCCCCGGGTCTCCCTTGCATTAAGGTTCTTCAGAGACTTGGTTAAATTATATGAGACAGCGTTAACTTTATGCGCGCTCCGTTGTAAAAGTATTTGATTATACGTGAAGGTATATGGGGTGAATATAAAGAAGGGATGTTTCTTGGGAGGCGAGGCGAGGCGAGGGGATGAATGAAGGGGGTAGGAAATGAAGAAGATTCTTACAGCATCTTCCCCAGTCACCATAGCAACTTCACATCCACATTGAAGATGCTGGTTGGCATCTTATAATAAGGAGACGGGCTCGGATGTAATGTCGCGGTCACGCAAGATGGCCCCCGCATTCCGAATTGCGGCGACATTCCCCAGGGGTTGGTAGGGCTAGCCGTTGACAATCAACGACGACATAAAAAGGCCTTGAAGAATGAAATGCCTACCAAGAGATATTGAAAAGGTCATCACTTCACTTCCGTCCATCCATGGTCAAAATTAAATTTGCAAAACAACAAAATGAAGGATTTTTCGCGAAAGTAAGTGAGCAGAAAGCCACCAAGGAAAAAAACTATATGGCGTCAAAGTTTAATGAAAACGGCCATGAACTGTGAAAACTGGAAATAAAAGAAAACCACTTAGGTTCTCCTTTTTAAAGAAGCTTAAAAGTTAATTAAAAAACATTTACCACTTTGCACTGAAAAGTGAAAGCTAATTGCACTACTGTGGTCAAAGTTTTGGAAGAATAAAATAAAACTTCATCGATAACTCGGCGGTGAAGGAAATCAAACTCGATGACGAACATGGGGTTGGTGGAGATATCTTCCATAACGACCAACATTAGCATTATCATGTCTCGTACGTATCACGCGACACAATCTACTAAGTGAAAACACAACCATTACCTTCTACAAAAATCGCTCAGAATGATGTTACTAGAATCTAGAAAGTAAATAGTGAACGTGTATTCAGAAGAAAAGTATTATTAGTTTACTTTATTGGACAAGGTAATGAAAACATGACATGAATATAAAAACTTTCATGGTTGTATATATACGCCATTATTGTATTTTAAGCTTACTATAACTAATTGAAACAGGTATAGTAGCCCGATAATAATATGAGCCATAAACTGACTTGTCTCTTCGGTATAATTTTATCTTTTGTCGCCCATTTTGCGAGTCGACGGTAGTAAAGTATAACATGAAACTCGACATATTCGAAGTTCTCAGGCGAGTTTACCGGTTTGACGGTTTTGTCTCTTCGAATTACTTGAAACAATCGGATTTAATATTAGTTCTTGGGAAAATTACTTTAATGAAGGGATGGTGAAACACGAGGACGTTGATTTTCGAAACAGACTAGAAAAGGAACAGACACAGCTCCACCCAAGAAAAAAAGTATTGAATGCTGCATGTGTGGCGTATTGCATTTCATTACTGTAACCACTAACCAGGTGTGCGGGACAAGCCCACGAGGCTAATTAAAGTAATTCGTTGAGAAATGTTGACCCCCCACACACATCAAATCCTTGTTTTCTCTTGTGTAGCCTATCTAAATCGTCATCCTCAAGCATCTACCGACACAGTGGGCGGAAACTGTTGAAGCTCTTCTGTTCTCTTGCGTGGGACCGTGGAATAACACTAGCAGTATTTATTCTCTTGGCAACATGGTGCAAGAAGTCAGACAAGAAGCCAACATTTAGCTCGAAGGCGTTAATAGTTTGTCTGTTAACGCGCTTTTAAACCTTTACGCTTCAAATACTAATCCCTCTCCCTCGGTTTCTGCTGACGTATTTGTACACATAATAAAACTGAGAAATTATACATAGCGTATAATAACAGTGTATTTCTCGCAAGCAATTATTATGCAAATTGAAACCACCCATACAGGCCTATCAAAAGCTCATTAGGGAAGATGAGCGTAGCTTCCACTTGATGGAGCGAGCGCCGCGCGGTGTGCTCAAGAACCAGTCAGCCTGTGTATCAGAGATTGAAGAGTCTTATTATTGCGTCTCCTGGCAGCTCTTGAATCACAGAACGAGCTGGTACACCCTGGCTCGCAATCAGCTACCGGGACCCAGGACAAACACACTTTCGTCAACTACGAGCATTGGTTTCGGTGAATATTCGCCCAAAAAAAACATGTTTTTAAATCCCACTCATTTGTTTTATCCCGTTTAATCCAGAACATAGCCTAACTTTCTAAATTTCAGTAATCGCCGAGATGGATTTGGTAATTTTTAGGGCGCGAATGCGGCCTTATTGAATTGATGGTCTTACTTGTTTCGTTTGATAAACATATTATATTTGTTGGAACTTGCAATATATTTTCATTACAGAGCCGGTATTATACTTTTGCAAATTCCGAAGAGGGGTGGATTGAGGGATTCAATATACGAACAGATTTAACTTGATTAAGATGATAAGATCCCTCATGGATCCACATAAAATGGGGTCGTCATCGTAGGGTGTATAAATATAATACAGATGCACCCTTCAATGCGAAGATCATGAATGTTTGATGTATTGACTCGCTACTACATTGTTAAATAAATTTAAATGCGTGTAAAACAAGACTAGCTCTAAATGATAAAGATGAAAACTTGTGACAGTCAAAGATTGTTTCAGAAAAGCCCTACGTCAGTCGAAACAAAATCTGGACAAAAAGCCTCTTGGAAGGGAATATAAAAACCGCGAAATATTCCTCATTTCTTTATACGAGCCTGGTAGCTTGTTGTAATGGTCGTCCTTGGGAGTCAACCGTACCGTCGGGGGTTGACTTGAACACGGGGAATTGCGCCCCCGGTGACACCGTCACAAATCACCCCCCTAGCAACATTTCTTTCCCTCTCGAGTCGAGTTGTCTCAGGGTATGGAAAGGAAGAACGTCGAACAATACCACCGAGTAATCTATACAGACAGAAACGAGACTGCCGAATGCGGCGAGAAGAATCTAGAGATTAATCATCAAAACAACTTGGAATAAAGATATCGTTGAAGGGTTGAAGTAAAATACCATTGCCACAACTTCGTCGAGAAATCACGTCACTTTAAATAAAGATAAGCGGTAATAAGGTGTCGTAGTCGTAGACTTTACAAACAGTTGTATTCACTACCTGAATGAATTTCTTTTCCATCGCATAAGAAATTGCCGGCAAATCATTACAAAGCTGCACAAAATCTATTTCGCTAAGAACTTCTATGGCAATCACATTCATGATTAAATCAGTAATTATCGGAAATATATAACGATTAGAGGTAACTTGGAGAACGTTCTACCCGGCACCTCCACCATGGAGTACACATGCTCATTTTATAACCCCACACTGGCCGACCTGTCTCGTCAGAGCAGGTTCTTGTTGAACCTATCAATCCCGCCGAGGGATCGCAGCACCGTCGCACTCTCACTGTGACCACCATAGCGACAGAATATTTACAAATATAACCGTTCACTAAAACTGCTTCCAAAAGAGAGTAACACCATTTTATTATTTTTATACGTTTAGTGGATCATGGGAGGCTTCAAGCACAACGACCTACCCAAAACTGACGGAATAATTTGTTCTAAGTAAGACCCGGCACCTCCACCATAGAGCATGTGACTTGACATCCAGGCTTAGTTATACCCACTTGTTGTACCTTTCATTACTAACAAATCTATGTACTGAGTGTTACGTTAATCATCAACTGCTAACGGTACATATGAGACAAGTAAGTCCAAGGCAACTAAATTCAAGTTTTGCACCATTCGCGCTAATTTCAAATTGTGAATTTTTTACTGATAACAATTTTCGGTCGCGACTCACTCACGAGTAACGACGAACAGAACCACGTGACTTGCGGGGACCCCTGTCGCATCTCCACCTCGGCGCATTCAGTTGCAAGCGGAGGAGGAAATGGTGGCATGAAAGAGATAAATAATTAAAAATAATAATGAATGGGGCGAGGACTGGTCTGGTCTGTGCTGGCTGTGAGATGTATAAAGGAATGAATGGAATAGAGACAAGTGGGAAACGAGTGGTTGGCTCATCAAGTGCCCCAGGGCTCGTTCCATTCAATGGACTTGAAATATATACTACGGTTTTTAATTTCACCTCAAAAGCTCAACGCGAGGCGAGCTACGTACTGTAGAGTGTAGTGTAGATAGACACCACGGAATAGAGCTCGAGGGACTCGGCAACGTGTGATTGCTCTTTCTACGCTTTCCAGAAGGGAATCCCAACATTTTACAGACCGTGCAAATGAAACTTCATACATATATCTGTCAGTATGCACAGAACACTGTTGTCACTGACTTTTTAGCCTTTTTAGTTAGCTACATCGTGTATGTGATCTTAATTATAAGCAGACTGCAGAATGTCACTTCTAAATATAAATACCCATTTTAGGTTCGCAGTGTAACGACACAAGACATTTTGAGTATATTCGATAGGATTTTATTTTTTATAATGGTTGTATGTTGATTGGCTGTATTGGGATTATTATTGTGGGCAATACCCTGCATGTTTTGGAACAAATCATAGGAAGTATTATGAATGAGATTATATACATGAATTATATTTTTTTTTAATGCATTAGGATTATTATACCGATCTATTTTAATATTATGTAGGCTTTTGGAACAAATCTTCCTAAAAAACGACCACATTTCATGATATAGCCTATTGTGCTAAACCTGAACGCTAAATTGGGTATGTAAAATGGAATCACAAACTTCGTACTATTTAAAAAAATAAGTAGGCTTAACTACAGTATGCTGTTCCGAGAAATGTGCCTGGTGGTTGGTTTCTGTTAGTCCAAGCTACGAGGGGCTCGCCTCAAGTCAGGCTTGAGAGACAGCTTACTGATATCAGAGGTATAAGTTGTAGGGGTTCGTCCACGGAGTACTCGCACTTGAGACGTAGGAAAGACTCACGCGCTCTAAACTCTAAAGCCTCCCAACTCCCATAAGCTCTTCGGCGTCTTTGCAGGACGCCTAGGTTTTACTTTTGAAGGGGTTGACTGACATCTACAAGTACATAATACTACTCTCCTATTAGTATAACGATGCTCGAGTGTTTGTGGAGTTTGATGGCGTAATATAAACGGCCGTGGGTGGCTGCAATAGTCGGGAGCAATCACAGAGCCGAAATTGTTTTCATCTATTTATTTAAAAAAAAAACGATTTGTTGAATAGTGAGATGCAGACTCAGACTCGGACTCACGTTTAACATGCGTGCGCTATTTTTTGGTATTAAAAAAATCCAATCACGCGTAGCTTCTGCAAATCATGACTAGGTTTGAGACATTGAGATATTAGCCCATTACATTGGGATGTCGGCTTCTGTCGAAGGTCGACGTGCTCAGTGTAGCCGAACAAAGTGATCCGTGCGGTCGGTTTACTAGCATGAATGATGGGTATGTCAAAGTGCCAAGTCCAATCTTTTAGAAATGTTAACTGAATGGTTCGTTCGATCTCGGTTCTGCTTCAAATCACTTGCCGTTGAATGAATGGATTTAAAAATAATTAAGATTTGGCATTCAAATACAGTCAACGTATAAAAATAGAAGTCGATCGGTTACCTTTGCTTTGCTTATATAACCGTCGAGTGTCTGACTCGCCGACTGACGTACAGAGACAGACTGAACGTTCTCACATAACAAAGTGCGGGATGGAACTATTTTTATCGCAGATTAAAAATTTGTCCAGAAAATTTGGTAGTCAGCACCAATAACACAAACTGAAAGTTATCATCTAACGGCATGTATTGAACTGAACATAGTAGCCTAATTTGAATTTTAAAACTTATTACAATACCATTTTCATTTAAATAACTTTTAGTAAATTTTGAAAAATTTAATTATTAATTGGTTGACAAATTGCATATATACACACGAAAGCATTTCGTTTCGAGAAGTGAAAATGCCGGTAAAATAGTTTATGCAGACAAATGGCTTGTCAGTTGTTCCCATGAAGAATAAGATTGGACATACACCATACTGTGTTTTATTGAGTTGTACCAACAAAATTAAAGTTTATCAATTTGGTTGTGATAATTACCGCTGTTCGACTTGACGTCGTCCCTGTGCAGTTCTGGCTTGGAGCTGAGCATGCTAAGGGGGTGCGCCCCGGGCCCCCCCAGGGCATTCGAGAGTCCCAGCAAGCTCGCCGCGCCACTGGGGGGCCCGGGTAGCCCCGGGTGGGGCATCATGGGTATGGGAGGGGCGTGGGCAGCGTGGGGCAGCTGCTGTGCATGCATCTGTTGCTGTAACACCAGAAACAACACTCAGTTAGTCATGATAGATGGGAGGATTCCTCATCAGCGGACGCCAAATACGTGGTACCGTTTTCACAAGTAAAAACAACACTTTTCTACAAAAACTTGTTTTGGCTGAAGCATATTATTATAAAATGCTTCTCCATTGCATGGTCGAACACAATTTAAAACTACTTAAAAGTACGTTGGCCGTCCCATGCACACAACTAAAACAACGTTAATTGTTTAATTGTGCGATGGTCGGGGAACGTTGAAAGAAGTGGTTTTAAATTGTGTAATTTACCTGGATAATAAATAATAATTCCCCTAGAATGTTCCACGTAGTTGACGTCCACACTATACTGGCATAGAGCTGTTTTAGGCCATGCTCACGTTCCTAGGTCAAGCAAGTGTTTCGTGTAATGGTGATTGATGGGCGGAGATGATTCTTATGAATAACAATCATTATGCATTAATTTAACTGACAGTACACACGTGACTCTCGCCTCGAAAAGAAATACGGCGACACACCAATGACACCCGCATGCACTATAATACACGGCTCAACAGGCCCGCATCTACAGAGAGAGAGACAGACACACACACACACAGGCGCACCGGGACTCGAACCCGGGCGCTTCAACGAGCAACACTTTACGCATAAGCACTTGATTAGGGGAGTCCATCACATACATCTGAGGTCCCCTAAACAAGACTCGACCTAGTCCAAAGAATCTTACCAAATACCAACCTCAAATGAAGACAAAATATAGACTGTAAATAAATAACTATCTTCAGTAATATTTACGTTTATGAGAAATAGGTTTAAGTCCAAGTGATATACCACAGTGGATGTGGGTGGCAATATTGACAAGCCCCTTGCCCCTTAGTGGTGACTGACTACTAACTACTCAATGCGCAACTTGATTGGCTATTATGTAATTATATGTAGACCCACCTCTTATAAGCATGCATTTGAGACAACCCTTCAAGCATGCTATCAAAAGGATTTATTGTGAAATATCTACTTGAAGCTTAATACTAACCAATAATCGAGGTAGGTCTGGTCGCTGTTGCTGTAAAGAGACAAACAGAAAATACGTTGATAGACGTTCCATTACATGGAACTTGTACTCCCAGTAACTTGGAGAATACACAAATATAGTTTCACAAAGCTACCGGCTACTCACTTAAAAGTTATGAACACAGGCTACGATCCCTCAACTCAACTAATTAGATGTCTATACGCACGGAGTTGCCGAAGCTGTAAGCAAGCAAAGGGGCTAGAGGCTTGTTCCAAGGAATCTTAATTTAGAATTTCGTTTTTAAGAAGACAAGACATTTTTCTGGGCATTCTGTTCTTTATAATGAAACTTGTCGCGATTTCAATTAACAACCCTTAGTTTCTCTCTACCCTCCTAATTCGTTGGCAATGTAAAGAGGGAGAATAAATCAAACTTGTGTTTGTCTCTTTTTATTATTTTAAGCGTAATATTAAAAAACTCGAGGGCAAAGAAGCTGCTTTCAAGAAACTTTTCTCAAGTTCCACGTCTCGCTCTATCTCTCTCCGAGTTTGCTTCCCCTCTACTAATCAGAATTCTTCTCCAGACCTGCCTTGATCGAAAATTCAACTGGCGCGCTCAAACCAAACCAGGCATCCATAGTAAATTAATGCTCCCCATGGTAAGAATTCTTTGCATGTTTCAAACACGGTACTTTCAACCCAGGGTCTTATGTATTCTTATGTATCGTCTTCGTCGTCTCCACCCCCGCCCCCCACCCACCCTCTCGCCCGCGCGATGTTCAATGTATAAAATGAAACTTTGTAAAGTTGCTTCTGGGTTACGGGAACTCGATTATACCAAGACGTGTCGGTGTAAGCAGAACGAAAATGATGCAAAGTCCTTAGACGGCGACGAGCGAGCGATTCGTTAAGATCACTTAATATTCCTGCATTGCTTTATACTTTGCATTCAGCATGGTCACACCCGCGGGACGGTTACAAAGAAGCGAATCTCTCAAGCGACTTGACATTTTCTACCAATTAGTGTTTCCTGGATTTGAAAAATATAATTTTATTATATAATGACATTCAATATCTAACTCAAACTACTACAGACTTTACGTAAATTGGCCTATGTATTAATTAATATTTTACCATCATCTATCAAAACATCATTAACAATCTCATTGATTAATAACCTTTATTTAGCAACTCTGGAGATAGCATGTGTAAGCAAATACAATGGAGAGGAGTTCACTTATGAATATGATATATAAATAAAAAACATGATTTTGATACATGTGAAATATGCAGGAGAAAGAATCCTATAAAGAAAATTTATACAGTAGAGTCGAGAAGAAGCATGTGCTAGACTTTGGACATATTCTCACATCCATGTACACAGTAAAGTCAACTTACGAGAGAGAAAAAAACTGCATTAACCATTTATTCCCAGCCATCTCGCAAATGTTGGCCCCATCGCACGCAGCTTTTTACGGACGAGTGGAGTGAGACAGAGAAAGAGAGATAGAAGAGACAGATAAAGTGGGTGAGAGAGAGAGGGAACTACTACATAATTCATACCCACACCCCCGGCAATCCAATCCTATACATTACGACTCATTTGGATGCAAGACGGCAACGCTAACCAAGACTCCACAACTCTAAACTCTTTATTATCATAATTTCAACTGAATTCTAAAAGAATTGCAATCGATAATGGGAGGAAATGAATGCGACGAATAAATGCCGCGTTTTAGCACAGAGAGCCATGCCAGTAGTAATACCAATTACTCAACCGACAGAAGTCGTAGTTCGATTCCCGCCTCTGGCAGTCCTGAAGTGTTTCCCACTGTTTTCTTCAGTAGCGAGACGAATGCTTGGATTAAGTCCTTGGACACTCCCTTTACAATTGGTTACCGTAAAACCCTAATAACCTAAGTCACTTGAAGAGGGTAAAACCGGGTAAAACGGGTACCCTACAGCAGGAATCTTTAAGAAAGATGTGTTTGAGCAAGACCCTAGCCTAGACAACTAGCTCACTTGCTACAGTACTGATAAAATGAGAACATCAAAGTGGCGACAACAATGTATCCTTACGAGCTATAGAGCTTTAATACGACTTAATTTGCTCGTTTGAAAAGAACCAAAGAAGAGATTTTGGTTCTTACTTGAAGACCACTTTCTTGATATGAAATCCCATTGAGACACGCTCCAAGACTACGCAGCACAATGCACCTTCTTGCACACAAGACGACGAGCCCTATTGCAGTGCACCCACCGCGCATAGTAATTAATATACACACTCGCTCGAGTCTTGTACGGAATAATACTAATAAGGCCCCACCCACTTCAATAGTTTAATCGTCAAAGAAAGATGGCGCTACATCCAAGCAACAAGAATCTGCCTTGATAAGAAGCGGGAGAATAGATTAGGTTCAAGGTAATATATAATATTATTATAATAATAATAATAATAATAATAATGTCTTCCTTTGTAAATCAATTTTCATTATATCTGATAGGGTAGACGTTAAATTAATTAATTAAATAGATGTCACCTCGAATATAAGGCGAAAACGGCCGTTTAGTTAAAACCCAATTCAAAATTGTTTAAGGTGAGTTGTCATTGGGATAATTTATATGCCTTTATTAATATGCATTCATTCCGGATGGTAAAAATTAAAAAAGGCATGTATTTGTATTATGCGGGAATCGAACCCTTGTATCAGAAATGGAACACATCCATGTCAAGCATATTATTATCGCTTTGTCACTGATCAAATGTGTGTGCATGCAGGCCCTGTCACTAGAATGCAGGCAGCTGCTTTTCCAAGCGCGAATGTCATAGCACCTAGATGTGAGGGAGTAATATTATTATCTCGAGAGTTGTGAGGTAAAAGAGCCCGCATGAGGGCAACACGACATCCTAACGTACGCGACGAGCTTTTTAGTGCTTTATAAATAAAAAATATAAAAAAAAACTCCAAAGGTCCCACGGAAGCACAACAACCTCTGTCGCAGGGGGAGAAATGTTTTGACGTCTAGAACAAAAGAATTTCCAACATCCCCTCTCCAATCGCTCACACAAGCTTAGGCGACGAAATCATTTGTCAAGGAGATGGAAAATATTTCGAAATGGGAAAACAAATCAAACTCAAGTAATCTGTTGAGAAGTGTTCATTTATACAAATTGGACATCCAATCTTCTGGAGAGTTGCCCAACCCAAGAGCACAAAGATAAGAACAAAACACTTGTGAGTTGTAAATAGTATAGACTTTTAGCGGAGAAGAAGAAACGACTTGACACCATTGGGAGTGCATATTAAGTTGCATTACTTATTCCTAAAATGATATTGGCAGTCGGCCGGCTGCTGTTCCTGGCAAACTCGCGTTGTCGTTTTTCGTGTAAAAAAACTCATCTGAAACTCGTTCGTTCACATCACCTACAAACTTGCTTGGTGTGTATATTTTATCTACCCTTTCATCAACATATCCAAATTGATATTTACATCGATATCCTCGTTTACAAAACCAAGCATGCCGTAAGCCGTTTATTTAATGTTGATTACGTGGCTGTTGGCTGTTATTGTTTCAAATTAATTGTATTCGAGATATTCTGATATCCTGTTGCTTTTTCACGTTTTACATCAAATTTATAACTCATTTTATTCCTGACGAGGTCAAAGGATATTTCGGATTTCTGATTCACTTTATCTATTCAATTAAAATCCACACAAATGTGCTTTTATTTTATTCCAATATTGTGTTCTAGTTGTCAAGTATAAAAGCGACACCATCACGGATATGATTGGCCGGTATTTGGTAAAGCGTCTGACTGTCTGTCTGTCTGTCTGACTGTCACCCAAAGGGAACTGGAAGGCTTACAGGTTGTGACGTCGCGGGCCTCATCCCCGGCTTGAGATGTGCTTGCCAACCTCGGGGGAGCAGAAGAGATTTAGAAGGGGATTGGATCGACTGAGGGTGAAGAATGACGGGGGCCTCCAACAAGATCTCTCGACTCCCTAAGTCCCCGGGGATATTCTCGCACTTAGACGGGGAGTTCCTGGATTTGATGATATTCTCACGAGATTCGACTGCATTGTGAAACGGCCGTGTGAGTGAGTATGCGGTTAGAGATGTTCGCTGGAAACCGATAAGAGTGGAAGGCTGAGGGCTTGGAAGAAGGGATCGTCGCTGACTCGCGGCAACTAGGGTCTTATTGCCACATTCGATACCGGTTACCGTCAATCCAGGAAGCGGGTTAAAATACATCACTCACTCACGCTCTTCCTTTTAGCTTCAGTTCATTGGGGCAAAATATAAATGAACACATCGAATTAACTCTAATTTCTTGTCAGGAGTTGAGCCGAGGCAATGATTACTGTTATTAGTAACTTTTTTGTGACATTGTAGTCACAGTCAGCGTTCACTAATGACAAGGACGCTCAACAATGTATTTTCCTACTTATCACCACAACCACATAAAAAAAAATTATAGCCTATTCAACAATTTCCCACGCCTTGTGATAAATTTGCAATAGGCAGTCATCCGTGACGATTCACAGCGCAGAGTTATCGGAGAATTTAGTCTCAACATCAGTCAGTCAATCAATCAACCAATCACCCCAGTCTGCGCGATTGATGTGTGTGGAAGAAAGACGTCACTATTGAGGTCCGGCTGAGTGACAAACCTCGAAATAAATCTCTCGCAATAATAACTTCAGCCAAACCAAACCAAACCATTCACGAATAAAAGATTTATTGTCTAAAAGTTCTATTTTCAAAAATGTTTCAATAAGTCAGTTTCTCTTTGGCAGGTTTCACGCGGATTTTCATTCGAGCCGAGCTTCACGCCAGGCTCGGCTTCCCCCCCCCCCCCCCCACCACAAACTCGCTCAAGTTGTAGCTATATATACGGCTCCACAGTTATCGGATTTGTTCATACATACATTTTGCCACAGGCGTAGCATACAGATAGAGTTTGTAATTCCCTCACAAACTTGGTTAGCAGTAGACCGTGAAGAAGAGTTGTGAAGCTTTACTATTGTGCAAACACGGCATGCCTGTGTTTCACTAGCCGAGTTTGCGTAGCGCGGTAATTAGTTAGGTAAACACGTGCTAGCGTGATGAACATCGGGTAGGGGTGTTTATTAGAGAGAGGATGGGGTGGGGGGGGGTGGGGTGGGGGCGACGCCCCTGCATGCACAGAGTCGATAACACATTACAGCCCCGCTCACTCGCGAGCGAGCTGCACCTCTTGTTTCACACTAAACACTAACCACGATATGGCTCACCGCATGACATCATGCTATTCACTAAATCATTCAGTGGGCGCGAACACCATCATCAGGCTCCTTCATACGCGTCAAGAGACTTTCAAGCCCCAATCAAAACCACCACACTGACCAGATACTAGACTTCGGGTTGGGGGATGTCTTATACACAGTTCAGATTAAATTACTATTTATTCAAAGTACAACAAATTTAACAGTTGATGTCCTCTTGACAGTACAATAACCCTGCAGAGGAGACTGAACCGACAAACAATGCCTTATCAGTGATCACAGAGATGATTTAAAAAACGTGCATAATTAACGTTAACTTAACTATATACATACTATAGGAAGCTTCTTTCGCAAAAGGTTAAAACGATTACAATTTATAAAATATGTAATGTAATTATAATTGGCAGTCGCAGATTGCTGCATCATGTTCGTATGCCCCGACAAAAACTCGCAGACGCGCCTCTAAAATAGTGTTAATTATTATTATCAGGTGAATAGAGTCAAGTGAATTTGGCACGTTGGATTATCACGCCAATAGTTTTTTTCGGTACTAAATTCAGTTTTCTCTTGCTCTTGCTAAAAGCAATCTTCTCCGCTCATTTTTTAAGCTAAGCTCCTCCTCAACCAACTCATTATGATACAAGATAGTGAACACTTAATTACAACCAGCGTTTATAGATTACATACTAGACTAGATTACGTGTTGACTCCATCACGGCAAGTTCTGTCAAGGAAACGTTGGGATCGCAAATAACCCAACTGATAAGTAAAGTAAATGTCGAGAAAATCCTTCCACTGCTACTGTGTTTGAAGTATTTAGTGACATAGCTTTATTGTAAAGCCTTAATTAACGTTAGTAAAAGCGACCCAAGTCTGTCGTCATAAGTGTGTTAACCAGGCGTATAAAACGCGCCAGGCGAATGTAGTACTTATTTAGTATTAGTTAGCGTTTCGATTAAAAAACAACAATGTAAACACTAAACACACTCGAACTGGCAGGATTGATGGCATGAAGTTGTTGGAACCAACGGCTACGTGTCCTATAATGAAAGGTCTGGCAAACAAAAGTTAGCGTGGTTTGCGAATGGCTAAAACAAACAGACCACTGAGGCACCAAAAACTAAAGCAAATAACTAGTGTACACAGTATCTAATTAAAACTGCAATGGGTTGCAATCAACCGTCACATTTATGCATGGCGTTCGTTTGCCAAGCGAGTGTGAAACTACAGAGGACTGGCGGGATGCTAATGGTCCATTCGGTGGAGTATTCCACACATTCACCCACCCACCTTTGCGGAATTGCGCCGTCTTTGTCTTTACAAGTACCGATCACTTT
Source organism: Sweltsa coloradensis (assembly GCA_024449915.1). Taxonomy (NCBI): domain Eukaryota; kingdom Metazoa; phylum Arthropoda; class Insecta; order Plecoptera; family Chloroperlidae; genus Sweltsa; species Sweltsa coloradensis. The sequence goes on from JAMZAV010000087.1 coordinate 1,640,806, forward strand.
TCTATATTATATCCCCTACATTGCACCCACCTACATTGTACATCGACACTCGTCCTTTGTCATTACAACAAGTACTGATCACTTATTTTATATTTTACGGTATTGCCCCTAAATTGCACCCACCTTTGCACTGCCTTTGTATTTCTACATTGTAAATCGACATCTCGTCTATCTTTCCAACTACTGTTCACTTATATACATTCTGAGCCCCCCTACATTGATTGATTGAACTACCCCTTATAACTCACTCACCTTTGTATAATGGGGTTTTCTCAGTTTGTGTTGATCAAGTTCAACCTAAAGTTATGACCCCACACATGATCATGCTATCTAAATCCCCCTCGTTCGTAAAACCTTTTGTGTTCCTTTGTACTGATCACTTTGTACCTGCACTGCACTGCACTCCCCCAAACATCAACGTATCACCCCTTACATCTTCTCCAAACGTGACGATGGTTTGAATTTATTTGTACTAGTACACGTATACGACCCCACACATCGATCTCCCAGATCCCCCGGCTTACCATGCTTTTTGTTTCCAGATTGCCACTTTCTATAAACAACGCCATGAAAGCATTTGTCCATAGACTGAATACTGATCAGTGATCGCCCATCAGGTTCTGAACGCCGAATAAAAAATAATAAATAAGCTAAAAATATTATTGAATAAAATCACAAAACAGGGGGCAGAGATATTATCGGCTTGTCCGAACACACAGAAGTAACGAAAAATACTTAGAACCCTACGGAACGAAACTCAAGATGATCTAATTTCAGTTGGAATCTGAGCAAAGCTGTCGCTGAAAGGACCGAAACCCTGTGGTCTTAGCCTGGAGATTCTTCGAAAGAAATATTTTGGAATTCACTGGGGCTTATTCATTGTCTATCTAGCAAGTGCTTTTTATATGTACATAAGGTTTGATAAGTATCGATTTTTGTTGATTTTCACAAGTCTTATTGCAAAGTAGATAACCGGCCTCCTTCTATACAGTACACCTTGCACTCAACGCATACCAAAGTGCTGTTTTAAAAATTGTGTCTATTCATACAAGCTTACCCAAAGCCTGTATATAAAGTATCTTTGTTCTACTCTTCTGCCTTCATTCTCCTACACCTCTGTTTGACCAGCAAACATTTGAAGACAAGCAAACCCCATCGTGCCAGCTCTTGTGTTTTAATGCGGGGCAAGGCACAGTAAAGTCAAATATTGACACTGCTCGCGCCTGGTTTGAAACCCTGCGCTAATAGCCTCGTCTACGGTAGGAAGCGAGAGGCACCTACCCAACACACAGAGAGAGAAGATCAGACGTGAAAGTCTGTCAAGTGTGTTCATAAAGCACACATAGAAATAATACTACCGAGCTTAAGTGGCACACACGCAACACGACAATATTGTATGAGCTGTCACACCAACCAGCAAAATATGCAAAGAGAAAAGACAGAGACAGATATGTTGAGAGACAAGTGGAAAATGTTTGCAAACACCAGCTTAGCTATAGAAATAAAAATCGACGGAATTTTTCTGATTTTATACATTCAGCAGGAAAAGCTGATACGAGAGAAAAGGATCCCGAAACTTGAACAATGAATCAACTTCATTTGAAGGCTTATATATCCAAACAAAGAGAGAATAACGTTTGATAATAATACAGCGTTTGAAGTACAGATTACAAAATGGATTATAAATTAAAATCAAAGCGGCCTAGTCGAATTTGAAAATTGACTAATAGGAAGTACTCAGTAGTTCATGTATGTTTGAACAAAGCAAATGCTATTCAAATCAGGGTTCATTATGCATGTTATGTATCTACATTCCAATCAGTATCAATTATGTTGAGGCTGAGTCTAATTTATTTGGTGATTTTGCAAATAACACGCCGAAATATCTCGACTTGTTCCCCTTATCGTGTGTGCTATTTAAATCAGTCTATGCATAATAATAATATCTAAATCGTGGTCACGTGATGAAACAATAGAATGCACTTTCAACACATTTCAATCTAATTATTCGTCCACACAATATGAAAGGGAATGTGAAGGATTAATAAGCTTGGCCTAAAACGCAACTAAATAGTGATTAGTCTGGGTGGCGTTGTTCAAGTGACTTACCCCGATAATAGCGTTGAGTTCAGTCATTGTGACTTGTTTGGCCCGTTCCACCGCCGTGGCCACTTGCTGTTGGTGCTGTAACAAAGTGGGACATACAGACACTATTCATTCAACACCCACCACATCATCCGGCCGGCCGGCAGACGACCAGCCAGCCATGCAAGGCGAGCGAGCACATGTTGGACCTACCGCCGTAACGTTTAGGCCTGGCTAATTACATACTCTGGGCTAATAAAACAGCGGTTTGACAAACCGGCTAGGAAATTACAGTACGTACGGAATACATTACTTAATGATATACCTACATCATGTTTTGCTTTGTCCCCAAATAGTTAAATGCAACTTATAAATAAATGTGGAGTTGTGTACTCTCATTAAAATAATGGCATTTCAGTACGACAGTACAGCTCTTAAATTACTTTATTACTCTCTGCTCTATTATAACGTCACAGTTTGCAGCTAGAATTGTAAGATAAAAAGAAGTTACGGTATAACATTACTGCTTGTTACAAATCTATGCCCAACTCTGAACTGGGAATCGAATTTGACATCTTGAGCAAAGTGCATATCAAAGTCCGACAGCAAACACAGAATATCAACTTTAGACCGGGAAATCATATTGCAATTTTATTATTGTTAGAGTGAGTACCGCAATGTATAATCAGCAACCTCCAAATTATATAGGGCGAAGTATAGAAAAATATAGTGATAGTCGATATACATCTAAAATAATAGTAATACAGGTTGTAACCGGATACAATTATTTATACTGATCTGATATTATACAAATATTTTCAATTGTATCCCTTTGCATACAAAGTTAAAGGAAGCCATGCTACAAAAAATAAATTTAAATTCCAAAACATAATTTCAAAAAGGTTTTTGGAAATGTGTACAATCGTGAAATGGTTTGAATGGGGGACTTACCTCTTGTGATAAGAACGGGAGAATCTGTGCAATGATGGCGTTTAGTCGTTTGGCGATTTCCGTCTGTAAAAAAAAAGAGATTACATTAATAGTGATGTTATACATTACAGCGTGAGTGCAGCCGATGTTCAGTAGTGCGGAATGCAAGCTACCATGGGGAGATGAAAAGAACGATAAATGAATAGAATTCCTCTTTAGTCAATCTGATTGTAGGTTTAATGTTTGAGTGTTAGGTGGAGTGATCGTAAGGGGAGGAGTCGTAGTGAAAAACACGAACGCATTTCAACACTTTTCATATACCCATCGCGTCACGTTGTGATACCATTATGCCCCGTAGTTCAATCCAGAATTATGAATTATTGCGTGCATAAAAGTGTTGTTTCGGATAACAACATGCCGTGTTTCATTTAGATGAGTCGCCGATCCAAAAGACTGAAAATGTTTTGTCAACTTAAAAGTTTACAGTAAAGATCACGTCAGTAATTTATTGTAATACGTAGAAATTTCTTTGCTATCCAAGAGTACGGACATTGTATTACATTGCATCAATCTGTTTTGCAATAAGGTAATGACAGGCCGTATGTTAATTGATATTAATTGTTTTATTACCGGAGTGGTGATAAAATGCCCGAGGTGACCACTACCTTTTCAAGGATTGAACAATCAAGATGGCATGGCATTGGCGTTGTGTGGATGACCGATTTAAAGATAAACAATACTGTTTTTCTGATAGCAACATGGGAAAGATACCCGTCACAGAGTAAAAAACAATCAATATAATCGAATCTAACACGAGAAAGTGAATGGGGACTGTTTATATCAAATCAGAATTGAGTTGGATGATCCGAGCCCAAAACAGTCCCTTACCAGACCACCATGATTTGGGTTTGTATTAGAACTAGAAAAGAACGTTCAAGAGTGACATACCTATTGGGATTTGTTATTGAAAACACAAATTAATTAATTAATTAATATTTCGATTTGCCATAAAATACATGGCATGTGAAACGATATCAATTATAATAAAACTAGGAAAACGCTTAAGTCCCGCCGCGTTGTTGGATGAGCGTAATTGGTGCATGAGCTGCATTGAGTTACGCGGATTTCTGTTGTTCTGTGAAAAAATCATTACTTATTCGAAGATTTTTTTAAATTAAATTAAATTAAAATAAAAATAACTTAATTTTTTTAATAAATCATAATTTTTAAGTAATTTTAAAAAAGAAAAAAATCGTAAAATTGCAATTTTCATAACAAATAATTATTCAATTGCGCTCAAATTTTACACAAGTATATTAATTCATGAAATAAAGGTTCTATAAAAAAATCATTACAATAGGATAAAGCATGTAGGTGTTATATGTCAAAGAATTGTTTAAAAAAGAAAAAAAACCCGTAAAATTTCGATTTTCATGAGAAATAATGTTTTGATTAAGCTCAAATTTCACACGAATATCTTAATTCATAAAATTAAGGTTCTAATAAAAAATCATTACAATCGGATAAAGCATGTAAGTGTTATAAATCGAAGAATTTTTTTAAAAATCGAAAAAAATCGTAAAATTGCGTTTTTATAAGAAAAATTTTCCTGATTGCGCTCAAAAACGTGGCAGTTCTAAGTTCAGAGATTTCGAAGGCCTCCATAAAATTTCATCGCAATCGGAGTATCGGTTTAGCCGGAATCGTGTTAACAAACACACAAAAATACAAAAAAAAAAAAAAAGAAAAAAAAAAAAACATTCGGATTTTTTTCTCCAGTGTAGATGAAATGGAATCTTCGCTTCGCTCGCTACGCTCGCTACGCTCATCCAAACTATTGTATCAAATTAATTACATAATGATTTAGCCCACAAGACAATCAAGGTACGTTAACCAGCCATTCTTCTAGATTCTAGACGGCAATTGTTTATTAATTCAAGACCATGAAGACTTGAGTTTATCACAGTCTTCATTACCATAGTTGAATTTAATTACACGTGTGTCTACTATAATCATTCCTCGTTGCAGTTGCAACAATCCGAGCGAAAAAAGAAAGGTAAAACGTGAATTGGCACACAGAAAATTGGTTTCGAATATTAATTGAGCGTCTATTTTTATTTTGATAATACATCATTAAATCTAATTAACGTCGCGCAATAAATCTGCATGGCAGAAATTCTAAAACTTTTTTTGCACGCGTACACGAGGATCGGCGTAATTACACCACCAATCAAATCGCCGTGATTGGGGATACACAATGAAGAAAATAAACAACAAAGCCACACTGTCCACGGTCGTAGCATTGCATTAAAATTTAAAACCATGACTCATAACACAAATATGAACGTAATAATATTACCTAAATACAATTCGAAAGCATCCCTCCCCTACCGGGACATATCAATAAATAAATGATTCATGAATAATAAATTATACAGAACCAGCGGTCCCAAACGGGGAAACGTTTTATGCCACTGATATTCTTATTTTCAAGTTTTCTTATACAATTTTTAAGCATTACGCCCACAGCACATAATTTTAAATTTGTATATCCCAAAGGAGTAAAAACTATGTAAGGTACGAAAAAATACGTCTATGCAGATGCACCCTAGTCGTCGAACGTAAAATTATACCGAAACGGGACTTACGTTGTTTTTATTTTTGTTTAATATGCCTTTATAATTTTAATTTATTTAAAACTTTATTATCAACAGCTTTGTCTGCAGAGCCCGAAATAAATAAACATATACAAGTAATTTTGTTATTTTAATAAATGTATTCATCAGCTAAACAACTGGGGTATGGTCGTCAATGGGACATTGTATACAAAATACAAATGAATGGAAATCAAACCAGCGAACGATAATTGTATCTTGGCCTCAGTTACAGTTACTGTTCACATTTTGATGCGGAGTATATCGTATTATTGATAGGCCGCGAGTCTGATAGGTGTAATCACGTTGGCACCCAATTAGAAGCCACACGTATTGTTTGAGGGTAACTCTCCGTCGGCCTAATAAAATACCTCCAATCTAATATGAGCGAAAACGCTGTGGATATCAGAAATAATTAAGCCCGGCCGTGTAATGCAACTAAAACACTCACTTTATTAGATTTCAGATTGTATTCTACGGCAATACCTTGTTACCATACGGTGCTCGCATTTATTTTACATACACACACGCTCTGCCCAACTAACTAAGCCTTTACGTACAACGGGCACAAGCGCCACACGATTAAAATCTGATAATCCAATAAAAATGCTCGTCTGCGAAAATCAATCAAAATTCCATCCACAAAACTAGGAAATAAAAAGAGTATGCGCATATAATTTCACCACACACCAACCCTTGCACCCACCCCAAGCGAATCACCCACCCCATCCCTCCGTGGAAATGAACATTCATCACAATGCTATACCACATGCAGTAAAGTAATAACGGGTCCATAAAATAGGCGTCAATACGTGGTTTATGGTTATGAGTTGAGATGTAAAATCATCTATAATTTACAACGCTCGTTTACTGTGTGCATTAGCTTAACTCGTAATCATCTTTTAACGTATGTATATCGCCGGTGGCGTTACAGTGTCATTCGTTTGCATGAACGTGTACATCTAAAATCAATATTGTTCATTTGAAAGGATGTTTTTATTACGTCTTGCTCTATATATTTTTACCTCCCTCTGGTGGTGTTAGCAGCGCGGGGTTGAACGACTTTACGATCCCATAATGGAGTCGGATCGATCAACCAAGACTTCGAGACCGTTGTTGAACTTAAGGGCGTGTATTTGTTTTCTTGTCCTCTTTTCTTTATTTTTCATCGAGCAAATAGCTCCTTTCCTCTCACCAATCTTCTTTACGCGTCGCTGGTGTATTCGAACATTTCTCATGTATGTTTGGTTTTTAGCCGCGGCGGCTGGTTCGCCTGGCCAACTTCTTGAGGCGAGCTAGGCGACTCCATCAACCGCCGAGGTGACAAGTGTTTGCTGATAGGCGAGGCACCCGCGTCGCGACGCCCAGGCCGCGTCGTCGACACCAGACGTATTGCCGCGGGCCGCTCGCACAGACTTCAAAACAGAGGGCTTTTTATATTTTTTTACCATCGCGACTGAAGATATCCTCAAATATTTACTTTCATTTTATGAAGAGATAGAAAAGCAAATTGAAATGAAATGAAATACTAACCTCTGGAATAGGCCTACTAACTACTAAGTAGAAAAGATGATTTCCAACTCTTTTGACAAACAAAACATAAAAGGGGCTTTGAGTTTTTGAAAGATATTCAGCTATCGTGTGCCATTTCCATGGCAACTCCATCCAGGTCGGCGGGCTGTTATTTCACCGGGCGTCAATTCCATTCAAAGGCTTACATTTCATTTGATAGCTTACTAAAAATCCATACGATTGCCATGGTAACTGCGTGTTTGTTTTTAGCAGCGACATTGCTCTAGTTCTGTTCTGGCGCTGCATGGGAGTGGGACTGGATGGGAGGACTACTCGCGAGGCGACCGCGACGCGGTGCGGCGGCCGTGGCGCAAACCACCGAGGGGGTGCTTTAATTTTTCACTCACTCGCGGGGCCCTACTTTGCGATGCAACGCGGGCGGGGGAAACTGCCATGTACTCGTCTCCCACCGTTGACCTCTCGATCCCCGAGGATATTTCATTTATATCATTCTTCTCACCGGCTCTGAATCTTTCATTCACCGGGCTTGTCAGCCACAACTCACACGGGATTAATGATGCAGCCATCAGTCATGGCTGGTCATGTCATGGAGTCATGGTCAGTCAGTCAGTCAGTCAGTCAGTCAGTAAGTAAGTAAGTAAGTAAGTAAGTAAGAAAAAGTAAGTAAACTAAACAGTCAGTCGTTCTCCATGGCCGGTCAGTCAGCATACTAATAATTAGTCAGTCAGTCAGTCAGTCAGTCAGTCCTCGGTCAGTGGTCAGGACATATTGCACACCACACCGTCAATTATCACAGTCACACCTCTGCCCCATCACAATTCACAACACGCAAGCATGCACGCCTGCGAGCCGCACACGTTGACAACAGATGGTATCGCAACGTATGACGCCGATGCCATTTTGAAATCGTTATTCATCCGTCCGTTTGAGGAGTGGTGTGGTGTTCCATAAGGTGTACACCTTCCTGCACCGGATACACCCGGTCCGTGTGCACCAACTGCAATGAGATTCCTCATGTGCGATATCAATTCAGATGTGTAATAGAGTGTCGTACCGTTTATTGACATGGATGGCTCGCACATACTGTCCTCCTTTTGTGATGACAATGACATATTGTTAGTATTGAATTATTTAACACTCGTTGCGTGCTACTAGCTCCCCCCCCCCCCACCCCCCTCAACAAACCCTATCATGAGACAGAAGGTTAAAAAACAGACCCTAGTTTTTAACGGCTTATGTTATCACAGCTGTCTTGCATGGGGTTTACACAACAAGTCTTCTCCCTCCTTTCAGCTAATACTAGTTTAGTCTAAACACGGGGGTCTCCTTCAGACGGCTCTGGGAGGGGAACACGCGACCCTCCGAACAGACCCCTTGTGACTACTGAATCCCCCCTCCAAACATTCAGTTAACTAAACCCAAGTCTGTGCAGCGTGCACCATGTTTAATAAGACTGCCCCTGGCGAAATTAAACAATCATTCTGCAGTGAATCGGCAAGAACCTATGAAATCACAGACAAAAATCAACATTGAAATGATATAATAAATAATATAATCCGAAACTAAAATTCGGTATCGTAATGAATGCATCTCAAACGAAATCCAACAAAGCCTTAGTATGAATATACAATTCCAGACACAATTAAATAACGTGCATTGAAACGCCAGAGCAACATTAATGGGCAATGGTCTTTTAATTGGCTTTTCATTACGCCGCGGGCAATGTACTCTTCATTACTATATAACTCTCTTCAAATATAATGATTTGGTCAAATGCATACTATGTTGTGTTGTGTTATGGCCCTAATTTATTTCGTCCGCCTCGATTACAAATTGAAGCGTGAAATTTTGAACAGTTTACAACAGATTATTTTGGTATCACGGTGGCTGAAGTAACGTTTGATATAATGCATATTGCATATTACTATTATTATTATTATTCCAAATTATATATGACTGTCGAGTTTACTCCGTCCTTTCGGATGGGACGTAAAGCCGTTGGTCCCCATGGTACTTTTCGAAAGGAGTAGGCTACGTGACGGTGCCGGTTTTCCCCTCCTCCCGTCTTCATCGTCATCATCATACATCACTGATCACTCTAAAATGGCAGAAAAATGCTGCATGTGGCCAATTCATAATTAATAATAATTAGTTATTATTAATTAATAATAATTAATAATGAATAATAAAAAAATAAAAAAAACTCTGAAAGAAGTCAAATAATATAAAGCCCACGATAAAAAATAATGTGGCTAAATAAGGTTGATAAAATTAATGATTTATCACCAAACATGAATATCGATGTTCTCGTTCTCACACGCGTTCAATAACCCGGCACCTCCACCATTTCCGACATTCGGAACAAATTTCTACAGGATACCCAATCCTATACTCGTTCTAATATTTGCCTTTCAAAAAAAAGAAAAAATGAATTTGGTTTTTGAATCCGTTTCTTAATTTTGATATTTGAGTACAAATATCGATTTCGAAAATATTTCCACATGTGGATATCGCATCGAAATATTTTTATCTACCCTTTTTTAATATAACAAAAACAAAATAAAAAGTAGGACAACATTTTGTTTGCGGTGTGGTGCGTCACGACGAAGCTTAGTTACTAATCGAACGTACACTTGTTGGTCTAGCCGCAGCGAGCCGAGAAAGAAACCCATCTCGATTTATTTCTTTATATACGAACCCGCGCCCTCTCCCTTTGAGCCTACATATTTGATGAAAAATAGAAATCCAATTCGTGTCGCTCCCCCCTGAAACCCTCCCGTCAGTCATTTGTCTGAAAGGGGGGGCGTCAGTGCTCGTTGCTCCGGGGTGTATTTTATGCCATTGCGTGTGCGTGTGTGTGCGTGCGTGTGGACGAGGGTTGCCGGCTGGGTTCTGATTCACGTCAGACTAACCACTAAACTCGTACACGCAAACCCTTTAATTGTTGATCACCCTTTGCCACTTAGGGCCCTCACCCTCGCCCCTCGCCCACACACCCTTCAACTGCTTGCATTAATAAAGTTATCCCCCGTTTATGCGCCGCCTTTGTTTGCTTAGTTGTAAATACAATCGAAAAGTAAGGATTAGACCCCTATGTACGGTTCACATTTCAGGCGGTGGAAGACACCCTAGATAGGACGCGATGTGACTGCCGGTTGTGATGAGGGTACAAGAATAATAAAAAATACGTCTGCTGCAATGAGAGTTAATTAATATTTCATCTCGCTTTTATAAATTCATTGTATGTAAGTAGTATTTAAAAAAATAAAATGGAACGTTAAAACTGGACTCTTGCCATTACGAAAAGGAATGGCAGTTTAAAAGCAAAATAAAACTTCATAAATGAACATTTTATTAGTCGAGACTGAAAGGGTTTGTGTCTTTCACGACTTACAAGGAATTAATTATTTTTATTATCGGATTATTGTGTCGAAATGTCAAGTTGCCGTCATGTCTAGTCGTGTTTACACGTGTTTTGCTTTTTTATTACAACAACGCGAAGACTTCATATGCCAAGGTTTCTTAAAACTAGCAAAAGTTTCAACCACATCTAACAAAAGTTGAAATTGAAGCGACAGTATAGTAATAATATTTTCGTATAAGTGTTGCTATAATGTTTAAACGCCTGCTAAACAAACAGTATTCGCCTTAATCAGCGCTTAGCTAATTCTTGAGTCAACAATCACGCCACCGAGAAAGCATCGCTGGTCGCTAATTGACATTCTTGTGTTGGTTGGCTGATTAATTAATTGGTTAAGCTAGTGGCTACGGCGGTCGAAGGCTTGATTTGTTAGACATGCAAATCAATGGAACCACGCCTGTAACGTGGTAGACTGATAGTAATATTCTGACCTGGCACCAAACGACCACTGACAGTTTACGTAAGTATTCAAAGTTTTAGTATTTTCGATTCGAGATAAAGCATTACATTAAATCACAAATTAAAACGCCGTTCATGCAAGGTTTAGAACATAACGAGTAATTAAACTTTATATATTGGATTTAATTTATGGTCAATGCAAATCAAGTTATTCCTAAAGATTTTTTTTAAAGTTAAAAAATGATTGTTCTCTATATTTATATTTGACTTCTGTTTTCACAAGCATGGTCAAATTTCCACGAAAATAATAAATTATATAATATATTTTTAAAAAGTGGAATTATGGACGCATCTACATGCAGTTTTATTTGTTTATCATGATATGTATTTTACATCTTGCGCATAATTGTGATTGAAAGTTAGAAACAATTGTGTAATTGTGATAAGAATACGACCGTTTGAATTTGTATTGCAGTAAAACATTGAGCACCTAATTATAATATCTAACATAAATATTCGCGTCATTACTGAGAGCTAAGCCATCAAAACTTTTCAGTTTTACAATAGAATTTTATGTCCAACATCTCATCTCATCTCGCCTTGCTTTATTTTCTAATAACATTTTATTCTTGAAATATAAAGTTGATGAGATTCGACCTCAAGTAAGATTAAAGACATCCGATAAAAAGCAATTTATATCTTGAGTAACTCTCATACTTCCGTCTATACCTCCTTCTTAATGACACCCCTCTCATTGCCATCATGCTCAAGACATTTTCCAATTTCAGAGTATTACGTGGGTGGGTACTCTCCAGATTTTCATTTTCTTTTCCGATATCATATTTATACTTCTACCACCACAACGTTTGTGCTCCTTGTAGGCGCGATTAATATTACGATTTGATACACAGAACAGAAGACGGTTTCTCGTTCTCTGCCTATAAAACTCAAATATAATTTTGCTATAAGACTAAATAGTAAATTTAATTTGTAAGTAATTGTACACATTCGTTTTATAATTAAATATGCGTATAATGTGCGAGACATACGACCATTTTTTTTAAAAATTGACTTATCCAAAATACCGCGTTCAAGAATGGATAACCTGCCGTTTGTTTACTTTCAGTTGAATGATAATGAAATACATACCCTAAGGCTAGGCCCTATTATATTTCCACTTTGAATTGAAATGAAATAAGGTTTGATATAACTGATTTGTTTGTGTAGAAGTCTTGATCAGTTTTTGTCCTAAGGGTAAGCCAACTCAACCCTTCTTCCCCTAGTCAGCCACTTTGTCTATTAGAATATAGCCAACAAAGATGGCTTCCATGCTGCAAAAAGCCGAGACACCTAAATGCATTCACCATTTCTCAAAACACTGTTTTCTTCACCCTATAACACCAAAGAGGGGCCAAGCTATCTACTTATAACCTTTTGGAATCTGAACATCATTAACATTTTGCAGCGCCTCTAAAGGTAGATTGACATTCATCGCTTCAAAGTTTTTATAATACATAGGCCTAACAAGATATCGTCTTACCAAACACTGTCTTGCCCCCCTTAAGATGCCCTATAAAGCAAATGCCCAAACCAAACAAACTGAACTGACAGCCTAGACTCTGCAAAGCAAAGACTAACGACAAAGGTCATCGAATGTTAATTAACTAATTTATCACCATTAAGAAAAGCGTTAAAATGATTTACCGTACGATTCTACCGACAAGAACTGGGCTTACATGTTAACCCCATGGGATGCTTGCCAATACAGGTTATAGTTAGGCTGCCCATGGGAAGCTGTCCTACGGTGAAGAGAAGGAACACCTTCTGGTATATAAGCTATATAATATTCCTAGCATATTATTAATAATGATATGCTAATAGTGTTTTTATTAACTTGGACTTTTCTGGTAGCGTTCATAATTGGTTGGGTTTTATTAATCAAGTGTGTGGTATTAACATGTGTTATGACTAGACGAAGTTAAATTTACAAGCAAACTTTTGTAATTATTGTCATGTTAGACGGGAACTTATTACGCAAACTTTCGAGAGCTTTCTCAACTTGAGATACTCGTTTTCAAATATAACAACATGCACGAGGAGGAATGATTGATAATCGACTAGAAAATAACCACTGGGATAAAGCAGTAAGGTTAGACGACAACATTATGAGCAGACTGCATAGTTTGTTGACGTTTTATAAGACGCTGTTTTACGGCTACTTTTTATAACGGCACGTTCAAATTGCCTTTTGATATTATATAGATATGTGCTATATAAAATATGGTTTGCCTTTTGATATTACATGGGTAGATGCTGAATATTAATTTATACATGTATATAATAACTATACACAGATTCTAACAAGAAAGATTTTGAAACTGGTCACTGAAAATCAGTTGTGAGACTGAGTTGGGCTCCTAAATACTAATTTATTTTTATTTTTATTGATTAAAATAGATCTACCCATAGTGCCACCAACCCAAACTATCTCCCATAATAGGTCTTACATTTTAGTTTGTAAAACTTATATTATACTATTCCTATATCTTTGAATAAAACGCAAATTACCGTTAGGAATGTAAATCGTGTAAATTCAAGGCCAAAGATGTTTAATTGTGTATTGATGTCGGATGAATAAATAACCTTCTCCTGATTAAATGTTGCATTGTGGACATCAGAGAGTAAACCACCTTAGAATAAATACAATTAACGTTCACACTTAGGGAAAATGTACAACAAAATCATCATCGAAGACGTCATCATCATCATCATCATGAGAAAACATGCAACGAGTCGACCTTGTTTGCCTGGCTGCTGCAGCTAGCCTCGAGTCAGTGCACACACAAGAGCAAGAGAGAGAGAGAGAGGAGAGTATTTGATCTGTTCTTGTGACAGACAGAGTCAACAGTAAATACGTTAAGACTAGGCGGCACTATTTGTTTAACTCGGTATGTGTTGGGTCACCGCTGCGCCAGGGGCCAAGTCTGTAGTCTAGGGGGGAGTTGAGTCAACAAGAGCACAAGATACGTCAATTATCGAGGCACGGAGATTGTAAGACACAGACAGTGATTTGCGAAGGTGTTGCGGCATGTCGAGGTATTGCAGTTTGTATAGTGCAAGTCATTCGAGGCGAGGCGGAAACAGGGGTTTGGGAATTTGTTACTCACTCAAGATTTTTTTTTTTTGGGGGGGGGGGGAGGATTGTTGAAATAAAAGGTGGAAATATAAGTGTGCCCAAAGAGGAGCCATAGTCAGGTCATATGTAAGTGGAACCTTTGCCCGAAAGTGGAACCATGTACGACTGTAAACTGGAGATAAAAGTAAAACACACCTCGGAATATACATGTCGTGTTAATTGTGGAGCACGTATTTGTTACGCAGGTCTACGTGTACAAACTAATCGCCTACCACCGTATAGAGAGCGAAGAAGCAATTGGCCCATTAGCAATTGATCCCTGCGTCGAGTCGAGTGCATAATAGCTCGCTATTACCCAGTCATTCCAAACCCTAAAAAAACCGTTCATTTGCGGACCCCGACTCATTTAGCTTCCGGTGTGCACGGCGGGAAAAAAAGAAAACATCACCCTCGGCTTTTGCGTTTCAGTTCTTTTTCATTCTGCATGTCCCCCATCTTCATTTACGACTCCCCTATATCAATTTTCATTTGGAACTAGTTTCTAAAGGGGTTCAACTCAAGCGAGGGGCTGGAAACAAATGACGCTCGTTATCCGACGTGGCATGGCAGGGGCGCGAAAAGACGCCAACATGGATTTCACCGCCATCTGGTGTTAAATAGTACAACGACGCTACGCACCCCTACCATTCTCCTTTCACCCCCATTACCATAGCGACATAACTACCCGTCGGTTCAGAAACTATAACACTCTCAACCGACCCTTATCTTCAACCCGATTACACTTTTATTTCCGGCTATGATAATAAAACGTCAGTCTCCCTCGCGCGTCGTGCGAAAACTCGCCTAGTTCCTATAAAGCCCGCATCGCATAGTTGTCTTACAGCTCGGCTTTACGATACACGTTACTTATAATGAGACACGGGCCTATAATTACGAAAGTGATTGGTAGGTAGAAGACTAATAATTATCTAAAGCTGTTTCGTCGGGCTCGGCATTTCATTTCTCCTTGTCTGACATTCCCCACAACCTCGACTGACTGTTATGATTACCCCTTCTAGCTCCGTGCAGGCAATAATACACTGACCTACTGCGCACCACTCCCCCTCCACCCTCCACCGCTCATTCCGCAAGTAGCAACAGACTCATTAGGGGTAGAAACCCATTTCAACTGTATTACAATCACAGAAATAATTAGTTGAAAATCACGAGATCAACTTCAATAGCCTGTTCATTAAACCTACACATTCACAAGATAATCTAGCTGCTAAATGAGATGTACCATACATATACACCACTGCGGCCGGCGCCATTATATCATCGTTGGCAGCCGTGAGGAATACAACACAACTCTCTACCAATAAGCTTACGGCTTAACGGTCGAGGGATCAATACGACTTCGCCGCCCCGCACAGTCACATTTCTCTGCTGATCACTTGCAGTACTCGTGTTTACGCTCAATGACATACAGTGTATTCAAGTAGAGACTCATTCGTGTTTGCCACGGTTTTGTGGTCTTATAGCCGTATTTTATTGTGATCTACATTGGCCTCGTCCGCAGCCATAAACCTGCAGAGAGCAATGCTTTGTCAGTGTCGTTCTCTCTCTCTCTACCAGTCCCATTGTTTGATTAATCTGCCTATATTTTTTTCGTGATTTAATTCCACGTGTAAAGAGCACAGTCGAATGTCTGATGGGATTTGACTTGCCAACAGTTGTTTGGAACATCTAATCTCACATTTTGATATGTTCGGCTGTACACTGAACATAACATATAACCCAGCTCCTCTCTCTCACTCACTTCTGAATTAGCTAATACAAGAGCACAAATCTAATCTTCTTACTGTGATTTACATTCTAGCACGATCCCAGCACAATCGAAATAGATAAGTCTGACTGAGAATACATACATCGTCAACGCCTAACATTATATATGTAAGCAAATTATAATTCATGAAATGTGATTACCACTTGTGTGTGTGCAAGAATGATAGTCACCTCTCTATACCACTACCAGACTACAAAGTCAATGTTCCCTATAAGTACATGAGATTAAAATCGCAATACGCGAAGCGAAGTTATACTGATTAAAAATTTGACGAACTAAAAAACTCGCATAATGAGATCACTCTTGAATCCTCAAGAGCACCTTCTCACTCATCCAGTATTACAGCTGTTCAAAGTGTAATCATAAGTCATGACAATGCAAACTACCAGTATTAGTACGAGTGTTGTTTTCACATTATTATTCATGCAAATCGATCAATCAAAATCAATATCAAATCTTTTTTACGTCAATGACGTTGAGAATACGGGATGGAAGGATCGCAGTACAATGTTGACCCCCGGATCTGTCCCCCAATACCCTCCTCCTTCTTCATCCGTTTTATCTACTTCGCAGTCTTCTTCACAGGTCTCTCCACTACTTTATGATATATTTTTTCATTCTTCCCGCCACTTTTTTCTGGATTTCCCACAAGCTGCGTTTCGTCTCTTTTGACATCCACTTCAATTCAATTCGATATCGATAAAAAAAATCCTACTTTCAACCGAAGGTATATTTGTTACATATAATCACACCAATAGGTAGTGCTCGATACCACACAGAATCAAAAACATCAACTCCATCCACCCAAAGGCAGAACTAGGTTGGTTGCTGAGCACAGCTTTGCTAGAGGATTGGAACAGTATTGAACGAAACGGAGCGGAGCTTTTATTCGAGACATTATTGGAGCTCGTAAGTTAGTTTGTTTGTTTGCTTGTTTCTTGAACGTGCTCCGGAGACATGTCGACCGATTCACGAGATATCTACAAACTAATTTTTGCTATCTCCGATAGTTATTTTATTACACTGAATTTCGATAAAAACAAATTAAGATTGGTGTGAATTGTTATTAACTAGCAATAGCATGAGATGTAGATCAATCTTATTAGCTAAGAGGGCAATTTACTGAATTTAATTCAGCATAGGCAACTCAATTAATTTTAATGTATTATTATTTACTATTATTTATTAAACTGCTCTAACGGGACATTTGTCGCTGACAGTTCTAAATCGGGGAGCTGTTTTCCAAACCCTTATTAGTCCACCGAAAGTGTGTTGTTACCATCATAATATTATTTATTAAATATATTATAATTAGTAAAATGTATAAAACATAATTAAACTAAGGACAAGAACAAATTTATATTTATGTGCATCGATGAACAATGACTGATCCTTACGAGATCATGTGGACCCCCCTTATATCATGGTGCTATAAAGCACATCAGTATAGAGGTGACATAAACCGTTTCCCTTTTAATGACATGGACACTTCCGTTAGGCGATTACTAAAAGTGCGGGCGACTTGCCCGGGGGCATATGAAAATCACTGGGGACGCGACATCTAGAAGGCTGTGTGTGCAGGGGGGTGGGTGATAGGGAAGGCGGTGGTAGATGGGACAATAAATCGTCGATATCGGCTCCGAGGGTGAGAGAAACATCGATTACTCCGTTGAGAGGCGGCAGACGGGGACGGATAAAGGCAGAGTGGGGGGTGGGATGGGTTGGAGGGGGGACATACTTTCTACGATGTAACACTCTTCTATATGTGGCGAGCGAGGTACAATCCAGTCAACAAAAGCCCTCCCTCAAACCAACAACGCTCTTGTGTGTATTGCGAGTTGACGTCACACTTATGTAAATGAGTCTGCCGAGACTGAGACAATGAGTGGGTGACTCATGATGATGAGAAGTGTCGGCAAGTAGCTTATCCCTGTTGGCAAGTACCATCATTCACAACCCAAGAAGTTTCTATCCTCGTTCAACTCCTATATTGCAGAGCAAGGAAAGCACAAGTTATACCTATCATAAATTATTGTGCAATACTCATGCAGGAAAAGGAACGATCGAAAAAAGATCAACACGTAAATAGGGGTGTTTCGATAATTTACAGCACATTGTGTTTATTATTTATTTATTTTTATATCAACAGTTTTTTTTTTTTTTAATTACTATTTGGTGTGAGTATATTGGCATTGTGTGGTACAAGGCGATCCGTGTTAGTATTGGACTTTGATTTTCGAATTAGAGACATGAACATCAATTAATGTTGTACATAAATTGCTCTAATTTATCTAGAAGTTTCATGCGCAAAACATAGAACTTGATTTCAATTCCATTCCGATTTGAATTATATTAATTTACTAGCTCTGTTAATTACAAACCGTGATTAGCGTTGAAGGTTTGCGTGCAAGTTGCAATCTATTTAGTCCGTTAGTATATTAGGAGACATTCTGTCCAAATTGCTTCTTCCACACATTGGCCATGGTTTGATAAATAAGGTTATTGGATAGGGGGCGCGGGTGTTAGGTCTGAATGTACTAAAGAGATACGTTCCTCTCTAGCCACTGTGTTGGTGCTAGGGGTTGGGGGTTGGGGGTGGGTAGGTGGTTGATCATCCCCTCGGAGGAGGAAGGAAGGGAGACTCGGCAAACCATGTCCGCGAGAGACGAGAGAGGGTGTGGGGGGGTGTGAGTGAGTGAGTAGGGGGATGCCCCAAACGAGCTACATGAAGCAAGCAAGGAGCCGAAACAAAATCGATTTTTCGAGGCCATGCAACCGACGACTCGTAGAACACGGCTGGTCTGCGTGGCCGGTAGAGTGGCTTGAAGAGGGTGCGAGAAGAGAGGAGAGAGGACCACTTGTGTGCGCCTGCCAGCCACCCTCGACGCGGCGGACGGGATGGGACGGGACGGCGACGCGCGGGGAATTGAGGGAAGAGAAATGGATCGAGGATCGTGCAATGTAGAACCTTGACGAATGAAATGAAATAAAGGAAACGAGAATGCCAAAACACGGGGCAAAAAAATAAGCGATTTTCGAGGAAGCGTAAAAAAGGGGCGTTAAAAGAAAGAACTCCGATCGACAAAGGATGGAGAGAAAAAAGATAGACGGCAAAGTCTACCATGGAGAAAATTGACGATCGTTAGGCGATGGTCTTATACAGGGAAAATGGGAGAGAAACGCAAAAATAGAGTGGACCTATAAAGAAATGCAGGGAACGTTTATGAAGATGCAAGGAGTTGAAAGCTAGCGAGGCGCGAAACGGGAGAGAGGGTGCGATGTCAAGAGGTCAAGAGAGAGTCGACATGCTGGTCGAAAGGCCAGGGCGCGAGTGACGAGGGGTGGGGGTGGGGGGCGACGGAGACCAATGGGTTTCAAGTCGAGTCACGGCGAGCGTCGGCACACCGCATGCATAACACAGTCACACCGAGTGGCGAAGAGTGAACCAACCCTCCAGAGAAGCCGTGCAGTTGTCTCGGAGAACGAGACCAGCGTCGCACAATTCCCGGAGGTGGTGGACGAAGATTAACAACGGTGTCTGCACTGTCCCGGAGGAAGGGGAAGCCTGACCACTTGTTAATCTGTTTCTAATCCGGTTATACACCTACTATTGCAATCACATTTATGCGAGTGTCGAAAGAAGCCGTTCAAATCACAGAAAACTTATGGAAGTGCTGACGGTCTAGCTAGGGTATGTATGTGTGAACGCGCAGGACCAATGTGGAAATAATGCAATTCTATCTACTATGAATAAAATGATCCACAAGGGAAATCACTTTCGAATTTAGTCGTACGGCTAAGCCTTGATTGCGTATATCAGAGTTATTGCACGTAATGCATGCGCTCGGATAGGAGAAACCGAGCACGCAGAAGCATGGAATTGATAGCATTGCTCATAATAATTTAAGTGGAATTGGTTTTTGGTTCAAACAAAAGAAAAAAAAAGAAAATAAACTGATGTCGAGGTTCGAACACACATTTACTGTTACCTATCAGCAGCACGGTTGAATTAGGCAGCGAAGCTTCCCTGCATGCGTCACTTTCCAATCCGTCCCATACGTGTATCACGATAAAACCAAACATGCCACCGTGAGTCAGCAAGTGACTTTTTGTTGGCAATGTTGTTCAACAAGGATAATACACACAATGTTTTTGGTGTCCCTGGGGCACGGGGGGTCCAAAATTGATAATTCAGTGGACCCGGCACCTCCACCAAAAAAGGTCCGAACTCGTGAAATTCGTTCACTAATTTGGGTACGGACGGAATCAAAAAGTTACAGAAGTTAAAATAAATTTACATATAACAATGGCTTCATACATTTAGGGTACACATCTGCAGGCACATTGGATAGACACATCCGTACCGTAGACAGTGCATATGCTCGGGTTTGCATGATATCAACAATTAATTTTGTTTGCGTAAGGCAAATAGCTGCAAAAAATCGGCGGAAAGTGGACACTGGGAAAATTTGTCCAGGATCGAGCAGGCTGCAAGCGAAGCTACTCTTGTCTGCATGAATCATGTCCGATTTTGTGTCGTAGGACCAAGACAATGCCCCTCGTGAGATTCGCTCCGGTCGAGAGGAGAGGTCGATCCTGATCGTTCGTTTTCAACTTGGTAGGCAAATCAAATCGCTCGACAAGCTTCTCACGAGTCCTCCTGTCTAGTTTGTCACAGACGGTGGGTGGTCGTACAACCATTAGCATCGGCATTAGTGTAGCAAGCCCACGCGGGGACAACCTTGCCACATGGCGACGGCGTGCACGATCAAGAGGATACTATTCGGAATACAAGGAAATCAATGCCATGATTTGGGTTACATTGTTATTGTCTGTGTGAAAAGATGTGTTGTTTTCCGTTTAGCGCTAACGAGTACAAAGAAGTTTAGGGTGAGGACCCCAAGTTGTTTTGATATATTATATTACCTATGTAACCAAATATTTTATAGTGTCGACAGTTATCCTTACAATATAATATCACGTATTATTCTTTCATTTACAGGAGACCGATCCTTTACAGGATTTACGGATGCACCGAGCTACAAAATATCACAAAAATATACAAAATTTGTTCGTCAGTCGGAAAATGGTTACTTTGGAAAATGATTGTGAAAGTCTCAAAAACAAAACTTGCGAAGAGGATCTCCCATCATGGTATACCGAGCAACTCATCGTGTCAACTCCAGTGGCCATTCGAGTAAAATATTAACAATTAGTTTAAACACCGGGTCCCTGCACACAGTTCACACTACTAGCCCCAGTCACGCAGCAAATAGGCCCCGGAACAATTTCTGCGGCGACGCAAGCCCATTCCGGCCGCGATGCCTCACTACGCACAAGATAAGGCCATGTTTGAACAATATCCTCGTCGTAGAGGAGAAGAGGAGAGGATGAGAGAGAGTTGACCGCAGGACTGAGGGCTGAAAAGTGACCCATAGACCGCACGGCTCTGACCACAGGAATAGCTAGGCAGGCACGCTATCCGCTGGACCAGCAAACATTTACACGCTACCTCAGTCCATTCAATTCGATCAAACAGAAATACGTTCTATATTCTCGTGGAGACCTTCGCCCCCATGGTCGAACTACGTTGTCTGCACCAGTGAACACATGACACGACGTTGCTATCCTGTTCGTAACTATGTGTAGCATTTTATTTTATCTGTATAAAACATGCATCCACATCCACGATTATAAAATAATATATGTGTACTGAACTGAACGATATTTATATTTACAATTTACATAATATTCAAAACGTTTTTATTTCCATGGCCGACAACACGAGCAAATTGAATGTTAGAAACTGAAATCGTAAATAAAAAGAAGACTGTTGAGAAAGCTTAGAAAAGTAAACGTTACACCCAAATTTTTTTTAGCTGTTAGCCTGTTATAGAGTGCGTATACATTTTCAACGGTACCTGTTTATAATATAGTGTCTTCTTGAGATACTTTGCTACGCGGAATTAAAAACCCCACACTAAGGGATTGACTCGGTGCAGCTTGAGTAATATCACAAATAATAGACTACACTGCGCGATCTGTGGTAATTAATATATTATTATATCTGTGGTACTAGCCTGGCAAGTGGCAACTACCACAATAATTCGTAATCAAGATTACGATTTTTGTTGCGACGATGATCAGTGGTGATAGATGACGATGAAGGACGATTACAAAAAAAAAATGCTGGATTCTAGCCCACGTATTCGTAGAGCCATACACTTCTGACAGCGCCCTATACCTACCCCTAACCGTATGTACCACCGCGGACGCCATTATTCGCAATTATATTTGTATTTGAGTGAACAAGTGATATTTTTATTTCTCACATAATTGATCTTCTAAATGTGGGGTGGAACTGGAAACCTAATAGTCCGGCAGTGACATATAAGGAGGAATGGAGCGCTAGGCTCCACCGGAGCAGAACGTACGTGAATCAAGATCGCGACCGCTAGAGCGGTGACGACGCGTTGACATGCGACCGTCCGATCTCAGTATCAGGTGGTGATGATACGTGTGAAACCAAGTGTCGACATGCATGGACGTAGGTAGGCAGACACAGATAGGCAGACATACAGACAGCCAGACACAGACATATTTATGTAGGTAGGTAGACAGACGATAGGCAGACACAGACAGACAGAACGAGAGCCAGACAGGGAGACACAGACAGGTAGACAGACACGTAGGTAGACACGACAGCCGATAGGCAGACACAGATAGGCAGACACAGACAGGCACGCACAGACGCACAGACAGACAGACGGACAGACAGGGTAGGCAGACAGTCAGTCAGTCAGTCAGTCAGTCAGTCAGTCAGTCAGACAGACAGACAGACAGACAGACAGACAGACAGACAGACAGACAGACAGACAGACAGACAGACAGACAGACAGGTAGGTAGGTATAGGCAGGCAGGCAGAACGTGAGGCTAGCCATCCATTTACTACCATCTTTGGTCTAGCCTGTCTTAATTCTTACCAGAAGGGAATATGCACCAAGTCCAAATATTGACGTGGGTGTAAGAAATGGATAGAAAACCACTTAAAACACCATTATACTGCAATTAAAAGCAATTTAAAGAAAATATTTTAAATTCTATTGAGGCTCAAAGTTTGTAGTATTTTATTTCCCGCGCAAACAGCACGTGACGTCAAGATTCAGGTCTAGAGCACGCAAGAGCATTGTTGACCAATGGGCTTACATACATACTTAGATTGCACAGTTAATATCACTGTTTGGCATCACCTTATTGGCCGATTCGCATCAGTACCATAAAGTGACGTAGATGCTCATTTTTCCCGCCATTATTATTGATGCAACTTTCAGCTTACTTTTATAAATGAAAATCTTATTTAAATAATAAATAATAATATGATTAACGTAATCAGAATGAAGTCCTTAATTTAGTGGAGTGATACAAAAAGTTAAGGTATATTTCCTATTACTCTGGCGTGATTAGCGTTTCATTTTCATTCAGAACCATCGCAGATTTGTATTTATCATTAATTTCCACGCTAAAAGGGGCGAACTCCATTAACCCAAGTCGCCTCGCCTCCGTTTGTAACATATAAACTTATAGTGCACTCACTCGCATTTGCAATAAAATTAAACATCCCGCTCGTCCGCCCGACCCCCGTTCCGTTTCCAGAGCAATTTGAGTAAAGCTCTCGTGAAGCCATCCCGGATGGGGTGGCAACCCGCATAACAGAGTGGGGGTCGTAGGCACTGCAAGGTAGCCATGCAGCCGACAACCAGCCCAGCACAGGATTAAACTTTAAAGTCTGCGTGCATTCAAACGGAAACCGGAAGAGACATCACGGGAGCGCTCTAGCAATGGGTTTCCGGTTCGACACGTTTCCGGGAGGAGTAGGGGGGGGGGGGGGGGGGTCGTATCTTTCAGGTCTCTCGGCCTAGCCACCGGAACATTTCACTGCGCGCCGAGAGCTGCGAAAATGGTCGCCGTCATTCGAACAAAAAAAAGCGCACCGACTCGTGAATAAATATTGTTACGGTGAATTACTTCGGCTTTTATCTCGTCCTCAATGCGCACAGACTTCCAATATTCCAATCGACAAAGGGAAGCGAAGCGCATTTAGAATACCCATTCCCATGATAAAAATTTAAGATTCGAATACATAAACCGCTCGTTCGTTCTCCGTCTTCTGTTATCGCAAACAAATGAACTGTTTATCCTGCTGGTTGGATTAAAACACGAAGAAGAACTATTTCTAAATTCGTTTGTACGTGCAGACAAAAGCATTGTTAAAACTAAGTACCAATGCGAGCGAACGCAAATCTATAGAGCGAAATAATTAAGATGGGAATAGACGTAGGATTGTTGAAGTAATGTGATGGAGAACCGAGATAAAACATTCCATATCCAACTTGAGAAATTGTACATCTATGAAAATAGTAACCTGAACTCAGAACTTCACTTTATCTAAATGGATTATAAAATACAAAATATTATTATTACAATACCAAATTCTTAGGCTCAAAGAATAAGCCATACATAACATCAACGTTAAAATCTTAATCAACTAACGAGTAAATAATTTAACTCTAAATAATTGTAAACACCAGAACTCTTATCCGGCACCTCCACCATTGCATCGATAGCATCTAATAGCAACGTGTGGTGTGGTGCGATAATAATAATTAACAACCAGGCGCCGCGGGTGTAGAATTTCTCCGAGGTGCAATCACGCTAGGGTGCCCCAAGCATGCTTACAAACTTCGCAGAGTACTGATTTACCAATTTCGAATCAAATCATGTTTCCGTACATCAATCAAATCCGAGGGAGACCTGAAAAACACGCACCTGGCTTTTCACACTTGACATTTTCATCAAATTTGCCGCTTATGTTGAATGGAAGTTCAACTGACTGAACAGACGAGGAGGGGATTAGCAGGGTACCGGGGGTGGGGGGTTAGCAGGGTGGTTTGCGGGCGCAGGGGTAATCACCCCTCATTAAAGTCGGTGCCGTGAATAAAGCAGCAGTATGATACCCACTCTCCAGTATTCCACACAACCCTAGGGTGAAGGCCCAAGGGTTGATTGGCTAGGGGGGAGGGAGGGGGATAATAATGCTACGCGTTTAATGAATAATGATGTTCTTTATTACGTTCTACGTTGGTTCTTGATTCGCTTACCTAGAAGGGCTCAAACTCAACATAGCAGACGGTCAACACAACGAACACGCAAAGCGCAAAAAACGGTTTATTAAAAAAATATAATATTATGTTTAATTTTTTTCTGATAACCAAACCGGAAAGGCGTTAAAAACGTTATATTTTGTGGGCCACATCATTATCTTATAAACATAGGCGTAGTCACTCACAATAAAAAAATATTTTAGTTTACAACTGTCCCAAATATATTTTTTATCTGAAATGAATAACAGGCCAAAGATTGCGTGTGGAGAAGTCAACAATATCCACTCGACTCACCTGTTTGTGCATTTCCACGTTCAAGCCGTAGGACATTTCGTAGTACTGAAAAATAAAAACAAGACATGGTGAGAAGCAGTTTCACAGCTGCACAATCATTCGTCATGTACGACATTTATATTAGTTGTATGAGTGAGCATTTTGAGGAAATGATAATAATAATTGGTGTTGAAGAATTAACTGATTCTAATTTGTTGCAGTAAAAACAACAATTACATCGTTAAATTGCTCAAATTTGGGCAGGTATTTATGAGAATTAACATTAGATTTCGTAATTAACTAGCAGACCTTGTACGTGGCTACGAACCGTAAGGTATATAATTACTGTTATTTTATCAGTTACACTGGAATCTCTAAAGCGTTGAATTACTATTAAATTACAAAATGTAAAACTATTATGTGAATAAACACAAAGTCATTCCATGCAAAGAAGCTAGGCCCTACCAAGATTGGTTATGGCACATTACACATTAAGTATATAATATACACATGCACACAAGGCACAAGGACTATTTGATAAAGACGTGAACATCCGACTTGCAGAAGACACGGAAACCACTGTTATCTAGTGTGAGCAGAATCTACCACAAACAAAATAAAAGATAAACCTTACACAGACAGAGCCTTAGGTATCCGGCCTAGTACTAGCATTAAACATGCCTAATACTATGTACTTAGAAAGAAATGCTGGGTCTGCCTACTAATTTCCATGGAAGAAACTAAATAAAATAATCCCCAAGACAATTTAATGACTTGAGCGAGCAGGCACGTCATGGAACGTTTGCGCCAAAGTGTGTACTAATAAAACGCTAAGTTATACGCCAACGTTCTCAAAGTTTATAGGCTTATGTAAATTATAAAGGTTAGCCTTAAACATGTCTGTGTATCGTAAAGCATATGGTTTGTATCCATCTAGCAAGCTTGCTTATTAAAAGCAATTTCAACTAATCTATCTCGAGGAAATGGGCCAGCCAGCCAGCTAGCGAGCATGCAGGTCCATTAAATACAACACCTTACCCCACAAAGCACGCTGCAGGCAATCATGAATACCCACCACGTAACTAGCCGAGGTAAGCACCTGGGACTAGCGGTTACACCTGTAAGTCGGCCCTTAAACTACCGCAACCACTTAACAACACCATCATGTGAGCCAGTTAGAGGAACGATACATCTCGAACTTGTCGATATATTACATGGGAGACGATCTATAGATTACACGATGCCCACGCATGCAACAGCCAACTATATACACGACAATCTGGTGGTGTGGAAGCGAAATGCAAATGTGGGCTGATGGCGATACAGGCGGACCCGAGTGTTGAAAGTTAGGGTGCAACCCACGACTATCGAAACACTCAATTTATATCAGACGAGCTAGGCTAATTAATTTTATTTATCATTCATCGTATAACGAGCACATACATTAATAATATTACAACAAAAGGTTGTCATGTTTTATGATATTGAAATGGGTGGAGGCCTGTGGCGTGTGGACAGCCCCTACCCTCCTCTTCCCTCGCTCCTATCACTTCATCTCTACATATTGAGTATGGTTTTCACGACCATCAATAAAGAAACTAACCGCCCACTCCACTTTCCCAAACATCTTGAATTTTCTAATCAGTAATCACCGTATGAAATGATAAATTTAAGTAAGTGACAAAACGCTTTCACAAAAACATTACCTGAAAACAAATTTGGCACTTGCAAAATTTATCAATTTCCTTCATCATGTTCTACGTGTTAATATGGTAATTGAATTTCCTTTTCCTTTTCTAGACTCAACACAATGATGCCATGCACTATCATCCCGAAACACTTCATTATTCATAGTGTTAGTTTAATGTTAATACTTAATAAGTGATATCAATCATGTGTACTAAACAAAACGAAGTAGTTCGAATGTGAATTGTAATGATTGTTAGGTGGATAATGTCAAAGCTTGGAATTGAAATTTGACTAATCGTGTTTACGAATATTTAATTGCTTTTACGTCGGTCAATTGGGCACATTAACAAACGCTCCTATACCATTATAATAATATACACCTCTCCGCTATTGAATTGACTTGGAAGCGGTAAAATAAAGTAGTGAAACAACATACATTAAACTAGGCGTTTTTAATAATACATTTTCTAACTACAAGCATGTTACATTAACAATTTAATAGCGTTCCAAGGGTACTAAATTACTATGTGTGGGTTGTCCGCGCTCGCTATAACTCACATGCAACACACGATATTAGAGCTGCCAGCAAGCCACGATCAAACACTAGTGGGTGGGTAGGCTTCCCGAGGTAACGATAGCTTTGTAAATATAATGTCCGGACGAAATTGTTTGTATATATTTATGATAAACAAAAAAGATTCAAACACAAGACCTGTATTTTAATTAAGTGGCGTAGTGTGTTGTCGAGAAAACATCATATTCCAGGTAGAACCGACCGACTCTGCGGAATTCCTCGACGGCGCGGGAAAACTGTTTAATTGGGTAAAAAGTCGTGTCACGAGATGCGTTAGTGTTAATAGGCGTGGGTACTTGTGATTCGCCCTATCTGTATCTCCCGGGGCTACTAATGACTTCGTCCTCCCACCTTCCACTACCAGCCGGTCTGCCGTGTTTACAAGGTAGGCAGCCAGGCACTCGGAACTACCAGTTTGTTGTTCTTTTTCCAAACCTGATTGTATTCTCAGATTATTTAGTGTTAATTATGTACAGCTGTCTGCTCTATAATTTATACCGGTGTTCACGATACAGCTACGTGCCAAAATAATTACACCACTGTGTCACGCGATAGAGAAAAATGATAAAACGACATTTGCATAAAAATGTAGTCTTCTTATTAAAATGTATCTCAAAGAAAAACTAAAGGATAAGAAGGTCTGGTTCGAGCTACCTTCGCGAAGGACTAAACAGTTAGTAGCTATCATTACTTATAGTCGGGAGTGGGAGACGAGACATCAACGGCGAGTTTTTATCGTATTGCCCTAGAAAAACGATAACAATAAATGCACGCGTCCTCACATAAGAAACAAAGGGGAACCCCCCCCCCCCCTCACTTAGTATTCAAAGCACGGCTCCACTGCTACAAATCTCAGACAATCACGACTGCTGGCTGATAATTGACTTGATATGTGTGTTTACTTGCTTTGTTGAGCTCACGCCGCTCTGCGCAGCGAGACCCCCCCTAATCAGTATTCAACCCACGTCTACCATTATTTAATAATTAATTCACATCGATACCTCCTTTTAAGGATTGGTCGTGTGTAAAAAAAAAAGGCTTTCGTGAACCGTGAGTTCCATACGGAATCGTTATTTTATTTCTTTTCTACTACTCACATAATGACAACCCTTTGCTTGTTAAAGTGCGTTGTAAACGCAGACGGTTATAAAATCACGGGAATGGAAGGAGACAGGCCTCAACAGCTAGCAGTTAATGCATTTTAATTGTTTACTGCAGCGTTTGCATGCTTATGTAATTTGTTCTTTGTGATGAAAAAAATATTTATGCTTTGTAATTAGTAATTTACTCGGTATTCTCACACGGATAATTGGTCAATTAAGAAAAACTCACGATGTAATCAGTACACTATTAACGTATGATATAAAATCACGAATCGCGAATGGACTTGATTTGTTTCAAGTGCAGCAATAAAGACACTGATGTATAGAGACCGAGGAATGAATTTACGACTATTTTACCATCAACAACCATGCTGGAATTGAATTGTGTAACATTAATTGATAATCCGCCGAGGGGCGCGTTTTTTTTTTGGTACGGAATTTGTTTTTAAAATACAGCTAAATACAACTCAAATGCTAAATCTACCCCACTCAACCACAACGAAGTGAAATTCTGTCGCAGAATGCTTAAGCAATTAGTACCACTCACCATAACGTAGTGGCGTTGCATTTCGGTTTTCTCCTGGGCTAATTTTTCGCACTCCATTTTTAAACTAGAATTGAATAATTTCCGGGGGGAAAAGGGGAGAACGAAAGAACAAATTAATAAAGAAAACAATGGCATGCGAATAATTACATTACTAGCATAGACAGTGGCAGGCGCGCAAGGACTGATGAAGCAGACAAAATAACAGCTGAAAATTATTGGTTAGTAAAATTGTTAAAAATAAACATCACAATGTTAAAATAAAACCAAAATAAAAACATGTTAATACCAAGGCCATTAAAAGCAACAAACACGAAACATTGACAACCAACTGCTTTTTATTTGTAACTAACTCACCATCACATAATGCCTTTGGATTTCGATTTTTTCACTCGCCAACTTTTCGCACTCCAATTTGAGACTATAAGAAACATAAAAACAACTTTATTTTCAAGCACAACTTATATTAATTATTTATTTTGGGAATCGCCAGCGCCAGACTCTGCGTGTAGGCCTACAGTCAATTCTGCGTTCTCAGCCTCCTAAAACAAAACAAATATATCTCTTCACAGCAGTTAACCTAAAATAATCCTCTGGGCGCCATTCAAACATATTTCAATTATTGTTCAGACTTCAGCAGACTATACAAATTTGTATATACAAAACATTATGCTACCATTACCACAAGGCGCTAGCATGACAATCCCGCTTGCATAATAAAAAGTAATGTTTTTAAATGTCTGGTGTCTTGATCAAAATTAGGGCTTGGCAATGACATACAATGAAACGATCGATGTCGTACGAAAATTTCGATATTGGTACATAGAAATTTCTTTATAGGCCTATCCAATGTGCAAAAACCCTTCAAAATACAAAAAAATGTGTACACCGAGTAGATCTACAAAAAATAATGTGTGGCTAAAATAGGTTGATACGAAATGCATAACGATATTTACTTTCCCACACTCGCGTTACATGACCCGGCACCTCCACCATATGAAACAGGTCGAGTTTATTAAAAGCTACTCGGCACCTTCACCATATTGTGTTTACTTTCGATACATTGATTTGGACTCTACATGGATATCAAAATATCGATTTATTTGCCCAGACTTAATTTAAATGCTAAATGAGCGAGCATTTATTGATACTAATATAAATAGTTTATAGAAACAATGCACCATATTAGTATTTTAAAATACCAAGAAAAATTTAAGTAATATATTTGTGAATGTGATATTTATAAACATGACATGCCATTGATTTAAATAATTTGCAATTGTGTGTTGGATTATTATTACAAATTCCTCAATTTATTTTATTTGGAAAACTGGGTGGCGTCACCATATCGTATGACATTGATTGACCACTCACGAATGGGAATCATAGAGATAGGTAACTAGATTCCAAGTATATTATAGTGGACTATGCTATGGAAACATCCCACACAATTCAGTCAATACTCAATGTGAGTATAGTCTAATCAAATCACACACGTTTCTTAGAAAATGCTGAGAGTTTGAACTGTCTCATGTGTAAACTTTGAAGTCGATGCAATGTATTCTTTCTCTCTCTAAGTAGTATTTTCTTTTTAAATTTAACTTAATTTTTTAAATATTTTGTTTTGGTGGTTAATTTTTTAAAATTCAAAGCGTAGTTGAGTGTAAATTAAATAATTGATGTTTTTTAATAGTTTTAAAAGCTCAGGAAAAACAATTTTTATAGTCATGGTCTCTAGCCCTATATTGTGAAAAAAATACTAAATATATTAAGTTTTGCACTGATTCCATTAATGAATATAATATGCATAGTTTATATTTCGCTCATTAATAAATACTAGGGAAAACGCTAAAGTCCCGCCGCGTTGATGGATGAGCGTTTTTTTTTTTGCGTTTTGTGCGTTTGTTTGCACTTTTCCTTTGCAAGTGCTTTTTGAATGCATTGTGGAGGTGATTGTTGTCAAGTTTCTATTGTTATTTGTTAATTGGTATTATAAACTTCAAAAAACTCATATTAAAAGTTAAAACCTTTATTTCTGTAGATTCTGACTAATTTTTTCAACTTTTTCTTTCAAAAGGTACTACATCACCATAACCTTAATGTCCATGTGAAATCTGAACGTTGTAGCCCTACCCGTTTGGTCAGAATCGGCCCAAATGTGACGAAAATATCGCACTAAAAATTGAAAAACTAATATTAAAACCTTTATTTCTATAGATTCTAGCTAACTTTTTCAACTTTTCTTTCAAAAGGTACTACATCACCATAATCTTAATGTCCATGTGAAATATGAACGTTCTAGCCCCACCAGTTTGGTCAGAATCGGCCCAAATGTCACGAAAATATCGCACTAAAAATCGAAAAAAATCGTAAAAGTACGATATTTATGAGAAATATTTCTTCGATTGTACCCAAAAACAATACACCTCTAAGTTCAGAGAAAACGAAGGTCCGGTCAAATTTTCATCAAGATCGCGTATGCCGTTTGCCCGGAATCGAGCGAACAAACAGACGGAAAAACAAAAAAAAAACAAAAAAAAAACAAAAAAAAAAAAACACCCGAGCTAAATTTTTTGGGGGGTCAGTGAAATTGAAGTCTTCGCTTCCGCTCGCTACGCTCGCTCGCTCATCCAATAATATGCATAGTTTATATTTCGCTGACGAAGAACAACAACCACAACCGAGCAAGAAACCAGAGGTGGAGAAGTTGACGAGTGCATTCTGCGAAACATGTAATAAAACACAGTAGCGAGAAGCGTTTTGCTTCATTGGCAAGAGCAGCAGATCCGCGTTATACGAGCTAAGAAAACAACTAGACGAGAGGAGTGATGACATAATGACCACACATGGTTGAGTCAGCTGTTGGCTTCGACCACCACTTCCTCTGGGCCTGGAAACATACAGGGCCACTGACCACCCGTTGTTGACAAATATATGGGTTGGAGTTACACGTTGTTGTACAGTGTACACCACACACTCCAGGATCTGCAGCAGCAATGTAGACGAACTATAAAACATCGACAGACACACCTAACAATTATGTAGAACTAACATGTAGTTTCATATTAAAATAAACACTTCCATACACGTAATTACGTATAACAATTAAAATTAAAATTATATTAGTATAAAAAGAAATGCAATTTATGACCTTTACTTGGTTTATAATAAATAAATATTGCATTAATTGTATTCAATTCAATTATTTATGTGCAAATAACATTTATTTTATATTTATGTTATATTAGTACGTTATTCAGCTGCATAGAACATCGGTATTCTAGTGAAAATGTTACATAGAATAGATTATAAGATATAAGCTAGTACCTCGTTCAATAGCCCATAGCTATAACATAAATTATTGATAGAGGTAATGAAAAATGGTGATATAACGAAATTTGCGATTTTTTAAATGTCCGTTTTATTGGCTAAAATGTAATATTGTCGACGAATTACATCATTTATAGATGGAAAAAACACATTTTGAAAACGCGAATTTCGTGAAATCTCTTGTATAACGTGAAATAACAAACAAAATTATATGAAACTAGTCAAAACGCGAATTAACTCGCGAAATTCCACCTTTTTGTGTGCAAAATCCGGGGGAATGGTAGAGGTGCCGGTCCAGAATTTAAGCGATTTTTGGTGGATGTGCCGGTCCAGACTGAACAGACGACAACGCAACGTTGTTCCGTGAAGCGGGCTCCGCGGAAACAGACCGCCATAATAACTGCACGTAAAACGACTGCAGAAACAGTCCAACAAACGTCGCGTACAAATATTTGTTTTTTCTTGGGAATCTATTATATTTCGATTCTTCGGTCACAATGATCGATTTTAACTTTTTGGAATCGATGTCATCAATGTAGGAGGCTGCGTTTCTTTAAAATAAATATTTTTATTTATTATTTTTTTAGTATGTTTTTGACAATTTTTGAGGAATCGTGAAAAATGCGAAATTTGGGTTTTTATATCATCATTTCTCATTACCTCTAATTACTGATACCATATCAACCAACATGTTTTTGTTATAGGTAGGGCCTAACCTATACAAAGTTAGTAGGTAGCCTACTCGCTAAGCGAATCTAGATAAAAGAGCGACTTGACTAGTTTTGCTCAGAGTTTTGTTTACTTTGAAATCACTGATTGACAAAAATATTCAGA
The DNA here is from genome assembly GCA_024449915.1 of Sweltsa coloradensis. Lineage (NCBI taxonomy): Eukaryota > Metazoa > Arthropoda > Insecta > Plecoptera > Chloroperlidae > Sweltsa > Sweltsa coloradensis. The sequence goes on from JAMZAV010000087.1 coordinate 1,674,298, forward strand.
AGAATATTCGTTCGATTTTCAGCGAAGGCAATCCTTGGCATGTTTTAGATGGCAGGATCAAAGTGCAAAGAGTGCAATACTAGTATAAAGTATGAACAGCCATTCGTGGTCATTCCTTATTTCAAATAAAGGGGGGGCACATTTCAACAGGAATACTTTAATAATCTGCTTTTAATAACCAATATTAATTTAAAAAAATATAAAATGAAAATGTAACTTACTTATGATACTGAGCTTGTAGAAAATTAAATTCTTCTTTTATTCTGTCGCATGATTCGCCGACGGTAAACTTGAAGGGCTGTCCTGGCTGGGGCGGACCCTGGAAACAAAAGACAATGGTCAAGCTCGTGACAACGCGTCATATATTATCACACACACAGTCAGGGCCGTATTAAGGCATAGGCTAAGTAGGCTGGAGCCTGGGGCGCCGGAATTTTGGGGGCGCCAAAGCGCCCCCCACTCGGCTCCGTGGGCAAGGCATCTAACTCCTTACAAACAACAACTAATAACTTAAAATTATCGATGAAAGCATGCTGAATCTAGTAAAATGCCACCATTTTCAATGTCAAAAATCAAAATTTTCTGGGGCTATGCGCCCCAGACCCGCACTAGCTGGGAGCAGTGGCGTATCCAAGGGGGGGGAGAGGGGGGACAAAACCCCCCCCTTTTGAAAAAAAAGTGTAAAGGAGAAAATAAAATAACTACAAATTACCATCTGACTAAAAGAGGATTTTAGTAGATAGGCCTACAAAGTTGGTTATTTTGATGCTTTAAAACGCACAGATTTTCACCAAAATGACCTTGAAAGTGAAAACTTTTAGATTAAAAACAGGATTTTTGTAGATAAAAAGTTGGTGATGTTCACCAAAATGATCGTGATAGAGAAAACTTTAAGATTAAAAGCAGGATTTTAGATAAAAAGTTGCTGCGATGCTTTAAAAAACGCACAGATTTTCACCAAAATAACCTTGAAATAGTAGCTCACTCGTCGATTGCGTCGGGGCCTGCAGGGTTGGCTTGGTCGCTTTGATTTAAAGTCCCCCACTGAAAATCAGTTATATAACTGAGTGGGAAGACTCTAAATAAAATTTATTTATTTATTTAAAACTTTTAAAATAATCAAAAACAGGATTTTAGTAGTGATGATGTTGAAATGATGGTGCTGGTTGGTGATGCTTTAAAAACGAACAGATTTTCACCAAAATGATCGTGATAGAGAAAACTTTTAGATTAAAAGTAGGATTGTAGTAGGCCTATATAAAAAGTTGGTGATGCTTTAAAAACGAACAGATTTTCAACAAAATTACCTTGAAATAGGAGACTTTGGATAAAAAACAGGATTTTAGTAGATAAAAAGTTTCGTCATTGTGATGATTTAAAACGAACAGATTTTCACCAAAATGACCTTGAAGAAGAAAATTTTTTCCGGGAAGCAAGCCCCCCGGACCCCCCACTTAGCCTTCGGCACATCTATGAAAAAATAATAAACCCCCCCCTTCATGAATTCCTGGATACGCCACTGGCTGGGAGGCATCCCCGCCTGAGCCCCCATTGTACCAGGATCCATAGTTTTTTTTTCCGAAACCATTGTTTCATGGCCAGTTCTAAAAGTGTTTTATTGCCCCCCCTCCCCCCCACCCAAATGCACTTCCTTCGCCACCAACAAATTTTTAAGTTTAAATTACGATGACGTCATTGACAGTATGACACCTTTGCCGAGGAAAAGACAAAAAAAACACTTTGCCAATGCCTGATTTACGCGACTACAGCCAGGGAAATTATATACTATGGTGATCAAGTTGCATTGCTAGTTACTAGTTACCTAAGTTACTTTTTTCTTTTTTAAGCTAAAATGCACGCATATTATGTTTTTCAGCATGTTGAAATAGGGGGGGGGGGGCGTATTTTTGTTTTAGCCTATGGGCGCCAAATGTCTTAATCCGGCCCTGCACACAGTTATAATAATAAAATCGACAATATTTTACAGGTTACATTGGGTGAGACGTCACTTTGTAGAGGTACACTAAAATACTTTTTGGTTTGAATATTGTATGTTAGATGTAATATGTAACTGCGATGTTATGAAAGAATGGCACAATAATTTCAACACTGATGGCAAAGTATGGTACAATAATTTCAACACTGATGGCACGGTATAGAAACAATCAAAATTTTGTTGTGGCCAGACGACGTTGCAGAAAATAGAAATGGAACAAAATCAAGTCTGGCTGGATATAGGCCTATTCAAAACCACGCGTTACATACGGAATGGTGGTGGGTGCGGTTCCCGGTAGATGTGACACATACAGACTCTCAACACCCATAACTGATGTAAGAAACTCCATCCATCATACTACGCAACAAACAAACACGCTAGTCCCACAATACGCGCACGTAAGACGAACGATGGGGGTGTTTTCGCGTAAGCGGATTTCGTTGGTATTGTTGACTTAGTGCAGAAGTGAAGCGTTTCCTGCCCCCCCCCCCCCCCCCCCCCCAACCGACGCCATAGCAACATCCGTCAGCCGTTTACTTCACCAAGTGTCTAACGTTGAAGGACTTGTGGGGGGGGGGGGGGATATAAGGGGGAAGAAACACCCTCGACTAAAAGATTCCTCTTCCACGTCAGTGAGAAAATGATGAGGAATGGGCGAGGGGGAGGGAGATAACTAGTATGAAAGAGGGTACATTTATAGATTAATCTTACTCTCAAATCCTCGAGTATTTGATGAAAATACACTTAAATTGTGAGAGGGGAGTTTCTAACAATGTCATTTAATTATGCGTTTGGTAAGTCCATAAAGATTGATTTATAAGACCGATACCTGCAATTTCACGCTGAACATGATTCGCAAGCAACAAAAGGAAGAAGAGTGAAAGGCGTGACAGAGAGAACAACGAACACTGCAATCAACGCGATGAAGGATCACGCCGTCTTCATTTTAAATCGATTCCGTCATTAATTACGTTTAATTATTCCTCGTAAGCTTTGCAAGCTAATTGACTGCTTTAGACTGTATGTTTAGAGAGTAATCACTATGCGGTAAATATATTGTAATTACATGAGGACGCCACAAAGACAATGTGGCTGGTTTATCTTATTCTTGCACCCTCTGAGAACTTGCTATGGGGTATAAGCCTAATATAATATCGTCGTCATTTTACTTTTTCTTACGCATCAAAAAAGGTAGGGCCTACTTATTACACAATGCAGTCTTACTCTCTTATTTTATCAATACTCCACCCTTTCATACATTACACACGAGAATAAAACCGATATAATTTCATGTGAAAATTATTATGCAATTGAAAAATATAAATGCGTGCCTATAAAGCCAATTATTTTTAACTGGATTGTGACATCGTGGAGTGAATATAGGTATACTCTAATACTTCAATCATGTTCGGTTGGGCGGTGAAGTAAAAACGATTTTCTATATTAAAAATAATGTAATGTCATCTGCAATGGTATAATAATTGAAATATAAGTAGCTACTATAAAAATGGATGCTATCGACCGTATATAACGTAGATAGAAACATAAAGAGAATTAAATGAATTAAATGTGTAGTGTATATATGTGTATTGTTGTAAACAAGATTGTAATGGTAGCTGCAGCCACTTGGCGACAACCGCGCTTACTATGGCAAGTAGCAAATGAATTATATGCGTGAGCTTGTGTCGACCATAAGCTAAGTAGTGGTGTAAGAGCGTTCGTTATTCACCGAGCCAGCACTAACGTTCCAGTAAATCTGTTGCGGGGGTAGATGAGTTTGAGCTCACTTTAATTGCCCGGCCTTAGTACCGCACCACACTGTAATTCCCCGCACCGCGAGGGGGTACAGAGGACCTGCCTGCCGTACTTAAACGGCATTACAGCGAATTAACGAATAATATCAACATTAGTGTGTCCTGTGTTCCTAATCAGTCGATCAACTTATTTGAATAGACATGTACATGGTGATCCTTTCATATACAAGGTTATTTGTAATTGCTAAATGATTATTTTTACACTCCTAATTAAAGATCTTGAAAGAAGTAGTAGTCGCAACAATGAAGTTAATTGAAAGGAGAAAATTACAAGGCTGTGGTTCACCATTTGAAGTTAAACAAGTCTGTCATAAGGAGTATTATAGCATGACTAATTCCAATTGTGCCTCGGTTGAGTTTTAGTGAAATGCTCTTGAACTTCGGAGTCAAATGCTCCATCGCTCTTGATATTGTAGGAGTGTAAGACATTCCATTCGTTCGTTAGCGATTTTCTTTTTATGTATCCGGAATGTCGACATAGACCAATTTTTTAATATTTGTAAATGTGCATAATATAGTTCTATAGTATAAATGGTTGAGTAAATGAGACTTGCCATAAAATGTTCCATCTTGGTTTGAGCATTGTGTATTCAATTGTTACTTTGACATGAACACAAATTGTCCATTCAATCAAATACAAAAACCATACATGAAACAAAGTGTACCTAGCTACCAGAGGGGAATATTTACTGTATGTAAACTACTAAACGGCAGCCTCCTACCTACGAGGCAAATGAATACTGAATACACCAACGATATTCGTTTGATCCTATATAATTCGAAACGAGCCAGCAAGTAGAACAGTTTGTTTTATAAATTATTGCTCTTCGGTTCGGTGTATCACGAGTGCAATCTGTCCCCGGGAAAAATCCTTGAATCGCATTTGTTTGTTGTAAACGTAGAACGTTTATGGCTCAAAAATTGTACCCTTTGAAAGTCCCAATATGTGAACCGTCGCTACGCTCGGCATATTGTGTTGTGTGTAGTGTGGTGCCACAAAGGAACGGGAAATGAATGACATTGAACACATCACAAATTATAGTGTTTATATCCATGAGAATCTGTCCATGTGGTGTAGGTATATAATATATCAGGCATGTGTGTCGTCACAGGCCAGTGGCGGTCACTCGGAGGGCGCCCCCCTCCCCCCTAATTCATAGACCTATTCGAGTTTCCACGACTATACCAAGAACAGTTAACTATAGCAGATTTATCAGAATTCAAAACTATCCCTGAATATTGGTAACCCTATTTATATTTGAAGTACTTGAAGGAAATTGCCTATTATTTTTCCAAATTGGCTCCGTTCACTTTCTGGTTTTAACAACACATGACATTTTGACTTTTCGCAATCTTTACTTGGGGCTCAGCCCCCAGAACATGAGCTAAACACCGCTTTTGAGTTTGCCTTTGCCCCAACGATTGACGATTTAAAATAATTCAAATATGTATATTCATGTAAAATATTCGCACTAAAGAGTGAATGGGAAACAAATAAATTAAAAACCAATTCGGACTCGAACCCAGTTACCAAGAACGACTAATAGCAGAATTATCAGAATTCAGCAACCATCCCTAAATATTGTTATTTACATTTCAAGTACTAAGTGAAATAGTCTATTATCTATCCAAATTGGCCCCGTTTACTGTCAAGTCTGACAACACTTGGAAATTGAAAATGTACCCTACAGTTCCAGTAAAATGACTTTCGCAATCACAACCTATTGGCTTGGGGCACTGCCCTAAAACATAACTTATAACCGTCTTCGATCCAGTCAAGTCATTGACGAAAATTCAAACTAAAATTCATATAAAATGTACTCATTTTGGTACTAGCTCAGTTGGTGCGGTAAGTGCATATTTTAATAATACAAAGATCAATTTATAAAATATACATCATTTGAAGTTGTTTTTAATTGTTGTTATTGGAGAAAAACAGTATCAAAAAGTTGGACTGCACCAACTGAACTAGTACCCTTATTTAAAAAAGGAATGAATGAGAAATGGAAAAATTAAAAACAAATTTGGGCTCGAAACCCAGTTCTCCCGCTTGTCGTATCCCGGAGCCAGTAGACGTGGGTTCGTGCTCCGGTCGACTCTGTGGCTTTCCTCGCGTTCACGTGTTGTTTAGCGAGACAATTCAACATAAACTATCACGGTATTAAACTAAGCCACACACACGAAACCCGAGGACATAAAACCACAATATAGACTAGATTGTTCGTAAAGTCGGGAGGAAGATGCGTAATGTGTGCGGGGTGGCGGGGGGTGGGGAGGGGGGAGAACAAGCGAGGGGGGGTGGGAGAAGTGTTAATTACGTGTTCACACAGGGGAGGATTACACTCTGCTGTATGTAGGGTACTGGTTAGGGGCGGGGGCGGGGTCCCCGACTCTGTTCGCCTGGAGATGTAACAAATGAGGGCAGGCACCGCGTGTGGCATACCACCTCCGACCAAGGTCCTCTCGATCTCCGCCTAGCGGAGGATCGTCTAACTCTCTAGGTTAGGTCGTCGCAGCAGCGAATTAGAAGCCATCTTGGTGATTAATTCTAGAGCGGGAATGTAGTAACTAGTACTATTTCACGCACTTTGCATACTAGTGAGTTAATTACCTACAAAACTGGAGGTTGTCAACGACTTTCAATACCACGTTAGTAATCAGGATGAATGCCTCTATAACGTCATATAGTGATTATGCTTGGACATGTCGTCGTTTTCCTTTAAAACGAGCTTTTCCCGGGAATGTTGTACTTTTTCACGCACTTTGCATACTAATGATTTGATTACCTAAAAAACAGGAGGTTGCCAACGAGGTTGAATACCATGTAAGTGATCAGGATGAATGCCACTATAACGTGATATAGTGGTTTTGTTTGGACATCTCGTCGTTTTCCCTTAAAACGAGCATTTCCCGAACATATAGTACTTTTTCACGCACTTTGTATATGAATGAGCTAAATATGTAAAAAAAAAAAAAAAAAAAAAAGGAGGTTATCAACGAGGTTGAATACCATGATTGTAATAAGGGTGAATGCCACTATAACGTTATATAGTGGTTATGTTTGTACATATCGTCGTTTTCCATTAAAACGAGCATTTCTTGGCGACATAGTAATTTTTCACACGCCACCTTGAAAAATATCGTCATTTACTAGTGTTTTTTATGATTATTTGTGTACACTATTATCATCACATATTATGTTGCTTTGGGCACAAGCAATGTTGGTAATAAACTAGGAAGCTTCGCAAACACTTTTTCAGGCGCGTTGTTGGATGAGCGTAATTGTTTAAGGGGTATTTCACTGAAAATGAATGAAAAATCGGCAATTTTACATTATTATTGTTTTAATTTCTTTTTAAGTTTACTTTTTTATTTATTGAATACATAAATTTATTTTGTATTGATATAATGCTAAAAGCATTAAATGAATTTTTTCTTTAGCGCTGTATGCTATTTTACATGGGAAAATGGCTTACCAGTACTTATATTAGGCCTAATCTAGGGCTGTATAGAGTGTTATTCATAGTCAATTTTAAAGAAGCCTAGATTAACAGTTATAAAGGCCCAGTGAATTCATGTTTAATAAAAAACTGAGCCTTTAGGATATGTTGTACTCAAATTTACCAAAAAACAACATAAATAAACATTAAATGCTATTCTCTCAAAACTTTTATTCTAGCACATTTGCTAACATTTTTCCTACTTCTAGCCTACAGTTTTTTAAGATAAAGGATAATTTATTTTTTAATGGCTCACAAGTCTTATTCTGACAAATTCACCAGACACTTTTTTGATGAGATTTATGGTTTTTTAATTAAAATATGGGAAATATAGATTTGTTAAAAAAAACATACATTTTCCAACAATGCAAAGGAAAAAAATCATATTTATCAAACAAAACGAAAATTATAAAATCCGTCTTGTGAATGTATAGATGTATTGTTTTTTAATCTAAAACACCTTTCACTTTAAAAAATAAATTAAAATTGTAAGAAGCCTTGGCATTTTTATCAAAACGCTGTTTAAATCGTAAAATTGCAATTATTATGAGAAATAATTGTTTAATTGCGCTCAAATTTCACAAGAATATATAAATCCATAAAATTAAGGTTATGTGAAAAAATCATTACAATCGGATAAAGCATGTATAGGTGTTATATGTCGAAGAATGTTTTAAAAATAAAAAAATCATAAATTTGCGATTTTCATGAGAAATAATTTTTCGATTGCACTAAAATTTCACAAGAATATATTAATTCAATAAATTAAGATTCTGTGAAAAAATCATTACAATCGGAGAAAGCATGTAGGTGTTATAAGTCGAAGAATTTAAAAAAAAAATCGTAAAATATCGATTTTTATGAGAAAAAAAAATCGGTTGCGCTCAAAAACGTGGCAGTTATAAGTTCAGAGATTTCTAAGGCCTCCATAAAATTTCATCGCAATCGGAATATCGGTTTAGCCGAAATCGTGTTAACAGACAGACAAAAATACAGAAAAAGAAAAAAAACATTCCGGATTTTTTCTCCAGTGTAGTGAAATGGAATCTTCGCTTCGCTCGCTACGCTCGCTACACTCATCCAATTATCAGAAACAGGCTTTTAGAAATAATTTTTTGAAATCGTAAAAAAAATTGCTCATGGATATCCTACACATTACACTATAATAATATAACATAGGGTATTTAAAATTATTTCATTTTATTAATTATATTACAACAAATTATTATTCATTATTATTGGGTTGTCAATTTTATTATCTCGAAATGCACGCGATTCTTTTCGGGCCTCTACATCGTCATTTTGTGGTCAAGTTTTTAGGGCGCGCTAAGTAGATGTTCACTTTGATTTTTAAAATTCCCTCTATTTCTCGTGCAAATCACCGTAATGGCTGCTATACATTGTGGAACGGGGTTGCGACGACTACTAACTTCGTGGCCACACGAGCGAGTTTAGACGAGCCTCCGCCAGGTGGCGGAATCTAGAGGACCTTGCCTCCGACCTATATCCCTCTCTCTCTCTCTCTCTCTCTCTATCTCTCTCCCGAGAAACACAGAAACCCCACTCGTTTTCCATTACTACGACTATTCCGTCAGTTGATTTTATGGACTGGCGGATTAAATATGTGGGCACGGTTTACAGCATTTCAATAGTTGATTAGCTCAACACATTACGGCGACTCTCCTGCGAGCAGGTATTACCGTGTGTGTGCCGTGTTTTACATACAAGTATGGCGGCACAACGATGCCGTCCACATGCGAATTGCATTCAATTCCAAATGTGATCATCTTGATAATAGAAAACGTCTATGTTTTATTTATATGAAAGAGTTTTTTTCTTGAATGGCGCATACGGAAACGAGCACATTTCAATACGTGATAAAAGATAGGAGTGAACATGAAAACCGAAAACGCTCTGCAATTCTATACTGATGAATCTAGAACGGCTAAGTATTGTGATAAGCTTGTTGCGGAATGGAGGACTCTTCTCTGGCATGTTGTCAACTCCTTGTGAAAACGGTATGTATGGCACGCAACGGTGTGAATAAGAGATAGGGGTGTCCAAACCATTACTCGCAGGGAACTTCAGTCGGATCACTCATCAGCAAGTCTATAAAAGGGATAAACCGGTCAGGGTGTAGCCCTACCTATTTTAGGAAACTATTTGGGAACGTGGTTGTAACTTGTAACGAATGCAGAGGGAAGGGAACGGGTCAATCGCTGAACTCTGATAACAATTTTAAAATGCGCTCTTTTTGAGTGCAATTTGCAAAATTACGTCATACATTGTTACTTGTTTTGAAAGCATTTTTTCTTGACCTTAAACAGCCCTACACCCAAAAATAATTTTCAGAAAAATTACAAATTAAATACAATGTTGTCTATGGCACTTATAAATATAACAAACTTGCGAACCTAATCATCATCAATATGCCCACTATAAGTTTCTTTTTGACAACCGATTGCCAAATCGTAAAATGATAAGCAGAGCTTATAGCTAGTAAGCTTACTTACACTTGATTACACAAAGCTCAATGCTACGGGAACAAACAAGCATCCGGCTACATGATTTAACGTCAAGGATGCGTCGGTTATCTTATCAGAAGCATTAATGGGGTTATCTTATGCTATCTCAATTATGGGTCAAATAAAGGAAGAACCTAAAGATAGCGTTCTTAGTAGCAAAGCTTTAAAAGCCGATTATGATGACTAAAAATAGATGTAGGCCTGGGCTGTGCATTTATTTTAAGTTCCGTACTTATGGAAACGACAATGCGTGGGTGTCGCGTTCACTTTCCGCATTTACCAAGCTGATTCTGCAATAATGATCCTTGAGCATTATATTATCTTGAAAACTTGAATAGAATAACGCCACGACAACATCGCACCACTTATTACTTAGTAATCTGTAATCACATCATAACTCGGACGCATTTTAATTTGTTATCAACGTCTAGCGACAGCGACTGATTATATGGAAATCAATCCAGAAATTGTATATTTTTTTTATGAAAAAATAAATATAAACGACTGGTTTAAAACTAATACCCGACCGCGTACACATGAATGCAACAATAAAAACTCGACACGTGCAAACTTACCAACACACAAAAACAAATAATAAACGCGGATAACGAAATTGTTACAATCCCCACGTGATTTCGGTTCGACATGTAGTTCGGGCTTGTTTTCCGAATTTGACAGACGAGTGGTCTGCGTTTTACCCGCATGAATGTCGAATATGTGCCACGTGAGGCGAGGCGAGGGTGGTTCGCCCCCTCACGAGGTCCTAGTGGGAGAGCACGCTCAGATTCATCCCCGTCGCTGTATGGATGGATGGTTGTGTCACAGGGCTGCCCTGCATTAAACGTTCCAAAATAGTTGCTTTGGTTGCCTATGACTTTAAATAAGTTGCCCTTTAGTTGACTAAAAGTTGCCCACGTAGACAAATCCCAAATGATTTGAGCAATAACTTGCAAATAGTAAAACAATAAATCGGGGTACTAAACAGCTCAAATAACATACCAATTACATTTTTTATTTATCGGGTTGTTTCGTAGCGGCGGTAGTGATATCTTTCTGTCGACGTTTCAACAACGAAACAACCCGATAAATAAAAAATGTCATCAACGGGTAGCGAGACATTTAAAAGTTTTAACATACCAATTATTGAACACTACAAAAATTTGTGCCAAATCTATAAATGATTTAAAAACACAGAAGGCTGTGAAAGGTGGGGTTTTTAAATAGGTAATTAAAAAAAAAAAAACGAAGTAAATTTTCATGTCTTAAAATATATTTAAAAGGGAAAATAAGATTTGGGTTGGGTTGGTTAGTCTGTAAATTGGCATTTAAGGTGTCGCATGATTGCTTTCTTTAAAAAAACTTCCTGAATAGTTGAAATAAGCTGCCAGTGGAAGTTCTGCGTTCGCTATGAGAAAACACAAATCAGCAGTTCGAAGGCGCGTAGGTTGTTTTTGAGCGAGTCGGTCTCTGAATTATGTTTGTGTTTGTGGATGAGAAAAGAAACAAATTAGTACCCTGGGGCTTCCATATTAGCTAGGTTGTGTAATAGCTAATAACCTGAGTTGCAGACGATTCTATTTTCACGCTGAGCTATCTCCTGTCAATTTACTGACCAGTAATTATGTTCCATTATCAACCTAAAAATTAATGGCAAGACACGAACGAATGTCAAAACTATGTTGTGTTGCAATTACATACGAAGAATTATCGGTGTAGTGTTGAGAAACTAACCGTGATTGCAAGTTCACGATCTGTGATCTATACTCGTTCTGCAAATGAAATCGAAGTAAGTCCCAAGAACGCATTATGCGTGCGAGTCCGGGTAGAAAATACGGCGCAATTGCACGAAGAAATTATATTAGTGACGATATGAGAATGTTTGATAATAAACGCAATAGAGTTGGAGTAATGGCGAAAAAATAATTATAATTAATAATTATATTATTATACTTTTTGTCCGGGAAATTTAAATACCTGTCGTATCTGTGAAACATCAGGCCTATTTTGAGAGGCATGAGAAATAGGATTTTTCGACATCCTTAGAAGTAGAACTAACCGAAATAAGAAATAAGTTCACATTTGCATATTATTTCTGCGAAGGAGCTGCACTTATTTTGATTAAAAAATAGTTGCATTTTAAGGTGTTGTTCAAGGTGTTCAAGCATGGGACCAAAGCTGCCACAGTGCCACCAGAGTTTTCTGCTTTAGGCTATATGACAATTTAATAATTATTATTTCTTTCTTTCTTTTTACAGCAATGGTACGAAAGCTTCTCATCAGTAATAAATAAAAGAAGCGTTAGATTGCATCGACGTCGACCCCACCTCCTGGGTTCAGTGTGAAATAGAAGCGTGACTATACACACTGGTCACCACCATGCAGTGAGATGGCCTATGCAGGAGGTCACGTGACGCGAAGCCATGGCTCGTTGCTTCCGAGAGACCATGGGTTTCTTCCAGTCGATTTCACACAGAAATGATAACGGCGGTGTTGGCAACGTAACGTTGGAACGTAGTGCGCGATTACCTATACACGGTGGGGGGGGGGGGGGGGGGGGGTAATCCCGCCCAGATTCTGATTATAACTTATTAATATTACTATAAGGCCTATTACATAAAAATGTCAATTGAATGACACGGTTATTACGGATGATTTATTAGTCTTTGGATACCTGATAAAATTATACGCTGTGGTATTTTGAGGATACTGATAGCTTGTTGAATTCATCGTGCAAGTTAGGGTCGAGTTTTATTATTGCAATAGCCCTCTAAAAAAAGTAGGGATTAATAAACTATTTAAAATAACCATAGCATTTGGTTACGTATTATGAGCAATCATATTTCCAATGACCTTATACATACATCGATCGACGTAAAAAAGAGTTTAAATTCAATTATGAGTGCTCACCTAGTTCCAAGAAAAACATTGACTATACCTACTAAAAACAAAAAATTACAATTTTTTAGTTTGTAATGACGTCAATCGATTGGCGTATGTAATAAAATGAAAAGTGAAAATGTTGAGAACTTTATTACAAAAATAATTTTTAAATTTTTACCAGACAAAAAGCAGTTTCGCTTTCAAGACGGTCATCCCGTTTGAGATCGGCAGTAGAATTATAAGAGAAGAAGTAACGTGAAATTACAGAGTCAAGATGTCACGATCCCGACAATAGAAAATGTTGTGCGCGCCATCCATGTATTGTATACCATACAAACCTACCTACCTACGTTCGGTTCGAGCTGACATGTTCATGTTGCCACAGCCTCGAACACAACCACGGAGCCAGTAACTCTTCGTCTACTCTACTGGTTATCGTAATGAGACGAAGGAAATCAGTAAATCGATGTATAGGCCTACGGTACAGATTTACCGCCCGGATGGCAGCCTAGAAGATGCACCATGGCCGGCACGACTTGCTTGGAAATATCCACCATATTATTCATTCTACTGTCCAGTGAATTTTTTTATGTGCTTACCAACGTATGAAGCATATGCTTGGAAATATGATACGGTCGGTAAATTTACACCCAACTTAAACTCGTTATGAAAGTGATAATTTTTCATTTCCCAACATTGTCTGTATAAAGGAGACGAGTGTCGAGAGAAACTGACTAATAAATCTTGCGTAGTAATTGTGCACTTAGGTCAGGGAGAAGACGGGTGGGTATGACCTGTGACTGTGACACAAGATATCGTGGGTTCGAGCACAGTTCAGAGACTCGGCGGTTCAAGGGGTCGGCGGTGCTCTCTCGGCAGTAGCTCGCTACCTGCCAGTACAAAGTGTCTCTCTCTCTCTCTCCTCGCATTTGTCATTAAAACATTAATCACATACTAATTATCTCGGTAGCAAAGAGAAAAATAAAGTGTTTTACTTCAGTCAAGTCTGATAATTAACTCCGTTATGTGTTAACCATTATTACTACCTGGCAGGCTACAAGAGACACGTGTTAGTGATGGCTTGTTTTTTTTTCGTTGCTACGAGTTACAAAGATTAACGTGTAATATCGTAATTATAAAGGTGCAAAACAATGCAGTGACATCAAGTATATTTAATTTAGAAGTTGGAAACACTAATAAAGAATTGAAGAATCGTTTATCGAATCGAAGCAAGAGGGTGAAAAGTAAAACACGTTTAAAACTTATATAGGTCTAGATGGATCAGGTAAAATAAATTAAATCCTCCCTAAAACGAAATTGGGACCCATCCATCCCCCGACTTAGTTCCAAAAATTATCTTGTGCACAACAAGATAAAAAATCACAAGAAACATTTTCGTAATAAGTCTGCCTACTCAGTTACAAACGACTTTCAAGTTGACTATGCATGTACAAATCTTGGGTGATCTCCATTAGTGAGGGCCGCAATCTACTATATGGAATGGTAAAGTCGTTCCAGAGCATAAACGGTAGAAATATCATTATATATTCACGAATACAGTTTACCGATATTATAAATACACGCACACAAACGATAATTATAAATGATTTAACAATAATTGAGCCGAGATTCTTCATAGCTTAAAAAGCAATACCTATTTAAGAAGCCGGCGAATTTACTATTATGGAAGGAAACATTCACTCGCAGCATATGGTTCAAATGCATTTATAGTTCCGAGAACTCGACTTTTAGAAATGGCTCATATTCCTAAATATTACCGTCAAACTACTATTTTCGCGGCCGGTGATCTCCCATTTTGTGAGGGTAAATTCGCGGCAGCGTATTGTACAAACACGGCATTTCTAATGAGGAATCATCTACATGTGAACGGCTTATGTATTATAGCGTGTCTTTCAAACTACTTTTTTATCGCGGCCGGGAATCTCCAAATAGGGTTGAGCGAAAATTCGCAGGAAGCGTATTATCAAAACTTATATTTTTATGATAAATAACGTATATTTAAATGGCTGATTCACTAAAACTGTGTCCTTCAAAATACTATTTATCGCGTATGGATAATCTCCAATTATGTTAAAAACAAATTCGTTTGCACAATAATGTTAAAACACGATATTTCTGTGAGAAAGTCATACATTTTGTGAATAGCTTATGTACTATAGTGTGTCCTTCAATATACTGTTTATCGCGGACGGAGAATCTCCCATTTTATGGAATAAATTCGTAGCCAGCGTATTGTTAAAACATTATGTATTTATGAGAACTAACCTATATGTAAATGGTGAGCATTATAGACGTCTTTCAAATACTTTTTATCGCGTACGGATAATCTCCAATTATGTTACGACAATATTCGTGTGCAGCATAATATTGAACACGATATTTCTATGAGAAAGCCCCACACATATGTAAATGGCTTATGTACTATGGTGTGTCCTTCAAAATACAGTTAATCGCGGAGGGGGAAAATAGAATCTCCCATTTTAAGGAATAATTCACAGCAGCATATTGGATAAAAAACGATATTTCTAGATATATTTTGTGTTCGCAAAGGGGAAACGAAAACGTATGACTTAAAAACCCATACTCAATAGTGCGTTTATCATAAAAGCATTTTTTTGATATTTAAATTAAAAAACGCTGCAGATACAAGGTTATAGTTTTAAGGGCCCCCGGGAATTTAATTAAGATAAGAGTAAATAAAAAAAACGAAAACGTAGAAGATTCATGATGAATTATTATGTTATATTTATTTAAACGTGGCAGGTATAACTTCAGACATTTTCAATGAGTCCAACCCGATCAGAATCGAAGTAGCCTTGCTGCCTTTTAGATAGATAGATATTTTTATTCACTTAGACTAGTACAGTGTACAAGTATAACTCTTTGCAGAGAAAGTGAATAGTCTATAATAATATTAAAAATAAAAGTGATATACACAGTGTTTAGAAGAAAGAATATGTTGGATATAAAGCATAATTGAAATTGATATGGATATTGATATTGATATGTATGATGATTGATAATATTGATATATTATATATATGATGATTCATTAATTGATTAATAATGATAACACAGTGTTATGTTAAAGTAGAATAGATGCAAAAAAAATAGCATGCGCTACTATAGATTTAAGAACTCATATATAATAAAGAAAAGTTGATATAAAGCAATTTTTGATGTGATATTGTGATAAAAATTTGCTGATGGCACAGAAAACAGCAATGATGTACAGGAGAATGTGTCTAGTATATATATGATGATTGATTGATTGATTAGTGTTTATGGTAAGTAGAGTAGATGCAAAATATGCCCTACTAGATTAAGAATTCATATAGAATAAAGAAAAATTGGATATAAAGCAATAATTGATATGATATTGTGATAAGAATTGCTAATGGCAATCGTAATATAATATAATCGTACTATAACAAACACACAAAAACAATAACTCCTATATTTTTCCTTGCGTTGGACAGTGTAGGTTCGCATTACTCTACTCGTTAAGATCATTCTTAGTGCAAGTGAAAACATCTTACCTTTCAAAATTGTTATGCGTATAGGTTTTTCTATTATGTTAAAATAACCCTAAAAAATTATTCCACAATACTGGCGATTGGGAAAAAACTCATTCATCATTCTCCTTGAAAAGAGGACTACCTTTATGATAGTCCCAGCATTGGGATCCAAGCTATGAAAATACGTTTTTGTCTCTGACCTGCAGTAAACCAGTTTGTTTTCGTAAAAACATTTTTTTAAATGATGCTCATTTCTTACTAGGTGGTATCGATGTTTTTTGGTAGACAATGTGTGTTAATTTTTTTCTTCCCCATGCATTCGATGTTTTCTAATTTTACCCAAAATATAATTGTTTTAAAGTTTTAACCTTAATTAGTCCAATAAAGAAACTAACACTACTGTACCTAAAATTGTACATAAATTACCTACCTGTTAAAAAAGTGTCATCGTTAATCAATGTGACGGCTTGTTATTACAAATTAAATAAGATAGATACTATTTTTGAAAAAAACCCGAAATTTGGGAATAAAAAACATGTTCTAGGTTTTAATCATACAACATGATTTTATAATCTTGAAATCTCAGGAAATCGAAGGATTATTATTAGATAGTTATTATTAGTTAGGATTAGTTCTTTCCAATATGAATTGTACTTCATTTCATTGAAACTTGCCCTGTGTGTCACAATGCAGTTTGAGTATTAAACGGCAATTTTTAATACTGTTTAAAATTTTTCTAAATGCATCCTTCTTTTAATTTTCCATTTCCATTCTCATTTTTTCCCTGTAACCCTCTCGCACTCACACATACACTGCACAAACCTACATTTCTCACTGCATACAAAAAACAGGAACAAAAAATTTAAATTTTCCCTATTTAAAAATTTATGTGTGTTGTATTGCGATTCGTTATTTGAAGAACCAACGTCAATACGGTAACGAGAAAAAATACGTGTGTTCCAAGGTCCTTTCTTTTTTATCTTTGCATCGCATTAAATCTTTGAGCTATAATCATTACTTTGGGCCTTCTGCGTTTTTCATGAAATGCATCCAGCAACGCAAAACTAGTCCTGCAAGCTGCCTAAGTGACGGGGGCTGTACCTGTGGCTGTGATTCCAGAAATAAGGTGGGGTGAAGGGCGAAAAGGTTATTGGTTTGGATTTGATTTGAGGGACATCGCCTTCTGCCCCCAAAAATTCAGTATCAGTTGAGAATAACATTCTGCTTGTATACAATACAATCAAAAAAAGATGATTCTTTCAGTACGTATTAAACAAATGATAATAAAATGTTTTAAATATTAACTCGACTAACTTAATAAAACTAAAATGCCTCCAATACCAACGTCCTTAATGAAGGACATACATTTTCATTTTAAATCCATACGTGCGGAGGTTTCTGCTTAATATCCATTACATATATTTCAAATATGTTTTTGTTAGACTGGACGAAGTTGAAGTCATAATCAAACTAAAAACGAGCTTCCACGATACAAGCCAAAAGGGTGCAGTCTTTACATATCGAACTACTTTTAGTTTTTTTTACATTTAACATATTTTGCCAAATTTTGACCCCTTTGATCACACAATATTTTGAAGATTTTTATGGTCTAGGAGGACTCATAGTAAAAAATGTATTTAAAGGGAAAAAGGGGGCTACGTACGAGAAATACTTCAAATAAGGGTTTACATTTTTTATCGAAAAAGATGAAATAGAACTCCAAACTTTTGAAAAATATTTGAAGCAAACAAAATATTGCGATATAATAACTGTGTAAAATAAACTGCTCACTCAATTTCGTAAGTATTTTATTGTTTCGCCATTAAAGGTGGAGTAAAACACATGACTTTTTTATTTGATCCGTAATCACAACTACTACTTCTGGTCGTCATTTCCGATAAAGTTAAATTTTACTCTTAGAATATGAAGTGAATTTACCAATTCGGTATTATGAAATAAAAAGAGAATCAATATTTCAAGACTCAGACTAGTTTCCTTATATATTCGTGGTTTAATTTCAAAAAACAATTCCCAAGGGGCAATTTGGTTAATGTTTATATTATTTTTCAGGGTGTGATAAACGATGAATTGCCACAATTGCATATGTTCATGTAAATATTGTAATGTGATCTAAGCTCAGATTTCATGAAATGGAGAACACATCGTTTTCAACAACCTAACTATTTGTTCCTAGTTTCGAGGAAACACAGTACACTGGCTGGACACATCTAGCCTACCCCGCTCCTCCAAGGTAATAAATACCAATGCCTGAGCCGAAACATCTGCATTCTGCAAGCCGTCCGAAAACCGTTACACACAAAGAGAGAGATCGCGCGAGGGTGGGTTTGCTTGGCAGGTTTCATCGAGAACGTTCATTTCACTCGGCAATTTTTAACAGGACAGACGTTTACTCACTTTGTGCTGCTTAGTGCTTATATAATGCTGCGTATTTTTTCCCTCATCTCATCTCTAGCGATATCAGAGATCTATTGACATCTCATGAACATGATAATCAATAATTATGAAAATTTTTTTCTTGCAGGACAACTCGAAACCGGATACCTGGAGCTGCTGGACGAAAACACCTGATCCGTTAACTCGTTTGTGAATATTCATCATCATCGGGTGGGCAGGTTTTGGATTGGTGACTGATAGCTGTGCTTCTTCGTTGATATTATTACTAGATAATTACGTCTACGTTTCAGATATATTATAACACGTCGCGCATTACTAATTTAAATTGCATCCACCAGTTCTCCCAAGACTATTCAAGCTACATCGATAGGTGACTACTAAACATCTTAGTTGAATAATTTTAACTTCATTTCTTCAACTTTGTTTTAGATGGAAAACAACTTATTACTTTGCCAAATTGAATCCACCAGTTCTCGCCAGACTATTCAAGCGACATCGATGAGTGACTGCTAAACATCATAGTTGAATAAGTTTTACTTGGTTTAACTTCATTACTTCAACTTTGTTTTAGATGGAAAACAACAAATTTACTATGCCAAATTAAATCCCCCTTTTTTCTGTGTGAGAGTAGATCGCTCACACTATAAATGAAACATTTCCTACAATAACCACAACAATCCCCTATTATGCAAGGGATGTTTTCTCAAAATAAAAATAACATTTTACAAAAAGAATCCTAACGATCCATCATTATGTGATAGTAGTTTGCTCACACTAAGAGTGAAAAGTTTACTAAAACAAACCAGACGATATGTCATTATGTGATGGTATTTTGCTTATAATGAAATGAACAATAAACTAAGCAAACCAGATAATCTATCATTGTGATAGAGTGTTTATAAATAATATACGTAAAAGATTTACGAAAACGTAACCAACGATCATCTTTAATCTCATGGTAGCATACTCATAATAAACTAACAGTTTTACTTAAACGTAACAAAACGATTTACAATTATTTGAGTGTCGTTCGCTCACAAGAAAGTATAAGTTTGACTATAACGGAACTGACAAGCTACAATAATGTAAGGGTGGGTTTTGCGCCCGAGTTAAATAACACGTTTTACTAGAACGGGAGAACGATTTACAATTATGTGACGGTAGTTCACTCACAAGAAAAGAATATGTTTCACTATAACGAAACAAGCGAGCTACAATTATGAAGGGGTGGGTTGCGCACGAGTTATATGTCACGTTTACTAAAACGGGACGAACGATTTACAATTATGTGAGGTAGTTCAACTCATAGACGTTTGGTAGATCGACAATTATATACTTGGCAGCAGGTCTTGCCCAAATATATAATGGTAGATCACGCGGCGAATTTCCTTACAGTGTGATTCACACGCATGAGATAATTGTACAAACACATATGCTAGGGTTAAGTTCGGATCATATTTACAAGACGGTTGAACGTCACCGTTTTCACATAGGCCTTCACCGTTTTCACATAGGCCTATATACCCAATAGTTTGAATGGATCAAAGATAATTTAAAATTAACATTACTCAGACCTCTGCTTGAACGGATTTCTTTATTTAACGTGTATCCTATTCAGTTATTAAAACTGATTTACAAAGGAGGACAATAAATAAAACTAATTGCATAAAAATGTACACAAAAATAATTACTTGTATTTTTTAACACATTTTGAAATTACAAACAGTCAACAATGTATAAGGACACGGACACTAAATAACCCAGTACTTGTCACACAAACTTGAAACTTCACTAGGCCTACATAATTCATTCTACTAATTCTGATAGTAAAGTTACCGAGTAACAGATAGAAGGGCTAATTCTGTAGTATTATACCATTTTCAACAAGATAACTGCGACTAGTGCGACTAACAAGAACAACTTTCAAGATAATAAATATTGCCTTACACAGCGTAGCTACGTAGTGAATATTATTCAAGTTTGTTTTGTTTTTACTATAGGTAGGCCCTTCCTTTAGTGAAAGATCGCACACCCAACCGAGCCAATGATAAACTGAGTTTCGTGCTCCCTCTCGATTTCAGCTGGCCACTGCATGCAACAATCAATTAGGGACATAATACACTGACCCACAAAAAACTAATTCATTCCCTATCGACAAGTAGATCATCAATTGGACGAGCCCGCAAGAAGACGCCACCAGACCGTAACAGATTTCCTATCAATGACGATCATTCGGTACAGGAGTCAGTCGATACAAATGCAACACCCATTTCGGGGTGTATTTTAATGACGAACGTGGAGTACAAGCTATTGTGTTGCGTTCTGCTCGTGGGCCGTGCTAACAGCAGTATGCCCAACCTAATTACCATACAATAGCAGAGATTTCTAACTTAGTATTGACTCGGCGTGGCTAGTGAGGTCGCTGTCGCTGTCGCAGCCTGCACCTTATCCGTCTCGTCATTCGTGAAGCCAGAACAGGAACTTATAAATGTAACATCGCCTTTCTAAGCGACCTACAGCATTTCCAACAATGGCAACCAACTGACTTACAACTCCTCGGGACACGGTCCTACAACACTGTCACGGCCAACAATATTTATACCGGCATTGTCTGCTACAACAACTTGTAGGCCTATTACGTCAATGTACAACAACATTTCCAACTGACTAACAACTTCAAGGGACACAGTGCTACACAAGACTACCACTGCCAACAACAGTAGCCTACTTATATATTGGCAATAAATGCACCGACTCCTATACTAAAAGTACATGGAGAAGAGTGGAGTAATTTTATCACCAATAGGCCTACGTATGAAGGTTTTATAACCAAGTTTTTATATTGAAAAATAAGTAAACAATGATAATAAATAATAATAAATAAAACATAAAATTATTTGTGAGTAATTTATTTTTAGCTCGATATTTAAAACAATTTACAAATTTGTTTTTGTTTGTCGCAATAGGATGTGAAACCAACACTAAGAAGAAAATTTGAAAAAAGGATGTGATTATTTACGATTAATTGAAACAACCAACAAGTAGGGTCGAATCCACGCAAAACATGATACCTCCACGGGCCATGTTCAAACACTAAATAGTCGGACCCCTCAATTGTGGGGGTGAAAACACGACACGTAAAATAGAAGTGAACCACTAACCACATAAATGGTAACGAAAATAATGCACACCAACTAATGCATAGAGTACATATATACATGCTGCCATCAAATGGGTATATGATTGTGATAACGTGGAAGCTAGGCTATTACAGCCTGCGAGCCAATTGCGGATGCTAAATTGCATTATGCAATTAAATTGTAAAATCTACTCAGCGAGTCAACAACATACGAGTAAAATGACTCGAAAATTGTTTGGATCTAGAAACTGTGATGGACGAACTGCGTTAGCTTTAGGCCACATTGATGTGGTGCCTCATGATACAAGGGGTGGCGTCCATTGGGTGGCTGTGGGTGGCACCAATGTTATCAGTGGCGCGAGCTGTGTGCATAACCACAAGGAGACGGGGGGGAGGTAAAGTATTGTCATAATATACACATAAAGGTTGCTAATACATACTTGGTTTTCTGAGTGATTAGTACGCTGGCTAGTGGCTGGAGCCCCGTGATCATCCAATAATTGGAAAGTCATCGATTACTAGTGATTGACTTTAAATATGATTGTATTTATAACACCAACCAACCACATGGCATAAAAGTAGGTCTATAAAATAAAGCTATTCCGAGGATCCATCTAGAAGTTTATTAGTTGTTATTGTAGTGTTGGTGATGTAAATTTATTTTCATAAAATTATAAAATTATTATTATAAATCAATTGCCAACACAATTTCATGTAATTTATAAGCTTTCATGAAAAGATATTATTTTAAAATATAATTTAAAAGACTGAGTACGGTTCAGTTATAGGCTATTATATAGCCTACACCAGCCTATAAGTAATTAGGCTTATTTTTTAATCAAACGAGGCTCAGAAAGAAATCTTCACGACCAACTGCTCTTCTGTTCTTCCCTTTTCAATCAATTAATCAATATTATTTACTACAATTCAGAAATTAAAAAAGTCCGCCCCAACCGGGAATCGAATCACGGATCTCCCACATTCCAGGTGAGCGTCTTAACCACTAGACCATCAGGACGGGTACATTTTAAGCTCTGAATTGTAGTTGCGTTATACATACATACAATCAATACCGTTGAATTTTTTTGTGTCGGAGAAAAATCGCATTCGCCCCTCTCAAGCGTTTTCACAATGACTACGCGACGACGTCACATTAGGGAATCAAAATTGTGAGACAACTCACTGCCAGGTTGTCAGCTGACAACGTTGGGTACGCCCCTAATCTAATGAGAGACAGGCGCGTTCTACGCATACCCTTCTTCTGCTCCTCAAAGTGGAAAATACTAAACGCCATCAAGCTAATTATTTTTGATTGGGGGGACCTAATCCAATATTGCACACTTGCGTGTTGGGAAAATTGGAGAAGGGCCCAACTCAAATTTGTTCAATCATAATTTAATATCTGATTCCTTGTTCCCCTTCCCCACCTAGACAGTCATTTGTTTTAGGCCGGATTCGTTTCAACATTACACAATAATAAGAACGACAATTAACAAACAATGTAGAATACGATACAAAGACCTATTGTCTATCGCAAGTTGTGGTGTGTGTGATTCAATCAATATTGTTTGTAAACATACCATTTTACTTGCAGTCGTGTTTTTTCTTTGTGAAATTGCGGTGTGGCTATCATTAGGACAGCAATTTCAACCTCTAATCTAACGAAATAACAACTCTACTCCTCACCGCAGGCCACACAGGCTACCGGGAGACAAGAAACATAGTTGGCGTCCAGTCCACCACAGACGGACCATCATCCTGCCGCTTCTGCTGGATGCAAAAAACAAGACACCATCCGCTCTTCCTCGTCCTTGCTGGTTTTTGTCATAGATAATGCCAACTAGAGGAAATGACATACATTACACGGAATTAATGTGGTCGTATATTGAATTTTAAGCATGATTCTCCTTATTGTTATTCAGTCTTCAGTGTACGGGTACGAACGTGAAGTAGGTGTCGACTAGTATACAACTATTATACTGCACCAGTGGCGTAACTAGCACTTGCTGTTTGGTTGGGCGAACATTTTTGTTTAGCAGTTAACACGACTAGTGAAAGCGGTATGTGGGTAGCCCCGGAACCATTGTTTCGGGAAAAGTACGTATAACTTTCCTGGTGCAAACAGGGTTTGGGGATGACCCCAAACAAGTGCGGGTCTGGGGTGCATAGTCACAGATTTTAAAAAAATAACATTGCAAATTGTTGTATTTCACAAGGTTTTAGCGTGATTTCGTCAATAATTTATAAGATTATGAAGATTGTCAGTTTTATTTTCAGCTTAGAAAATCTTCCCCTCCCCCGTAACTACGCCATGCACAGTACTGCACCACACAATGACATTGATGAGCAGAGATGTAGGTGATGCGCTTACACTAAAACTTCCTACAGCCACTGGTGAGACTTTGGCCCAGCTGAGGATTATACAGAGTCTGTTATCAAGAGCATAAATCTGTCACTCTTCTATACAGGCTTATCCAACCAGATAACAAAAAACACCTAGTTATAGACAAATCCCTTGTGGCATTAGATAAATTTTGATTCAGAATCATTAGATGGGACATTTTTTCACAATACCTCAACGCAGTTGTGTGATGTAACCTTTTCATCCACTGGCAGCGCAGAAGAGATAATATTCATTGCTATTAGCAATTTGCTAATATCAAGACTGTAGCCGGTAGCCTAGGCCTACTTGTTTTAATGTAAACGGTGTACTTGCCCTCATTTACACAGCACTTTATCACAGAGTGTGTCTAATCGATAATGCAATAAAATGAAATAATGCAAATTACAAGAGAAAACTTTTCTAACTCGGTTACCCAGCTATAAATAGATACAAAACATTCAAGGTGTAGGCCTAGTCACTGACACTATTGTAAAATAACAGTGTTGTATGGATGGTGATGATGTAGGTATGGATGATGATCCCATTCCAGAAAAATGAGCAGTATTTTTGCACTCCAATACTAAATAATAAAATTTTATTTGTGTTAGGCACGGTGTTAGCAGTGGCGGCTCGTGGACATAAGAAAAGGTGGTGCTAATATACAGCAAACGTAAATCATGCATATGGGTTATGTGTGACAGGGAAGGAGGGATGTGTGAGGTTGTCACAACACCCACCTCCTCCACACAAATAAAATAAATAAATAACAACTGCAATCAATTTAAATTAAACAACAATTACCTACAAAGACTGCTGTAGGGTTGAAGACTGACGACTGACGAGTGTAGTGATTGCAAGGGTGCGAGGCTAGCGGGCGAACCTATACAGAGCCCGAGTGCGCGAGTCCCGATAGCACCAGAAGACCGGTTTGCGTTTCGTTTTACCCGTGTTGTTCCCTGTCGTTGCGTGCTAAAAGGGCTTAAAAGTCGTCGAATTCGGTGCGGAGCACATCGCAGGTTTCTACATATGCTTGGTTCAAAACCATCACCACCATGTACTACGCGGTATAAAAAAGTTGACCATCAGCACGGCCGCGGATACGTTTCTTTTGAATACTTAATTTTACCATACCTACACATTGAACTTATCAAAAAATCAGTTTAATGGAGATGGATGATTTATGGTGGTGGTGCTACAGCACCAGCGCACAATAGCACGAGTCGCCACTGGGTGTTAGGCATATTGTTTTTAAATAATTCTAACTCTCTATTCAGACTTTGCATCCGAGTTACCGTTACATTCCAATTCTCCCCACCATGTGACATGAGAGTGACTGTCGGTCGTGCAAATGCGAATTTGCCAAACACGCTTAGCTCCCACCTTCGGCGTCCATAATTATTAATGTGTATGTATACCTGACTTAAAACATTCTGCTACGCTCGGTATAATTTGTGTTATCAGGTAGCACGTTTATACCATATAATCACGTTGATTATCAAACTTTGAGCAACGCGTTTTCTTAGGAAGCAGACTTCGTCCCCTTTCCCTTTTAACGAGCTCATTTAGGTATGTTGCGATCCAGAGCTTAATATCACTCATTAAACTGTATTTTATAGCTTGGAATATAATTAGTAACTATTAATGTACGGTACGGCTATAACACGTGCTCGCTGCAACTGCAGAAAAGTGCGATGAAACTTGAAAGTCTTGGCAAGGAATAATACAACATAAAACAGGATGTTTAAAACAGATGGTGCATTGTAAAGGAAAGTTGTCCACAGTCCATCCCGTCAACGTAAAAAGTTGAGTGAAATTAAAATAGCAATAAGGGATTTCTGCTATCCAGAAAGCTTCAGTTAGGCCATGCAAAATGATTTGGTTGGTGTTTGTTTGTTGTACAAATGGGGCACGCATGTACACATCATTAGGTAAATGTGAAATAATACTCGGAAGCTTAGCAAACGCTTTTTCAGGCGCGTTGTTGGATGAGCGTATTTTTTTTAAAACGAAAAAAGCGTAAAATTGCGATTTTCATAAGAAATAATTTTTCGATTGCGCTCAAATTTCACACGAATATATTAATTCATAAAATTAAGGTTCTGTGAAAAAATCATAACAATCGGATAATGCATGTAAGTGTTATAAGTCGAAGAAATTTTTTTTAAATAGAAAAAAATCGTAAAATTAAGAAAAACGTGGCAGTTCTAAGTTCAGAGATTTCAAAGGCCTCCAGAAAATTTCATTGCAATTGGAGTATCGGATTAGCCGGAATCGTGTTAACAAACACACAAAAATACACACAGAAAAAAAAGAAAACCATTCTGGATTTTAGTGGAATGGAATCTTCCCTTCGCTCGCTACGCTCATCAAACAAACTTACACACTTTTAAAATGTGGTAAACTAACATTTTAGCTTTTAGGCTGTATGAATACGCCTCCGAGATGTCCGTTATTGCACCGGAAGGTATAGGGGCCCAGGGGGTAACCTAATAAAACCTCCAATTTCATGCTGCATGATTATGTACGAGACATTTGAAGCTATTCATTAATGATGATAATCAAGAAAAGTATGTGTATAACTAAATATAATGCCGTTTGTGGGATTCGAACCACGTCCTTCCGTTCTACACGGCTTCCCATCATTGACCCTTCAACAACCACGTGTACGAAAACCAGTACAAAACCATGAACAACACAGAAACATAAACAAATAATACTGCAGACCAGTCGACATGTACAAAATACAAATCAAGTATGAGCCAGAACCGAGACTGGGAGAAAACGTATTTACCATAAACAACGGTTACTTTACTGTCAGTCAGAAACTCAGTTTGTGTGTGGGTTGTGGTCGAGGGGCTTGAACCTCTCCCCTGAGTTCGCTAGTGCAACCTAGGATGAAACTCAACTCAATCAATTTTGGAAAAAAAATACTTTGAACGAGAATCACAAATCAGTGGACCATATTGGTTAAGAAAAACAAATGCAGGGGATGTGATGGGGAGATTTTTTTTATGTCTGACCCTTGATGTATATCATGTCGGTTGTTGTAAATGGAAGGGGGGCAGGGGGGAGGTGAGAAAGATTCCATCTCGACGCTTTCAGAAAGCTTTGTTCCAGTGATGCGCTCCGCAATGCGTGAGTAGCTCCGTGAAGCGATTAGTACAGTGCGTGCGCGCTCGCTCGGCTCCGATCAAACATGGCTCGCCAAGGGATGATGAATAATGGAAGATATCTAACCAACAGAGCGCGAAGAGATGGAGTAGAGATTATAATTGCCTCGGGTATCTGTTGCATATTACGCATTGCCAGCCTTGGACCGGCACCGGCACGACTCACCAAACTCAATGCTATTGCTATGAAATGTTTTGTTTGAAATTACCCAAGTCAACCGAGACCTTTTCTAAAACATGAGTTGGGATGATTAAAAAATAAAAATAAATGTGATTGTTAAAATTTTGACGACCTTTTGTTGAGAGACCAGCCAACAACAGATGATAATCCTTTATAAATTATCAAGTAGCCTTGAGCATTTTCTTTGGTGATTCAACGGGTACGCAAGCGATTCATGGATCAAACCTTTTCACCTGACCTGACTATCAAATATATTTAATATACTTGGTCGATTCAACTGCAGATGAGAAACCTGATGCTTCGTTGCTAAATGCTATAAGATAATGTCATACTGATGCATTATAAAAATCAATTTCAGAAGTTAGAAAAACTCGTATCGGGACCTTCTGCATTGGAACTCAAAAGGCTCAACGAGCCACGCAAATCGTCACCTCTCATGGTAGCAGAATTTACAACTCTCATCATCACGAATGTTGATATAACGTGCCAATTCGCGTCCAGAAGAATCTTCTCGACTGAAACAAGCTAACACTTACGCCTATCAGAGAGCGAGCTAATTGATTCCAGCAAATAAAGCAATAAAGCCACAAACTAAACCCTGCACCAATCATCAGGTTGGATCACGCTCCATCATTCTCACAATTCCCTGACAGCGTAATGTCGTCTTACTTGTCTCTAATCGATTTTACATGTTAATTTCCTTTCCTTGGACTGCTTGCTCTCTGTCTTGTCTTGTTTCCATCAGTAATAGCGCAACATTCCACCCATGCAGCTTGTTACAAACGACGACGACGACGTCGACGACTAAGAAGAAAAATAAATGACTCGGTATAAATACTGATGGGCAAGAGAGGACTAGTAACGATAATGGTGAACAAGGCTACCGGATCGTGTTCGTAGTCGGATGGCCACACCTTAGTCAAGTGCTATAGTTGTACCGTGTTTTAATGACCTCCAGCCAAGAGGTATTCTTTTCCGTCACTTGGGAGTAAATCCACGTGTAAGTCTGGTCGGACAAAGAGGTTGTCGCATGAGTAGCCATGGTCGCCACAGGTAGGAAGTGTGGGTCTATGAGTTTGGGTTTCACTCCCAAATATGGTGTATTTATAGTCGATTCAATTCATCGCATCCAAGATGCAGGGGGAAAAAAATTAAAATTCCCTTCCAAATCGTGCTACCTATACTGTCAGAGCCAACTAGCCATGCAGACGACGCACTAAAGAGATCGCTATCAAACAAGTGGTTTTCCTTTAGGCAAAACATTTCACTATACTATACCCAACAATAAAGCAGCTGCATACCCTCACCGTTGTAAATTGCATTTTGAGACGAGGTTCGCCATGACATGACCAACATCCCGTATAAAGACATGAAAAAGTGCAGCTTTCTTTTCGATTCATACGAACCTGAAATACATGGGTGTACAAGTGAGGAAGGCTAGAAGCCATACGGCGTGTAATTTATGAGTTGTCATCCATCAGATGAACTATGTAAAATACACGCAGGCTATTTTATACGCTTATACATATTCATACGTACACGTGGGAATACCCATTAAGTCCACATAAAACACACTTTCAACCTTGCAAAATGAACCATATGAAAAATCGCACGGAATTTTGAATTGAAAATGTAATATTTGTGTTTTATAACGCAGAAAATATTATGGCATGAGGACTAATAGATACAACTTTCCAGTGGCGCAAGAACATGTTCAGAAAACATTATTAATGCAGGTTTTCTCTCCAGAACTCGTTGAAAAATGTGAGGAACGTCTGAAATATGGAGGTGGTGAAATGTTGACGCTCAAAGATGGATGGAGCATGCGCGAGACGCGAGTCCAGAAATGCAATCCCAAGTTGCAATGCCAATCGCTCACATATGCAATACAAACATGCAGTGTGGGGGCATGCCTACACCACTGTTAGTCATCTCATACATGTATGCACTTTTATTTCTTACTGGTGTAGACAGACCTTGGTCTAACCTGTCTTTTAACCTATATCATACATGTGGCCCTTGATGGGAATGTCGGAAATTGAATTTATGGCTTGGCTGATATGGTGCTTGTCTTGCATTGTTATGTCAGGGATATAAAAAATATAAAAATTGGTTAGACACTCACAGGCAACCTTTGGCATAGAAATGTTGGTAGATTAGCACTTGTGTCAGGGGGGGGGGGAATTGTTTTTAATGGAAATGAATTTAAAATTTTTAAAAAATGTGCTCATTATCGCTAATCGCAGTGAAATAACATTTTTCTTAACTGCTGCGATTTTGAAATCAGATGGGATAACCGCTTCCTAATCGAAAATGTCAGTTCTTTGGACAAGACTAGGATCACATGTTAGCTTCTTGGAATCAATACAGGCAAGAAATTCAAACTTCCGAAGTCGAAAACGCGTTGCTTCCAAATTAAATTTTAAGTAGGAAAGTGAGTAAGTGATTTGATGGTACGTGAAATATTAAATGAGCTTCGAATTACAGAATTTCTCCATCTAATCAACTTTACAATTTTATTTGCAACAAGCTAAATTTACTACCTAGCTGCTAATTTTTATTTCACATTTTCCAACATCCTGTTCCGGCGTGCAATTAGATACCAACAACATCGACTAAACTTAGTTAGTTAATTAAATTATTATTCCACTGCGAACCTGTTACAATAGTATTCACGTGCGGTGTGCAATCTAAAATGTAGTTTGAAGATAAAGCTATTTACAACCCACCAACCTAACTGTTTCGTAGTGTATAATTCATGGACGATTTGAAAGCTAAACGATCGTGAAAGTAGGAGTGGCTGACATTAATAAAATTGCTTGCTATCAATTACACTTCGTCATTGCAGATATCTTCACCTTGTACTTGCTCAAGTTGGTATTTAGCGCATTTCCTGCGTGAGTATGTAGGCCTGTGTAGTATGTAATTTGTATAGCGGTCCATTGAGAGGATTAACTTGAATAATTGATGCCCGGTAGTTTGTTAGATTTCCTACCGTTCAATCATAAACAATTCTGAACCATTCAGCGTACAATAATATAGTTCAGAGCCCTTTTGAGTGATAATTTAATACATTAGTAGGCCTACCATTACACACAAAATCCACAGTGCGTGCAAACACATGCGTCAATGCTACTACATTATCCACGCCCACGTTTAAATTAATATGTATACATTCCTTCACAGGCAACGACCACATATACGGATATTTTTACTTATTTACAGCGGCAGCCGTATCATTTACACAGCAGGCTCGTGATAATAAAACACAACAATATCCAGAAACAACATGTTAAAATAAATTACAACGTGATATGTCAGAAGATAACAAAATCCCCCTAATGTAGGAACCAAGGAAAAAATACAAATGAAAACAATCTTGTACTCTGCCTCAATAATGGATATTCATAAAATGTCTACCTCAACGTTGCCACTAAAATATCTATCAAGTCTGGCACTAAAATCGCGGTCTCACACACACTCTTGATAATAAGCATTTCACCGTGCCATGCGTGGCCAACGGCAACGTTTCATAATACACTTGTGTTTATTAGTGGGATATTTTATTTCGAGGTATAAAAAATTGGGCAGAGTGCCGACTAGAGGCTGTGAAAGTTGCGAATGGAGTAACGACGGATGCTCCAAACATCTATCTCCCCGAGTCTCAACATTCCCGCAAGTTAAGTAAATAATGCAATAGAAAGACACTTATTTCATTAAACTACTTGTGAGGGGAGGTTTCTTTGTAGTTCGTATTTATTAGTTCCTCTAGTAACGTTCACAAGCTAAATCACTTTATTTATAACCATTTTTAAATATATTCTCGGGATAGTCGAGTTGCATAAAGCAAAACTTCACACCAAGAAAATTGGCACAAATTCCTCAAACAAACGGTGCCAATATAAATGTTATGAATTACTAATTAGTCTCCGAACTGAATGTTACTTTAGTGCTATTATAAATTGCATAGATTATACGAGTGTATAAAAACTTGGCACAACAAATGGTAAACATATTTGCCACGTAGCTTTCCTAACATAATTGATTAGATGTCACTATAGCACGAGGTTTAGCATAAATAATATACAAGTACAAGATGAAACATTTATGCAGGCCCATTAGGGAATTATAGGCTGCGGTACGAGTGTTTATTTTTTTATAAGTATAATAGACCCTCCTCTCGGATTTCAATGAGCCAACATCATGAAAAATTACAAGTTAAAGAAAGCTTCGAAATTTGCCAAAAATAATATGATTCCCAAACAACTAATAACATTCATTATAATAAATACGCTACAATTTATTCTCTCTCACACAACTCTGGCACGATAGCCGCAGGGCTGTATCTGGAATCAAATCGAACAGCTAGATTGCATTGCCGCAAGAATATTATTAATAGTACAGACATACAGACAAGCGTGTGTATTGTAATCAGTACCAGTATTTATTTTGAGTAATAATCTATCACTGGCAAATACCAGAACGACAGCTCGCGGCTATCTCTCTCTATTTACTCGCTGGGTGTTGCATGGTTCAACGGTTCAACTTGCCAAAGATAACATTAGTCTACCAGTCTTTGGCTTTCAGGGAGTGCGTGCACGAAGATTTACAAAGTCGAGGAAGTAGCTGGTCTGGTTGGCACTTGGATATAATCACAAGGTTGGCTAGGTCGATGTTCACAAACACCAAAGTCTGGGAAGTGATTTTTTTTTTAATTTATGCAAACAAATACTATGGATTTGTGGTGAAGGCTTGTTCCCATTTCAGTTTGGAAACATTTACATTTGAAATCGTGAATAGTGGTTATTGTTACAGTGTGAAATCACAGATAATATACTACACTTGTGGTAAAAAGATTTTGAGTGAATTGAGTGACGTTTGCCAGTATAGGGGGAGGGGCCTATATGTAGCACTTTCCATCGGTTATTGTACAGTTGAAAAAAAAAAATTGTAAATCTTTTGACAGATCCCAAACATGAAAATAGATATTAATTGTAATTATAGGCTTATCTAAATTTAAAAACCGTGCCAACGAAGAAGCCTTTCATCTCATTATTTAATAACCAAACCGACTCAAAGTGACAAAGAAAAAAAAATCATAAGTTTCTCGTTTGAAGTTTTAAATATCACGTTTGAAGTTTTAAATATCTCAGATCAAGAAATATAGATAAACATCGGCGTACTTGTAAAAAATTCTCTAAAATCAATTTTCAGTTGGATTCAGAATTGAAATGAAAATGGCATTGTCTGCAATTTATGTAAAACTGGTTATGCTTATTTTAGTAGAAATGTTAATTTCGAAATGTACACCGTCAAAAATGTTCAAAGATTGGAGTCTTACAAAGTACATGATTTTTTTAAATTTTGTTCTACGAAAAATACCGAGAAAGATATCTCAGTTTTCAGTCTGGTTAAATATATAAAACTGGCTACTGGCGTGTGGCAGTCTTTATTTTAAATACATTGAATGCTTCTAATAGTATAACATAAATCGCTATATTTAGACAATCCCCTGGACTCTTCCTGTGTTTGGTTTACTCCGGAAATATCTTCGCTCCCGGACTGGAGAAGTGGCAGCAGGAACCGGGAACGCGAGATCCAGAGATGAAAACCGGGAAGAAATATAGACCAACCAGCCTATATTGATCGGAGGCGCCTAATTTTTGGCAGTGCCGTTACCTTTTTACAGAGAGAAAATGTTGATCTCCATCTGATAATTACGACGCAATAAGCACTAATTAGACCCACTAAATATTAACCCTTCTGAACGGCACAAAGAAAAACATAAAAACTCCCCTCCTGCGTTGCCCCCTTCAATTGACACCCCCCACACAACGTTAAAAAACTTTTAACTCAAGACTTAACTTTTCTTTTGTTCTTTTTTAAATCCGTTTCTTCAGCCGAGCGGCTCTTTTTTTCTTTGTCTGGTCAATTAATAACAAGGCTGCTAATTAATGCTAAAATATTAATTAATCACGATCCGGAAACGGACCCAAAGCTCGTTGGTTGCCACGAGTCTGCAACAACGCGCTAGAAACTTCAACGTCAATCATGGAATGAGCTGTAAACACATTCTGTTACACCGGCTATGTAATTATTGCGCTTTGTACAATTACGTTTTATAATCGAATAGAATCCGTCAGAAGAGTAAATAGAAATCAATGATAACGAGTTAGGCAACCACCTAGAGCTACGTCATGCGTCCGGTTAACGTGATCGCGCATGACAATGTTGTTGTAGTTGTTTAAATAGCCGCGTGTAATATAATATACTGCTTTTAAATGTGAAGATGGGTCAATATTTATACTTGTGATAAGCGATAGTGGTGTTTGCTACTCGTCTCAGACACAGAGTCACAAATGTGTTTGCGTGCCGAGGGAGATAAGTAAGTTAGGCCTACTCGCTCTTGGATGTTTTCTTTGGGATCGTGTTTACAAATCTATAGGTCAAACTAGATCCAAACTGTATGGCAAAATTATAACATGTGTGGTGAAATATGTGGATCCAACGGTTATAGCAATGTTGGGCCGATTTTGAACAATCAACATGTCTCAATGAAGAGTCTACGTCTCAGACAGTAGAAGCTTCACGGGTTATCGTTCGACATGCGCGCGCATGCGAACCGAGTTTCAATTCTCGTCGGCAGCCGTGAGAACTTGAATGTGGCCGCGGGATCTTTAGGACCTCGCCGCCCCGCACCGCCAATCAGCGACATTCATGTCGACTTAGAAGTACTTGTGTTTCACTTTTCGCCAAGGCGTTGTGGAGTTGGTCTCGGTAGGTCTATAATCGTTTGGACATGCCTGTTTCGTTTCTTAGCTTCACTGTAAACGTATAGGCCAATTTATAGCCTTATCAGTGGTCATTACATTATTGAGGACTTTTATGCCAGTGTAGGGATGTGAACTTTAGAAGTCGTTTTAGGATATAAAACACTTGTAAAAAGCCATATACTGGTGGTGAGTGAGTGGCGACTAATTTAGGACTAAGCTATGTTGGCTAATGGCTGCATGAGTAAAAAGGCTTATAAAATTTAACGGAAAATGTACCAACCAAACTTGAACTTGGATAAAGTTTGACAATTGATATCTAGGCATACCAGATGAAAATGCGTTTTGTGCTCAAGCCACCTGTTTGTGGTTTCTCAGAGCAAAATTTAGAGGCAACTAATTTATTAAAACGGATAGAATTGTGTCATTAACTATAGCATGCATGTCATAATAATAATTAAGCAAACACAACACCCAATTTTGGAAAATTGCCATTCCTAACGAGAGAGCCTACCCAGTCTTTAGAAACTGCAATAAATACATCTTCGTAAACTGAATAATAATGACATAAATCCATCCATCAACGTTGTGTTCCTCGTATCACGAATCACGATGTCAATGATTTGGAAACGGCATCCGCATACTTGGGTGTGGGCAAGTGGATTTGTGCCACCAACTGATAAATAGTGTGAAACTGTTAATTGGTGTTTTCCTATTTTCTGGCTTCGTTTCAAAATTTAAACTAAGTTGAGAGTCAGAAGGATTAGTCAAGTTTCACGAGCCGAGATCGTCTGTAAAGAATGACAGACAAGACCAGTGGCGGCTCGTGGACATAATAACAGGTGGTGCTAATATACAGCAAACGTAAATCATGCATATGGGTTATGTGTTGACAGGAAGGAGGGGTGTGTGAGGTTGTCACAATACCCACCTCCTCCACACAAAATAAAAATAATTGAATAACAATTAAACTGCAATCAATTTAAATTAAACAACAATTACCTACAGCGTCTGCTGTAGGGTTGAAGACTGACGACTGACGAGTGAAGTGATTGCAAGGGTGCGAGGCTAGCGGCGAACCTATACAGAGCCCGAGTGCGCCAGTCCCGATAGCACCAGAAGACCGGTTTGCGCTTCGTTTTACCCGTGTTATTCCCTGGGTTTGCGTGCTAAAAGGGCTTAAAAGTCGTCGAATTCGGTGCGGAGCACATCGCAGGTTTCTACATATTATGCTTGGTTCAAAACCATCACCACCATGTACTACGCGGTATGAAAAAGTTGACCATCAGCGCCATCTCTGCAGCACGGCCGCGGATACTTTTGAATACTTAATTTTACAATACATACACATTGCACTTATCAAAAATCAGTTTAATTGAGATGGATGATTTATGGTGGTGGTGCTACAGCACCAGCGCACAATAGCACGAGTCGCCACTGGACAAGACCTATCGTGGAGGGAGAGAGGAAATAAAATGCTGAACTTGTCTAAACTAGGAAAACGCTAAAGTCCCGCCGCGTTGATGGATGAGCTTTTTTTTAAAGTTTTTAGTCTGCGTAGGATATCTTTACTTTTGCGAGTGCTTTGTTGCTTTGTTTTGCTGTCCACGCATTGTAGGTGATTGTTGTCAAGTTTCTATTGTAACTTGTCAATTTGTTATTATTTACCGTTAAAAACTTATATTAAAAGCTTTATTTCTATGGATTCTGGGTAATTTTGTCAACTTTTTTCTTTCAAAAGGTACTTTATCACCAAACCTAAATGTCCATGTATAATATGAACGTTGAAGCCCCACCCGTTTGGTCAGAATTGGCCCAAATGGCACGAAAATATCGCAAAAAATCAAAAAACTTATATTAAAAGCTTTATTTCTATGAATTCCGGCTAACTTTTTCAACTTTTTCTTTCAAAAGGTACTACATCACCATAACCTTAATGTCCATGTATAATATGAACGTTGTAGCCCCACCCGTTTGGTCAGAATCGGCCCAAATGTCACGAAAATATCGCACTAAAAATCGAAAAAAATCGTAAAAGTACGATATTCATGAGAAATATTTCTACGATTGTACCCAAAAACAATACACCTCTAAGTTCAGAGATTTCGAAGGTCCCCTCAAATTTTCATCAAGATCGGATATGCCGTTTGCCTGGTAGAGAGTTAACAAACAGACAGAAAAACAAACAAACAAAAAAAAAAAAAAAAAAAAAAAAAAAACACCCGAGCTAAATTTTTTGGGGGTCAGTGAAATTGAAGTCTTCGCTTCGCTCATCCAACAAGCCGCAGAGCAGAAGATCGGGAGTAAAAGAACACAGAAGTTATTATGGACCGAAAAGTAAAAGAAAAAAAGTATACATAGCGTAGTTTGTGTTGTCAAAATATACCCTAGGGGAACACACGCATGGAAGAAAAACAAGCCTTCTCTTTTTACAAAAATAAATCCCTATTACGGGGAAATGGGGAGGGTCCCCGCAAAGCAAGCGAAGAGTCAACTGAAGTTGTTTTTAGTTATCTTTCAACGATGGGCAGGCAGGAGAATGCTGCGGGTTGTAAAAAAGAGAGCGAGTTTGATGCCCCTCCCAGTGCATGCTAAACACCCGCTAGTCTCGCGCCATAACTTTTCATATTCTTTGTGGTGTTTTACAACCTTGCCTCGACCATTACACATTTCCCACAGGCTTACACTGGAGATGCTAAATGACTCACCGCGGTCCAAGGGGTCGGAGTTTAGGTAGAGTGCTATTTTGGCACAACATTTAATACTATAATTACCCCTACTGTAATCGCAATTCGTTTACAATTAATTAATGTAAATGGTGGCGTCCGAGGTGGCACTTGGTTCAAGCGCCGGTATGAAATGAGATGAACGTGGGTTCGAATCCCACACAAGGCACGAACTGAGCCTCTCGAACATTCTAATTGCACTTATTTTTGCCTAAATGAAACAAAGACGAAAATGGTACCTACTCTCACGGTACGATTATATGGAGGCGTATACTAAGCACGAATTCAAGATTATTTTCCATATCTTAGAACACGCACTTTCGAGCCTCGTGTAACCAAGAGCAAGATTTGTTCAACATCTGTTATATTGAGTAATTGTTTTGTACACCAGCGGGTAGAGAAAGAAACAGAACATAAGTACGGTTTTACCAACTATAATGCACTTTATTCATGAAAGAACATACTAGGTACCTACTTATGCATGTGTTTACATGCTATTCCATCCAGTTTACAAACTAATTTCACACTTCAATGATTTCGAGTTTTCGAACATGTCCAATTTCAAACTCGGCTCTCCAGACTATTTCGATGCCCACAGCGTTTTGCAACGATAAAACACAGCATCATATTATTATCTTGTATGGAATTTTAACCCCATATTCATTATAGGGACTCGGAAGTGTCCACTCGGCACTCATTGGACTCATAGTCATCTGTTAACCAAACGATCTAATATAGAGTCGTCCTCACCATTTTGAGTGCAGTGCCTATTTCGCCGCTCTTCATTCGAGCGGAATAAGTGGTCTTGTCAACCTGTCATCCCCTAATTTCGCTAGGCGGTGCGCCCTCAGACTTCGGACAGCGAAGCCGATACAATGGCTCCACTCGGTTCAATATAATAGAAAAGTAATTTAAATGTGTTGCCAGACCACATTTTTAGTTTTGATTTCTATTTGGCAACGTCGAGATACATTTATCTTGGTGGTGGGTCCAAAGTTGTGACGAAGGTATAATTGGTACATGAGTCGGCCTGTTTGTAAATTTAGTTTCTTTGATGGATTAGCACTGCCCTCAAAATGGTGAGGACGACTCTAATGGGTTTGTGACAGGTTCTGATGATACCCCATATCACTCACTACAGTCTACTTACACAGATACCAGTGACGTAGGGCTACTGTATTATATTATCTAACATCTAAATACACCTTCGCTACGTACCTCTCTCTTGTCCACTCACAGACGATAGTAATGTAATTAATTAATTACAAGTGACAAGTGACGTAGGCCAAAAGAGGAACATTGTGCGCATATATTTAACATGCCATACGTTTTTTTTAAAAGAAAAATACATGGCATCGAACGAGGCATCGAAATCGAATTTAGCCTATCTCTTCGAACACACATTATTGAACAAATACCGAACTTTGAGCTGAAACAAGGTGACGATGTAAGAAACTGATTGACCTTAGAAGCATGCAGAAGGTTTCAAGGTGGCCTACTCAAAAACATTCCAGATCCCCTAACCGTTGACAGAAGGCTGTCAAGACTACTAACTGTATGCCAAATAATAGTGACGACTGCGATTGTCGCAAACCGAGATTGTGCCAACTGTCAGGTAGGGTATCTAGTGCATCAAAGCACCTCACATCGAATAGGCAAACAATTCGACTAAGACTTCCGGAAACAACACCGACAAACAGCCAGGTCCAACAACCTGGAGTCATACACCTATCCTAAGTTCATCGAATGTATTATTTTTCATATTTCCCTTATCAAAGTGTGTGCTACGAGATAATAATTACAATGACTTAACGACTAATGCTGATACAATGCCCTAGAGTCGGTGTGTCAACACATGCCTGTGCACTTGAGATCTTATCACAATAAACACTCAGCTTATTACAATAAGAAAGTGATAATATCGAACACGCATGATTGGAAAGTCAAACGATTTGCCAACACACTTTATTTTAATCTAACCCTAGGATCAGAAACTCGACAAAAAATATCGAAGCATTTTATTCATCGACTATGTCACAGGTTGTCCCACATATACTCTTCTTGACACCCAGCCGCCCCAAATATTTTGTAATCAAAGTACAAACACCTGTGGGCCGAATCTGTTGTTCTTTACATGTAGGCCTGCCTGTCCCAGACTCAATCCTAGACAATATCTCAAGATCACAAAACAAAATACTCACAAAATATTGGGGTCAAACATGCGACGACTGAACTGAACACGCCAATGCCTCCACATGTAGGCTTTACCTAGGCGTGGGGAGCGAAGGGTGCAACCGATTTTCTCGTAATCATTTATCAAACCGGATCATCTTCTTTCATCTAGGTCCTACACTAAGCCTTCTTGTGACTACTACTCTTTCTTCTCTTGGATGATAAGTGGGGGAGGGGTTGACTGGTTTATTCAAACTGCACCGGAATATCATGCAGGTTTCCGGTCTTGCCAGCCGGTCGTACTTTCAGTCGTTTAAGCTTATAATAGGTGCCACATAACTCATACGCATAAGCTCGTGCAGCTAGGGGGGAAGTGAGAACGAAACCAACATAAGGACCGGATGAATCAGGATTTTTCGTCATTCTTATCTACACCAATGACCACCAGACAGAAGATACAAAATTTGTTTTTTTGTGATGTTTCCCATTCTCTTCGAGAATAGAAAAAAAATTATGCAAAGCATCATGTCTAAGGCATGAAAACCGTCTAGACTCACTCATTACCATTATGCAACACCAACGATCACACCAACAATGACGTCCGCCCAACAGTACACGATGTTTGATTGACCAACGCGTCCATGTAAACGTCGAGCGTAAAATGCATTCATTCCCACGTGCGTCTGAAGCAGGCGTTGAGTAGACCGTACACCCGTCTGTAGTGGCCCTGCATGTTCCGAGGTGCCACCACGGACGGTGTTCCCTTCCTCGACGAGAAAATAACGTGACTTTCTAGGTCTCGACAGAAAATTAATTTCATTCTTATCCAAAGTCTAAGATTATTTAGTCACGTGCTGTTTGTGCATTCATGTCCATTATTATATACCTTACCTTAGAGGCAGAAAAGTTCCCACAAGTAATAGTTTAACCAGTTGTAAAAAAGTTGAGTGCATTAGAAGCGACGGGCCGACGGCGATAGATAATACCCACTTTACATAGGCCTTCGTTCAAACGCATACCAACAGACTTTTTATCGTACTAAAACAACACAACGAAACTCCAACTCAAAGTAACACATCTAGGGCTTAGCAAGTAGCGTGTACGTATACGTGTACGTTATTAGTGGGCGTTTTCCTGTACAAAGTGAAGCAACCAAATTAGTCGACACAAAAAACTATCGTAATTACTGCTCGAACAACCGTTCGATATGTTGTACATGCAAGCTATGCCTCGGTGAACTTTCATTTTTGCGCTTGAACGTTTTCTAGTCTAGTCGGCGGTAGCGACTAGCGAGATAATTAATTGCACTTGGCAAAGCGAAGCGACGCGATGCGAGCACGTTCCATAGGGGGCGTTACCGTTGACCAGGCTTCTAATATAGGTAGGGATTCCACACTTCACTTTACATGTACAAAAAAAATCTACTAATTCCAACAGTTTCAAAGCAATATAAATTACCTTAATTTATTTATCAATCTAAAAGTCGTTATAGGTCTAATAATAATAATTTATGATGACGTTTGTGTCCTGCACCAGATAGCTGTTGTTAAAATCCCCGCTAAGAAATCCTTGGCAAATTCATTGAGAAACGAGTGTGTAAATACTTCAGTAAATATGTCTTCACATAATTTAAACAGGAATTAGACTGTGCAATGACTCCATCATCAACAAACGAGAAAAACGTTTCAAGAAGCCCAGAAGCGATTAGAATAACATTCAGTCATTCACTCTAGATCTATTTCAGATTGTGATTATCCGTACGTAAATTTATATGCAACCGTACAGGACTAGACCAAAAAGCAGAACGCTAGGGGTCCAGGGAAATGGCTTCAACAGATTCCAAATTTGTTTTATTAAATGTCAAAATAGCGTTTTGCGTGGAAGTAACTTGATTTTGTACAAATTTGCGACAAAGGAACAGAAACAATAGCATCATTTGCATTATTTCGCTTTTTGGCGGGAAAACGTGAAAATAGAGGAATATGGCGCTTCAGAATTAGATAAAGTTGGTGTCGAAACTTGATACAAAACAGTAAACACTATCATGTGTATTAACTTTAAAAAATAATATAATTCCCAGGCGAATAGCATAGCATCCCACCTCGTCCAAATCCAACATTTTTTACAGTCCTTCGTCCTTCCCACTCCAGACTTTTATGTGTTACTAAACGCCTTCACAACCTAGTGTGTAGCCTTCACATTCACACACACAGCAAAACAAACGCCTTCACTTCGCTTCAGGCCGATGCATTTTATCGTTTTGTTCTAGCAACGCGTGGCAAATAGTTACGATTTCAAATTAATTCTAACTGGTATTTCACGGCTCAAGCCATGCAGTCCGTGCCTCACAGCACAGCACAACCCAGTCACAGCAACTGGTAATTCGTTGACCCGTAAACCAGGAACAATACCACCAACACAATAACAAAGTACTTATTATTGTGCATGAAATACGGCTTGCGGCTTTGCTAAATGCTCATGTGCGAGTGAGTCTATTAGAATAGTCTGTCTAGTATTTGTAGGCTCAAGCTACGTATAGTTGAGTTGAAATAGTATTCCGACACGACAAGACTATACACGCTGACAACAGCTGGTAGCCAAACAGGCCTACAACTCGTAAGGTAAAAATCTCCTATCCTAAATTAAGCTCTCTAAAAACAGAATCCTCCCCGATCGAATCCACCACCAACCCAAATTCTTTTTTCCATTTAGCCAAAGAAAACTAAAAAACGCACAGTGTCTGGGCTAAACTAGCTTATTATACAAAGTGCTATTTTTAATTTAGCCTACCCCTTGAAAGTTAATAATAATATAAATTAAAAATCAAAATCTTGAAGGGAACATAATATTGATCGATGAGCCTGCTATTTGCAAATTCTTGATTATCACTGGACGTTAATTAATTAATTAATTAATTTAAGTAAAACATGTTTGCCGTAAAACTAGGCCTACATCCTTTGGTCTAGGCCTACATTCGAGGTGAAAAAACCCAAAACCTTTATCTGCCATTTTCTGTAAATGAGATGTTGGTGCTTGGGATAAAAAAAAAATTTTTCGAATTTTTTGGTTTTATAGCTCCTATCTAACAATCCTAAAACATTCCTAAAGAGCCTAATATAGTCTACCCTTACATCAATCTCATATCGCCACCGCCAACTAGCTATTTTTTTAAAAACCCGTTTTTAAAACTCTCCCCAAAAAATTTGCTTTTTGGCAGATAGAGGTTTGGTTTTTCACCATCGTATGTAATTTTCTATGAAACCACATGCTTTCTAAATGCCGTGGGTTTAAAAAAATATGCCTATATGTAAAACATCTACTAAAGTAACTAAACATCGGTAAATATAATAATTAGTTATCTGCGCTTATGAGTTACTTCCTCTCGCGAGTGGTGTGTTGATAGCCCCGCGTTTCCTCCCAATACTTCCTCCTGAAACCGTGTCGGTGTAAACCGCACGTACTTCTACGACCAGCCGAGCCAGAGCAATCGACTTAATTAATTAGCTACAGCCACACCACCACTAAAAGTGTTGGCAGGTACTTGTCTTGTTACTGAAGGGATGCACGCACCGACTAACGGGACGCGCTGTTCAACTCACAATAACAATATTTTTTTGAACATAGGGGCCTAAGTCAAAATCCAATGGTTTCATTTTATGTAGCGCATCAAAATCTGGAAAGATCGGAATTCAATGTAATCTAAACCTAAGCCTTCACGCACTGGAATAAAATTTAAATCGAATTACCATGTTTACAAATTAGAATTGCAATAAAAGTGACTTCGATGGCTTTAGTTTTTACATGTCCTTAGTTTTCAGTTTCTATGCCACGGTGGCATTGCCATTATTTCGCCAAACAGATTTTGAGCCATCGTTAATTGGTCCTAGGCTGAGGCTAAATTAATTCAGGTTCGACTACTTGTTGACTATATTTTGCACGCGAAAGCTTCTATTTAGTATTTACCCATAGCTATTCGAACCATCTGGCCACCCCTACGTCATGCGAATTCTTAGCGGCTGTAATGTCTACACGACAGTCAAGTCTATTTTTATTCGGTATATCAGTCGGGGGTTCACATAAAACCCCCGCCCTAAAAACCACCCCCCAAAACCGGGAATTTTGAATTAAGAAAAATCCGTAAAGTTTCATTGCCACTTATGTCCCCCACTGCCTCCCAGGGGTTTTAAAAACCTAGAAAAAAAAAAAAAAAAACGGGCCCCCCTTTAAAAAAAACAAAAAAAAAGCCCCGCCGGTTGTGGATGAGCTTTTAAAGGTTTTATTTTTGCGTGGAAACTTTATTTTTTGCAAGGCTTTTTTTTTTTGCTGCCTCCTTGAAGGGTAAATGTTGCAGTTTCTTTTGTTTCTTTAAATTGGTATTATTTCCCGTAAAAAAACTTGTATTAAAGTTTTTATTTCTAGGATTCTGGCTAAAATTTTTTCCCCTTTTTCTTTCAAAAGGTACTACATAACCATAACCTTAAAGTCCCTGTATAAAATTTAAAGTTGTGCCCCACCCGTTTGGTCAAATTGGGGCCCAAATGGCACGAAAAAATCGCACAAAAAGTCAAAAAACGTATATTAAAAATTTATTTCCTCGATTTGGCTAACTTTTTCAACTTTTTTTTTTTAGAAGCAAACATCACCATTTCCCTTAAATTCCATGTGAAATATGAAAGTTGTAGCCCCACCCGTTTTGGGCAGAAATTGGCCCCCAAAGCACAAAATATCGCACTAAAAATCGAAAAAAAAACGTAAAAGTCGATATTATGAGAAATATTTTTTCGATTGTCCCAAAAACGTGGCAAGTCTAAATTAGAGGAAAACGAAGGTTGTTCAAATTTTCATCAGTGCATATGCCGTTTGCCCCTAGAGAGCGAAAAACAAAAAGAAAAAAAAAAAAAAAAAACAAAAAAAAAAAAAAAAAAAAACAACGGGGCAAAATTTTTGGGG
The DNA here is from genome assembly GCA_024449915.1 of Sweltsa coloradensis. Taxonomy (NCBI): domain Eukaryota; kingdom Metazoa; phylum Arthropoda; class Insecta; order Plecoptera; family Chloroperlidae; genus Sweltsa; species Sweltsa coloradensis. Next base: position 1,718,458 of record JAMZAV010000087.1, read on the forward strand.
GGGGCGGTGAAATAAAGTCTTTCGCTTCGGCCCTCCCAATAAAAATACAAGACAACAAACAAAGGATATAATTACTTCGTATGGGTGTCAAAAGAGTCGTGCGGTACAAAAAAATCTGCAGCAGCAATGAAGTGAAGAGTCTCATTTTTGCGGTGAAATTAATGGAAAGAGCCCAAAGGGTTTTGGGCCCCACCTTTCTCTCTCTTCAAACTGTGGAAAATTTACAAGTTATTTTTATAGAGGGATGCGATTCGCTTATCACAAGCCAAATTCAAATATTTGTACACCATACATCCGGAAAGTGTTAAATTCCTCTTACCATAAAATATGTTATAAGTCAGAGCCAACGGGCAACACCCTCATCAGTCCTCCCCTCGCAGTATCTGCCATGAGACGTATAATTTTCCCCGGGCGAGAAATGAAAGCATCGTCGCTCACGTTATCCGGGACGGGACAGGGAGAGGGAAACGTGTACGATTTGCTATATTAGCACCATGCCCGATAGAGGTGAACAGAATATTTCCCTGCCTAGTGCCTATGTTGTGGTGGCAGTGTTGTGTGTAGGAGTTTTAGAATTACTACTGTATGTTGTTCTTATTACATTTTACATTATTCTGGTTGAAAACAGCGAAACTCTTGCTAGAGCGACTGGAATTATGGCAATATTTTAATTTAAAAAATAGGTCAATAATTATTAGTCTTTAGATTTGTGATGTTTCGCCATAACCATAGTGCATTGAGCCCGCGCTCAAATAACTTCCGAAATGTTTACCCCTTTTATCTGCTTTTGTCCCCAAGGGCCCAAATGTCAAAGAGATTTGCAAGGTTGCCAAATTGAAAATGTATTTCCTCACAATGAGGCAAGATAGTGTTCAAGGTTCAGGGTGATCGGTCACGTCGGTCCAATAGACCGTAATAATAAGTTCATTGAATTGAAACAAAAAGGCAGGCAGGTAGCGTCGATTGTCATCTCGTTTTTACATGCAAGAATGCAAGCACAAAAACCGCTTTTCACCTTTACAAACCCTATTTTGTCGTCAGTAGGCAGCCTACTAAAACAGGTTTTAAAGGGTTGGCTGAATGCCTATGGTTCGTGAGGTTGTGTTGGCATTGCAACTTGCAAGGTTGGTAAGGGCCGAAAACACCGACGGGAACGAAAACCCAAACCGGGCCAAAACAGCGAGATTGCTTTGAAAATTTGAACCTAACGGACAGACAGGTGTGCGTCAATGGATGGAATTGGAAAGGTGCTAAATAGACATGCAGAATGTTGGGAGTTGGAGAATGCCATCGCGATAAATCTGCGGAATGCAATGCAACTAAATAATCTAACCAAGAATCTAAAAAAGATCCGCTCCTCTTTTAATTGAATTGATGCCATCCGTTCATTCATGCACTGGCCATGACTATCAATAGAATTGTTTGGTTGAATGGCGGGTGGCATGGCATGCGAGTTTCAAATAATACCACGAGATAACGGCTCCTCTTTCGCTAATGAAACTGAAATATCCACCCCAAAATTAATTGCCACGTTGTGGCCATGTTTACCGGCCGAGCCGTTGCCTCCTGGCGCCTTTTTAGAACACTAATTCGCCTAATCCCGCCACGCCGCGTCCACATCGCTTGCCGCGCACCAGTGGCGCTAGAGAACGTGAATGCCCCACTAGACTTACCGGATGGCGGGCCGCCGCCGCCGCGGCTGCGGCAGCGGCATTCATGCCTGCTGTAGGATACATCTTATGTCAGCAACGCATCTTGTTCTGATGCTGTTGACTGACTTTCCCTTCCTTGTTGCCCTGGGGAGGGCGTCTGTTCGGCGTCGCGGTGCTTGACCGTGACGACGACGACGACGCTGGGGAGTGAATAGTAGCCGCCTGGCGTCGAGATAGTGTTGATGATGATGTTGGACTCGGCGAAGTAATTAATCCGTTCAGTAGGCCTACGTTTGATCTTTCAACCGTGAGATCATTCGATGCGGCGTCACTAGTGAATCGTAACCAATAAGCACTCGAATCGAAATGTCGCTCCAGGTTTTAGCTCAGACACCAGCTCAAGTGTTGACAACAAACCGCGGATTATGATAAGGGCAACTCGAGAGTGAATGGGTTTACGTGAGCGCTCTTTTCACGAGCAAACTCCACAGAGAATAAAACACAAAGGGAATTTAATTTAATAATGCAACCACATGGGTAAACAGCCGTGCACAAGGCCCAGACCAGACTCGCAACAAAGCTAATTATGGTAAAAACTTTATAATTATACAACAGCTAAACACTATATATCACTGAAGTTATGTGCGTCGTTCGAGAATACCGGGAAATCACTAAAATTCGATCCCGGCACACAAAGAAAATAATTTTTTTTTTTTTCTTTCGAGTAGGCTAATCCGACGCACAAAAAACGTGAATCGTAGCTTTAAAAAAATAATCCCCTTTATTGCAATTTACGTTTAAAGAAAAATCCGGTATGTGAACCGGTGGGGAAAAAGATTAACTAATTAAAATTTTTTTAAAAGCGTTTAGCTAATGCTGTGGGAAGAGGGCGGAGATACGACGAGGGGCGTCATCCCCACGCTACACGTCGAGTACGACTAAACCGCGCGACGCGCTGAGCGCCCGCCCCCCCCCCCCCCCTCTAGCCCCATCAGTCGTCAATCCTCTACCACCCCCAGGCCTGTTCCCGTCAACCGCTATAGCTCCCAATGTGCCACAGCCACACACACTTCTCTATATACCAACACACTACCTTCCTTCCCTACCTTGTTCGCTTGAAGAAAGGAGAGAAATATATTAATGTAAAGAAATAAAAAATATATCCCAAAATGGCTGCCCACCCTTATACACTACTGTGCAAAACTCTCGCTCTTCTGAACACAAAAGGTTTTTTCGTTTCAAGCCTCCCCTTCCCCACTAGCAAATACTCTTCACTGATTTTCCTTTTTCCCCCAAATATGGCTGGCGTATCAAGCCCGTCGTTTCCCTTCTCTTTTAGATTGCCCGTATCACCCTTGTGAAGTGACTGTGGTACTCCACGTGGAGTCCTTATAACTCTCTCCGCCAATGAGAACGCGAGTTTCAAGCCACTTCACCAATAGCGAGGCTTGACTCAAGTCACACCCACCCGGCCGTATGCATCTCCAGAGCGAGAGGCGGCACTCTTTACAAGCAAGCCCAATAGAAAACTAGCATAAGCCAATAGCGAGCGTTCTTTCTGTTCCGTTGCCAAGCAACCGCGCTCGCACTGACACGAACGTTTCAACTCCACGTGGACTAACAGAGAGAACGCTTGTGACGGCGTAGCGCAACGAGAGAGATAGAGACATGTGTGAAAAAACTGTCGCCTGATATTGAAGTATAACTTGACTGGTTTTCCCGAAGGGTTGAGGGTTTTGCTGCAGGGTTGGTATGCAGTGGGTAAGGACATATTGGAAGAAGCTCACTATACACAATGACATATAGCCAATCACCCCTCCCCAACCCACTAAAGATCATGCATGAAGGGCCCTCATTATTATTCTACTTTCGACCAATGACTGAAACAGATAATACTCTGCTTTTGGCTTCCATCCCCCTAACCCTAACCCTAATTTCACTCAAAATAGGATATCAACAGAGACACATTAATTGACGAAAATTATATTAATAATACGATGATAATAACCTCACTATAAAACAGATCTTTAAGTTTTTTATTACTCGGCCCTATTTCGTAAGCTATTAAATATTTTAAAGGCTAATTAAAGCTGTGAAGCGAGTTGAGAGACAATAAAATAGCTGGCCAGTAAAATTTGGCACTTAAACGAAAGCCAAGCCAAAGGTTCTGAATAGATCAAACGACCAGGATTGAACCATCAAACGAATAACTTGGTTCGATGACCATGGTATTTTCAAACTGCCATTCTGAATCCATTAACATTTATAATACAATGGGAATTTGTATTGTGGAATAACAGTTAAACTATTTTGGTGAGTAAAATCGTATCAACCTTTAGTTGGCTTGTGTTAGGGATTGTATTTGTGGGGGTCCCCCATTCCACTAGCACTTAGAGCCTGCAAGATAATTAGGGAAGCACACAGCATAGCGCGAACGCAGGCAGGCATAGGGCCGGTTTAGAGCTATAGTGTGAGCAATGTAGTGCTCAATGTAGCTAGCATGTCGAACAGCTGTAGAGGTCGAGTAGGGAGCGAGAAATAAAGAGAATCCTAACAGGGTCTGAGAGAGAGACAGAGAGAGAGAGGCAACAACCAACTGTTCAGAATACATTGACTGCGGACAACGGAAGAATTTAGGTCTGACTTTGACCAGAATTTGACTGAAATTTAGGTTGCATAATATGGTACGAACTTTTTCTTTACACACTATTCAAATACAAATCATACCATATTAGAGAAACTTGGTATGGTATGTTGTATGACTCAAATTATTTCTATCGGGATCGGTATTTTTATTCTATTTTATTATTGGAGATATTTCGTTCCACTGTTTGTTGTTATTTTGAAAGGGGTTATTGTTGTTTTAGATGACGAAGCTATTTACATGCAGTTTTTTCATAAACATATCTACTCTAAAATATTTTAAATAAACGTGCCAGTGGTTTTGAAAATACACAAAATGTTATATTATATAAATAAGTTTTAGCAAATGAGATTCACATTACTATTGAATGCCTGGTTTTAACATTACACTCATTTGCACACGTGACTGGGGTGGCTGTACGTGCGAGAGAGGCGGTGTTGTGGTGGTGAGACTGGCTTGTTTTATTTCGAACATTAATTTGTTTAGTCACCTGCACTTCCATCATAAAATGTGTCACGTCGTGTCTAATTGATTGATTTGAATTTTGGTTATACAATGAGAAAAGAGATAGTATGTTTGTGGGCTGGATTCGAACCGTTGGGGTATCTAGCGATGACCAAAATAAAATCATTTTTTTATTAAAATGAATTAATTACATTTTGTGATACATATTTTCGACTTCACATTTAGAGAAACTTGTCAATGAAACAAAAATCATGAGTTAACGATTGTCAAGAAACCATGTTAAACTGCTTGTCTAGCTTACTAAACCTAATTATGTATTTATTTATTATTATTTAATTACTATTGGTACATAATTATAATCATTATGAATTTCATAATAATCACATTCATTTTCATTATCATCATCTTAATTGTGTGTGATTTTCCTAAAAAATAATACACGATAGGTATATTAAAGTAGATAATTAAAATTAACAATGTGTGATTGGCATAAATTTAAACAAAACCAGATAATTAATCAAAAAATATAAAAACACAACAGTAAAATACAATAGATATAGGGACTCTGGCCTACATAAAAACACAAAACTAATCATTAGCATCAGAAAAAGTAACATTTTAAGTTAGTTAAAAATTTAATTAATAATTTCAATTATTTCATTATTTTTATATCTATTTTTATTTTTAAATTATTGTATGTTTATTGGATTATTCTATTGTACTTTCTTTCGTGAGTTTTGATATTGATAAGGCACAATGTGTTTTATTTATTTACTTTTTTACAGCCTACATTCTTCAATACAGTATGATGCTGACATTTTGGTTCACATAAAATATTTAGATATGAGTTTTATTTTAATTTTTAATATATTTATATGCGTTTTGTTTTTGGGAGGGAGGGGATTTGGTCAGAGGCCAGTTAAAAAACAGGCCCTTTTTTACCACCATATTAATAATAACAATTAATGTCTTAAATGGGCCCAATTTTTTGTATTAAATCATCAATCCAATCATTTGTATTAATTTTGCAACATTATAACAATTTGTTGTCATTATTTGCAGTGTATTAAACCGATAAGTTTTCTTCTCCCACGTAGTTCCCGTCAGATCATATCCGATCATCATAGTCATGACTGACGGGCGGTAAATTCTTCGACCGTAACGCGTTTTCAGCTCAACAAAAGAGTTTGCATTATTTCATTTATTTGCGATTACAGGATAATAAGGTTCAATTACGTTTCACAAAAGAAACGATAACATGCGAAAGGAAGTGTATTAATATTCAAACATAAACCACGGCAAGTTTCTTCCCGACAAGATTAGCATTTTTTCACACTTGAAATCATTTGGCATATCGTATTTCTGTAGCGTATACTCGTTCATTCCAACAGTCATATTCACAGACATGCTTCCACCGAAATGTAGTTTTTGTTAACATAAAGAATATCTGTTATTATAATCAGATGACCTACGATTCGTTTTTTTCGTTACGTTTCCTGCATACATAATAATTTATTAGACTGGGTGTTTCGTTAGCCCCAAGGTGTTGTATTCATGAATAATTTGTTTTATTGTTGTATTTATGTTGATTGGGTCCGGTAGAAATAAAAAACAAGTCGGATTTAAGCCACTCGCTCACTCGCCTTAGCCCCGGGCAAGGTAATATCCGCCATGACATAATACGGCTAGCCCTCTCCACAGGCCCAACAGTGGCCAGCCTTCTATTCCTCTCTACAGAAAAAAGCGTTGCCGATTCCCCTGTGTGTGGAAGATGAGGGTCTATTCGTGTACACACTAATTTTCGTATAATTAGTTTGATTAACAATTTAACATGGGTCGAACATTTTCTTGGATGGGAGCCAAATATCGCATGTTATTCACATCGAAGTTGAGAAAACTGTGGGACCATATTCAAACAATCACATTTTAATAAGTCGAATGCAATTATTATTTGTCGTGTGCCTTGCGCGAGGGTACAAAGTGGCAATTGACAACAGGAACTCTGCAGATCAAAAACTACATAAAAAGTATTTGCAAAGCAAAGGTAATTCCAATGGAGTTGTGCCAATTAATGTCGACGCTAAAAAAAATGTGTACTTCTGTTCTGTAGCAACATAACAAGCATTTACTTGCACTATTTATCTTACATTATTTTAATTCCATCGGCATTCGTTTGAAGTTGATAAATCTAATAGTATGACGCAACACGATACAAGTTATGGATATGCATTGGCTGATTGGCAAACATAGAAATACAAAGTGTTATCACTGAGGGGATTACTTTTGAAAATTAAAATATACAAGACACTTCAAATTTTGTCACAAGTTTAAAAAATACACTCGAATAATGCACGGACCAGCGGGACCCTATACCCTAGCGCTACCACTCAAACGACAAATAATGGCATATAATAATATTCTTCTAGTAAAAGCAAGTTGATACTGGTACCTGAAAGTAATGTTTTATTATGGTTGGACATACACAGTTCTGGTTCAGGTGGGCGTTCACCTCATATTGTGTTTTTATGATACAGGCAATAAAATTACAGGTTTTCAGCTCAATTTTAGCAACAATGTAACTTTAACAACAACATATTGCAATCTCTTTCTCAATAAATCATTCTTCACTCAATGTCGTATAGTATGTGGATTTCACAAATACCCCCCCCCCCCCATGCCCCCATGCACTAAACCGGAATACTTTCATACAATTTGTACCGGCCCACGGTGCCGATATTGGGAATTTATTTTTACAAAATACAAGGTTATTTATTTTATAACCATGCACCAACTATAATGGTAAAGGTATACAAAAAAGCTTTGAGATAAAATTTGTTGTAAATATTCCATGCCCTATTGTAAGCGTTATATTACGCTATTTGTCACATTGAGGCAGGCTGCCTAAGCCCTATAGAGGGCCCATAATCAAATCTCGTTACCGACAAAGCTGACATTATTTGCCATATTTTTTAAATCTGGAATCGTAAGCTTTTCGACATTCCTTCTCTTTGTCAAAACACTTTGCCTCCTTTCGCCTGAAGGAAAAACTTCAAATTTGAGTTCTGCAAAGTGTGTAAATGGGAGGAGACTGCATTCATTACTCTCTAAAATATAAGAGCGACTTAGCGAAATAAGTTAGAAACATTTCGTTATGGCTTGATTTTGCGCCACTCAGTCAAAGAGGGGCCAAAACCTAGTGAGTAGCTTTTCTTTCTTTTCTTTTATAGACAGAGCATACAGTGGGAAACGATTTAATACTGTTCGTATCCCAACAAAATCCATTAGCAAGGTTTTTATTTTTCTGGCACGCATACAAAATTTATGTGATATATTTTCATTTTTACAAAAAAAAAGTAGCACATTTTCTATAAACCGCTCCTAACTAGTAGTTCCTGTAACCCCACAGCTTATATCACGCGCGTCACTTCATAATGGAAACATGTTTATCAAAAAGAAAGATCAATCGGTCCAACAAAAAACAAGGCGTAGCACCGTAGGGGTGGGGTTTGATGAATCTGCGATCAGAGCAACGCGCCCTTTTTTTTTATTTTATCTTTTGTATTGTTTTTTTGTATATAACGAACTTTTTGTATTTACAGTATAGCTCAAAGTTCACTATATAAATTCACATAGAATTAAAGTAGGTTTGGGAAAGAAAAAACACATTGAATAAGAACTTAAATAAACAAACACAATATTTGAGGTATCTATACACATTACCTTAGTGTGAGCTTGAAAATAACAGTTAATAGCCAAAAAGGTGCTTGTCAAATTGCATTATCAGCCATTTCGCTATCGTGTTCCCATCGAGTATAACTGAATGTTTTTATTGGATCGAAGCCCCACTATATTATACTCGCATAGCATTAAGTGGGTGGGCAAGCACCAATACAAAACCACAAGACATATTTGGACTGCCTACATTGCAAGATTATAGGACATTAAGGGATAACTTATTTGAAAACTATTTTCACGGATGAATGCTCTATCAGGTCTTTGTAATGCACGTTATATCTGCGTGCACGGGTGGCAGAAGTGGGGGGGGGGGGGGTATGTAGTGTATGTAAGGACGTGGAGAGGACCACTAGACCGTGGCATAGCTAGTTACGCCTCGGCTCGGACTTGGCGGTCTGCTAGCCAAAGCCCTGTGGTCTTCATTGCATTGGTAGCGCAAACCTGTGGCCGTCATGTGGTCAATGGGAGGACGAGAGAGAGAGGGGGAATACGCGAACAAGATGAAGAGGATGGTCCGATAATGACCACACCAGAGAGAATTTGTAATTTAGATCCTAAGATTTTAACACTTCTGTGCGCTTGTGATCATTAAACGAGTAATAGAAATTAAAGCTGTGTTTAAGTATGTTATATTCATTGTTCTGGAGAGTGCAGAGTGCGGAGCAGAAACCCGACGTTTTACCTCTGGCTATAATTATACTTGAAGCATTATTTCCTAATTTCAAGACAATAACTCTTCCTTCCACTTGACTTTACCAGAAATAATTACCCAATATTGAACACAGCAGCTAGGCGAGCTTGTCCACAAAGAAACGACGCGTCATAATTACTGACATGTTATTTGAAAACACGAAATGCCATTTACAACGGGCCATGGGTTATAATTAGTTTGTTAATTACTTATTTTTGTGTATTTAAACAAAGCGATGTTAGGATCAACGTACTCCTAAAATAGGTGTACTTAAAACAGTTTCGACCTTCTTTTAGCCAGTTTGCAGAGACTTAATTTATTGTGACATGTTGTCCACTAATATATGGGATGCCAGCACTCGCTAAACACTCGACTGCACCAAGCTATATAATGGCCAAAAAAGTAGAATCGGTTGCTGTTGCCTGGTTATCATGTTCGTCGGCATTATTAGCTACGAATCTCATTTCCGTCTCACTTCCTCATGTAAATTACTTTTTAAAGATAATAACATAAAAAAACAATATTGTATTTTTTGAAAAATCACTTTCAGAGTAATCGGTTCCCTTGTCCAATTATTTTCTATGCATATGCCTATATATGCCTTTCCAAGTAACTTGGCCCCACGACCATTCCCCAAAACAGACAGAATATAAGAAATATATAACTGAGTGAAAATCGCGGATAGACAAGCATTTTAATTTATTTATGAAATTTACATTTTATTGCCTCTATTTTGTGACAGGGCAGGGATCATCCCCCAAACTTTACTTCCCCAGCACCTCCACCAACAACGGGATTCCAATGCACGAACAAACGCAGGCCTACTTTAATTTTTATATCCATCTTTACACTCGGCACCTCCACCTAAAACAAGCTTTGAACAATGGAAATGTGCGAATATTATTTAATTTGTCTTTGTCTTCTTCGACAAACTATTAGCATCTTCACTTCCTCTTTTGTGTGTACTACCTTCCTTACCCAATATCAAATATCAATACAATATTTTATTATAATGATTTGCACATAGCAAAAAACTTAAGAATCACCTACCACGCACGACGCTATTATAAATCAAGAGTCGTATAGCGTAGCTGAAGGCCGACTTAAAAACACATTTAAAATTAAGTATTAGGTTTTAATTTAACTCATTATCGTTTTAGTACCTGAGTTTGAAGTAATTAACAATTAATTTTCTGTATTTTTTGCTTCACAGTACAGACATAAAGTATGTATATGTACATTTGCAGATAACCTTCGTCATTTAACATTCAAGGGAATTGTTAAAAATGGAGCCATTTTCTACTGGCATCTTTGTTTTATAACTTATTACAATTTGTAAAAAAATCTTTATCCGTGAATAACGTCTTTATATATTGGTGTCTAGTATTTTGTTTAGAGTCTTTACCCACTCAGTCACACATTAATACGTTCCATTTTTTCTATCTTAACATATATAAGCGATAAAACAAGTAAAAAATAGCTTGCCAATCACAACTTTACCAATCACACAGCATGACAACATGCACAGAAATTAGACAATATAATAGGTCTAATTGGCAAATCCAAATGAATGAAGAAATTTGAATGTAAAATATAATCTGACAGTGTTTGCTCATGCGTATACGCGTAGGAGTATAGAACTCTGATTAGGGAGATCACGGATTCGAATCCCGTCACCGGCAATGCTGACTGAAAGTTTTCTTCAGTCAATCGTTATGCGAATACAAGGGAATGTGCTCTCTTAAATAGCCCTGTCAGCCATTCCCTTCACAATTGTCTGCTTGAATTTTAATTCTTAGGGCCATGTAGAAAGTCGATAATCGATCAGTCTCGTTTGGAGTCTTCTGCCAAGGTGACAGGCTATAAACATTGGTATTGAGGATTTTTAATTAGTTAATTGTAGATATATTTTTGTGTATGTGGAACTGTTTTAAAATAATAATTTTAACATATTCTATTAATATCATGTTTGATCTATTTTACACGTTTATTTTTAACACGAAAAACATTGTTATATTGTAATGGTTTTGCGTAAGGGTAAAATGTATACGAAATGACTGTACTGAGCATGCTGTGGCTATTACTCTTGCATTTAAATTTATTTATTAAAATAATAGCATGTTTTAAGTTTCTATACACAATCAGTAATACAGCAAAACACTACAAGGTGAGGTGCGCCACAAGTTACGAGTGGCAGCTTATAAACAGTACACCACCCGACACCCACATGTATATCATAATATGCAGCCTTTATGGAGCAAAAGCTGTCTATTTAGGCTCCAATAGACCATGTTGCCTAACCTACGCTTCTCGCAAGTCTGTTTCAATGTTTCATTATACCACGCCAAGCAGTGTAATAATTGGTTCTCTGTGGCTAAACTGTGGAGGAAAGTGGGTCGCAGTCGCCGGCTGCAGAAATTCTGTATACCACTCACTTCTGCACCCACATGCGTGACATCCTGTATACTGTTTGTAGGCCTATTAGCCACCCTCCCTGCTGCTGTCAATCATCCCTCATCCTTTCTTACATCGCCCTTCCATTTCATGTGGGGGGAAATTAATACTTGAAAGTTGAAACTGAGCTATTTACAAAATACAAAGGTCTTCGACGGACAAATAATATTAGTTTTACGTTTTCCCAATATTGGCAAATCGAATCAAATTTTAAATATGCACACTATTCATATATTCAATCATGCCCACGCATTATTAATAGTTTATTACCGACTACAATGTTATAAGAAATACAGATTGATCGATTTAAAAACTAAACAAATATTTACCAAACAATGCAAGGAAGTTAAAAAAAATCAAGTACGTAAACTAAGGTTTTTAGAACAACTGTGCATATCAATTGTTGTATGCATAAATGTTGTACAAACGAATCTTTCCGAGTACATTAGTATGAAGATTAGCCTAGCTACTAGTCGATAGTTATAAATGTGAAATGTACATATTATGATTATTATTTGCCTGAAGTCACGAAGGAAAACTCATTGACATTATTTTTAAGATAATGTTATGAATGATCCAAGATACCATTCTCAAAAGAAAATATACACTCGAGATTAATATTATACCCATGTTTGATTTTATCTCATACAAGCTATAGCATGTATGGCGACTACTTATACATTTCAAAGATAAGATAAAGTTGAGTATGACTGAGACATAATAACACATGGGCTAATGTCCTCACAAGAATTGGTCTACATTACTTGCGAAACAATTCGAGTGCTGTGCTGCAAATGTTGGTAAATCAAGGTTGGGACGAAACTCGAGAAAAATATTCAAGTAAGGACGGTCTAACATATGAAGGTGTACGGTTTGAATTTCAACTGATGAAAATACAGGATATTAATTTCGGTGACCAATTGGAAATCGGGACGTGGGTTTTTTATTAAAGAACATGTTTTTAAAATATCCACTTCCCATCCGTAAATATACCCTCAACATGGGTGCAATCTAGCAAAAAACCCATCAAAGTCCATTGTGTGACGTGGGTAGACATATTTCCAGGAATACTAGTATAGGTGACCAAATGGGGGGAGGTATGGAATGACAATTGATTGTTCAATGATTAATTCTCTAATAAAGAGAAGTATAATCACGTATGAGCAGAATTTTAACTGTGTGTATTGCATTCTACGTGAGGAGAAGCATTGGAGCATGAATAAACAAGAAATATGGTAGTAAGTCATAGATTATTACTACTGCATTTAATTAAAACGATACTAACAGTACGAATATTGAATATTGAAGAAACTAACATAACCTTTTTTTTATATTTTCTGAATATGTTTTTTAATTCACCAGGATTAATTTGATATATTAACATATCCTGTAATGTGGATGTGATTAATCCTAGATCATGTGAGAGCTCGTATTATTTTATAAATCACAATCACGTTAGTTTTGCTGTAAGTTCGAAAACCTCCACTCTTTGGATTGAAAAGCTAATGTTTTGTATGTAGTGTTTTTTTGTATTAAGTATGGAGTTGAATTTGCAAATGTTTAACATGGCCCGAGTGGTATGAATCTTGAGTCTACGATTTTATTTATGACAGGCCTTTGTTTATATTTTTATGGTATTAATGCCTATAATTATTTAAATTTGTGTTTTCCATTTTATTCACCATTAAGTTTTATTACGTTATATTAATTGAATAACCTTCATCGTCAACCGTATGTTATCAAACATTAACACAACTCGCCACCATCTGCCACTCACTCACATCCTCATTCACACTCACATTTCGACATAGAATATACACATCTATCGACCAAGCTAAAAACTATGCGTTTAATTACATGTGTTTACATAGCTAATTTTGGTGTTTTTTTGTGATTCAAAATCGAGGGTATGTTTAGTTTTTCTTCAATAATCCAAATTAAATTCGATAAAAGTTACAAAACAACGAAATTGGCGAGTTTTTAAATTTCTTATGTAGCCAATTACCATTATCTTGACGGGCCATCTCTGTGGAATGTCAAAGTCGTTCGCTCCCTGTCGAGTAGCCGAGCCGCATGGGGGGGGGAAGAGCGCGGCGGAGAAGTTTACTTTCCTCGGCGCAACCTTCCCTTGACACCGACTTAGACATTTTTAGTAAATCAAGTTTGGACGAAACTCGAGAAAAAATATATCAAGTGAAGGACGGAATTCGTAAACCAATATTGAAGGTTGTTCGGTGGTCTTGTAAAATATTTCCCTGATGAAAATACAGGACCCTCTTTTTTCGGTGACCGTTGTTAGAATCGGGGACGTGGGGATATTTTATTACAAAGAAGCCATGTTTTTTTAAAAAAGATCATCCCTTCCCCTTCGTAATGTTGACCACTCAAGCATGGGTGCTACTAATCCCTCAAAGTAGCCATTGTGTGAGGTGAGAGACATATTTCCAGGAATCACTGTATAGGTGAGACCAACATGGGGTGAGGAGGGATTGACAGATTGATTGTTCAATGATTAATTCTCTTCAATAAAGAATAAGTATAATCACTATGAACGTAAACACTAAACCGTTCCATGTGTGTACGTGCATTCTACGTCGTAAGGAGAAGCATTCTGAGCATGAATAAACAAGAAATATGGTAGTATAGTGTCATTCATGATTATTACCTTCTGCATTTTAATTATAAACGTGAATTATAGTGACGACGATACCTGATATGAGTAACAAACTATCATAATTCATAACAAACGTTTTACACTCAAGTTATTTTACTATTATAAGCCTACCTGGGAGTGGGAGTGGATCCCCTATGATACAATACGTGAGTAGACTTCGTATTATGTTTTATATAATCACATTCACGTTTAGTTTTGCTTGTAAGTCGAAACACCTCCACTCCGCTGGAGATTGAAAAGCTCAATGTTTTCTGTATAAGTTGTGTCTCTTTTTGTTATTAGTATGCAGAGTTTAACATTTGCAAATTGGTTTTATTACAAACTGTTACGGCTAGTCGAGTGAGTGGAGTGGACATTGCCCGAGGTGAGCGCGATCGGAAACTCGTCCGTCCGTTCGTCCTTGCATTCTTTCAGACTATGGATTCACCATTGATTTATTCTTGAGTTTCTTTTTCCACCATTTTTAGTTTCGCCGTTTTAAAATTCTGATCTCCTTCCTTCTTGTTCCTAATTCCTCTCGCCCAGTTGGTTCCGAACAACGGGGGGTAAAGTTAGCGAACAGAACATCTGAATGAAAAAGACTGATGCCTTTGTTTGGTAACAAATGACATGCTTGCAGTTGCAGAGAGCAAAACAATTTCAACTCGACAAGAATACAGCCACAATACACTCGCATCGAATCTTGTGGGAACACTTCGTCTTGAACTTCAGATAAATCAAGAGGAAAAGCATTGTGAACAAATCGACACAACATGGGGTGGTGTATTATAAAGTTGTCACTCATAATATATGACAGGGCATAAATGTGTAAAAGTGGTGTTATTTATGTTCGTGTGTTTACATCAACACTCCTTACATTATAGACAAAGTGAACTGTTCTGTTCCCCAACCCAAGATAACACGAGTTTCGATTTTCAACTTTCAACGAAACAATGGAGAATGATAACAAACCCTTGGCTGAACTGAAAATTTTGTACCGTCTGATAAAACAAATTGTACAACGCAAATAACTATAGAAATTATTATCCCTTTTATAATTATTAAGCTGTAGATAAATGTGTGTGTAGAAAAAAATTAAACAAAAACTGCTGCTCAAAATTTGATTTTGATTGATTATGATGATTTTAGATAACTTGAGTGAGGGGATTTGAATACAATTATTGATTCTGACGTTATGTCCCTCCCGTCACAAAACTTTTTAGATAAGTTATTTGCTATTTTTTGTCCTTCTTTCACTCTGTAACTTTTCAGTCATCTTTAGTGCATTCTTTTTTTAAAATGGTAATTCAGTCAACCAAAAGTAATAATAATGTTTCAATCACAAATATAAACTCCCAGTAAATTTGAGAGATTTAAAAAATGCTAGGCCATCTATTATTTTATGGAGAATTCTTGCAATACAAAACATACAAGTCATATTATTCAATTTTCCCCCAGCAAGCAAAGAAAATCAATTATATCTGCACCTATAATCCCCCCATCCATGCAATATCAGCAGCCAAAGCAGTTCCCTCCCTGTGGCCTGTATAATAGTATATATAAGTAGGCCTATAGGCTCACCCCAAGGCTCTGAGTCTAGACCTTCTAACTTCTATTCAATTCCAAATTAAATGGGATATG
Source organism: Sweltsa coloradensis (assembly GCA_024449915.1). Taxonomy (NCBI): domain Eukaryota; kingdom Metazoa; phylum Arthropoda; class Insecta; order Plecoptera; family Chloroperlidae; genus Sweltsa; species Sweltsa coloradensis. The sequence continues at coordinate 1,734,393 of JAMZAV010000087.1, forward strand.
GATGACAATGGGGACCTGCTGGCAAAAGAGAAGAGAACTTGAAGTATTTCTTTCAAGTATTATCTTTCATTATTTATAAAGTGGTTCTGACTTCTGATAGCGTTCAATAAGATATATGCCTTGGTATCGGAGATCGCAGAAGAATAATAACAATACTTGTTGCACTAATTGAATCTCGAGTGTGATATAGTTTTTTTTGTGTGTTTTCTAGTACATGCATGACTTGACTTATTTATTATCATCACCATTGATAAAATTAGACAATTCTGAACTCTGGAGTATGAAAGAGGTACACGTCAAATTATTTAATTACACTATTTTAGCTTCGATTAAGCAATGATTGAACACGTGTCCTTGCTTACATATTATACTGTTGTCAATTTGTGAATGTGGAGGGGGAATAAGGTCATCCGCCAGCATACAATATGAAATTGAAGGATACTTATAAAATAATGAAATAATTTTATAGGGGAACGAATCTCCCCAATAAGCATAACTTTTCTGTTGTCTATCCGTCAATATGCGAGTGTGTCACCTCTCATACTAAAAGCAGAACATTGACATCCGATTGACATGCGTTTTAGGTTGATCACGCAGAAAGCTAGGTTTTGGTGAACCTTGGGGTCAAGGGGAAGTGGAGGGGAGGGGCGGGGGGAGGCGATCATTTTGAAAATGGTAATTGTATCGTACCCGGCACCTCCACCAAATATTTTATTTGAGTGTTTTCTTCGACAACTTGTTGATAAAGTAGATTCGCTCCCTATTTTGTGCACTTCCGAACCCGTGTTGGGTGGAAACCAAGCAAGACAAAAGTAAGAAAGGTAGAAGTTTGAGTTTTAAATTAATCAAATCCAATTTTTCCACGATTATATATTTATCTCAATGACCCGACTGCAAATTGGAGGGTTGAATGCTAAAATAGAAACCAGAGGGGGGGAGGTCTAGCCCCAACTATCTCTACGCCGACCTAAGGAGTAAGGACGCCACTGCCTTCTTCAAGGAATCAACCCAACAGCTGTCGTTGATCCTTCTTCAGACCTCCGGAAGCTAATCCTGCCCCCCCAGCGATGTAATGGATCTAGCCCAGCGACTCTGTATGTGTATGTCTTCTCTAATTCCCCCCACAGCCCCCACTAAAGCTCTACAACACCCTTCCAGATTGGTTTACCACCTTTCATCGCTCGGCCGCTTGCGAACAACAGCATGGCACAATCAGAATAACAACAACATTGTACATTCATGCGTCGGTGCGTGTATGCGTGCTGGCAGAGAAACGCAAGCGAATACAAACACAATTTGCAATAATCAATCTGTAAATCATAATAATTTTATAAACTCTGACATTTTGAGAGTTTGTTGTTTTGTGATTTGAATGGGTAATGGTTCATGGTAATGTAACAAAAATACTCAAAAGTCAATAATCGTTGTCATCTTTTAAATGTTGGTAAAAAATAAAAATATAAATTAGGCAAAGGTTATAGAATGGCACCACAGGTGTTTACAATTTTGTATACGGAAGCGGAAATATAGGACTCTACAGTAACACTTGTCAAGAAAAAAAACAAAAAAATATGTTTTTGGATATTCTTTAAAAGTCCAAAATTGACCGACTACATTCGTGCATTTTTCCTCATGGATAATAAACATAAAATATTGAAAATCTAGTACTGTAGGGCTGTCTATGTATGCTTTGTAAACAACTGAAAAATTTCATGTACATCGGATTCATCTTGGCCGAGCGAATAGCTATGTGCCAAATTGGTTTCTGTAGTTACTAGTTTTTATCGAAAATGATAGAATAACTTGATTATACTGGATCAAGTTGATGTTCGGAGGCGCGTGCATAAACCAGCTGAAATGTTGCTATTTAGGATCAAAAAATGATTTATGTAGTCTCTGGGGAAAACGATATTCGTGAACTATTTTGCTATAATTTTTTCCCCTAAATTAAAATATTTTTATATATATATATAAATTATTTTTTTATATTTTGTAAATATATTTCCAAAAAAAATGCTCTATGGAGAAATACTACGTGAAAATAATTGATCAATAACTCAACTGTCAATTAGCTGCAGGTTTAATACACGCGATTTCTATTTTCTTATTTTCATGAACATTTCGCGAAATGTGTCACGAAAGCGAAACACGAACCAAGAAATTGGAAGATGCATGTTGCTCAACTCCCCCTTGTAAAAATGTTCATTTTATCTAAAGTGATTTTGAAACAAACCACGCTGAAAACGGTTTCTTCCAAAACACTAAATTCCATATATCAAGCCGCCTGTGTGAGGGGATATGTTTTGGGGCTCAAAGCTTCTCCCCCGTTGTCACCCGTGTCTAGCTGGCTTCCCTGCTGCAATCGTAAATACACTTTTGAAAGGCCGTAAAGAATGCGATATTAAATAAAGGATTTATGATCGAGATCGTTTTATCAATTGCAAGATTTTTGGTCTACCCACCTACCTGACCAGCTGCCAGTACATTGCTAAATATTACCAAATTTAGTTTTAGAGGTTGTTTGTGGAACTTTCGATTGATTTAGAGTGTTACTGACCATTTTCATTTTTGGCTAATGAATGCTAAAATAAGGTGAATGCAAAATAAATAATTTTTGCTAATAAACACACATTTTCACAAAACACCCAAATATAGCACATATTTTTAACAATACCTAAAAATGAACACTTTAGTTTTGACTATTTGAAGGCAAACATTTTGGAGCAAATCAGATTGATGTACAATTGTTGTGTATAGCTATTCTATTAAAAAAAGTTGTGTTTAGGTCCATTTGTGAATGAATACTAATTTAGTGGAAATAAATGTAAAAAAAAAAAAATCACGACGTCTGAAATTTATGCTATAATATTCTGGAGAAAGGAGAACCATTGTATAAGCCTATCAGTTTGCGGTCATAATCATGCATTGCAAAGTAGGACAACCCTTAATCAATCGGGGATGTAACAAAAGTGTACATCAGCGTAACCGATGTGCCCTTTCACAACTTATTTTCCTTGGGTGGCGCAAAGCCAGCCAGGTTAATATTTCTTGTTTACTGTTCATGATTCTCATAGTTCCCCTGCCCTTCAACACCGTAACAACTAAGCTTTGTTCGGAGGTTAAAACAGAAGCAAATAGCTGTCCGTCCGACGAGACCCTTCACTTCACAACGAGGTGTACTGTATTCTATTCTATGCGGTATACGTGTTTGCCAACGTGTCGTCTACGTGGTGAGTTATATCGATCTGAGATCATCGATTCACTCACGTACGAGAGCTGCTGTCGCCGTCTCGAGTAATTCGATGCGCTATGTGAATCTTCTTGTCGACTCTTATACCAACACTCGATCTTCACAGACTATATAGTCTTGCTGAGCCCTGTCAATTAACACTCAATCCATGACTTTTAATAATAGACCCGGTATAAAGTTATAATATTATATACATTTCGGGATATTTCTTTGATTTATTTCCTATATTTTTTTAAATTCTACCAAAAAGTTGGAAAAAAGGCATGTTGTTGCCAAACTGAGTTACGCGTATAGGCAAAGGTGGTAGTTAGGCACAACCGCACAACTACTTTAATAAGTAAATGTCCCATCCCCACGTAAAGTATACTGTAAGTTAACTCAATTTGACATTTTTACTCATATTTTCCATTTCATTCATTCACATGCCCTTCCCTTATTCATACTCGGCACTTATGTCACACTCTTGTTTGCATGTGACAATAATTAGGGATGTGAAAACGTTCGAAATTTAAAAAAGTTCAAACCAAGCTCGATTAAAAATAGTATTACAAAATTTGTATGGGTGGGTCTGGCAGGAAGAGTATTTGGGGGGCTAACCCGATAAAGTCACAAAAAGGTTCTCGAAATTCCAAGTAGAAATTACAAAAATTAAATCGGATTGTGTAAGGGTCGGTCCAGAAGTTATACATACTTTCTTGGTGGAGGTGCCGGTTCAGACTTATCACTATTTTGCCTACTAAGATTGTTTGATATCGGTTCAGGATTATACCCTGGGGACGGCTTGATCAAATTAGTGAATATATAGCTGACTATAATATACCTTGTTGTTTTGTTTAGAAAAAGCATCTGGGACGTTACTGAGACTCAGCCACATCAGCAAAAATAACAAAACAATGTAATATGTTTCTCTAGTGAACTTTTCAAGATGGTATAAACTTAAACATAATTATGTGGATGCAGAAGAGTCACAAAGTATCCTCAGAAAATTCCACTCATGCACAAGTCCTAATGATTTTATCGGATTTAAATGAAACTCTTTTTATGCGTTAGAGAACACATATTTTGTTAATTATTGAAATTTGTGTCGAAGCACTCAATATCCAGCCAGACATAATCATCATTGCAGTGGATGAGATATTCGTGATCTATCTATGCTGATTATGTAAAAGCTAGCTAGAGCCTATAGCCCTACAGCTCATAACTGCAAAAGTAATGTAGTAATCAGTTTTAGTTTTTTAAGTTTATATAAAATGCTAATCGGTCATGCAAGAGAGACGTTGTCTTTGTTACGTATCTGCTTCATGCAGAAGGTCCAGTATTCCGCTAATCAAAGTTTTTTAACTTCTGATTTGACTTAAGTCATCATTTTGTCTTAAGTTTTAAACGTGATTTGACGTAGCAGAGCATATATTTAGTTTCGAATCGCTTTCTGTTGACGAAGCACTGGCATCAATATCCAGCCAGACCATAAATCATCATTGCAGTTGGGATGAGATTGAATTGCGTGCCTGCATAGCTCATGATGAATTTGTGAAATGATTAAGCACTAAGCCAGTGCTATAGGCCATGGTCAACTCAAATAAAATTTAGTTAGGCTATACACTTTATTTATTTTAGAGTATCTATAAAATGCGTTAATTCGGGTTTCATCAAAGAGATGGACGGTATAGACCGAATAGATAGACAAAGTTACAAATGTGGATAGTGCAGGGATTCAAATACAAAATGACGGACGGACAACAATAACCATGCATTTAAAGTCATAGCTTCGCTCCCATTATATGTATTAGGCACTTTAATTAAAAATGTGTGATCATCGCAGTTGCCACGGCTAGTCTGTAGAATGAAAAGTATACAAAATAAGGATAGCCTATATACTTTTCGGGATACTGCATTTTTTTGGGGAGAAGCTCCCAAACGCGAATTACTTAATTATATGTCTGTCCGTCAGGGCGTTTGACAGATCTCACGATAAATAACCGAACATTACCTCCGTTTAGTACGCGTTTTAATTGTAGGTAATACATAACGTTTTATGGGGGTGGAGCTGTCCCACCTAAGTACTATACCGACCCGGCACCTCCACCAATAATCGGCAAGCTTTGCTATCGATTTGACTATACTTCCGTATACATGTGTGATTCCTGCACTAAATCTTTAAAATATGTTGATATAAACCTGGACATGACATTTAACATGAAATAGATACACAAATTTTAAAATTACCTAGAGCAATACAAGGTTTAAACTGCAACGCATTCACGCACTGCGTGATCATCCGCTGCCTCCACGGACGCGAAGTTTTTTATATCTAAAATATGTACTGCAAATAATTTAAATTTACACAGCACTATAGCTTGCAGTAAATATGGTTATACCTACACACATGTTTTTTGAAATTATATTTATTTTAAAAAAAATTACATTAATTATTTGTGAATAGGCTAGGATCATAGAAATAAAACTATTCTGGGATTTGTCCACGTAAAACAAACTCAATTTTCTAATATACTGAGTACTAACATATACACGTGCACGAACATTTAACTACAACTTATTATCACATTGGATTAGCCTAATCAGGTATCCTATGATCCTAATGGATAAATCAAATCACCAAAAGAATAATATGGCTAATAAATTTAATTGGAATGAATATAGGCCTTTTTTAATTTACATTTTTTAAAGACCGATTATAGGTTTGTACGGTGTATAAGAATCACATTATTTTACAATGGATTGTTGTGACATACTTGAATTAATTTCTTGTGATTTTAAACTACAATTTTTTTATTTTTTTTATTTGATGATTTTCTATATTTCGATTTATTATGTGCATTTCATATCGTGTTCATTTATTGAAGTCGGTGAATTATGCACCGCCATGGTCTCCCGGTCTTCTGTTAGTAAGGGTTGATATTGATAAATATTGCAAACAAAGAAGTCACCCTCAACAGCTTATCTCCAGATGTTCATAATTGCAAAATGAAATTATAATTTAATAATCTACTGTGAGTGCACCCCCTATCCCCACAGTACAATAGCTGACAATTCTTTAGGTAGTAATTAATAACTGTGACACTTTACTTTGATTGTCTTCAGTAGCTGTTCATTTTGCAATCTGCAATGTAAAAAACAAGGTTTGGAATTTAAGCCATTCCTGTGGGCTCTGGTTGGTATCATTCGCGTCAACTGATGAGCGAGGGGAAATCATCTTTCTTTCTGCGCTGCCCGTCTGTTGAGTTGCCGATTTGACGAGGGAGTCTAAACCCAAATACGAAATAATTTCCAGTTTTCTGAATTTAAAAAAACTAACACGTTGTTCCAGCGTTTAGTTTTTATAGGAACACCCGGTGAAAATTGTCATTGCTTTCAACCTTCGCATTCCTCTGACAACCTTTCTGTTTGTACCGCCTCCGTCTGCTATTTGTTGATGCGTGTATCGGAGGAATCCAAATTCGGATATAATGAGACGTACAAAGACTTGGCGAGGTATAACAACTAACATGAACTTCTACATTCTAGAATATAGAATAACGAACAGTTTTGTTTCACTGAGTATCAAGACTTGCGTATTTTGTCATTTGTGTAAAATAGCATGTCGTCATTTGTATAACATCGCGAAATAGATCAATACCCCTTTTCTAAGCGATGATATAAAAGTTGCATCATAACTTTGTAAAGAACGAAAACTCCCACTTAATTTTAGTACGTGATCGCGCAAAATTTGATGCAATCAGTTTTCTAATGACCCTCCGCTAGTCCCCCCCCCCCAATCCTCTCTCGACGGGCGCTAACGTAACTTATTATGCAGCTCATTCTGCCCAAATTCAATAACAGCCCCCCCCCCCTCCCTCTCACCCCACATAGTGTCTGCTCGCAAAGTCTGCGTTGAGCTCTTGTGATAATCTGATTTAGTTCTCTTTGAGAGATTGAATAGGGTCCAGATCTGTGCATCCCCCCCATCCCCCCCCCCCTAACCTCGTTGTCCGAATCACACAGACGCCCCAGCAGACAGAATGTCGCGCATAAAGTACTGCTACTTCCACGTTCATATGGGCGCTGAAGTAGAAATCTATTCATAGCATGACAAGATGATTGAACAGGAGTGCTCAAGAAAAGGAGAGAGCGAAAGAGAGACAAGAACGAGAGAGAAGAAAAAATCGTGAGAGGGTTGTCCCTCAAAATACTTTCATAAAAGCCAGTTTAGGACGCTTATATAAAGACGAGCATTCATAAATTTCGAACTGGTCATGTTTAGAAAAACTTGTATATATTTTGTTTTGCTTCGTCTACGAAGGTGAACATAATGGAATGAAATTTTCACCACCCAAAGTTTAGGGGCTGCGGAGAAGATCTTGTAATTTTCAAGTTTCTACTTCTCAGTGAAAGCAGAAGATTGGGCTTTCAAATTGAGGGTGTAAAGGTAGTATAATTATAAAGGTTTCTCAACCGACGAACGAACGAAGGAACGCACCGTTGCCGCAGGGGTTGCGTGCTGTTTAGAATGTATGTTTGGCAGCACCCCTGTGGGCCTCCCGCCCTCTCTGGTCATTAAGAGACCCCAAGGATCGAAGGAGAGCGAGAGAGCGAGAGAGAGAGAATGAGCGAGAGGGGGAACAGCGCTGGGGCCCTAATACTATCCACGTGGAGTAGAAGTCAGCCTGTCACTTTCCTCTAGCCAACCAATCACAAAGGTTTATAATACAAGTTGGCTCCGCCTTTTATTAGAAGTAAAAAAAGGTAATAAAAACTTTTCTAGTGTTCGTTTACTGGTCTGCTAGACTAGCCCGCAAGGCAAAACTCCAAATGTCTTGGGATTCTCGTCGAGAAGAGAGGAGAGGAGAGGCAGTCAGAAGTTGTATAAAGACTTCACTCAGAGTAGGCTTACTCGGTGCTGGGTAGGCCGCATGGGCGAGAGACAGAGAGGGCTGAATTGAGGTGATTCGAGCGAATCGAATTGTCTATAGCTTAACAGAACTCGCATTAAACTCGCCATCACGAATAACAAGCCTATAAAGGCGCGAGGTTGCTGAAGGATGGATTCATGGTTGTCGTCAGACGACAGAACTTTGTCAACCTGCTAAAACTAGGTGCGTCGGTTACCTCTAATAGTAATAGAAGGGTGTGGTGGTATACCTGGCGAAATTTGCGGGAAATAATAAAATACTCCATCATAAATATGTAATAATAATACCATGGCAATTATCTTTATTAAGCATACATATCAATTTCGTAAGAGGTTTCTGTAGTCGTCATTGAAGAGAGCTACAGCAACAAAAACTAATTCTAAATCTAAACTGTTGATAACATACACGCAACATTCATGGATATACACGCACACGCACACGCACTCCTATTTTGTTGGAAGTGTTGAATAGTTATTTTGAAAGAAGTTCGTAAATATAGGTATTTAGTTGATCTTGGTGAATCCTGCTCATGGAATAGCCGAATTCGAAATTAGTAACTCAAGCACATTTCTCTACAAACGAAGAAGGTCCTGTACTAACTTGGCCTCTGAAACTTGGCAAAGGGGAGTTAGTTGATCGATACAGTTGAGGGAGGGTTGAGGGCAAGTCTCAAGTTGTAGTTTCAGTTCAGCCTATTGATACTGGTTGAGATGAGATGGAGGACCGCAAGAAACCATCTCGTGGCTTTCATCTCAACTCAACTCGACCCTCTCTCTCTCCCACCCCTCCCACCCTTAGATAATCGAGGATATAACGTGATTATTCTGAGATGGATGCAACATTTGTGTTCGCTATTGTACCTACTTGATTATTACACCTCAACGCAACACAGTTCTCTGTAATACTTAGTTGCTTCATTGCTGTGTTCAACTTCAACTTCGCCTATAAAAATATTTGTGTTTTTCTTTTGGATTGAGGTACATTTTCCTTCATCAAGCGTCTCAAACAATTCCATTTCTATGACAGTCGTGCGATGCGGAATGTAGCAATGACTGTTTGTCAAATGTGAGCAATGAAAAGGTCCTGGAAGGTTCACATAATTTACAGAATGGGCTGGGCTGAATACTTGGGATGGGGTGATCAACTGAAGCAGTGGTTATCAAATTATCCAGTATCTTATACAGAATAGTAAAAATGGAGGAATATTGAATACAGTCATATGAAGAGATTTACAATTTAATTGGTGTACCTTTGCACAGATGTTTTATTTTATTTTATTTTATTTATTTATTTAACGTCTATCCTATTCAGTTATAAAAACTGATTTACAAAAGGAGGACAACTAAATAAATCTAATTACATAGATGCAGAAACAACAATAAAAATATTGTTAGAGAATAATGTAAACATTAGACACAACTCAAACATCTACTTCTATTTCTCATGTGTTGTATTCAAAGTCTTCTAGGCTTACATGATTTTATTCGAAACAAAATGCAATAATTCACCTCTTATAGTGCACAAACGTATAGCATGAAAAATGTCAAATAGAGCAGCTTACAATACAATACGTTGGTTTGTCTTGTTGTCGTGCAATACATCATAAACTTACATATTACGTATATATTTTTATTCTATTCAGTGATATTGCATTGCATTCAAACTCTAACTTATTCTTAGAAGAAATGGGCCAATAAAACAAATTGAAGTTTCTTGCTTGGAAAAATTCTTTTCTTCAGATTTCTCTCTCTCTAGCTTTATATTCTCAATCCATTCCTCATTTTCCTTTTTCTTATAAGGTACGACATTCTTTACCCCCGTCCCCTGAATGCCAGCAACCCCATCACATCTATATTTCTCCCCTACAAACTCTTACTTACTTACTAGATCTACTGCTAAAATTGGAAAGTTCCGAATTCCATAATATTCAAGAAAGAAGAAGAAGAAGTCCTCTCCAGAGAGAAAAAAAGTCCAGGAAAAGCCGTAGAGAAAGAAAACTAAAGAGTCAGACCAGCAAAGTCTTCAGTCCCCGTTTCCACCCGTCAGATGAATGTCCCCCCTCCCCACCTACCCTCTTTCCCCTATCTCCCTCGAGGAAAAGTGTAAGGGATGAAATAAGATCGAAGCTATTTCTTGGGGTTGAGCCCATGCCTTACAAATGATGGCTGTCACGTTGTATATCAAACCACACATGAAAATGATAATAGACTGCTGCAGTCTAACCCTTCCTTCTCTTCTGGAGGGATAGTTATTTGAAAGACAAACCCACCTTATGTTTCACATTATGATGATGGCTTCTAAAGAAAATGCCAATCAAGATTTAAGATTAAGTTTTGAACATTGACTCAGTATAAAACAGGCGAAAAGTGTTATCTGCTATTGGGAAAATGAGATACATTGAGAGTGCTTGAGAGAATACGTGGTTGTGTGCAAGTGTTTCCCGAGTGGGGTGTGTGAAATTTACTGAACACATTTTATCGGCTATTCGGGATTTTGTATAATATTTTTCGCTATTTTTTTTATTTTCTATATCAATAATGTGATTATAATTTATAATAACATAAACCACAACTACGAAAACAACAGTAACAACAATATCAACAAAAGCAAACAACCCACACAAGCTATAACGTTGAGATAATACCAATATTATTTGTAGAAGGCCTAGAGATACTTAAAATATAATAATTAATTAATTAATTGATATGGTATATTCTAGGCGAAACGTACTCATATATAAAGCGTATACGTCTATAGTTTGTGTTTTGCAACCTGGCTCCTCCACCAAAACTCTGCGATGGACCGCGATGGTTTTGAAACGTATCTTTCGTACCTATGTATCTTAGAAGAAATTACACATTTTTCTTCAATTTGCGGTTTTTAAGCGCGTGAATTATTTTTACATGGCAAAATGTATTTTTTTACAAAATTGTTTTTGTTTTTCACTCAATTATTTACATGTTTGTAATGATATGAAGTTGTTTTGCGGAAAGTCAGGGTAGATATGTAACTGTAATATGTCTACCGTTGGAGGCAAAGCCGTCAAGTGCGGCGCGATCTATAACACACAAATGACGTTTTGAAGTCGTAAGTTAGTGGAAGTCGCCTGCAAAGCACATCCACCATATAGCTGTATTCGCTTGCAGTTGCCAATGTTATTAAATAATATTTTTAGAAAATGCAACTTGTCTTTTTAAAATATAAATATACTTATGCTCCACAAAAGAAGGCAAATGTATAACAAATGCAGGTATTGTTTATAATTTATAGTACATACATAATAATAAAATAAAAAAGAAAATTGCATTAAAATAATTAAAATTGTATTAACATAATTTGCATTGTAATTTTTAAATTTGAATTTCTAATTGAAGATCACGAATTTATTTTGTTGCAATATGAATGTCTAGTATTTAGCCTATACTTATTAAATAAGCAAATTGGATATTTCTCTTAAACAATCTATTCACTATATACTTTATTCGCCATTCAAACACTGACCATTCATTAAAGGAACGCATTAAATAGCCGAATGGTTTCGCCTAATAATGCTGTTTATTTAGTACATGGCTATTTGCTTGAACATAACAATTAGTAGAGGCGAGAGGAGAGTGAGTTGAAGAACGTGTTTCGAGACCATGCAACACCCACTTTCCTAGCGCTTTAGAAGACAAAGAGATAGCGCTCAGCTCGGAGCTTGAGGCTTGGGAGTCCGTCGAAGAATCTTGATTCGCTACGCACGGGAGCGTTGAAAATTACCCCCCCCCCCCTACTTTCCGCTCTTCACCAACGGAGTTAACTTAACCGAAAAGTAGACGAATAAAAATGTGAAAAACGTAGCTTTAGAAAAAGTTAAAAGAATTATATCAACCGAACTGTGAAATAAATTCTTTATAAATGGTCTAATTTTATTCCCGCTCTTTCATTAGAATTTGCGTGAAAAGAGTATGAAAACGCCAAACCTAGGTAGTAGCATGGTACGAAAAAATATATATAAAAAAGTTTTTTAGCATAATTAAAATTAATTTTAATTAGAGGTGATGTTGTCTATGCAAAGAAGCAGTCATGCGTATATATACGATGCTCCTTCCTTTTCTCATGTTCCTTCCTCGCTTCATGATATTAATTAGTGGATACGTCTTGGTAAAGTCTTTTATATTCTTACAATTAGTCATGTTTATATTATAATCACCTCGCGAACACACAATTCGTAGCTAAGATGTTAACAATGTGTAAGCCCACAGAGCCAAACAAGAAACAACACGCCACCACACAACGTGTTGCATGCACATAGCAAAAACAATTTAATTAGTGGCAATATCCTCAACTTCGTAAATAAAATGTGGATTGAACACTGAACAGGTCACGACAATTGAGTTACATACAAATGTCTTTACATTTATGTGACGGACAGTGCGACTCTGATTTTGGGAAGTCCCGGGTTCAAATCCCATCGAGACCGGCGATTCTGATTGAAGGTTTATTTCGAGGTTTTCCTCGCGAATGCAAGGGAATGATTCCCTCTGACATCCCATCCCATTCACAATCCTATCCGCAACAGACACCTGAACTCCTGAAGAGGGGCATGAGTTTGCACCCTAGGAAATGGGCATGCTTCCCACGAAAAATTATATTATTACATTTATGCAGATGGATACAGGAATATGTTATTAATCTTAAAATTTGCACTGCATTATGTTAATTACATTTTATGTATTAATGAAATGTTATACATTTAAATGCGTAGGAGCGTGCATGAGTTTGGTAGAAGGATGTATTTTGCTTCGTTGTAAATTCACAATAACCGATCAATTTAAAAACTGTGAATAACATTGCAAAGATTTGCCGACACATTCGCGATTTCAATTTTGTTGTACACACTAAATTAAACCAACCTTAGCTTACATCACTTAATTCTTTGTAATGAAACCTAAAACGGTTGGTAAAACCTATAGTTACATTTTATGTTATTAACATTAAATCATTATTTAACCGCGTTACTAACTGCCTAGCACCATTTTAGCCTTGCATTTATATGCACATAAAAAACAAGGGGCGCAGCAAAAGCTAATACTTATTAGTTATTAGGTAGGCCGCGATCAAGTTTTAACAGGCGCACACATCGCTATAAAAACGCCTTTGTGTTCACTGTATCCTGAGACCGCTCAGGTAAGCCATACGTAATAGGTAATAGGTATTTTAAGTATCTAAAGTATGAGAAACCTTTTTAAAGACATTTTTTGTGACTTGTCAAAAATCACGTATTCTAAGTACACTCGTTGACGAAACAAGACTCGTTTAGACGTCATGCCCGTTTCGGTACTCGCAGACTAAGGCATCCAACGTTCAAACCTAATCGACTATCAATCTATATTGGTCGTAATGGGTATTGGCCTGATCGGTGTACTAAATTGTTTTATGTTTTGGCTTCTTGGTAGAATACTTAGCCAAGTCGCCACTATAAACTTCACATGGTTGTACTCCTCCGTCTCTTTCTATCTGTGTTCTCTATTCGCCCGAAATCCTTAAAGTTTTTTATAGTACCTTTTCACAGCAGAGCATGTTTTCTATGGAGCAACGAAACGTGATCAGCTTGCTAACATACATAGAGGAATCGACCCCCTCCCAAGTCGCTGGTAGCTATTATACAAGCTGGTCCTAGTCTCTAGATTTACCTGTCTGAATCCATCTAAGATCCGAACAACGAACATTAGGCCTACAAGAAAACTAAATGAGCAACACAGCTTAAGAAATGTGAGCTTAACTAAACTTGTCAAAATAAAACGGATTAAACATGTATAGTTTCACTCCTACTCAAGTTACGCATTAATACGATTTCCTTGAACGTACTTGGAAAAAATATATAATGCGATTAGTAACGTGTCATAAAATGTATAGCCGTTTACAACTATTAGCGATAGCGTTGAAATATTCGTACCATAATTTGTGGCTTTTGTACGATATTATTATTATGTTCTTTGAAAGGCGAGTTATGAAAAACGATGACAAAATATATCTTGTTTTGTTTGTTAATTCAGCCCAGGAATATTCATCGTTTGTCCCCCAAACTATTATGGTACGTGTATTGTTTACAAAATATATGTATATATAGAGGATTCTTACGCCAGGTGATCAGTGTGCTATCAATAAAGTTACGAAAACAATTCGTGTTTGGCGACTTATTTTGATGAAGAAAAGACCCCAAAGGAGAATGATTACTAGTCATACCTAGTAATGATTTAACTTTTCGCAAAGAATGTAGGGGCTTATGAAAATACGAAAATTTATTAGAAAAAGTTCAAGAAGTGATGCGAATTTGGAATCAGGATTGGAATGTTGAAACTAAAGTGGACTGTGGACTGGAGATAGAGGAAACTAATTCTCCCCCCCCCTCTCTCTCTCTCTCTCTCTCTCTCCACCGTGAATCGTGAAGGTGTTTTAGCAAAGTTGTTGTTGTTGTTGTTGTTGATGTCAGTCACTACATATTTAAATTCATTTTTATGACCGCTAAATCAATTCTCGCATGGTTAACATCCGCTTGTTTTTTTGTCAGTTGTAAAAATACTTGGAAGTTTGTCGACGAAATGCAAATCGAAAAGAAAAAAAGTTAAGTACGTATGATTATAATTCACAAAAAACATTATGAAGTCATTTTACTATAGATGAGAAGTCATTGGTTATTTAAATTAGCTATATACATAAATTAATTCAAGCCAAAAGTAATTAGCAATTAAAATCTGGTGCCGCTTTCCTGCCAGATTGAGACTTAACAACAGCACTTTCAACCGCAGATTATACCTTTCCTTTTTATCGGTATAAGTCAGGTGTCAAGGTGCATGGGTTGAAAACCGTGGGCTCAAATTGACCCTTCCAAGTGCAAAAGTCGCTTTCAGTTGAACCTATATCACGTGTGATGGCCTGAAAACAATCTCTAATTGTAATAATGAACATTTAAATTTTGCCAAATAAATGTGAATTAATTGACCACTTTGTTAAAAACTTGTATACGTTTCGGTTGGGTCTACAAAAAGATCGTTAATCTATCTTTGCAGTTCTGAGGAATTGGCGACTGATAAGAATACTACATTCATGAGATCACAAAATATGCTCCGAGTTACTATATGTTTTCATGACTTCATTTTTTAAAGTAGGTAATAATATAAAAGTATCTATTATTGTTACACATCAACGTATGGTGGTGTATTAAATGTACACATGTACATAGAAAAAATAATTAAAGCTATCTATAAAGCTGGACTAATTGTTACTTAGCATGAGAGACAGGCTATGGCAAACGATATATTATCAACTAATATCATTATGCATTGGCTTGGCTGGCTCTATATAATATTATATTTGTGTCGCTCCACGTAATTTAGTTGGTTGCAAAATATATAAAATAATAACAAAAAGTGTCAAGCAAGTGGAGAATTTATCTGTGTATGATCCATGACCAAGTGTACAATTTGAGATTTCCTAAAGAACCCTCTTTGAAACTTGCACGTATGCAATGAAATTTTCATTGAAGTGATGTTGCATTGTTAACAGTTAAAGTATTTCTATTATTATAATAATATAAACACAGTTATTTTTATTTTTACTATTCACATTCTTCTCTAGTGGATTGTATTTTTTCTCTCCCACTCATCACATTAGTATTCCTTGTTTTTATTTTTTTATAATTAGCTACTTTTTCTAGCAATGAAATGCAATGCAATGTGCAAGTACATTCCCATCTATAATTAACAATAGTTTACACATTCCTGTAGTGATTCAAGCAGAACACACAATGTAATACGTTCCTTTCGATCAAATATCGTTGTTGGTGGAGGTGCCGGGTATTTAAATATAAAGTTTGAGTGACGCTATAGCCCGGTCCCCTGACCCTCAAGGGCCACCAAAAATATTGTGCGCTGTTCTTTTTGAAGGTCATTGACAATAAAAAATAAAATTCAACAGCGCGTTCGGGTTTTTATCGCTAGACGTGACATATATACGCACAGCTGGACGAACAGACAGAGAAATAATGCTTATAGTGGAGCTTCGCTTCCTTATAAGTATAATTATTGACTCATTAGTTTTGAATGAGGTTTGCCTGGGATTTTAGATAACGTATTTTATGTTTATTAATTACTCAATCCCGCTTGCCCCCTCATAAAGGTTAGAGTGTTAATCCACCATATTGCTTTTTCAAGTGGAACAGCGATTTGGATATACGCTGTAAATTCGCACACTTCACATTAAAAAAATTAATTGGAATGAAAATGAAAATTCCCCGTTATACAAAGCATCTACTCAGATCCGCCCAGAAGTTTCTGTAATTTTCTTTTAGTTCTTTGTTTGAAATACCACGGCATGCAAATTACAACGAATACATTAATGCCAATACCAACCGAACGCTTTGCATAGACCATCGTTACAAAGTCTCGACGTATAACCGAAGAAAACAGATGACAATTTCCTTGTGGCCGTGCATTTTATTGTATTTCCTCCCAAGTGAGATGGTAACGGCTTAGTGTCAAGTAAATACGACTGACTCGAGTGGAATACGCAAAAGTGAGAATAACATTCGAAGTCGGAATCCTCTATACGCTTCGATCGGCGTATAGTGACCAGCCAGTTTGTCGTCGGTCTCGGGATAACGTGACAGGCATAGTAACAAGTTGTAAAGACCAGAGATCTGAAACAGCCACCGCCCAGCATCAATGCTCGAAACAACGAAAAAACAAACCCCTTTTTATACATAGAAAATACCTGAATAATGTATTTAAGGGCCACTTTAAATGCCATCAAAGACATTGATCAAAGCGAAAAAAAATTTAGTTGAATTGAATTGAATTAAACTAGTGTATAAAAAGTTAAAGCGTTGATAATACAACAGGTTTTCTACTAGCAACATGAAATTCCAAGCAAGACGATTTTCCTGATATGGCGCTCGAGGTTGGATAATATGGCAATTAACCGCTCTCTACACGTCTGCATACACGGAGTAGAAGTCCTTACCAATTCAACAGGCTATTACTTATATATTTGATTGTTGTGAATGATAGACTTGTTTTTAGATTTCGAGCTAAATAAACTCCTTTGAAAGGCTCCAAAAGTAGTCAAAGTGTTTTTTGTGTGCGAGACGTTATTGTGTTATATATTAAGTTATGTAGTCGATATAGCATCACGCAAAAACCGAGGAGCGTTCAGGACGACAAAAACAAGACTTAATTCAAGATTACCAAAAGTGGAATTTTGATACGGGTATTATATAATGATTGCCACGGATGAGGTCAGTATCACTATCAAGCGCACACACGATCGCACGCACATACGCAGGGTGCGTCCCTTACTGAAATAAAATATTATACCAACCGTAAAATAAAATAAAGTGCAATGTAATTTTTGATCGTTGATTTTTGTCAAAAGCTTTTTTATTAATAAATTACTTTTTTAACTTTTAAATTGTGTTTGTGGAATATACACTGACATGAAACCTGTTTTGCAAACGGTTTTGTGTTTTTGATAAGAGAACGCCGGAAAAAATGTAACACATAATTAATAATGGTATTAATTTTCAAAATGTGTTTGTTATAAATATTTTCCCCTTGTTTATTTATTTACTAATGCTTACAAAAACGTGAACTATAATATAACCTTATGAACACGGCAAATAATTATAGAATGCAATTTTAAGTGGTCTATATTCTATGATATGCAAGGTGAAGAGGGGAGAGGCTTTCATGCAGCAATGTATGAAAGAACGAGTAATCACTTAGGATTACATCGTCAACCATTCACTTCTTGACATCAAGGTAATTTTAAAGCAACTAGTTTTTAACACGTTCTGAAATTACTCTCTACTATAGCTCTATAATTCTACTTCAAACACCTTGAAGCCTTTGATAATTGAATTATGCAATGTCTAGGCATGCATAAATTTTCTTGTAAGTATACAAAAAGAGAACTTAGTTTTTAAGCATTTTCTCTATGCAAACAATGTGAACGATGTAAACGTTGTACTTCGGGAAGGAAAACAATTTATCATGTGGATTATTATAAATTAATGGAAATCAATCAAGAAAAAAACGCTCGGCGGGATATCGAACCCGGGTATATCGATTGCCGGTCGAACTCTTTAACCCCTAAAAGGGAGATTATACTTTATTAACTTCTGGATTATAAATGAATTAGGGGTTGAATCGTATTGAAAAAAAAAACAATTACATATACTGAAATCCCATATTGCGAATGGGTACTTTTGCTAGCCATGCATCAGTGGTGCGGGTACCCGAAGTTTAGGTCGGGTCGAGTATTTGGGGGTTTACTCGAGTAAAAACAGGTATCCGATTTTCGGGATAAAACAAAATATGTTTTGGGAGAATGGTCAAGGATTTACTTACTATATTGGTGGAGGTGCCGGTCCAGACTATTTTGAATGTATTTTATAGCATTTAAAAAAAATGCCATTCAAGGAAAATCCAGTCAGTAAAAATTCAATTGGGAGAAAACAGTAATGCAAGATTCTTTACATTCGACGTCAATTATTTTAACTTGCAGTTTTGTTTCTTTTCCATCATATGACTAATTTCATTTATTTTTTTAAATAATAAAGGCTGTCCTTTTCTTACCCCCCCCCCCCCTCCCCCCAAGCAGTTTTGTACCCGAACCCGAATTCGACCCAATCAGGCGCACAGCCCTGTAGCCATATATTTATTAGTTTTGTTTAAAAAAAAATAGGCCTAATAAGACTAAAATAACGAAACCCACATAAAGAATGGTGTCAAAACTCAAAATGTAATCATATTTGCAATTTGTGTATTTATTTATTTCGCAATAGAGCTATTTTAAATACATTACGCTTAATGAATTTACGCATTTTAAATTTTTAACCAAATTCACTACAAAAGTACCAAAATTTACAATCACACAAAATAAATTTTGGTTGCATCATATCGCACTCCCATCACATTGTCATCTAGAATTGAGATTGAAACATAATATTTTATAGGCGAGTCACCAGAATGAAACAATAATTTTAATGATACCTTTTATAGCCGCGCCGATTTTCAATCTTTTCTTCCTTGATAGGTATTGTTTGGATTCAAATTACAAGAACAGAGTAAATAAAAACTTTTATTAGCGAATTCCGAAATTCATCCACGTCACAGCACAGTATATACAGATCGCCCCCACTTTATTCCATCTCGAATTTACAACGCGCAGCAGTAAATATTTAAGTTTTCTAATTTCCTTCAACTTTTGCCGGAGTTTGTGTAGAGTTAAAAGCCTTTATTGAATTAAAATGTCGCTGAACGTATTTGTGCTTCTTTCAGCACGGTCGGATGTAAGTTAAACTTTCCAAAGACCTGTTAATTTTTTGCATGTTTGTTGGAAAGTAGTTTTCTTAGCTTCGAAGTAGAATATCTTTAAGTACGAAACGAGGAAAATAGCTAATTGAATTCTGTTTCATTAAAGTGCTAGTAATTTGATTCTCATTTCTGCTGAAAAGAATTCCAGTTGTATGCTGTTGCCTCCTTCGCTTTGCCTCTCCTCTCTCTCCCGCCCCCTGCTTGGTATTCCGCTCACAATATTTTCTTCGCGTCTATTTTTCCCCGGGAAGTCTTTCCTCCTTCCTTCCTCGCGTCTCGTCAGTCTAAATAAGCTAGACTCTTCGCTAACTCAATTATACCAACGTACCGTGCAATACATCAGCAGCATGCGATGCTCGCCCCGTGCACCCGCCCACCCGAGTATGGACATCCCACCTTACCGCCGATAAGCAATTAGGGTTGTCAAATTACAGGTGCCGCCTAAAAACGAAACGTGTTGCTGCATGGGTTGTGGTGGTTGTGATGAGACGAGAAGTCGATCCGGTGCAAGGAACGAACAAAACAAGGAAACTTTTCAGTGGACGAGGGTATAGATAATGAATGTATGCTATATACACCAATAACTTTGCTATTAGTCAAACACTAAACACAAGAACAACAATAAACTTAAACGTGTATAAATAGCAATACAGAAACGATAACTATACTTCCCCACTGAAAATCAGTTATATGACTGAGTGGGTATACTCTATAAATACAATTTTATTTTATTTATTTATTTAAGAATATTGCAAACGAAAACAGAAATAATAACTAAAACACTAAACAATTAATGAATCCCAGCAGCAACAAAAATCAACCACAACGTATTTACTAAAACAACTTCAACGCCAACAACAGCAATCAGTCAATCGCAAAAACAAAATATAAAATTTTACTAATATTATTAAAAAAACTCACTTTATATAAATAGCCATTCAACCGGGTCTCGAAACCAGATCCTCCAGGTAGTAGCCAATAGCCATGCACTAGACTTGATTAATACAAAATGTGTATGCCTCCACTATAACAAAATATTAAAACACAATCAAGTGATAACATGTGTTAATATGAGGGTATAAACCTGTGGATGTGAGTATTAGTGACGTCACTATATTAAAGTACCTCCCTGAAGTCCATGCCTCTAGTCATCATGAAAGCGTTATTGTAATAATCACAAATTACACTGGCATAAGTAATCATAATCATTATTATTATCTGCAACGGAGGAGGTTCTGTAAATGCCTCCTAAAAACCAGACCTTGTACTAATTGACTTCGTCTCCATGTTGCTATTTCAACCGGAATCCCAAGCATATAATTATTATAATTCATTTCTGCAGTGAAAAAAATAATCTCGCACAAAATGCAAAAACCGTTGTATATTGATCACAGTTTGCTATTTAATGAATAACAAGCCTCGATAAAATATAATTTAAAAATACTATACAAAAATACAATATTACTGGAATTTTCTGGCATAGGCCTCGACATACGTCCAACACGAATGAATGTCAGAAAATTATTAACGATATTCGGTTAAAACCTGTAGGTCTGTTTTCCATAACGTACAATTAATTGTTCAAACTGAGAGTCGTCTTTTGAAAACCAGCCCTCATACCATTTTTGTCATTAGGCCTACTTTAATTGTCTGCCAACATATTAATTTTAAAACAGCACTTTATTTAGAGATGTGATTGTGATAAGAAGTGGCCGTAACTTACTAAGTGCGGGCCCCCCGCAAACGTAGTTCACTTGGGCCCTTCCATAATAAAGGTGGTGTAAGTGACGAGCTCTGGGGGGGGGGTTGGGGGGGGGGGGTGTCAACTTACTTTATGACTTTAGGACGGTTTCATTTTGATATTTTTGAACACTAAGAAATATTATTTGAAAAAAAAAATTTGTAATATGTTTGAATTTCACATCAATAATTTGAAAAACGTACAGTACCTATCTCGTAAGTAGTCGTGTTTTTTTTATTGGGAAGTCTGCCCAAGGGTGCAATGCATGTCCCTCTTCAGGTGTCTATAACTAGGATATATTTTGCTATAGGACAATTGCAAAGGGATGCCCGAGGGCTGTTCTATAGAGCACTCAATTCCTTTGCATTAGCATTAATGACTGAGGAAAACCTCGGAAAAAACCTTCAGTCAGGATTTCCGATCTCAACGGGATTCAAACCGGGACTTCGTGAATCAGCCAACCCTGCTGGTGCAATCACTCGTTAATGAAGTTATGAAATTTTGAGTGCTTTTCAAGAACTTATATAGATATCCTTTATAATAAGACATCCAGTTTGTTTAGTATTGCGTGGCGACAAAGTCTGACTAAAGTCAAAACACTATATAATCATCCCGTTCCGGACCCCTCATACCCCCGGGCCCCCCGCGATCGCGGGGGCTGCGGGGGCGGTAGTTACGCCACTGGTGATAATGAGGTTGACAAAGTGTGCCCCGTGCCTGATTATACTGCGACCTATATCCATTTGTGGGAAATAATATATAGTTATGGTGTTTAATAAAATACAAATAACATAACGTATACATATCAAATACAATCCTACACGCATGCATAGGCATAGCCGATTGTTTTAATTCAGTAACCACCCACGTCCACGTGTGTAATATGCACGTGGCGTCGGCAACACCTCCTACAGTCACGTAGCCTGCCCCTGTCTGAGCATGGGTGTGGGTGTGGGCCTTCCTTCCTGTCATTGTTTTGAGCTGGGGGAGTTTTAAAATGCACTTCCCGCGCTTTTTGACGAGTGGCAAGTTAGGTTCCATATATATTGGTCTCTATTCTTGTTTCATTATTATTATATGTTAACGTCTATTCCTATTCAGTTATAGAAACTGATTACAAGGGAGGAACTAAATAAATCAAATTACATAGATGCAGCACACATGAATACTTAAGTAAATTTTAAATAGTATTTCACAACAATGCACACACAACAATTTTGGTTACAATAAAATGATATTAAACACATTAATGAATGAATCAATATTTCAAAAAAGGTGTAAATACTTAGGGAGGGGGGGGGGGCAGGATAAGCAAAATTAGCTTACCAAATTTGGTAATTATTTTGAAAGTAAGCTATACAAAATGTGACTTGTCCCTAAATTACGAATAAAACTATTGATACCTGTCGCCCAAAAACTTCGTGTTCACGTTTTTAAAGAATTAACACATTATCAAAAGGATAAACACAAATTTATATAAAACCGGTTTCTGAAAAATTGGCTAATCCTTCCTTTACCGAATGGAAATTGTAAACATGACCTCCTCTAACCCCATTGATATTGATGTATTGACAGCAGGCAATGCCGTCATTTATGGGCAACTCCATACCTGATACATTTCATACAATACATGACAAGCATAGCTACGTGTGTTGTAGGTCAACGATCGGTAGTTTTTAATTATTGACAAGTGCTTGTCATTTTACAGTATAGATAATTTGAATTGACGTCACAATTTGTGTGTGTTCAATTTAATATCGAATTCATTGTCTGCTATACCTCAAATAGCGCCAGTTGTTGTTATTGTTATTTGCTTTATATTACATTGTATACGATCATATTTTACATTAGCCACAACACATCCCACATTGTGTTATCGGTTTGTTGAATTTAATAAAAGAAATAGACCATTGTAAATTCATGTGACGCAGCATTGTAATACACAACATTTGATGAATAAATAATGCAGTTTATGCTTTGATTTTAAATCAGTATTGAATGCAATATTTAAAGGGTCATCTTTTACTGCGTATACTGTGTTTTATACGAATTTCTATTTTCCGACGGCGTTTGAGTTTTAAAAATTCACTACATTATTCGCATTGCATGATGATTATATTTACTGGTATAATGATAGTAATAATACAGGATAGAACATTCCAACATGAAAGATTTTTAATACAAATCACATTCAGAATCATATACTTAGAAAGCGACTAGCTTCAATCTTTTATATTTGCTTCGATTACAATAAAAATGATACCCCAAAACGGTATATTAGTAAGACATCATTTTTGTTGGGGCAAAGGTCTAATTGAGTATTTAGTCGATGTGCTATACACCAATTTGAGAAAACGTATAGAAAGTTTCTATTGCAGGAACTCATCTTTCTCCGTGTTATCTAAACTATAAGGTGATTCCGGGTGGCCTCTAGAATTGGATGCTCAATCTATGATATTACTTGCCAAAATATCGGCTCCTTGTTTCAAATTGAAAACGTTCCATCTAACCATATAATAATCACACCCACCTACACGAAAAAGAAATAAAAAACCACCGCAATGATCCGTTAATCTAATACATGAAAACCACTTTCCATAATGTAATAAAACAATTTTCCCTTTTGATTGGTTCTGCAAAGGTAAGGATGCGAGTCGAGTCTGTCAGCATTGTTTTGTGGTGGTGCGCGAGCGAGCGCGATCGCTCAAACTGTGAGACGCTCTGCCGGTATATCATTAGCAGTGGATTACAAGGCAGTGCACACCGCACATTGCTGCTATGCCGCGCCGACGAGCACCGATGTCTTGATTACAGCGACAAACTTATTAGCTGTTTCAGGGTGTGCAGTCACTCGTTCATTCATGCGTTATGTGTCGGAGATGAGACGGGATGAGATGAACGCGTTCCAGGAGAATTAGCATACATAAATACAAATGTTTGACGTACCAAAGACGAAATATTATAAACGAACATACGAGAATTATTAACGTTTTGTGGATATCATTCAAGACCTGTGAACGCGTGTGTTGACACAGCGCAATATGATACAGCTAGACCTAACACAATACGCAAGTTTTTTTTTTTTTAGTAAAATTTATAAAAACATTCTTGATAACGGAAGTATACCAGAATAAGGAGCAAAACTACGAAGAACATACAAATAAAACGTTATCCAGCATTGAAAAATATTGGTGCCGAGAACACAAAAATATGCATTAAAAAAAACTAACCCCGTCCTTCTGATTCCAAGTGTTACAAAAATGAATTACGATGTTACCGTTCACTCCTTTAGAATGAACCGGCACCTCCACCATTTGTAAAAGTCAGGAGTCAGGAAGAATTGAGACTATTTAGGCTACCCACCCGGCACCTCCACCAGTTTTTGACGTTTTTTTAGATGGTCTAATTTTGGTGATTTTTTTAAAATTTTGATATAGAGTCCAAAAATGTATTTTTTTAAGGCTATTGTACCACCTCTGGCCGATAATTTGAAAGTCGAAGAACCATGTCTGCAAAGTTTGCTGAATGAAAGAAGGCCTTTAAAATAACAGAAAAAAATGTGAATTTTTTTGGGCGGGACATAACCTCACTTTTGGAAATTATATTTAGATTTTTGGACAAAAGTGTAATATACAAGACTAGTTCAAAATTAAATTTCAAGAATCGGTTTTCTGGACATAGTTTCTAAACACCTTTAGCTATAACTTGACTATAGCTAAGATAGTTTTCTGAAAATAACAGTTGGTGTACGAATTTTTTTGTCGAACGGTACAAATACGAGTTTTGTACCTACAAAAAAAATTCGTACACCAACTGTTATTTTCAGAAAACCTTTTTAGCTATAGTCAAGTTATAGCTAAAGGTGTTTAGAAACTATGTCCAGAAAACCGATTCTCAAAATTTAATTTTGAACTAGTCTTGTATATTACACTTTTGTCCAAAATTCTAAAAATAATTTCCAAAAGTGAGGTTATGTCCCGCCCAAAAAAATTCACAATTTTTTTCTGTTATTTTAATGGCCTTCTTTCATTCAGCAAACTTTTCAGACACGTTTCTTCGACTTTCAAATTATCGGCCAGAGGTGGTACAATAGCCTTAAATTGTATCGCAATATCGATTTGTTTGCCCAGCTTATGGTTTAATTGTACTCTTTATTATCTTCTGTTAATGTATATAGTTATGTTCTCCTTACGACTAACAGTAGTCAGTAAGTTAATATATCTTTACAACATTTTGTTCTTCTGAAAGTTTCTAAAGACACAATAAATCTACAGTTACACATAAACACCAAAGTTACGTGCATAAACAATGCAGTTGCTTAGTTGGTGTTGTTACGTGGAGTGGGTATAGAGCAGTGAAGACTTTTGGGACAAGTTGCAACAAAACTTATAATTTTCATTAGCAACTTTGGCCAGAGTCAATAGACTTTCACGTTGTGTTGTTCTATAACGTCAAGTTGCAAGCAACTTGCTATTTGTACAGTATAGCTATAACTTTACAACAATACACACATTTGGAATGAACAAGTTGTTTACTGGTAACTGCCCACCAGCTCAAATTTGTGAAGCCGGTAAATCAGAAACGTATTATAAATTATTAGCCACAGAATCTAAAAATAATATACTTTGTTCTAACCTCTTTGGCATTTGGTGGTTGAACAGAATTTAGACATTGATTCTGAGTCCAAACTCCAAATACCCAATAAAAAGAAGAAAAAGAATATAGCGCATTGTACACATATTACAGAAGTGTGTTATTAAAATATTTAATACATTCATAGAATAATCATGTGATCTATTTTGCGCAAATGTCTTTGCTCAGGGGATATTGGAATAATGTATGTTTTTAGAAGCTTTTCTTAGACGGTATGGCAAACGTGGCGTAAGTTTTGCCAAGAATATCTTTTGAATCTTCAGTATTTGATATGAAAAGAAGTCAGACACTATAGGTCCAGGTCTCCAGGATACAGAAGGCGAGTGTCTGAGAGTTTACATGTAACATCAGTTGGTTCTGAAGGAAACGGACTCGATCCCCGCCAGCGCCGACGACACCAAATCATTTACACATGTCCATGAACTATATGTACACCCAAGGACAGAAGAAAATTTAATTCACAACAAAATCTTTATTTACATTTTTTCTGTTATCTTGTTACCAAAGTGGCATTTAGCTGTTGATACTCATCTCATCTACGTAACGCATGTGAAACCGAATGATTCTTACATTGGATTGGCGGCTATGAAAATAACAACGGTGTAGTGCAGGGAACAGAGAGTTTCAACTTGTGTAAATACGGTTCATGTCTGACCAGTGATCACTGATTCAAATTTTCTTTTCACAACTAGAAACACGTGTTACGATATTATGCAATGTCCAACAAAATATACTTTTAAACGTAGACATATAATACAAATAATTTTTATAACAACTATGGTTGACAATTAATTTTAAATCAAATTTAACTCAAATGCTGCGCATAAATGCAAATGTAACATGTAAGTGGTATGATGCAATTCAAGATTTCAAGACGATGAGTAGTTGAAAGCAGATGATGGAGTTATGTCTTATTACGCAGGATGCGATGCCATGGTGGACACAGTCGAGAGACTTACCTACTTTGAGGATGTGGAGGGTGTGCATACGAGGGCGATGGTGACTCCCCAGCCTCCAGCCCATGGTGATGGTGTTGGTGTCTGTGGCGACGACGTCACGGCAGGTCTTGGCTTACTCTCATGACACGCAGCGGTATCTATCGGCAAACAAAGAACACAGTTCGACGCTTTTGGAAGACATGAGCATCCATGGGTTTGTGGTTGTGACTGGTTGGCTCATCTAATTAAACTTTCTGTTATACACAATTGATTGTGATTCTATCCATTATCATACCACAAAAATTACAATAGTTCCTGATTTACGTCTTTGTTTATGCAGTACGTAAATTGCATTCAAAAGACATATTCTTCGAGATTTTTTTCTCGGTTGTTACAAAGGTTTCTGCTAGGAGTTACGAGAAGTCAAAGGGGGGGGGGGGGGCGTGCCTTGATAGCATTTTCTTTATATTTCCAATTAGCATTTTCAAATGAAGATAGATTATCGTAACGACGCACCTCATTGAGACTGTGATCATTTCAAATAACTAATTAATCCAAAGAATTAGTTAGTTATAAAAGAAACATTCATTAAAAAACAAATCGGCCTACACCCTACCGACGATATTTTCCCCTCCAAGCCTTTTGTTTCAATTCACAAAGATTTCCTAATGCTTTTCAACATTTCGCCTCCCAATTTAGTTTTCTTGTGGGTTCTAGAGAGAGAAAAAACAATCCGTTTAATTCACACAAATAAAACGAAGGCTTTGTTATATTCCGTTTGCATTGTTCACTGTAAACATCTGTGGCATCTTGTTGGAGCGCCCCTTTGGAGTTTGTTCAATAATCACAGTTGAAAGGCACAGCACAGCACAATACATGTAGAGAGCGAGAAAGCGGGTAGAATTATACTTATGTCTACGTTTTCATATTTAGAGCCCTTGGCTCAATTACTGCATACTGAACTCATGGTTGACGGAGTGGAATAACTTAATAAAACAATCGACTGAAACCCCTTTCATAACAAAACAAGTCAACTGGAAAAATCAACGCTTTTGTTCAAGTATATATTGCTGTTGGGTGAGAGGGACTAGGAATACGACGAAACTTTCGCCTGACTTACTCCTGAAATAATAGAATGGTGACAAAGGATTTAAAGACTTGTATTCAAGCTTTGTGCTTCATTAAGTTAAAAGAGGATTAAGCGTTTTGATTGTTGATGTACAGTTCTGTATCCAGAGGCGCAAGTATTTACTAATTATTTGGGTTGAGTGCTCATCTTGTCAGTTTAGATTGATTAAAATTAATTCTTCCCATCACCAACTTGAAATTAAAAGGAGGGCTCGTATTAAAGCATCTTAATAACAATCAACAATCCAATAATTAATTCCAATTAAAGTTAAATCTTCACGTACGTTTTAAAGTATATGTGTTTAAGACCCTAATTAACTCTAAATAATTATTCTAACCGCTTATTCAAGGCAACTATAAAGCGTTCACTCAACGATCATTAGTGTCCCAAGAACTTCTTATTGTAATTTAATGAAAAATTACTTCTTTTCGCCTTGGCAATCACTTACAACTCTTCAAAGTCAAACCGTACAAATAGCCTATTTGCTAGAGACGACTTTCTATTTGTCGATTCACGATTGTAATACCGGTTCTAATGGTGAAATAAAAACAAAACTTAACTGTGATTGTGAACACTTAATACAAATGAAGAACTCTAAAGAGTTAGTTAATGTGTTATATTTTCATTGCCAATTAAATTTATCTCATTGCAAGAAAATTTGCTTCGTGAACGACCGTTATAAAATATTGTAATCGCAGTTCAGAACTAAGAAATGCGAAGCTTTAAACTATTAGAGTTGTGTCTAGGTAATATTTTTAAGACGGTAAAACGAAATGAGCATCATTATAATTTAATGGTTGGGTAGTAAACTATCAATCAATTCTGTCGTTATCTTCCATCCATCCACCGGCAGCTCCAATCGCTAACTGTCGTATTTAAATGGTTGGCAGTTGCCGACGTTCGTCATATTCTCCATCTGAATAACTCTCCAATTATGGTATTTCTCTTCACTTGCACAACTCACAAGCCAAAATGATTGGATCTTCAGCTGTCTGTCTGATGACTGATAAATTACTTTCGATTTCGATGTAATACGTGGTGTGAGTGGGGCGGGGGGGGGGGGGGGGATCTCGCAATGAACATATTTCGTAGTTTCTATCGTTATGAATACTAGGGACTAAGGGAGCGAAGCTCCATATGTATCACCTCTCTGTTCATCCGTCTGTGCGTGTGTCATAAAAGAACTATCATGGTCTCATATTGACATGATTTTTGTTGAGATTCCCGTCAACGAAGATGAAAGAATGTTTTTGATGATCCTTGGTTTCAGGAGGCAGGTGGGAGAGGAGTGTAATTTCTGTCAAGTCGGCACCTCCTCCAAGAAGAATTGAATTATGTACGAATTTTATTTTTGTATCCTTCGACAATCAGTTGATAAAGTAGCTTCGCTTTCTATTTTGGATTCTCCCGCTATACCGTGCTTGTTACGATAAATCACGGCATTGCTGTCACAGTCATTGTATTCATACATTATCATAAATGTACTACTACGTAAGACATTTGATATTTATTATTTCCTATATTTTAGTTACAGTGTATGATAGTATTTTCCTATAGGCAGATTAATCGCGGGAGTTATATTAAATCAACTAAATATGATAAATTTGCTGAGTTTAACAAAAATAATAATGAATTATTTATCGATCAGACAACTACAACTATTTTTTTTTATTTGCTTCTAAGTTTTATATAGTTATTATTTATAGATTGGTCCAAACTCGTGCTATTGACAAACCAAGAGCCCTTACTGTCCTGGTCATCTCATGACTGTGCTCAATTTGTCATCGTCAAACATCATCTTAACATATTATCTACAAAATCGTTTAAAAACCTTTGACGACGGAAAGGGTATTGCAATCTGTTTCCACGGAAATAAAGACTTTCTTATTATTTTGAATTGAAAATAAAAGTACGCGATCTGAATCTTTATTAAGAATGCTCTATCTCCTCAGTTGCGTTTGTTTCCATCCATTGCGAGTTCAATTTCCTTTCAAAGTCCCCGTTCCTTCTGCTTCATCAAGCCCCAGCCCCGATATGAATGCCTTTGCTTTGCTCTACTCTGCTCAGCTAGACTCGCACACATCTTATTCTCAAACTTATTACATCGGGAATATTTGAGACGAAGAAAAGATTCCGACGAACGAACTCGCTCGCTTCTACCATTCATCTCCTTTTATCTTCATTCATTTAGATCTCTTCCCTTTCTTTCAGTTTCTTCAACTACATTTCCCCTCTTCTTAGCAAATTTTTGCGGCATGCAAGCGGAAACGACTGACTGGAGATTCATTCCATTTCTTCTTTCAAGCCAAGCGCGTCCCGATGAAATCGAGAAAGCGCTGACACGTTGAAAGCCCCACTTCCTCTCAACCCTTGGGAAGCCACCACGCTCAATGCCTTGGTTTGCTTACAGATCTTTTACACCCAATTATGATATTTACTAAACCCTTCTTCACTCACAATATACTTTTAGTTCAAGAACTTTATTAAAAGGGCTGTGTTATGGGTCAAATACTATACCAATTTCCATAACTTGAACTTTAAAACTCGATTTTCTTCTCATTGCATGATACACCACAAAAGAACTTCGACATCAGTTTGCACTTGGTAAGTGAATAAGGACATTTATACACTCAATAGATTATGACAAGTATAAGCGATTTCGAGAGGAAATAAATGAGACAGTTATTGAAAATGTTGATAGAAAGCATATTATATACTTTACAATTTTTCCATCTTGGAAAATACAGAACTCCTAAAAATGTATAATTACTAATAATCCTCATTGATTTGTAATTCACAACACAGCACTTGCTAAAAATTACACTGTACACCCACTGTTAAAAAGAGTTGTACAAGATTAATTGTGTGATGATTGACTAAACAAAAAGCCCACATTAATTCACTTGCTAATGTTATCTGTTATAGCAGAGCTATATTATCCACGTCAAACTAAGAAGAAAGTGGCATAAATAACCAAGCGCGGTTGGAAGAGTGGATATGACAACAATCCATTCCCTCCCCAACTAATTGCTTATTCACTCTCTTTGTCACACGCAATCACTTAGTTTCCTAATTCTCCCCTTTTATTTGAGATATATGTTTGAGGTCTGAAGATTCACAACAATTCTTTCCAGCCCCACTCTCGCCCGGCAGTAAAAGCACAAGTTTACTCCCCCCCCCCCCTTCATTTTCCTATGCTCTCGTTTATTTTATTGCGTTGCCCTCATGGCACTATTTCTTCCCTTTATACCCTTCGCCTCCACACAACTTCTATAACCAGAAGTTCTGAAGATAAAGTTCCCCCTTCTTCGGTCGTCTTTCTTCCTTGTTCTTTTCCCACTTGTCTCTTTCACACAATCCATAAAATTATCTTGTCTGTAGAGAATGGGAGGGTATAAACAACAGAAAGAATACAAGATAGCCGAATGATGTATAAGAGAAAAAAACACTCTAGGAAAAAGGCAACTTAACTGTTTGTGATATTTACATTTGAAATTCCGACGGCTTCCTAGAGAAGTAATGAATGATTCTTGTGAACTGAAACAGTATGTTTCATTTGTGTAACTTTGTTTCAATGCTTGAATCCCGAGTTCCCAGTGCAATGGCTGACGTAAAATGGGTGCCCCCCCCCCCCCCCCCCAAAAGGAAATGTGAAAAACTGTAAACTGAAAATCCAAACCCAAATAGAAAAATAAAATTATACGTGGTAGACGGCGCTACCACGTTACCACGTATGCATCACTTTTCTGTCTGTCCGTCCGTCCGTGCATGTGTCACGACTCACAATAAAACAGAACACGATCTCCGATTGACTTGCGATATTTGTTGGAATTGCCCTTCACAAGGATTATAAAGAATGTACTGAAGTATGATCCTGCCGTTCAGAGGAGCGGGGCTATCGCCATCCTAACATAAAATACAAAATACCCGGCACCTCCACCAAAAACGAAATTTTATCGCTATATAAAGAACGCATTATTTTATTTTTGTATTCTTCTACGATGATCTGTTCTTTGTTGATTAAAAACTCGTTCCCTCCTTTTGGTAGCTTTCTAGGGAACCATAATGACGCGATAAGCTAGAAATATGAATTTAAATGTAGATTGTTGACATTTTTATTTCATTTTCAGCCTCACAATTATTTGTTTAAAAAAAGTGAGAAAGCATTGTATTTGTAAATGTCTATTAGCAGATTTTGTTTTAATTTTGATTTTATAAATAGGAGGATCCAACCCCAAACATAGCTGCAAAAAGTAGCACCATCTAGGACTGCATGTGAAGCACTCGTTCCCATGGTACTTTCAACAGGAGTCGACTAGGTACATGGTAGTACTAGGTCTCAACACCTCCTCTCACTTCTCGATGATCCTTGTTGCAGACAACCAAGGTCGTGCATGAGATGTAGAATGGTTCTGAGACGAGATGACGAAGCCATCAAGACGAAAACTTGTGCTCGAGTAGACAAGACACTCGTCAATTACTTCAACTTGTTACCTACGTCGAAGAAATTGCTTTTGTGTCTGGTGAAGCGGAAAAATGATGAATAATTAGGCGACGAATAAAAGAAACTGAACTGAATTACATCGGGAGAAATAAATAATATGAATCAATAAGTTGAAACACGACGAGAAAGAAAGAAAGAGAGAAAGAGGGCTGAAATATAATATTATAATAGGGTCTTCAGAGCAGCGTGGATCGACGATTAGCTTTGTGTCTCATATTTGACGAATCTACACAACAAAAACAGCACAATGGAGACGAAGCTTGTTCAGAGCCTAATCTATACTGTTTGATGTGTGACAACCTCATCGATGTCTCAAACTTCTTTCGTAGAAAATAAAGTCCACTTTTTTCACTAATCTGGTTTGGAGTAAATATTTTACTCGTTTTATATTTTTATTTTTTTATACATTATAACAGACCCTACATAGCGTATACTAACTTGCTTCGTGGCTCCAGCGTAACTGTGTATGTTGCAAACAGAATTCGAGTAAGCTTGATAACAAATTTTAGGTTTACAAGACAAGCTATTCGGATTTAAAAGCAAAGTGGCTGACATCTGGTGAGCGAAGCGCGAACCCGCCGGAGTAGCATTAAGTTGAGATATGGCCGCTTATAAGTATGTTTTCCTATGGCACTTGCAATGGATCACGACTGAAATAAACACTCAATAAAGACAAAACTACACCACCAATTTATGAAATTGAGTTTGTAAGTCTAGTGGAATATCTGTAGCCACATCGTATACATCCTAGATAGGAAAATGTTAATGAAAATAAGCGTGAAAGTTGAACTTCGGGGACGATAACATTTGAAGTAGGTGTGGAGTAGGGTAGGATGTTTTCGTCGGTTTAATCGGGGAAAAATATTGTAGGGGACGTTTAAATAGTATAAGATTATAATTAAACTATCTATGAATGAAATAAAATGGTAAGAAATTGTTAAAAACACGTGATGATGGAGCATCAGCTTGTCATGAGTTCGTTCATTTTTAGGCCTACAAGTGGGCGTGTGTATAGGGGAGGCCTACACACAGCTCTCAATGTAGGATGTTTTTGTCAGTGAAATCGTGAAAAAATACTGTAGGTGACGTTTAAATAGTGTAACATTTTTAAAACTATCTATGAATGAAATAAAATTGCAAGATTGTTAAAAACATGCGATAATCGAGCATCAGCTAGTCATAAGGTCGTTCATTTCTAGGCCTATAAGTGGGCGCGTGTGTACACAAACCAATCAATCATTTGTTTGATATTTTCGAGCCTGTTCGGCAACGTATTAAATATAAACTAACGCTGATCAATACCATTAATATTACGCCCATGGAGAAAAGATTCTGATAGCAATTTTGTGCACGAAATTGTTTCTCAGAGAGATCTAGGCGTTCCGTAGGAGGGCCTAGGCCCTAGGCCCTAGCTGCGAGTTTCCGAGTTTAGCACCACCAACGACGTACGTTAGGTTACGGGAAACAGCTTTTTCCGAATAAATGGGTTAACGAAATGGCTGAGGTCTAGTTTATTAGAAATTACACGGATGCAAGTAAAATAATGTCCTATAATTTTGCCACACATGGCCCGGAACTATCTGGTATTGTAGGAAATCAAATCGGGACCGATCGGTAAAAGTAGGCCTAAATTGACTCTTCGGAAAAGGAAATAAATATATTTCAAAGAGTTGCAGGATGGCTTTGAACATCACAATAGGCTAACT
This sequence comes from Sweltsa coloradensis, assembly GCA_024449915.1. Classification (NCBI taxonomy): domain Eukaryota; kingdom Metazoa; phylum Arthropoda; class Insecta; order Plecoptera; family Chloroperlidae; genus Sweltsa; species Sweltsa coloradensis. The sequence continues at coordinate 1,768,581 of JAMZAV010000087.1, forward strand.
AATGTCATAACATTAATGTACATCCTAATTGCATATCACAACATTCACCAACGATTGATTATTGAGCATTCAAATCGTCAGTTTATACACAGAAGCTTAGGGAAGGACTACTCCTAATGCTACTCCGGCCGGCCATGATGCACGTTACGCCCACCGACGGTGCTGCCCCTGAATTTCACTTTAAATCCCTATAAAATTTCCAATGGTTCATAAACTTTGCTCTATGGATTTACAATATTTAAGTTTGTTATTTTGCTAAAGGACCAATTCTCGAAAAATTTGCAAATATATGCAATAAAAATAAGAAATAATGTACCTACGCACAACAAAGAACAATATGAAATGAGATCACATGAACTGAAAATCGAAGTGCACAACATATATTCAAATCTTTATATTATCTTAGCGTTTATTTTTATTCGTACGCTAGTAAGGAGTCCATAAATTAATAACTATTTTTGTAAAGTAGAAATTTAGTATTTTACATTGAAGGACAATAATAATATGTTACCAAGGCCATGTTACCATTTAAAATAACGAATGAAAAACCCAATTTAAATTTGTATTAATTATTTCTCGATTTGGATAGTCGGGAAACACTCCCGTAGGAATACAATCCAGAAATTAAAAAATCCATCCAGATCGGGGTACGAACCCGAGTCTCCCACTTTCCGGGTGGACGCCTTAGCCAACTAGACCACCGAGACCGAGACCCCGATCGGGATGGATTCTTTAATTTCTGGATTGTATTAAATATTGTATTAATTAGTTATCCTACGATTTCTTCAATATATTTATCTCTGAAAAACTGAAACACTATTTGCATTAGGTGTAGCTGCTAATTAGTAATCACAAAACCCTTTGGTTAACTCATATTTCCACAATCAATTATTTGGGCCTGTGTTACCAGGATTTGTTAGCCTAAAGCTGTTTACGAATGTTGTTTGTTTAGTACATGCTGTGACCAAATCTCAGTAATTAATCCATTGAAATAGTTTGTTTTTTAAAAAAATTGACGGTTCGTAATATAAATACATTTTGTTATGGTGACGGTGTGCATTTTGTTTTTACAATAATAAAGTGTTTTGAGTTTTTACCATATATTTTGGATTTGAGTAGCTAGTAAATATTGAAATAATAATAGCTGTAATTGAATATCAAACTTGAAAGCAATGTTTTAATAATTAATTTAGATGCATGATGCATCACTGTATCAACGATACATTTAAAAAAATCTTTGTTGTTTTGCTTTTTAAAAATACATTTCCATTTATACACACTTATAATTCTCAATAAAACATCACAAAGTGATGAAACAGCGTAAAAAGAAAACTGCTCTACATATTTTTTTTAGAGAGAGAGAGAGAGAGAGAGAGAGAGAGAGATTGGTTACTCGCACTAACAAAATTCTGCTTGTTTTTCGTTACCTATTCTCATTGAAAGAAACCCACCCATTAATTTCCCCTGACGGGCTGATAGTTTTGTTTACTACGTCTAAAGCTATTTCTTTAGTGGTTTATTGCGGATTCTCAGGCGTCTTATAACAAGGAATTTCGTGCAAATTACAATGGCTTGAGTTGTGACTGGAGGTCGTAAACGGCGCTGGTTCATTTCTCGGTCGTAAAGACTCTGTCCGTAATTTCGCAAGCGGATGAGCACAGCTAGCTCGTCGGATGGTTAAACTCAACCAACCGCCCCCCTCAACTAAACTTACCGCATCTAATAGGTAACACGCACAAACTGCCACCCATGCATCTCTGACAGACTTATTACAAGTTGCCACACATGAAGCTATCAAATATACATTTCTAATTTAGTTCACTGTACTCAAAGACAAACTTATGACGATCGTTGTAAATAAAACACGTTAGCGTGACTTGCAAGTACGCGCACTTATACACACGCACACGCCACGAAAACCAAGGTTATTCTCTTTCACTTAATGAACATACAATTAATTACTTAATTAATTATATAGAGAAAACATTAACACAATATTTGGAATGTTTATTTACTATTTATTATAATTCAATACAAACGCAGGTCTAAGCTATCATTAAAGACATTCATTATATCTTACTCAACAAATAACATATATTACGTATTACTATTTTATATTTGCATTTGTGTGTGGCTGTAAACATGCAATAATTACTAAATAATTGAATTAAAACATAATTAGAGTGTACATATTTGTATTAATTGCTTTTTTTATCAATACACACACGCACTTATAATGATCATAATCAGGCATTCTGTATCGGCACCTAAATAAAATCATTAACCATTATGATTCATAATGTTATATGAGTCTACAAATAAACGCTTTCTATGGACTCCGTAATACGCATTTCCGGTTGATTAACTCTTTGAGCTACTAATTTTAATAAATCCCTTTGTTTTGATTTCATGGTGTGTTAATATGCGTTCCCTATCACATTTGCCAGAATCAAATAATAGATAAATTGCAATTATATATGATAAAATTACGATTTGGTTAGTTAATACCAGAGTAGTTGAGCTGACCGCTACAAGATGGTCAACGAGTCTGTGTGAGTGGGGTGGGGGGGGGGGTGGGGGGGGTAGTTAATGGTTAAACAAGCAATTAACACGATGTCCGCGCCGCTATGGGCTGGGGGAGGGGGGGGGGGCACTCTAGGGGCAACACTTCGGACAGGGATGTACAACGCAATGCCGGACGGAGAATATGAGCCAGACGTATTTAAATGTATTTGTCACATTATTCTATAATAAAATTCAATCACTATAATAATTGGAATGGAACAAAATTAAATGTTTGATTTAATATACCCTATACATTCTAGTTTGGAAAAAGTGTTGTGTTATCAATTTAAAGTACGCATACAAATAATAAACTGAAGTTATACCTTTTTATATTGCAGCTTTGAAAGAAATATACAGCTCTCTATAGAGAGCATTTTTATAATAATGCCACTCGAGGGTAATTAATTAATTCTAGGTATTGTCAATTAATTTTCAATTAAATTAAATTTTCAATTAGTATACCATTAGATGTCGCTGTGAATGTTTACTATACAATGAATACAACAAAATAGAGCGTCGAAGAACACAACGCGCGTTGGTCATTTGGTGGAGGCGCCGGATAAACTTATAGCGCTAAAAAGGTCCGTTTTAAAAAAAAAAAAAAAAGTATGCGCGCGTCCTCAGCGGGCCAATGAGCGACCAGTATTTTAAATTGGGGACCGCTGATTGCCTTTAATCCACCCGCCGGTGACATCAGCATCTACTTATACTTGCTTCGGAACAACTGGGCCTCTACCTGTTCGCACGTAATACAGATATGGTGTATGTGTTGGGTCATGAACTGGGGTCTAGCCACTCCTCCATCATCCCTGAGGTCACCAAAAACATTCTGTGTCACCCTTGTTAAGGTCAATGCTATAACAAAGACAAAACGCAGGTAAATCGGAGACGTAGTGTTCGGTTTTTATCGTGAGTCGTGACACACGCACAGAATAGATGCTTATCATGAGAGCTTCGCTTCCTAATAAATTCAGTTTGCAAACGATAATATACTGAATAAAGTAAAATTTGTGACTCCAAGTGCCTTTAAATTAATATTTCATCTTATTTTCATAAACATCCCGTGAACAAGTTTTAGATTTAATGTGGAAAGAAAGACAGAAAAAGTAACTACATATGTTTTATTTTGTAAACTTCTCGTTTGTGCTCTGTGAATCCAATTATGATAAGTAATTGGCGTAGAACCTTAGTCAGGAATAGATTTTTTTCCATTTTAATTAAAACTTTTATAATATATTCCAATTATATTAGTATTACGAAGGTTCATTTCCCAGAGGCGAATCTCCTAAGTATATTATTTTGCTTTTACTGTATGAAATAGCTTCTCAGTATACGTTCATAAGTTTATTAACGTAAGGATAACTTTAAAACGTTATATCAGAGTGAAAATTAAAAATTTAATGAACAACGAAGCTTTTTCTGGCGTTTCTTACGACATTTCTTTCATAAATCCTGTATTTAGAGTAAGCTACTTTATGGAGACTAGGGATATAGAGGCGAACGCGAACCTAGATAATGAAATGCAAGACATGAAGTCTGTTTTCCGCGAGAATACCAAATATCTTATAAAAACATCCACTCGCTTTATTCTTTACCTATGTCAACAATTACGTTGACGTCATGGTAACGGTATACTTGAAATAACAAAGTTAATCCAATATACATAGTTTATAATTTCTAAGAAAATCAAGAATACCTCAAAATATACTAGGAAAACATGATTGCTCTACATAGTCTTCTCTTCTTGTCGGATCTCTTCTATCTTGCTCGTTCTGCCAGTAAATAACACCCAACAGAAAACAATTATTAATCCCAATTGAACGATGAATGTGAAATGTTGAATTTATAGCTGTATACCACTGTTTAAAAAATAAATACCTTTCAAAACTCATTCAAAATAAAAACACTTTTTATACAATTTCCACCCTATTCACATCAGCCACGGATAACATCACAATTGACACGGTTTGAGTTTCAAATACTTCAAAACAAGGCAACGATAAAAACCATCAGGGTACCCAGTTGAGTTTCAACCGTGTTCAGTTTATCCCTATCGATTAATAAGCATTGTTAGACTCGCCGGTTTAGAGGGTGCATACATGTCAGGGGGTGAAGCGTTGGGGGTGGGGGTGGGGGTTTGGGGGTACGCCGCTGTTTCATATACACGGTAACAATGTACTCATGCCACAATTAGCGATGTTGAGATCACCTAATAACAAATAACACACAACAGACCATGCAGTCGGCGGAGGGATACACACAGCGGTCATAATGCAACCGCGAGGCTGTAGAATCGTCAACGGCGTAATTAACTAATTCCATGCAAACACACACGCATGATCGCATGTCGGGTAGGGCGTAATGCGTGATCACATCACTGATGTGTGTTCAACCACTTAGAAATCGAAAATAATAAAAACCGGTATTATGTAGTGGGACATCGAGGCGTTGTTATTTTAGTGACTATAGTCTATATAATATAAATAATAGTATAGTTGATCTAACTTTACACAGTGGTGTAAGCACACATCATAATATATAACACTTACATATATAAGTTTACAATACTTTGACTTGCCGACTGTACAAATAGTAAACTTTTATTAGGAAACGAAGTTCCCATTTTTGCATATTATTGTCCATCCGTGTGTCACGTTTCACGATAAAAACCGAACACGACTTTAAATGACATGAGTTTTGTGCTATAGTACAGAGAAAGTTTTTGGTGGCCTTAAGCCCCCCCCCCCCCCACCCCCGCCCTCCGAAGTTTGAAAATTTATGACCCGTAGCCTCCACTATTATTGATGCGAGAACACGAAGTGTTAAACTAGCCCGGCGCCGCCACCAAGAAATCAATCAATTTTTTGGCATCCTTCTTCGTCCACCTGTTGATTTAGTGGCTTCGCTCCCTCTTTTAGGTACCCCCTTGCCCGTATTTGTAATATAACGATGAAATTAATAATCATACTCATAATCATCACATCAGGTATATTTACCGAAGGACCGCGTAATACATGTCACTCAATTTCAAATTAAATTGTATCCCTAGTAATGAGTTTTATCGTAATTAAATGTTTGTTAGCCATAGACCTACCAAAAATGAAACGGAATATACGCTAATAATGTGGAACATTAAAAACTGTATAATTATAAAAGTACAGACACATTGAGTTTATAATTTAAAGTCCCAACGATGAGTGGCATATTTCAACAAATGTAGGAAATATTTTTTTTAAAATTTGTCAACGCAATTATTGCCATAAATCCCTCCGAATATCTAATTGGGATAACTACACTCGTCTAATATTTATTATTTTATTTTGAAACTGACAATTAATGACAGTGGATGGTTGTGTCCCATTTCAACAAACCATTGCACAGTAAACATTAACAATGAAATGTAAACTGAACCAAAAGTCAACAACCGTCGAGTTTGCTTCAGTTAAATATGGAACCAAAAGCTATATGTGGATTATAGCTATAGTTAAATATAATAATTTAAATTAAATGCTTATTTTTACTTTCACATTCAACCATGGCTGATTATCCGAAAAAATAGCGTCACATAGTTTGCTCGATCATCATATTAATTGAAGATGTCAGTCAGTCCTGAATGAAGGAGTTATCAGTTTTCCTCAGCCATAAGTGAATGCTCGGACTGAGTTTTAAACTATCCTCTCTTGGACTCTCCTTAGATGTTCCAACTATCTATATGAAGTCACATATACGAAGTTTAGGTGCCCTAGACTACAGCGTACAAGCCTACGAAGAACTTTTCTAGCCAAGGACCCGGCACCTCCACCAAACTCATCTTTACTTTTATGACACAATGTAAATAACTTATGTTAATCGATTATTGTATAACACTAAATACAACTAAATTGAAACTTTAAGTCACGTAAACATTTTCTAATTTTACTAAGTTAATACGGAGCTTGGGTTCCGACGCTCAGCATCCAGAGTGTAGTACTTTCGTACTTTTCGGATTACACGAATTAAGGAATATCAACTTTTTCTTGTTCGGTTTTCTCCCTTCGACTGATAACTAAATACTTCTTTATCGTAATTTGCCCCCATTTCTATTTTAGTCAATAATGTTTTCGTGCGAGCCCTCCGGCCATTTCAGTCCATAACAAAATGTAATTTTTAGTCGATATTTTAAAATTTTGTTTAAAAAACAAGCCATGTACGTGAAATGGTGTATCACCTTGCTGTGTATGACCGACTGAAAAATGTATAGGCGTAGTTAAAAAAGTACGAATGCACATTTTCGACTCGTATCGAAGCGTTCCTATGCTAATTTGATGGAGATTTCAAACTCGCCCAGTCGTTACACAATTTGCTGTTAAGGGGTGTAAAATTATTTTCTAAAAAGCATAAACTGCGCTTCAAAGCAAAAAGTCTAAAATAAGTTATCTATGCCGATAGACGTAGCTCAAGTGCTCTCTGAAAGAGGACCTGTATTGTTTTGTCGAAGGTATGTCGCCGGTTCGATATCAGCCAGTGGTTATCTGGACTGAAACGGGGTTTCTAAGTTTGTTGCCAAGGAAAAAGCGTGCTGGGATTAGGTCCTACAATCTTGGCAATTTTCACTTCTTTTTTAGGAATACAGCATATATACAAATAGACGAAAGTTAAAACTTGTTCTGGTCTGGTTTAAACCTATAAAATAAACAAATAAAAATAAATTGTATTTAGAGTCTACCCACTCATAACTAATTTTCAGTGGGGGACAGTAAATCAAAGCGGACGAGACAAATTTTTAATAGATATGTGTGTTTGACATCGAACACCCGAATCATCAGTAATGCGTAACTATAGACCTCTGTTTTATGTGCTTTTTAGGGACGGCAAATACGTTCACAAACCTAAGACAGAATATGATGTCCAATCGTCTTCGACAGTCGAAATCGAAGGATGTGGTTGGTCAGTGTGACACAGTCACACAACTTTGATATTGAGAGAAAAATATTTAATTATCCGCTCAATACATAGTATAATTAAGTGTTAATAAGGACGAGCAATTATCGTATATGTTAAGTGATCAATAATATTGCAGACCCGGCACCTCCACCAATTTCACAGTTCTCACAAACCAAGTCAAATTGCTTAGAGCCCAGACACTTAACACTCACACGTCATGTCTGACCTTAGTAAGTATATAGAATTTGGAATAATGAGTTTTAAAAAAATATCAATTATTTATTCCCACCTTCGCTTCCTATCAAAATGTACGATTCTATCATTAAATTAATTATTGTTTTTATTTTAGTCATAGTGTTTTGCATTTAGCATTTATTTTAACATAAACTTGTACATTATTTTTTTTTACACACTCTGATTCAAAAAGATAAATATTTACAATCAAGCCGTCCATGGGAAAAATATGCGTAGACCAATTCCACGAACAATGATAATTAATCTATGGTCATTGGATAGGATCAGTTATGTGTGGGGGGGGGGGGGATCATTTGTACATTTATGTTTCAAACTTTGGTGTCGCAAATGCAAACATTTGTAACGCGTTACTTCGCAGTAAATAAAGTCCAATGTGTGTTTAACATACAGCGAACAAGCGTATTTATAATCATAATTAATTCCTGGCTCGAGGTTGGTAGAACTGTGCATTATAAATACAGTATTACCATTCAACAGCATTACACACAACAAAAACAAAAACTGTTCCAATATTACATTTTAGAGAATCTAGTGACCCGTTTAAAAATCTATCAGCAAATACCGCGAGAGCGCTTTGTGTTGATTCAGTGATTCATTAGCAATTCATGGCTGTGTACAGATCACGCATGCAAAAAACTAGCTTGTCAAGCCCGAACGTTGTACCATCAGCGATAACAAGTGTAATGCCAGAAAAAGTTCCTCGATTATGTGCATATATAGTTTCGGTTATTTATGACCATAATGAAAATGAAATGCGTTTCGCTGCGAGACAAAAAAATAACTAATTTCAATTTTCATAAATCAAATCCACTCTGCCGTTACGTATCAGCGAGCTCATACATATACGTAAATCCAGCAAGTATTTTGTTTCAGTGCTGTTGTTCTTTCATTTATAAATTATTTTGTAAATACACGCAACTCCAAGAAAAATATCGAATGCATTCTTTGGATGAGTTCTTGTGACTAAAGATTTTGTTACTAAATATCTTATAACGAAAGCTTTTGTTACACAAAATGTTGTTGCTAATCCTCTTGTAACTAAAACTCTTGTGACTATAAAGTGTTGATTTATTTTCTTCTTCTTTTCAGCGTTTGTTTTGTGTTGACGGTTACTTCACACTACAGTATAGCCTAACTATCTGAGTTTAGTTGAGGTGAGATCTGCATCATGCGAGCTGACGATAAATAAAATTAGTGCCGTCCGGGGCTCGAACCCAGAATAGCCAGCTACACAGCAGAGAGTGAAAATATTTCTTATTTTAAGAACCTTTTCATCATAGGTTCTCTAACATTTCCCGAAATCTATTTTATTTGTTTAACGTATAAACTGATTAAAAAAGGAAGATAATAATACAACCTTGTACATAATGCTCACACAATAATAAGCTGTAACCAAATTAAATTACTCCTGCAGTTTTCTTATAATGCAACCATTATCATGCAGCACAACCTTTATAACGAATTAGGAGGAAATAAGTAATTTGTATAAAATTTAATATGATCTAAACATGATTCGATAAAATATAATACAAGCAATTTTACTAAAATATTATTGTGAAAGGCGAATTGTGGAAGTAAGAAACAATTTAAACATGCGCGCAAGTTTCGAACCAAAGTTTTAAACACACACACTACACGTCATTTAAATGAATAAGGCAATAGGCAATATTAGCCATCCTGTTATTTGCTTCAAGAGAAACCAAAAATATACGTCTAGCATGAAATATGTATCACATAACACAATAGTAATAAAATATAAAAGTAAAATTGATAAAACAAACAAGAGAAATACACATTTAAAGTCGTATACACAGGTAGTAATAAACCATTGTAAATTGTTATCGGGTATATATACTATACACATTGAATTACTTGTCATAAATCGAACCAGGACGTTCAGTGATATAAAACTGTCACGGGTTACACGATGATACATATAAGTGTACACGTCACACGTGTAAAGTTCTAAATAACCTTGACTATATATAGAACGCAGCTTTGGTACGTTTATTGATGCGAGTTTTTTTTTTTTTATAAATACGTATAACTATAAACGTGATTGCTACTTTTTATATGAAAATTATTTGATTGACACCGTAATTAAAGATTAAAATATGACATATTGCAATATTTTCATATTATTTACAGTTAGCATTTATTACTTGATTAATAAATTACAATTCCCGTGTTTGTAGAATTGTATTATATTGGCAATTCAATTCTATGTGTTTTTTACTCATTATTACTAAGTAGTAACTGGATGTAATCACTCGGTATAGTCCCACATTCTCATGTACGAAACAAATGGAATGAAATAGAGAAACACGTTCAATAAACTAACGTTCAATTATCTGTCGTGAATCAAGTTGTATTCCTTCGAATGGCTCACCCACATTCCACTCCATAAATTACTTGAGCAGTTGAGCGTTAGTGCTCAGCCACTCGGATTATACTTCATCATATTTGAACTAATCAGCCCTCGGTACATCAATACTCGCAAACCCGACTGTACATACATAGACGTTCTGAATCCCACCGTCTGCTATTTGAAACCAAAAACAAACGGCAATTATTGATCCTTGTCCCTTAGGTTTGCGTGAGGCAAACAGAAGTATGGTATTAATCTAAGTTGGACTATATGGCTGTCTTTGCGGCGCCCTGAGAAGATGGGTCCGTGGTTGGGGTGGGGGTGGGGGGTGGACGAGTGAGTGAGCAATCATTAAGGGGCATGTATACATTAGTGCCCTTATTGCTCTGGTCATGCAATGCCGTGTTCAAACACATTTCAATGATATACATCTCTCACGCGAGCCGTACAACTTCGTACCAGCCAAAACAGACCAAGAGAGAAACAATGTAATAACTATCGGGAGAGAAAGAGAGACGGGGAAACTGAATTAAAATGGAAGGGTTGTAAAGGTTAGAGATTAACAAGACGGGTGCATTTTCAACTTATATTGCAATTTACTAATGAGTAAGTGGAGTGGATGAGAATGAAAAGGTTACAAAACACGCGGACGCCAAAGAAATCATAAAAGCGACACTAGCTAGCTTTGGTTTTGTTTTGGAGGACACTCCACGGTGACTACATTTGACTTGCCTCAGTCAAACAGCCCAAATAAAATGTGCCGGTGAATTGATTTCAAACAATGTGCAAAATTTCACGACGGTATGTTTTTGAGTTGTCTGTTGACCAAACTCTCTGAAAATAATCTTTATTAAAATGTCGATAAGAAGTATGTGATTCAAAGTACGAAGTTTTATAACTTTATTCAAGTTGTGGATTTATTACTTGATCGGTCTCTTTTCAATACTAACAAAGTAAAATATACTCGATCGTGGAAAGCTTGGAAACTCTTAAGCCAGAGAACCTTGAAGGACAATGTGCGTTGAAAAAAGCGTGACATTCCAAAAAAAATAAAAAAATACTCACTTTAAAACACAATCGTATAATCAAATCAAGAGTCAAGACCAACAATCAGGTAGGCTATAATCAAAACTGCTCTACTAAAATTTGATCAACAATATTGCCAACGGGCGTTCTATCTTTTTTGGTTATATATTTGAAAATTTAATTAAACCCAATGTAGGTATCAGACTTTTTGTTTGTAAAATTAATGTCGGTCAATAATTTATACAGGTAATTATGAAATTGAGCATGGTAAAGTGAGAAAACCGTGTGTGCACGCATGCATAAAGTATACAGGTACGTTTAAGGGGTAAAGGAGTGGGTGTCTCGCTGTCTCCACACAGTTTTATAACAATCAACTAATGCGTGTGTTGTTCGAGCCCGAAGTCCGTGTTCCCAGAGGCAATGTGCATGCTATCTACTCCTCGCGTGACCAGGTAATACACCAACGAGAATGTACGGTTCTATCAGGCAAAACACAACACCACCGCATACAATATATATATAAAACATATGCATGCATTTATTATACATTATCTGTCATCAAGTGCACATGACTTGTATCGAACACGGCAGCCAGCAGCGCTGTCGTGTATATACGGGGTTAGTAATTAAATAAAAATAAAGCGTTTCACAGTACATTCTTTACGTGTAGTAGTGAAATAATTAGACGTCTATAACCATCAGTTAGTTGAAGGAGAGAAGATTATGTTTTTCATAGTCGAGTGTATAATATATCAAAAGTGACACCTTCCGGCGATATCTGTGAAATAAGGATTTATAAATGAGTCAAATTAAGTGTGTGTTTGTGTGTGTGTGGGAGAAAGACAGAGAGATACAGTAAAAGTGACAATTATAATAATGCCTGTTATCAAGTGAAAGATAATTATTGTATACTACAATCGAACATATAATTACTAGTGGCTTGCTCTGCTGCCATTCGACTAGATTAAAAAGTTAACTATAACCTATCATATTTCCACTGTGTGTAATACACAATTGACTAGTAGACTTAGCAATAAAAGCAAGATCATTATGGTTAGAATTGTAATTTCATATATTATATATCTCTTGCTTTGAATGGTGTACAATATACGTTAAAAATGTGTTGTTCATTATTTTACCTGGAATTTCAATTGCATTGGTTGTTACTTAATTCATGCATTTGATGATTAATGGTTTATCTTGGGTGTCATAAATCTAATGTTTGTCAAACCATGATGCTCACAAGACATACTGACCTCTTATTTTCACCACCAAACTATAAAACTTTGAATACTTGATGTTGATGATATGGACATAATTGTAGGCCCTGACATATTTTTAAACATTTATCATACATCATTTAGAATGTGTCAGAATGTGTCAGAATGCGTTTTTTTTTTTTTTAATGACCATTTTGACTTATTTTAAATACTAGAAAATGGAATTTATTTTTAAGTGCTATGAGCTATAGGTGCCTCCAAGTACTACCAATTGACTATTTTACATCATACCTACTGTAATTTATTTTAAAAATTAGTAATATTATGAAAATGTACTCTGATAGACAACCGCATTTCCTTCCTAAACAACCTACTAAAATCAGCTCGTCGAACACTCTCAATAGCTATAATAACATAGTTAAAGTTCATTGATCATTGATCAGCTGGGGAATTATTTATCGAAATCAATATCGAATCGTTTTATAAATAATCGATTGTCTTTTGATATCCCTTGGTCGAAACCATTTTTAGTTGTAACAGTATCCTATTTCGAATAATTTATCAGAATGTAGTTCTTGATCGTTTATTGCTTGATTGGGATTCGAGCTCAAAGTACCAGTCACTCACTGTTAGTGATGTTTGACCTATAAAGGCCATACATATCCAACTGGTCAAACAGTGCAATATTTGTGTTTCAATTGCTATGATAAAGTGCACAGCTTAGGTGCCACACACCTCAAGCGGGACTCAAACTTGCATGTCTAGAGATTATTATAACTAGGCACTATGCAATCAATTAAATTTAAATATCATGCAAGTGATTATTTACGATGTGTTAGATATAAAATAGATATATTCTTCATTCGCCTTTACTCAATTAGTTTTAGCATGGTTTTCAAACTTTTCAGTGGGGAGCTTCCTGGGTAAAAGAAGTTCACATAATCGCTAAGCACCGTTAAAAATTATTATGTTCATTCAAGAGATGAAGAAAATACACATTCCATGTGCATGAATTTATCGTAAAAGTTCTATAGTAAAAACAATCGACAAAAGTGATTTTTAACGGTATCCGCTTTTTCTGTGTTCGAAACTAGAACGTTCCTTTTAGCATATCGCATCATCTAGATTTGGCATGGTTTGATTCTCAATTTATAAAAGCTTTCGTTATGATTATCAGAACACATTTTGTAAACCTATTTATTTTTACGATACTCTGCTTGTACATAACATTTTACTAACGCCTATAAATACACTCCAATACACTTCAATATGAGCTTTTACCCTTTGGAATAAAAGATCAATGGCTTTTTAGCCTCATTATGGTGTACTCCCCCCTCTCTCTCCCCGAGTTTTACCCTTGTAACTGAAACTACTGCAAAAACCTCATTGCTAAGGGCTCTTCAACGTGCACCGAGTCCCCTAAGTGTATAAGCATCATCACAGTCGCACCCTACCCGGCTTTGTCTTCGCACGTGCTACGTAGGTGATATTCAAGGGTGCAATTATAATCACTGGAGTTCAAACATAAACTTTTTGCACAAAAGCAAATGCTTCATGTACCAGCTATACGACTTCACACATACGATCCTCGAGAGGTAGAATTTGTCATTAGGTTTTTCTGAGGATTTATTATTGATAAGGTAGCTTGTTCGAACCCAGCCATTTGCAAATCTGACTGAAGATTTCACACCAAAGTGTCATCATTTTATATGCGGATATTGGATATTACTTTCCTAGTATCAGCAATTCGTATAAGAACGTTTACGTTTTTAAAACAACTAACTAACTAAAAATGTTGAAATCATTATTTTACTTTTTGTTTGTGTTGGTCTAGATTTTGGTTGGTTAAAATGTAAATTTTGAACTGACGTTCAATGTTGATCGCTTATCTAATTATGAATGTAATTGGTGTAATTTTATTTCATACGAAATTCTCATTCAGTACAACAATGAACGATGAGTTATATTGCATTTTGTATTTTTGGCAAAGTGGATCACTGAAATTTTTGTCGGTAACCTGCACGTGTGTTTACCTTTTTTAGGAAAAAAAAAAATCTTGACCATTTTCTGGAAATAATTAATAGGCTTATAACGATGATTTAAAAAAAAACAATTTAGTGTGTACTGTGTATATTGCGCGAGTGTAAACAGTTTACAGTTTATAGTTACTATATAGTAAATAAATAAATACATAAATAAATAAGTGGTTATTCACACTGGAAAAAAAGATATAAGTTATAAACCACGTTTAGAAGGAAACAGTCGGGATACATTTTCATTAGTCAGTAACTGGCATACGTCAGAATGTGAATGGAAGATTTATATTTCATAATAAACTAATCATGCAGTGACTTATTTTACCTTTTAAACATCTGGCGAAACCTGGCGGTTGGTTTGTACACAAATTACATACCGCTAAATTCCCCCAGTTATTTTCATTTCACACGTCAACTTCATTCAACAATACGTGTTGGTTTTTCTTCCTTCTCGACAGCTCGACTCCTTGACTCCGCTTCGTAACATATTCTATAAAGTATAAAATACTACAATAGTTTTTCAACCCCTTGTGAGTCCAATCCCATCTACCGTCTATATCGTTATTTTTTATATCTTTTATGATCGGAATGAACTCACCGCACCACGACTCAAATATTGGAACTCCTATTGACGAGCACATAAAACACGTTCTCCCCTCGCCCGATGACCCCGCCACCCCTATATTAGAGATTCATCCCTACGTGAAAAACCTATTATTTCACCCCTATAATCACTACAGGGGATATTCAATAAATGCATGATCGAACCCCCCGGGCAGATCCCATCTTAATTCCCTGCTGAGTTTTAGCCTTTAGGGTAGAGCGAATTTTGTTTATTCGAGGGGGGCATGCAGAAGAGGCCGGGTGCAGGGGGAGCAGGGATGAGCAGACAATTGCGCCAATAAGAGTTGAGTAGAAACTACCCCAGAAAATACTTGCTCCGGTTTACGAGGGGTTTAGGGGTTTATACCTCGCATGCTCAGCTCTTATTATATTGTTGACATGAATCGGTTGCGCGTGAATCACTCATTGATGCAGGAACTCCTCCAAATCTGTCTAACGGTTTGGAAATATGAATATTCGTGTACGAATCTTTGCCAACTTTTACGCCAGATGTGAGTGTGTATGCATGGTGGCTTGTCGTCGTTTATTTCCCCCTAATGAACTCTTTCTGGCATCGACAGTGATGACTCAACCCTGGCACGCGACAGTCGCGAAACTAGAGTTTACTGGTTCGATTCCCGCATCCAGCATTACAATTTACAAGCACTACTACATTAGCCTTCAAAGTATCCCAATTCCATAATTTAACTTTTCCTTAAAATTTTGAAGTTTTGTTTTTCAGCCTGCATAGATAAAACACAACATTACATACGATCGGCATAGTAAAAAAGTGAAACTCTTCTTGGTAGGGATGAAGGGAGGATAAAATAGCTGAAAAGGAGGGGAAACTCGACCGAATTGAGATGTGTAGAGCACTCATTTAAAAAAATATTATCAACAAATGCATTACTAACTCTGCAACTTGTACAAAATCAAGCGAAAATAGCATAAATCTCTTTCATTTTATAGTTCTGAATAGCGAGTTTTACTATAAATAATAATGAATGATAATAGCATGCAAGCATTGGTTCGTAACATTACACTAACAAAAGCAGTTCGTATCGGTGAAACAACCTCGTATTTGTGTAGCCATGCGATATTTTGTACAGTAGGAAAGTACACGCAAGGAGAACATTTCGATTACAATCACACATCATTCTGCAATCGGAAGAGACGGATACACATCTACATGCATACATTACTGAGATTCATACAATTACTAGGATTTATTGTTATAATATGAAAAACTTTGACGTAACATGCACCCATAGTTAGTGGGGACGAAACAAGTAACACATGACATTATCAGTTTTAAAGGTGCTATTACCCCCAATTTTTTTTTTTTTACCACATAATCTGTAGCATAATACTACACTAAAATGACTGTTGAAAAAATCATATCTTGTAACTGTGATTTTATACAAATTTTAAAAATATTAAGATCCAGAAATTTGCGAAAATTGGCTTTTTGGGAAATTTCTTAAATCGGCGTTAACCTGCTTCTTTTTTGTTCCACATAGATACTACTAGAGCATCGTACCAATCTAAAATGGCCCTTTATAACACGTGTCTTGAAACTGTGCACAAATACACTCTCAAACACGCAAAAATATGCATTCCAAAATCACACCCCATCTTGGTAATCAGCATATTTTGACCGAACTACTAGCCCAAATTCCAAAACAAAATATAGAGGATTTACCGAAAAGGCTGCCGAGTACGTCAATAACGGCCAATATTTTTTTAGACCAAAATCCTCCAAGGTTACGGGGCATAAAGAAAGATCGTCCCCATGTAATTTCTTATGGGAGATTTTTGCCGTGTAGCGAAAAATAAAAATCGGGTCACTTAGACCCAATAATTTTTCTGTTAATTTCTAAATTCTTAACTAGTTAGCCTGAAAGAAACATATTTTTTAGTTAAACGGGTGAATACCTCTTAAGAATTGTCGCAGAGAGCGCGAGAAAAGTACCCACGCCGAACGGTTAACAATACTATTATTTATAACTATTTTGCAGTAAAGTTAATGAAGAAACTTTATTATTGATATCTATACACCCAGTTGCAAACAATTTATGCCTCAAACATTAATTGCGAATGCGAGATCTAAATCAAACCCAGAAAGTCGAAATACGGAAAATCCAAAACATGAGTTCAAGTTCGTGAAACGATTATAATTAACCTGTTCTTTAACGCAAGCTGTAAAAAGTTATAAGCTGTTGGAATAAATTCCTGGATTTCACAAAAATCAAGTACTTAAATTACAGGGAATCACGATTATTTTCAGCTATAATAATTTATAACGAATGTGCGTACTGGGTGTTAAATACTGATTGTTTATAAACGTTCAGTGAAATACGACAACGTGTTATTAATAATTGTTAACTCGAAAATAACGAAAAACAAAACAGAAAGATTGATGCTTAAACTCTCCTCTGCGCTAACCTCAGCTACTCATCTTAAATCCCACTGTATTACTTTACTTATTGTATATATTGTATGTAAAGTAACAGGAAACATTCTTGTTTTCAAATTTTGTTAAAGAGTTCTCACAACGCTTGCCACATAAACAATTTTTACAAGCATAAATAATTTGGAATTAATAGAAATGAATTACATTATACCATTTGATATACAATCGTAAATTTAAAACCATGTGTTTAGAAAACTAATGAACAATTAATAACTATTGTTGAACTATGTTCAAAATATAAGTTGACTATTTTGCACTATAGCTCCTTTGACACAAAACGCTTTTAATTTGATGCTATAAATATGTGCCACTAGGCGCTAGTAAAGCCCATTTCATTAATCTATTTGATTCAAAGGAAGATAAATATGGGTACACTGTATACAACAAGATTAGAAATTAGTATTTGAATAACTGTGAAAATAATTACACGAACCAGCTATTTATTATTTACTAATGGGCAACAGATCTTTGATATAACATGAATTAATTGAAATGATTTTAATTAAAACACATAAATTTAATTTAATTGAGTGGAGTTGTATTGAAATGAAACACATTGTCTTGTATTTGAAATGTATAAAATATTGAAATATTCAGATTAAAGTTAAAACATGAAAACATTACCGCCAACCATTGGTTGGCATTGACGGTTATCTATAGAACAGTAAAGTGAGATGATTCGTAGAGAATGAACAGTAAAGTGAGATAATTCGTACTGACTCATTGGGAAAGGTCAATTAGCCACTTCATGATAAAATGCGGTTTTAACGATGCAAGAAGCAAATCGTATACAACAATTGGTCAATATATTATGTTTTTAGACTAAATTAGATCTTGCTGAATCCAAAATTCACTATTGACAACTGAAAATTTGGATTGGTAACTCAGAATTCAAGAAGGCGTCGTTTTTCTAATTTTGATTCACTTGACCCAGCCACAGTCGACACTAGAT
Source organism: Sweltsa coloradensis (assembly GCA_024449915.1). Lineage (NCBI taxonomy): Eukaryota > Metazoa > Arthropoda > Insecta > Plecoptera > Chloroperlidae > Sweltsa > Sweltsa coloradensis. The sequence goes on from JAMZAV010000087.1 coordinate 1,787,002, forward strand.
CAACAATGTCGCGTGTATGCTGGAGAAGGTGCGTGTGAACGGAGAGATGGATGGAGGCGTTGGGGCCGGGGGGGGGGGGGGGGTGATGTGAGCGTTTTGTCGCATGGTAGGCGTGATGTAAGAGAAACAACAAGGCTATCATTAATAACAGTTCAAATGTGTGGATGATTAATAAGAAAGAGGGAACATTTGACAATTATATTTTCACTCTTGCCTTTTGTGTGGTAACTATAAAAAAAAAACGCGCGTCCACGAAATGAAAAAAAAAACTATTCCCGGTAGCATGATTACACATTCGTTGTAAGCTGTCAAATGTTCGGTAGCAAAGCATACAATGTTTATTTTCGTTGATTCGTGACACATGATTGTCAACATTGAGCACTATTTCTAGTTCATAAAGTCGATCAACAATTGTTTAATATCTACAGATCGATAGAGTTAACATCGAAATCGAAATCAAATAAATCGAGTTCGATTGCGTCGGGCCTACAGGGTTGGCTTGATCGCTTGATTTAAAGTCCTCACTGAAATCAGTTTATAACTGAGTGGTTAGACCAATACAATTTATTATTAATAATTAATTATTGTGGAGAACGGAGGTCGCTTCTCGCCTGGCATCTGACCGAGGGTTGTGCCAGGTTTGCTCTCTCTACTCGGACTTCCATCTCAACTATTCGACCACTATCTAAGCTTGTCACATGAGAGGACACACACTAATGACGTAGGTCTACTCTACTTCCAGTTCGGCGGACATTGTTTAAATCTCGTTGTTGGTGGAGGTGCCGGGTATTTACAATTGTTGTTTGGGAGACGCTAGCCCCCCCCCCCTGACCGCCAGGGTGTCAACAAAAGTTCTGTATCAGCTTTTTATAGGCAATTACACGCAAAGGAACCGCATCTCAATCGGAAGGATGTTCGTTTTTATCGTGAGAATCGACACGCGGACAAACTGACGAACGGACGGAAAGACATCAACAAAACGAAGGGAGACTTACAGGACATCGCGGTTTTAATTGTTTGTACATTTTTATATTGTTATAGTTTTTATCACGTTCAACTGACTGACTTAATCGTCTCAATTTATTGCTTTCATTATGGTTGTGCAGGTCACAAACATCACACGAACGGTCTCCTCTTCTCTTCCCCTGCATATTACACAATTACCGCAGCTGTTGGCGTCTTCCGCCCCCCTCGGCTCGGACATGGGTGCGAGTGTGAGTGTGAGTGAAGTAAGCACCACGACCGGGGCCCCATCTCGCGGTCCGGCGTCACACTTGGGCGGCCGCGCGCGTAAAAGCTACACGCTCACTCGCACAATGGTAGGCAGGTACAGTGACCACGAAAAACAATGAAAGAGAACACAAGAGCGCGTGACATAATGTGTGTGACAAGTATGTTGTATTCCCGGCGGAAAATGTCCTCTTCAAGGGTGAAAACTATACGTGGATTTCGTATTTGAGGTCGTCGACGAACTTTTTTTTTTATAACACGGTTGTTTTAAAATAGTTAGTCCCTTGAGAAAATGTTGGTTTTATCAACACTGGTAAATTTCTTTGCTCACGCTTCAAGGCAGCTCTTACAGATTACTAATCCAACCTAATCAGTATTTTTATGGTGGCATTATTCTTTAACCTGTTAAATGTTAATTTATGTAAACTTCTTTATATACGCGGTAGTGCGTGCCAGTATTCAATTACCAGAGTTATCCGTTTATTTCTGATAGAAATTTCACGATTGTATTATTCCATATCCAAGTATGTTTTAGTGTTGTTTCTTTGGATTTCTCATCCCACCCTCCCCGCCCGTATATCGTCGGTTCGTGTCTATGATTAGGCCATGGAAGGTTCTCATGTCAGATCGTTATCAATGGTGGTCACGAGGTATAGCATTTGTTTGATGGTTGTTTCTTCCTTTTATTTATGCATTTGTTTCACGCGATGGGTGCACGGTTGGGTGGTCACATGCAGTCTCATCGGACGGACGGACGGACGGACGGGGTTGGATGTACACGCCACGCGTGCACTGCAAAGCGACGCGCCCGCGCTCCCCAGGGGCACGGCACAGACCAACACCAAACTGACACAAATAAATAGCCTGCTGGCCGTATACATACGTAGCATTCGCATGGACGAATAAATCTAGATAGGTTTAATCCAATAAGGAAATAAAATAAAAACAAACAGAATTAATCAGCGATGTGTAAATAAATAGATATGTATGAATTATTAAAACCTGGAATTTAGTAAACGAGTATACTAATTTGAAGTTAATTGGGAAATGAATAGAATGCATATTCAGTTAATAAATATCAGATATGTTGAAACAGAGTTGTATAATGATTTGAAATACCTACGTACGTCACAAAACATAATTGGATGCAATAAGTTTAATTGAAAATCAATTTTATCCTATTGACAGCTGACGCTAAAATATTCTCCCACGTTATTCTCGATCATAATTAAACACATATTTCACTATAATAGGCATATATTTGATACGTTGTAAATGTTTGTATACGTAACGTATCACTATCAGCTGTGAGATCGGCGCCCTGGTTGGATTTGCGGGGGGGGGGGGAGGGGGGGGGGGAAACATTCGTCAGCTGGTCAGAATTGTTAGGGGGCCCAAATTTAACTGTCAAAACACAACAAGAATGCATTTTAGGAGTGACAATGTTGGTGGAATATACTGGATAGCAAGACCCAATTTTATGGTTCCTAACGTAAGTTAGATTAATGTATTAAAAGTAAACTTATACTATTGTAGAATTCAGCGTGTGTATAAATTACAACCTATTATTTTAGTCCGGTCTAATAAACAATTTTTATACATTTGGCATTCGTCTATTTACTACTTTTTGTAATTAAAAAAAAAAATACACCCTTATCTGTTGCGCCCACATTTCATTGTTTCAGACCCACTTTTTTAAAATAACTGATTAAAAACAGAGTAGAGATGATCGAACCAACACTAAACCCAAGAGACCAACCAAATCTCTCTCTCTCTCTCTCTCTCTCTCTCTCTCTCTCTCTCTCAAGCCCACGACAATCACGAAGCCAAACCCCGCTTCTTGGCACTAAAGCCAAAGCTACGGACTCGTCATATTTTAACGTGCGTCCCCTACATTACGTCTACCTACTTATAAGAATTTAATTTCGTAACTAGGACTTGACGACAAGCCACTTGTGACTGTTAGCAACAGAGGGGGGTGGGGGGAAGTTATTAACAGCATCATCTGCATGGAAATGCGCGGGACACTAATGAAGGGGCGATGTTTTAAGTGCTCTCAGGAGCAGAGGAGGATTCGCCTCCTCAACTGGCGCGCTAATAAGCTTTAACTAATGAATCTACATCCTCAAGCTAGACACTCTCAGTCACACCCGTATACAATCTTAGCTTGGTAAACAACGACGAAAAAGGGTAATTGTCGGGCAATTTCACTTTGCTATATAGCTACATTCAAAGGTGTTGATTCTTGATGGTCGCTACTCACAATAATTGATGAGTATAATAATAGGGGCTTGGAAATTGTAAGGCCAAAACATGAATCAAAGTTATACTACGCCGCTTAATTTTTTTCTTTTCTTTTCATTCCCCACCCCTTTTTTTTATATATTTGATTCATTCATTAATTGCATTCAATATCCTTTTTTTGTTACCAAATTTGTTGAGTTTTAATGCATTGTTATAATATTACTATTTCAAATATTTACTTAAATGTACATTGTTGTGTCTGCATCTATGTAATTAGATTTATTTAGTTGTCCTCCTTTGTAAATCAATTTTTATAACTGTATAGGATACGTTAAATAAAAAAATAAAATAAAAAAATAAAATAAATAAATTCGCGAATGATTTTTTCAGTCGCTTTGATGGATGAGCTTTTATGGTTGATTATTTTTGTCCAATGATTACTGTTTCGTGTCGTCATCGTCATTGTCGTCATAGCAAGCAAGAGTCAGCCATGTCTGCCTTCGACTATATGCGAGGCGACCGACTGCAAGTCTGAAAGAGACCGAGAACCGAAATGCGCCTCGTTGAGCCATAAGCGAACAGGTGAGGGGCGGCGAGGTCATATTGACCAAACGTTGCCCTAAAAGTACGACTTTTATGAGAAATATTTCTTCGATAAAATTATAACACAGCTAAATCCATTGAATTCGAAAGTTCCCATTAAGTTTCATCAAGACCGGAGAAGCCGTTTGCCCGTTTGCGGGCAAAATATCAAGAAAATATCGCATTAAAAATCGGGAAAAATCGTAATGCGTAAATTAAATTCGATTGTACCCAAAAACGTGGCAGGTCTAAGTTCAGAGATTTCGAAGGTCCTCTCCAATTTTCATCACGATCACATTTGCCGTTTGCGAACATAGAAAAAAATAGAAAAAAACAACTGCACCCGAGCTAAATTTTGGGGGGTCATTGAAATTGAAGTCTTCGCTTCAATCATCCAATTTTGGGGGGTCAGAGAATTTAATTCTGCGTTTCATTCATCCAATTATACTTTGTCTCAATAAGTAAGTTTATTATTTGTGTATATTTGTGAATAACAATAATTGTAACGGAATCCCTTTGAAACTTACTGAAACTGCTTTTGAATGTTATTGTTGGTATGCAAAATGTCTGATGGAACAAAACACCAAATTAGTTTGTTTCTGGTAATATTAGTACTGTTAGTAACCTCGATATTACGAAATCATTCTCCTACATAGCATGCTCAGGCATAACAAAATATTTTTTACATACCTCATTAAAATTTATCGTTTTTAACATATCATTCTAAATAATGTTGTAAACTGAACTATACATGTATGGTTATGGCTTTAGCTCAGGCAATCGAGGATAGGTCTATTTGGAAAAATAACTTTTTTTCTCATTATTTTCTTTTGTGTCTATACACTGAATGTATAAAAAATATACAAGGTGAAAATATATCGAGACACAAATCAGTCTACGATTAATAACATATCCTAATCTAGCTGCCAATTACTAATGATGTGTTCCATCCGTTTATTGCTATACAATCAATATAAATTGCATCCATTTTAATTGGAATATACCAAAGAACAAAAACGTAAAAGATAATATCGAATTAAAACGAGGCAAACGTGTAGAAATAAAGTATTTTACATGCGCATTCAGCCTCGGTCATGTTCCCTGAGAGAAATAACACAACAATGTTCTGTGTGTCTGTCTGTCAGACTGATTGACTGACTGACTGACTGACTGACTGACTGACTGACTGACTGACTGACTGACTGACTGTACTTGTCTGTCTGTCTGTCTGTCTGTCTGTATGTCTGTATGTCTGTCTGTCTATCTGTCTATCTGTCTATCTGTCTGCCTGCCTGTCTGTCTTTTACATCACGTGACGCCGGAACTAAGTACACGTGCACATGTTTGCACTTTGTTTGTTTGTTTGCACGCACTGAATTTAATGCTCGGTTTGACAATGTGACGCTTGACAGGAGCGAGAACCAATCACAAACGAGAGGTTCGATGCAAACAGTCAAACAGTCAAACTGAAGGACTGATTACGCTCAAATCTGGTTACACCGTTAGGCATACAGTCAAAACAAATACCTTTTTCGCAGGAAGTTTACACGGTGTAACTATATAGGTAATTAATAAGGGGACTATTTAAAAGGTGAGGAAGAATGTCAACATGTCATTTTAGTCGGAAATGATTGTCCAAATGTTTTTAGTGAAAATGAAAATGCAACGGTTTTTAGTGGGACGATGATACTGATACCAGCATTCGTGTCTGCATGACTGAGGAAAAGCTTGAGTCTGCATGACTGCCAGTGGCTGAAATCGTAAGTCAAGGGACCCCGCGAATTAGATTTTTGCCAATTAGCAGTTGTCTCAGAAACCTCTATCGGTAAATTGGCTACCTATGACTTTGCCAGATTGCTATATTGATGAAGCAATTGACAATCGAATAAAAGAAAATCAGAAAGTAAAGAATTGATAGAATCTGGTAGTTCGCTATCCTTATGAGTATCCGAGTGTTTCGCATTTAGGTTTTAGAATGTGCATAAATTGGGTATTCTACATTGAAAAATTATCTCTTTGGGGTGGGTTTTTGAAGGGTTTAATCTGAGATCTAAAAATTAAATAAGGCAATTTAGTTCGTGTAACATGGGCCTAATACTGTTAATTAATTTTAATTCTATTAAATATGCATTTTGCAGTTCATTATACTCTACGTGATTTGGAAGCTCAGCTTAACTTGTTCAACTATTTTCATGTACTAATTTGTAACCAAGCAATGTGTATATTTCGTTGTTCACACCAAAATACAGGTAGCTATTTTAATTAACATACATTAATCAAAACCCCACTCTACTCCGTTTCCCTACTATATGCACTCAGATAAATATTACTATATAGTTAATTTGCATTTCATTGAGAGCTACCTGCTGCAAGTCAAGAGTATCAAATAAAAAAATATAAAATTAAACAAAATTAAAAAAATTAAAATTGAAAAAATAATGAGTCTCGGTCTGGCGACATTGTTTACACGTTATCTGTAACTAACCAACCCGATCAAGATAATATCTGGACACGTTTCCTCTCGCCCGCTGACGTAGCTTCATTCATTACTGGACAAAGCGGGTTTACCCTGGAACACGTCTAGCCCGATTGATCGGTTTAGGCGCGACCTTGAAGTAATCCCACATCGACATGCTAGCACCGGATATACGCCTCCCCGGGCACTAACATTTTATCGCGAGTAATTAAAAATTACACCAGACTTTAGACACTTTGCAACGAGAATTAACGGTCATTATCATATAAGGGAGTAAATGCGACTACTTAATAATTTTAATCTCGCAATTAGTGTCGTATTTATATTATAATCTTATTCTAGTTTACACTCCTCATATAACGTTTATAACAATGATGCTCACGCAAAAGGTTTTGGCCAAGAATGAAGAGTATCATTAATTCAGAAAGTTGTGAACGTAGGCTGAGCTGAGTAATTGTAAATTGAAATTCATACCTAAAAATAATAATAAAAAAAGCAATTATGATAATATACAACTGTAATTACAGTCGTCATTTATCAGTTATAATTTGTTTCGATTATACCTGCTGAAGGGCACACTTTACTCACCTGTCTGCTATGGGGCCAGCATAATCATTTCCGGAAATAAATAATAACCTAGGGAAGGGTATCACTATCATCAAGCTAAACCCCACAATCATAATGTAAAAATAACTAAGAATCCATAGCTTATAGACAGAATGCATAACATAACAACATAACAACAACAACAACATAACAACATAAAATGACATGACCAATTCACTTAGGCCTAATAATTTAAGCTGGAAAGAGAGACTTCTCTTTACAGAAAGGTTAAACATCTGGTATAATAAAATTCGTGTGATGCAGATAATTTGTTAGTTCAACCAATATATTATAAACAGATTGATTGTTATATTTTTCTCATAAAATAAACCTTTGCAACGACCAGCTGCTGTTCCTCACAACATATTAGTTTTGAATTTCCATTTGATTATCTGCCACATCGACCCGATTGGTATCGCCCTGTTTGCTAAAGGCAACAATTTAGCTAAACATCTGTATCGCAACCCTCTTTAACATGGCTACATGAAAAATGCACGCTTGTTTGGACATGGCCATTTTCTATGACATATTTCGCCCGCGGGCGGCGAGTGCGATTGACTGAATGCGTGCAATCATTTCCAATTCCAGTGGTTTGTTTTTAATAATGTTTCGTATGCACATTAATTTCGGCTTTTGGCTATCGGGATATCGATATTCTATAATCAAATCAATAATACACGCACTATACACGGACGCGAACTAAGTGAATGGCGTGCGTGTGTGCGTGTGTGCGAGCGTGTAGAACTGTTGTCCATTATGACGTATAAATAAAAAGTCAATTGAGAAATAGCTTGTTTCGAAACGTCATGGGGTTGCATGGCTATTGACAGAAAGCGCTTGCATTAATGAGTTCTAGATAAATGGTTGTTATTCACTGCATCAGTGTATATTTTATACACTCCACACAGGAGATTGAATAGCACGAGGGCTACTTAAATTAAAATACACTTGTTTTTGACTTTGAGTAATGTTTAAACAGGTTACTAGACGTCTAATAGACTAATGGTTGGACTACTTGCATTGCATTCACCTAGTTAGAAACATGACAACTTTATAAATTATCTTCAGTATGACGTCAAACGTAAACTCTTTCGGAGTTAGATTTGCATTTGAAAATTATTGCAGTTTAATATTAGATGGATATTTGCGATCATGGAAGCGACAAATACGATATTAGTTTGCAAGTTTTGTATAAATATTTGCTTCAGGGATAGAATGTTTTCTAAGTTGTCTCTTATGCATAAATCGTATCCAAGATTAAGTTTACATATATAAATGTATAACGTGCCCAACAAAAATCAGTTCTTGTGACTGAGTGAGTATGTGTGGAGTGAGTAACTTCTTATTGTTTCTGTTTGTTTATTCCCATATGCACAAGCTTAAACCATATCAAAGCAACCCAGAAAAATACTTTTCCAGTTTAAAACATAATGTAAAGCATAAATTGCAACGCCAAATCGCCATCTTGAATAGGTCAGAATGTAGACCAACCTTATGGAAGTTATCGACTCCTTTCAAGTCATGACAATCACGTGTATTTTACAATTTATTTAATATCAAGGCAGATAAGATAAGAAAATAAGTAAATTATATTAATTTCATACTCAAAGAAACACTATCAATCTCCGCATTTCTCAACCATAAAATTCTCATTCTATTTCATGAATCTCGAACGATGGTTAAATCCGTTTTCGCTGGAGACGACAATAAACACTATTATATGCTATAATATGTATTCTTAAATAAGCTGAATGTTGTTTATTTTTCATGCATTTAGGAAATCTTCTGTACTACCGGCTCTAAATCAGACTTGTATGGGGAACAAAAGTGAAAATTTATTTTTATTAGTTTTTGCAACACTTCGTCGTAGTGGTGTTGGTTATATTGGAAATATACCAATAATACTCCCCTAACAACTTTTAGCTATATTTTAGCTGTAGTATTGTTATTGAAAGATAATATTTACTTAGTTAGTGAGTGAATTATGATGTTTTAACCGAATACTTTTCAGTTGTGTTTTCTTATAATATTTGCATTTCTAAACCCAATATAGTTTTTATTATTGAGGTTTATACCCTAATAAAGTACACATTATTTTATTATAATGCTCCTCATACTTGTAAATGTCGTAGTATATTATCTTGCCAATTCAATGTCTATATAATATTTTACTGTTTTACGCAAAGTTTCCACAAAAACACATTGAGAGAAGCAATTTTTGGCAAAGTACATTATAAACTTTAATATAATGCTAGTTCTTGCAAACTATAAGACTTCTATCCCAAGATAGAAAAAAATGTTTGTTCAGTTGATGTATAGTGTTGAGGGTTGAAGTTTAGTTGCTCGGAAAATTGTTTGTTCAACCGCAGGAGTCGAAGTCTAGCTCCAAGATTATTTGACCGTGAGCAGTGACCAATGACCGTTGTCAGGCAGAAGGACGAAACTTTAGCACAGTTTTACACAGAAGTGAAAAGGAAATGAAATGAAAAATTGTTGAAAATAAATAATATTATTTTGACGATTTTGTATTGTGTTTAAAAAATAAAAAATTGTAATTTTCGTGAATGGTTTCTGTCTGATTAACAAACCATTGATAATCTACGACTGTTGGAATGTCTGTGCATGCTTTATTGACAACTATGCAAAGCTTTATATATGTCGGATGCTTCCTGGTCGAACCACACCAACTGTCATGTTGCTTCATGTGTAAAATTAAATTAAATCATGAAACGTTCCATATATCTATTACAACATTTAAATTGTTTACATTTCTATGACTATTTTCTATTATGTATTCTTTTGTGCATTTGCATTGTATGATTTCCCTATTCACAGAAAACGCCAGCCAGTCATAACAGCGCGCGTTTCAAAACAATTACACAAATACAATTACCGACGACAATTATTTAAATTAAATATTATTGACATTGAATAATAATAATTATTGGTTATTGAGTTATAGAATCTTTGGTTATAGCATTGCGTTCAACAACGAGGTCATGCCATAAAATGAGTGGCATTATAAAACATTTGCATTGTGATTATGTTTTATAAACTTCATACATCTCTGGCGCAAGATGAACAAGTAATCGTGCTGTTTTCCTGGTGGCTAATTGGTCAGTGTATGTATACGAGTAATAAAGACGTGGTAATTTGCGAGTGTATCAGTGATAAAATCCCTAGCGATTAGATATACAAAAAGATAAGATAAAACCTTGGAAACGGAATGAAACAAGTAGTAAAGTGTATATGCGAGGGGGTTTGGTTTGCATGCTACGTGCCGCCCACTCTTTCACAAGACATCAGGCACAATATTATGTGTGATCTGGCATCGGAACACGCACAAGTTTGCATGCACGTCACACTAATAATGCTGACACGCTTTTCACTTACAAGATGTTTCGGTATGATTAAACAACACTCTATGGTGTCAAATAAAAATAAAAAAACTCGATTTTACGATGAAGTAAAGTGTAAAATAAAGGATGTAACTAGCAATTAATTATAATGGATGAAGCACAATCAGGTTACAAATTTTACACTACACTTTACTGGGTACTCACTAAACATAAGCACAAATACAAGTGAAAAAAAATGTAATAATTATTGATATATATATATTTATGTAGTTTTTGTTTTGTTTACATTCCTCCATAGTAAATCAATTTACAGAAGTGAATATGATTGATGTTAAATTAATAAACTAATATTTCTCATTTGAAATATGAGGTAATTTGATAAAATTCAGGGCTTATTAAACGGAGAGAAATGCAAAATAAAATAAAAATTACACTGCTGAACAATTATTTATCAGCTGTGTGAGTGCGTTATGATGATTTAACCGAGAATTATTGTTCACGGGTGTAATTTGTAATTTTTTAATTATATCAGTTTTGAGCTGAGTGGGTAAACTCTAAATACAACTTTTTACAATTTTTAATTTATGAGCTAAATTCATGTTACATTTTTTGTAAAATAATTTATTTTCATGAAATTGTCCATTTACATTACGTTAAACATTTTATCAAAGTGCATTAATATCTGTGTTTTCAAACCAAAACCAACCGTAAGGATACGGTTTCCAACAAACATAACATTATTTTGTATCACAATGTTAAAAAAACCAAGTCGCATTGTTCTAGTAGGAATTAACGCAACATTAGTTAATATTCGCCTAACACTAACTTGTATTGCATGTTTAATTTCTACGGAAATCCAACTTTATCTTTATTTTAATAAACGTTAGAACCTATCCGGTGCAATGCTTTGATGTAAATTAAATGTCACCAGTCTAAATGTTGTGCTGTATATAAATGTCAGAGTGATTGACATGAAATATATTGCACACAATCAATATAATCAACGCTACATTTCAAATTAATAAAGTGCACGTAGTGGCATTAAAAAAGTATAATCTTTATATGAAACTGGAACATTATTATTATTTTCTATCAGCATTTATGATTTGTTCGTTCTGTACATAGCCGGCGGTTGATTGTGTGAATAATATTCGCTGAAATTTGAATTAAAGCTCGGTAAACGATGCAATCGCATTAAAAAGTACACGTTGGTTGGTATAAAATCTGCAGATGACGTTAGCGACGATATTTGCATATAATACTTTATTGTTCGCTCACAGACGGTTTAGATAATGTTTAGCCCGTGGTGGTAGTGGAATACGAATACCATTAGAAAACATGGAAACGCCATAGCTTTTATTTTACTGTTTCGTATTTGTTTTTAAAGAGAGCTACTTTTATGATGTGCTGTGTTTTCATTTCATTGCTGTCAACTGCATATCGGATGACAATTGATTTAACATTGCATTAACAATTGTTTTGTGTTGCGTCTCTATTAAAGCAGTTCTGCTATTAGAGACGATGAGTGGATGATAAATGAGGATACTGGGTAAATGCAAAATACTTGGTTAATATACATGGTGATCATGAATTAATGATTTGGATCCAGCCTTGATGTTTATGCAACGAGGAATATAGAAGGACTGGTGATACATAAAGATGTAACCAGGACTCGGGCAATCAATCACTTCACCGCATATCACAACTCAGGGTGGAGTAAAACAGAAACATAGGTCTACAATCAACCCATTTCACATTACTAATTGGTTTGTGGACGCTAATATATAATTATACATATTATTAAATAAAATTGAAGATTAATACATAACACGATTTAACTAACACATTATGTTTGTAATATAAATTATATTTCACTTTAGCAACTTTAGTTGATATTAAAAAATGTGGGAGAATGTTGCTGGTTATAACTCGGTGGGTCTGCGAAGTACTTTCAAGTGTCGAATTAATAATATGTTGTTGTTCATCGGCCATACCCCATTCATAAACCAAAAAGGTTTAGACATAATCCCACATCAGTAGATAAAAGAAATATTAGCTTTTTTAGGCCTGCCAAATCGGAGAATATGTATTTTTGAAAGCACTCAAAAAAATGCAATATAAATTCTATAATTATATACTGAGCTTTATGATTTTCACGCGTGTATTAATAATTAGTTTAGCATTGGATTCTTATCTTTCGTGTGACAAGGAAAAAATCATTTGTATGGATTTTAATTGTAAAATTTCCAGGAAGACTTTGATTGTTACGAAATTATACATATAGATTGTTATAAAAGATACCCACACCTACCAGCGTCATCCAGAAAACTAGCACAATATACATTAGAATTCTAACAAGTAACGAAGTCGCACAATAACTAAAATTTAGTACTTGCAGAAGTATTCATTTAGATACCTATGACATGACTGTGTAGTTACTACATCTCTGTCAGTTGCCCACACCGTTGAGTACCCATACTATACAATGCATCTTAACTTCTCTAAGTGCTGCCAATTTATTTTCCTATTTTGAAATACTACCCGCTTTACAGATATAATGTATATTAATCGGAGTACATTTAAAAAGAAAAATGGTGATGCTTGAATCGGTTTATTCGTTATTGTATACAATCTTCCTGCACGTTGAGATGTCTGTCTGCATAACATGAAGTTTGTCGGTGTCTTGTAAGATTCTTTCTCGGATTCATTCATCATTCATATGAATAAAAGCCGTCGCTGAGTCTGCTTTGAAACCGTGTTGATGCAGCGTCGCAAGCTGCTTTATTGACTATTCATGATCATCTAATGGTATAATGTACGCAATATGCGCCATTTGACATGCTCTACGCTCTACAACACGATGGGCGGGGGTCGCTATGCTCGCCCACCCGCCCACTCGCTCATCAGCTTGTTATAATATTCGTATTTTTATGATACGCGTTCAATAACGATTTAATGGAAACTCTTCTAAAGGTGGATTATAAATTTATTGAAGCTGAAACGTGCGTTCTTTGATGTGTTCTCTTCAAATATGATGGTATGTGATTATTTTAGATTGAACGACTATTTTGGTTTATTTTATATTACTGAGTCCACATGCAAAAGCTTTTCAACTTGCAGTAATATATAAGAGAGCGAAATTTTTCTGTGCATCACGTTTACGTCTGTATTTCTGTGCGTGTGTCACGTCTCAAGGAAAAAACGAACATGACCTGTGATTGACATGCACTTCTTGGTTGACACTTTCCTTCAATAATTATGATACGGAATGTTTGGAGGGATATTTGTGGTCATGCACCTATTTAAATGTAGCCTTTCTATCAACCCGGCACCTCCACCAAGGCGACTCGAATGCTTTGACAATCTGTCTCTATATCGTGTACTCCAGCGCTTGTTAAACATTGAGTTGACACATGTATTTACATGTCTAGCCTAGACTGAAGCAATGCAACGAAAACAACTATACTTGCTGTTGTGCGCGGTGACCAATCACAACCTCTCGTTGAAGCATGATAGTATACTGATAGATTGACATATCGTTACAGTTGTATTTGTTCCATGCATTCGTCCAGCTGATAGGTGGCTTGTTTTAAATGTAAACAACAAGATTGTTCGGGGACCCTTGTAATTTGCGTCGACAGTCACTGTTTATTCACACCTATACTCAATTATCTAACTCCTCTATGTGAGGTGTCGTGTCGTCGGTAGCCATCCTAGCACTTGATAGAGGCAAACATGGAATCACCAGTGTGGAGTTTCAGCTTGTCGTGCCTATACTTTCATCTCAATTTAAAATGGAAAGGTATGTGATATTTGCTTTTCATAAAAAAAAAACAAAACGTTCGACAAATATATTTTTAGTGAGTTTCTTTTTAGGTAAATGGTTCCTCTGAAAACCCGTACATTCAGTTCCTGGGCACTTCACGTTGCAACAATTGATTTGTTTAGTTAGGTGCTTATGTTTTCGCTTGGCAAACACGCGAATAGAATATTGCAATGGCGTCTCTCGTTTACACAATGAATTCGTTTACACAACACAAAAATATCGGTAAACATTCAAATTCAAAACAGTACACACCAAACACAAAATATAAGGACCGGCGAGGGTTAGCTTCCCTTAACCTTATTTTAAGGGGATTAAATGAACTCCCATCCCTATAAAAGCTCAACTCGGCTGCTAGTGATTCCACTCTACCCTAATTAAACCAAACCTAACTGCGTGCGACTGCAATGCTACTTTCTAAGCTCGATTATTCCTGTGTTTATTTCACCCCAGGCTCCATCCACCGTCACGTGCGGATATTACATCCTACCCCTATACTGGAATCATCTCCCCTAGTGAGGGATCAAGTCTAGAAGAATAAACGAGGGGTTGAAATGGGGGGAAATGGAAGAGAAAAATTAATAAACATTATGTAAGGGGATGATTGTGGAGAGCGAGGGGAAGCCGAGATCGAGAAATTAGATTTTCAAGAACCCCTAACCAGAGTTTTAATATATCTGTATAGTTTGATAAATAAAGGGAGTCGTAAAATATACTGGAACCTACGAACGAAGAAAACGTCCTAAGTTTGACACAATTGTGTACATTGTTTATTAGTTGGGGAAAATGTCGCTAATACAAGTGAATTCCCGCAGAGTTACGACGAGGAAAATGTATTATGATACGAAGACTTGGCGCACACTCTTGTGTTGTTTTAATTTATTTTGACATGCCTATGTCGCTGTGTACCCTCTATAATTTATATTCCACTTTTGAAAATTGAGTGCGAGGGTGGGTGGGAGGGTGGGGGGGGGGGGGGGCGGGGCACCGGGGACGGGGGAGCCGAAGCGCGAAGCTACCCCGCAAATTACTAACTAATCGCTTAGTTCCGCATGGGCTCGTTCCGGCCCGAGAGAGCATGTATTAAAGCGCCAACACGACGGCTCTTCGGCCGGGGAATGGTTGCGGGGGTGGGTGGGGAAGGGAAAGGGGAAAGGGAAGAGGAATGGGGATTATTCTGTTATGCGGGATTGCTAAATTCACCTCATAAAAATTTCCACAGTGATTTAAAAAAAGAAATGCGCCCAAACAGCTAGTGCAGGGAAGTAGAACGGTTTGACCGATAAATCGAGCATTTGAGATATTTATTACTCAGTAGTTGTATATACAAGTTGCTTAATTTAACTTAATTGAGAGTTATACCTACTATATTTTATAAAATGTTCTACGGTGAAACAGCACACGATTTGTTCAACATTGTAATCATACATCATTCATCAAACATTTTCCCAAATAGGACTAAACAAAATTGAGAGCTTCAGTAAGCAGCTGCTTTGCTATTCTTGTCTTCATAACATAATAATATTATTGACAATTTCAGATTTATGGAGCGATGAGAATATCCGAGTTCAGAAGAAAATAAACAAGAACTCGAAAAAGGCGTGGCCAATTTCTTTTGACATCTTGTCGCGAATCGTTGATCATCAAATAAAGGAACAGAAACCAGCAACCATAATAAAAAGCTCATTGAGAGATGATAAAAACTATGGTGACAGGTGGTGCGCATTGGATCGAGAGAGAAAGGTTTTTCAAAACTGCCGCTAGGGGACAGTGAAGCGCCACTGTCTGACGCGCCTAGCTCGACGGCAACTTGATGTACTCCCACGTTATGCACATTGCAGACGCTTTCAACCACAGGGGATAAAGAGACAAGGAAAGAATCAGCGTGATTTTGTTACTGTTGTAATCTACACACACATCAGCGTTGACACAACGCTATTATAAAGATTATTAGGTCACATAGTACTTAGCTCAATGTCCAAGGGGATGCAAACCTAAAACCGTTGAGTGACTAATATAAAACATGAAACATCCCCTCCAGATCATGTTTAAAGTGGTGATCACTATAACTTGATGGTATTCGTGTCGCCCTTTTACTAATTTGTTGATGAGTTCCATATTATTCATTTTTTCAATGTTTGACTTTTCCTAAGCAGGCAATTTAAAAACACTTAATTACAAAACATAACGTTTAGTATCGTAGCGTGAGAAATTTTATCCTTAGGTAGGAGGGGGGCGTCCATAAAAGTCGAGTTTGTTTCATGAAGGACTAGGAATATAAATTCTTTCACTATAATCACGATCAAACACGCAATGCAATTATACTATTTTCCATTTTCTTTTTTTTACAAATTCGAAGGCAAATGAATAAATTATAATGTATTGCGACACGCCTAGGGTCTTTACTCATGTAATTTATGTTTACTAATGATTGATAAATAATGATGGAACGGGTGGAGTAACTTATTTATTTTACTACAGTTTTACTTTAGAGGGATATGTTAGTAATGTTGCGTTGGGTATGGTATGGTTTTTAGGTGTTGGATTAAGTTTTGTAGCCTGACTCAGACCTATATATCATACAAGCACGAGTACCCAAAAGAGGCAGAGAAGTTATAAAAGCAACAAATCGTCGAAGAACAATACAAAAATTAAATCATAGCTACGTTCATTTACATTGTTGAAATTTCGTTTTTTGGTGGAGGTGCCGAGTTAGGAATCTAAATCTAAAACTATTTTTCGTTCGTCATTTGAAATCTAGTTGTTGGTAAAAATGACGGGTATCTAAATGTAAAGTTTGGGTGACGATAACCCCACCCTTTGACCACCGGGTCAGCAAAAACATTCTGTACCATCCTTGTTGAAGTGCAATGATGACAAATTACACATATCAATCGGAGGTCTTGTTCGGTTTTTATCATGAGACCTGACGCACGAACACTCGGATGGACGAACAGAAAAGTAATGCTTTTTTAGAGAGCTTTCGCTCCCTAACATGAACTTAATATTTTTAACTCCGTCAATATGCATGTGTTATAAAAATCATCAATGAAGGCAGCGTTTGTCAATAAATAAAATAGATACATTCGTATTCAGAGTCTACCCATCTCAGTCACTGAACTGATGTACCTCCCTAGCAACTACATGGCAACGAGTTGTTTAAATTCAAGATGGCAGCGCCCATGGAGAGTGAGACAGGGGGTAATCGCGAGACGCCCCCTTATAATTTATTCATGCAAATTATACCCCCTTATTAATTTAGGTACAGCCTTAAATAATCACGTCTGCACGTCAGCGAATGTATAAAGTTCATTCAAGGAACCGTAATTTGTGTTTCACATCTGACTTTAATACTTCTAGGGGTAGAGTGGATAGGGTGGGTTCATGAGTTAAGTGTGGAACATGTGGGGCACAAACAGGAAAGAGTTGGTTTAATTATTGTTTTAATTGTAATTTTACTCTTGGAACAATTAGTCCTTTTACAGACATCTTTTGATTCCAAACTATGTCCCAGCATTTACTACTTTGCTGTCGCAAATGCAGGATACAAATAACAAACACAGAATGAAAAGTAATTGGTAACCATCTAGGTGTTTTCTATAGCTTCCTTTGTGTATGTTAACATGACTGAAGCAATCGTGGAAATATCTTCAGTCAATAAAACGCAATAAAAAACCTTTAACCTAGAGCCATTTTTTGTGGAACATCCTCAGTCAATAAAACGCAATAAAAAACCTTTAACCTAGGCCATTTTTTGTGGAAACATCCTCAGTCAATAAAACGCAATAAAAAACCTTTAACCTAGGCCATTTTTTGTGGAAACATCCTCAGTCAATAAAACGCAATAAAAAACTTTTAACCTAGGCTATTTTTTGTTTTACATATACACCAATTTTCGGATGATACTTCCTCGCCAGAAAGTTTGTGTATGTAAGTAGTGGGCTAGTTTAAAGGTTTTTTGAATTATGTTCTAATATTGTTTCCGGTCAGTAAGCTCTTAGTCGGGGTGTACTCCTCCGATGCGAAGTGATCCCTTGTAGCTTATAGCCTTTACGAGTGTAAAAAATATGATAATATACAGCTGTTTTTTGTTCTTGCTGACATGAGCTGACACGTCAATCATCAGCGCGTCAAACAAACATGAGGGGAAACACAACACAAATATCACGTGGGGGAGGGGGGGGGTTGGGAACCAGGTTGGGAATAATACGGAATTTAATTATTTTTAATGGGGTTGCCAGCCATAGTCATTTGAATTTGTCTGAATTCCTATTCATAATATAACCATACTTAGTATGAGAAAGGGTGTCATAGCGCCATAGCAAATAGAAGATTACCCAGTCTCGAACTAAAATTCCAATTATCCAGATGTACGTACAGACTCTCTTTGGAACCGATGAATCTGAGTTTTATTTTGATTATTTGGAATTTCTAGTTTTGCATATACACGGTTAGCAAAAACAGGACATGAAGTCAATACCATCTAGTTAGCCAATGAAACAAATGCTCTTAATGGATGAAGAGACTTTAGTTTCGAACATTACATAAACGTCTAGAAAGTGAATTATTAAGTCTGTTCGTTAGCGGACCTAGATTTGAAACTAAAAAAGCCAGTGTCTACACTTTACACTGACCAAAGTGGCTCATTTCCCAAAAGTGTGCGTGAACGAACGACCCTAATGTTAAAATCTTGCACCGCAGGGTGCTCGAACCCAAATTATCCCGCCCCATTGTCTGATGACGTTGCTACTTGCCCCGTGTCCAGTGTGGCTTCATGAAAGTACGCTGTACAAAGATTACTATGAAAGAGTTTCTAATCATGATAGTTTTTGCTGTTGCGGCAAACTCTAATCTGTATTATCCCGAGTATTACTCACATACGGTGTCACATAACAACTAAACGAGACAATGCCGGAGCAGTTGGTGGGAAAGAGAGGGTGGGAAATAAACCAAGGGGGAGGGGGTATCTTTGTGTCATGACACACACGAGTCACACTCCCCCCGCTTCAACGAATGACGAAATAAATCTGTTTTGCCACACGGACTGCATGGTGGGATGCACGACGTAGGGGGTTCTAAGGGGGTGGGATGAGGGGACTTTTTATCTCGGCCACAACTCACACTGTAAACGTAACGTATAGGCACACTATCTTCACTTTTATATTCCCATTAGTAATAGTTAGTGAACTCATGGTGTTCTGTTAAATTAATTCGTTATAAACTCGCGAAGGGGTCTTGTCATTTCAAACCCTGGTGCCAGAACAACCCTGGGACGGCCACTTTCAAGTATTAGATGATCAAGACTATAATTTGAAGCAACATACCAAATTGAAACTCCTTTGTTTTTTCGCAAGAGGTGGTACAGTTGGGTGCAGTAAAAATAATGTTGTATTTGACAAATGTCCATCTCCTTCGCTTCTTTACTGCAGACTAGTAATTTGAGTCACTGAAGGCTAATCACTCCACTGTAACAGCCTACACATTGGCACGTGTGATTGTAACATTTTGACGAATATAATGCAAACGTAACTTTCGAATATAAACCATCGGAACGACAATAAATCGCACATCAATGTCAATGTTTAAACCTTTTAAACTGATCGAAACTCAACGAAAGTGATGGAGATTATTTACACAGCCATGGCAGAACTCCCTAGTGATGAAAGTGCGATGGAAGTTTATCAAAATATCAATTTAACTAATTTAATTAGTTAGGAATAATGTTATGATATGGAATCTGAATCTCAGTGTAAATGACCTATAGGGAACTAAAATAGTAGAAAAAATTTCAGAAAACAATAAATAGGCTATGTCAAGGCAAATCTTATAATTTCGGAGCAAAACCCAAAAAGATCTGTTTTTACTGGCCATCAATTCACTTGTAAGTAACGGAAAAAATTAAAATTTATCATCTCCATTAAAAATGTTTTGAAAACATTGTTACTGACAAACATAATGATATGATATGTTTGACATAATCATACCTCGGACCCAAATTTAAATATCCAATACCATTCGATACGGTTCCCTAACTTCATCTAGGTACCTCTCCTTTCTTCATCTGTATACCTAGTAATTATTTCAATATGCACAATATTTCATAATAGTTATGTCTTATGTCATTCGATGTGAATTTTAATTTTTAAAATTGTTGCCTAACTAGGTGACTATATTATGTCTAGCACTGTTCAACCATGTAGGCTAAAGAAGATATGGGCATCTCCATAATCTTATTCCTACACTAAACGACCTACCTGTCCCGTCATGGGCCAGGCAAACTTCAATAAACTATCTATAGCTAACGGTTAAAAACTTAATGTATTTACATTTTTTGACTATTGTATTTCCTTCCACAAATCAAATGTTCTGCTGAAGGGTATCAACACGGCGGAAATATAAACTTCACTCCCGCCCTCACAATCTCATTTCACATAGATTCGTTCACAATGTTTGCAATGAAACGAAACGATGTTATTGTGTAACTCGATTCTCACCCGTCACCCAAATTTAAAATCGGTTTTAGCAATTGAGAGAGAAATATTTCTCCTGGCGACTGAGGTGGCGGGAATATTAAACTTCAGCAGAATGAAAGTACAATTCAATTTTACATTTCGTGCAGAATAAACTCGAGCCTATATAAGTGTGCTCTAACGCGTTTGGAGGAAAACTTTATAATAAACTGCACAAAATTGATAATAATATAATAAAATCCCATCCAGCATCGAAATCTCTGGGTGAATAGTCCGAGTACACGCATATGTGTCTTTAATAAAACATGCTTGCCATACCTCCTGATTTCAAGAGTCAACAAAAACATTTTGTATCATCCTTGTTCATAGGCAATTAATGTCAACAGAAAAACGTATGTCGGTCGGAAGCCGTGTATGGTTTTTATAGTGAGAAGTGACACACGCAGAAAAGTGATGCTTACCCTATGGGGAAGGTTCACTTCCTAAACATAATACGTATATGTGCTAATAGTTGCGAGACACAACAATTTTAAAGATATCATTATTTTCCAATGAACTCCTTAATTTTCGATCTTTTATAATAAAATGCAGACATATTTGAAAGCAAGTACGCAGAAATCTACGGCGTATCTAGGCTCCCCCCAATGACAAGAAACAATGCAGTATAATATGAAGCAACTAACATGATTCCTCGAAGACTCGAAAGGCAACCGCAGTTAACTATCACAACCCTCATATCTCCGAATGCCTTCAAACGCCAACCAAAATTCAAATACCCATTTCTCCTCAACATCCTAGCTGTCATCCCTAAAACATTCTTAAATTGAATTTATGTTTCCTAATGCTAAGTTGTTATGTATGTTTGTAGTACTTAGAATCAACCAGTAATGTCTAGTTGAAAAATGCAATGTAATATAGGTTGTAGAGGGCTCAGTAGTCTTCCATACGCGTTCAGGGTATGGTAAACTACAAATATAAAATAAAATACTAAATCCTAAGTGTGCATCACTTTTCTGTCTGTCTGTCTATCCGTCCTGTCTGTCTGTGCACGTACCACGTCTCACGATATAAACCGAACATGACCTTTAAAAAAATAAATACATGTTTTGTTGACATTGTCTTTCTAACAAGGACTATTCAGACATTTTTTATCACTCTGGGGATCAGGGGGTTGGGACAACTTTCATCTACCCTGCACCTCTATCAAGGAGAATTGAATGCTGGAACAAACGTGGCATTTATCAATTTCATTAATCGGGAAACGCTCCCGTAGGTGTATTTGATTTTATAGAAATCAATCCAGAAATTTAAAAAATCCATCCCAGCGGGGTATCGAACCCCGGTCTCCCGATTGCCGGTTGAGTGCTTTACCCCTAAGCTACCGGGATGGTCAACTTCATAACATCTGGATCGTTGGTGTAAAAAAAAGTGGCATACCAAAAGATAAGCTTCGCTCTCTATTTTGGGAACTCTTGTACCAGTGCTCGTTATTTTAATTAATATTTTTATTTTTAGCACATATTGCGCTTGGATGTTTGCTCAATTACGTAGAATTTTGAAAACTAACTAGAATCCACCAAACAAAGTAAAGGAAATGTCTTCCACTTCCAGTATATAAGGTCCCCTCTGACTTGTTTATAAGAAGAGTGAGAAATAGAGATAGTCTGCTCCCCCCCTAAAAACACCAACCAGCTCAGCGTGTGGGCTGTCGTAACGCCTCAGAAAAAGAATACAGCACTATTAGTTATATTATGCAGCCTCTTCGGGCTTAACGAGTTGCGGTTTTATACGTTGGAGCGAAAGAGTCGAGAAAAAACTCGCGTTCCGCCCGCGCAGCTTGTTCACACAGTATGCGCTAGAAGAGAGGGAACAGCCATGTCGAATGAGAGCCACCGCTTCGCTACCCACACACCACACAGAATTAGTCTATGTATTAAACCTATTTGTGAGCAAAAACAACAGACGGTGTTAATAAAACAAGAAGTGTACAAACAAGAGAGGGAGAGAGAGAGAGAGTTTAACCTGGAGTGAGTATCGTGTAAAATGGAACAAGCTCACCGCGCCCGTCTATACAGACAGACAGACAGACAGACAGATAGACATACGAAGCTCAGAGCTAGCCGGAAACTACGTCATCATAATTACATTCGAACAAAAATCAACGAACCGTACATTTTATCGGATGCAAGTTTTTCCGCTAATGAAATACGCTAGGATGAACGCAGTCGAATGCTTTGTATGAAATTAATCACAAAACTCCAACGAATTTGCTTTTAATGATGAATCGTCTCGAGCTCTGGATGTGTATATAAAATATTATGTTAAATTGTCTATCTCTACTTTAATAAAGTAGTAAAATTGAAATTGGTTCTTTTTTACTAACAGGGAAGATTAAAAAATGAGAAATTCCTGATATATTATAGGACCGTGTAAAGATCAAAGAATTTACCTTCAGATGTTAACTTAAATTAATAACAGAATTACCGACAATACACGTACCCCGGATTCCAAACGGCGAAGGGATTCACAATAGGTTATGTGTTCGACAAAACTGTGCAGACCCGCGCGCTCTGGTGCATATTTATCGATGCTGGTTGACAAACGTAGTGAAATGGCCTCGTTTTGCACTCGCGTTTAGATAAAAACGACGAGTTCAGAGTTGTAATTCGATTGCTTGCAAATAATTATAAAGGTAGCGTTTTCCTCACTTTTGTTAAAAGAGACAAATAAAGTAAAAAAATTAAAAAATTAAAAAGCGCAGCGTAGACCAAAATGTCAAGTTTAATCGCCGAAGCCGTACGAGCGTTTTACGAAAATGTGGGCTAACACTTTGTTAAGTGAGAAAAAAGAAACATTACAACATAATACGTACATTTCTGGATTTAGCTAAAATGTGCAAAACGTCAATTTGTTTCTGGCCTATTAACTTAAAATATATACGAGTAATGGGTATGTAAGGATCCTTCTTTAATGACCTGAATGGTGATGTTTTATCTTAACCTTATTGAAAGAATACGTTTTGAGGGAGCAAAGCTCCCTTAGGCCGGTTGTCACACTATCCGTTCTGACGGTCCCGCGAAAGCGGATGCGCTTTTGCGGGATGGCACTCTACCATGTCACACCAATCCGGTGGAATTGCGTTTTAGCAGGACAAAAAACTGGTCAGTTCTCCTCGAGTAGTGAACGTGGTGAGTCGACTACTCATGGAAAAGGTGGTGGAAAACAATTGAAAAAACTGTGAAACGGTCCGTTTCAACGGGACAGTGTGACACCTTGCACTTAACTGCGTGTGTTGTCGCTCACATCCCGCTGTCCGTTCATCCCGTTTCGCGGCAGCATGTTGCGTTAGTGCGAATTAGCAACGGACAGGTGTGACACGTCGCATTTAAAACCGTGTACTGTCACCATCCCGCAAAAGCGCATCCGCTTTCGCGGGACCGTCAGAACGGGATAGTGTGACACCGGCCTTATTGTCACTTTCTTTCCGACCGTCCGTGCGTCAACCGAATAAGAACTCCGATTGATATGTTTTTTGTTCTTCAACTGATGATGCAGAATGTTTTGGTGACCCTGGGGCTAGCGCCACCCAAACTTACACAAATACTCGGCCCCCACCAACAACAACGAGATTTGCAATGGAAAACAACTTATAATTCCATGTTTGTATTTATCTTCGACAATCTGTTGCTAAAGTAGCTCTTTGTAAACTCCCGTATCCGTGCATGAGTAAATTATAGTTTATGCTATGCATTGTCCTACCTGCGAACATGTGATTACTTTATAGTTTATTTCATTCATTTACTCTATATTTTAATGGGCTAACTAGATTTAGGCTATCATAGTTTACACGAATAAATAATAATTTAATAATTCCTGATTGTATTTGGATGAAACAATCCATAATAGGTGCCTATCCACCTATACCATTTCAGAATTTAAAAGAATTTTCTTTCCTCTCAAAACCGTAATTTTTCAACCCCCGGTTTTTAATTTGAAAAGTATATTTATTTGCAAAATTAACGTCAACATGGCAAAGTCCCACAAGTATTGTACAACACATAAACAATACATACATTCATGTTAAACTTTGCCATGGTGTTTGGACCATCACGACAGTACACAACGTATATTTTAATGGAATAACATGTATGCCATGCAATTACCTTTCAACCCCTTTGGCTAGAACGGAAGTTTAAGCCGAAATTGAGGTTGTTAATTAATAATTAATTGGATATATTATTTCATTTTATTTTACACAGCTGAGAAGTATAGGCATGCATTTGTTTGTAATAGCCATATAATTAAATGTTAATTGAATTTGCACAGGCCATGTAAATAACCACTGGGCAGAAGACTTGTTAGTTGTTATGTTATGTACAACTTCAAAAAGAAAGTAACAACTTAAAATACTGTTGCAAGTTCATATTTTCGACTGCACAAAACAATAACTGCACTATTCGTTCCCATGATTGTGAAATCCAATGTATTTGTGTGTTTGTAATTTTTATGTGTGTATAGAAGGTTATTATCTTACGTTTGCACACACATTAAACACAATTTGGCACTGTATGTATTGTTGGAGTTTACTTTGCGTCTAGAAAAAGACGAGTCCACATATGTTATATATTATTGGATGAGCGTAGCGAGCGTAGCGAGCGAAGCGAAGATTCCATTTCACTACACTGGAGAAAAAAATCCGGAATGTTTTTTTTTTTTTTTTTTTTTTTTTTTCTTTCTTTCTTTCTTTCTGTATTTTTGTGTGTTTGTTAACACGATTCCGGCTAAACCGATACTCCGATTGCAATGAAATTTTATGGAGACATTCGAAATCTCTGAACTTAGAACTGCCACGTTTTTGAGCGCAATCGGGAAATTTTTTCACATAAAAAAACGCAATTTTACGATTTTTTTTCGATTTTTAAAAAATTTCTTCGACTTATAACACCTACATGCTTTATCCGATTGTAATGATTTTTTCACAGAACCTTAATTTTATGAATTAAGATATTCGTGTGAAATTTGAGCGAAATCGAAAAATTATTTCTCATGAAAATCAAAATTTTATGTTTTTTTTCTTTTTAAAAACAATTCTTTGACTTATAACACCTACATGCTTTATCCTATTGTAATGATTTTTTTACAGAACCTTAATTTCATGAATTAATATATTCGTGTTAAATTTGAGCGCAATCGAATAATTATTTCTTATGCAAATTGCAATTTTACGATTTTTTTCTTTTTAAAAAATTACGATTAATTAAAACAATAAAGTTAATTTTTTTATTTTATTTAATTTAATTATAAAAATTTAGTTATTTTTTATATAATTTAATTTAATTAAAAAAATCTTCGACTAAGTAATGATTTTTTCACAGAACAACAGAAAATCCGCGTAAACACATGGCAACTCAATGCACCATATACGCTCATCCAACAACGCGGCGGGACTTAAGCGTTTTCCTAGTATATTTTTTACAACCGGGTGTGGATCGTTTACATTTTTGGATGAGCGTAGCGAGCGTAGCGAGCGAAGCGAAGATTCCATTTCACTACACTGGAGAAAAAAATCCGGATTGTTTTTTTTTTCTTCTTTTTCTTTTTCTGTTTGTATTATTGTGTGTTTGTTAACACGATTCCGGCTAAACCAATACTCCGATTGCGATGAAATTTTATGGAGGCCTTCGAAATCTCTGAACTTAGAAGTGCCACGTTTTTGAGCGCAATCGGGAAATTTTTTCTCACAAAAAAACGCAATTTTACGATTTTTTCGATTTTTAAAACATTTCTTCGACTTATAACACCTACATGCTTTATCCGATTCTAATGATTTTTTCACAGAACCTTAATTTTATGAATTAATATATTCGTGTTAAATTTTAGCGCAATCGAATAATTATTTCTTACGAAAATTGCAATTTTACGTACTTTTTGTTTTTAAAAAATTACGATTAAAAAATTAAGTTTATTTTTTTAAATTTAATTTAAAAAATTAAGTTAATTTTTTATTTAATTTAATTTAATTTAAAAAAATTTTCGACGAAGTAATGATTTTTTCACAGAACAACAGAAAATCCGCGTAACACATGGCAGCTCAATGCACCATATTCGCTCATCCAACAACGCGGCGGGACTTAAGCGTTTTCCTAGTATTATCAATATCATCATCAGTATGATAGTAACAATAAAATAAAAATTTAATTGGTTGCTTTTTGGATGAGCGTAGCGAGCGTAGCGAGCGAAGCGAAGATTCCATTTCACTACACTGGAGAAAAAAATCCGGAATGTTTTTTTTTTCTTCTTTCTTTCTTTCTTTCTTTCTTTCTTTCTTTCTTTCTTTCTTTCTTTCTTTCTTTTCTGTATTTTTGTGTGTTTGTTAACACGATTCCGGCTAAACCGATACTCCGATTGCAATGAAATTTTATGGAGACCTTCGAAATCTCTGAACTTAGAACTGCCACGTTTTTGAGCGCAATCGGGAAAATTTTTTCACATAAAAAACGCAATTTTACGATTTTTTTCGATTTTAAAAAAATTTCTTCGACTTATAACACCTACATGCTTTATCCGATTGTAATGATTTTTTCACAGAACCTTAATTTTATGAATTAAGATATTCGTGTGAAATTTGAGCGTAATCGAAAAATTATTTCTCATGAAAATCAAAATCTTATGTTTTTTTTTCTTTTTAAAAACAATTCTTTGACTTATAACACCTACATGCTTTATCCTATTGTAATGATTTTTTACAGAACCTTAATTTTATGAATTAATATATTCGTGTTAAATTGAGCGCAATCGAATAATTATTTCTTATGCAAATTGCAATTTTACGATTTTTTTCTTTTTAAAAAAAATACGATTAATTAAAACAATTAAGTTAATTTTTATTTTATTTAATTTAATTATAAAAATTAAGTTAATTTTTTATATAATTTAATTTAATTAAAAAAAATCTTCGACTTAGTAATGATTTTTTCACAGAACAACAGAAAATCCGCGTAATACATGGCATCTCAATGCACCATATACGCTCATCCAACAACGCGGCGGGACTTAAGCGTTTTCCTAGTATTGATATCAACATACTAGGAAAACGCTTAAGTCCCGCCGCGTTGTTGGATGAGCGTATATGGTGCATTGAGATGCCATGTGTTACGCGGATTTTCTGTTGTTCTGTGAAAAAATCATTACTTAATCGAAGATTGTTTTAAATTAAATAAAATTAAATAAAAAATTAACTTAATTTTTATAATTAAATAAAATAAAATAAAAAATCAACTTAATTTTTTTAATTAATCGTAATTTTTTAAAAAGAAAAAAATCGTAAAATTGCAATTTGTATAAGAAATAATTATTCGAATTTAACACGAATATATTAATTCACGAAATTAAGGTTCTGTGAAAAAATCATTACAATAAGATAAAGCATGTAGGTGTTATAAGTCAAAGAATTGTTTTAGAAAAGAAAAAACCCGTAAAATTTTGATTTTCATGAGAAATAATTTTTCGATTACGCTCAAATTTCACACAATATCTTAATTCATAAAATTAAGGTTCTGTAAAAAAATCATTACAATCGGATAAAGCATGTAGGTGTTATAAGTCGAAGAAATTTTTTAAAAATCGAAAAAAATCGTAAAATTGCGTTTTTTATGTGAAAAAATTTTCCGATTGCGCTCAAAAACGTGGCAGTTCTAAGTTCAGAGATTTCGAAGGTCTCCATAAAATTTCATTGCAATCGGAGTATCGGTTTAGCCGGAATCGTGTTAACAAACACACAAAAATACAAAAAAAAGAAAGAAAATAAGAAAGAAAGAAAGAAAGAAAGAAAGAAAGAAAGAAAGAAAGAAAGAAAAAAAACATTCCGGATTTTTTTCTCCAGTGTAGTGAAATGGAATACAGAAAAAAAAAAAAAAAAAAAAACATTCCGGATTTTTTTCTCCAGTGTAGTGAAATGGAAATCTTCGCTTCGCTCGCTACGCTCGCTACGCTCATCCAATTATTCGCATATTAAAAACGTGAAACAACCGTCAAAATGTGAGTACTCACATTGGATTGGTTCACTATGTATCAAAATTCAAATGAAAATGACCATAAAACAATTCTTGCATCCGTACATTTCTTTATGCTTCCAATCAGTTGGCATTAATAGAATTGGTTTTGACTGTTTTAAATCGTCTATTGTCGCTTTTGATATATTATAGTTTATTAAACTAAAACACCGAAAAATGCTTTATGGGCTTGTATACATATACACATTTCACATTTCTCTCATTATTTATAGGAGTTGAGCAGAACAGGAATTAGTTTCGATTAATTCAAAGCCATCAGCTGTGCGATTCCTCCCTGACGTGTATAATGACTGGTAGCGAGCGCGATCGAATGTAATTTATACGAGCGGATTGAAAAACAAGGCCTGGTTGTTTATTTATTGATACCGTTTCATCCCAATTGAATATTGGAGTTGGAAGAGTAGCTTTAGGGGAAGCTCTGCCTATGTAACTTGAGTAAATAAACAAAAAAATAATGAGAATAGGGCGCGGGAAAGGGGATAAAATAAAGCAGGTACTGATTTAAATAATATTTGCCAACAAAAACTTGCTGTCAGGAAAATGTGTGCTAGGCAAGTCATTTTTGTTTTACGTAATGAAAGAAGGTAATTGGCCGAGAATATTATTTATACGTCCCTTAAATAAATATAAGACAGAGTGCTAGTATAGAATACGTAATTTATATATTAACATCGCCATGTTCAATTCTGCATTATATCCTTAAACGCAAATAAATTAACGAATACATTAGCAGATAAAAGAAGATTAACATTGATGGCGATAACGGGACCTCAACATATAAAGCATCCACCCTCTAAATAATTACTTCTTTTTGGAAGTATATTCTTCTTCGCCATTCCGTCTTTTGTTCCGATTGTGTCGAGACAACTAAATGATAATTTATTTCATTTTAGTTTTGACTCCAAAGTTTATTCCAGAGGGGATTGTTTCATATCAGGCTTAGACGGTTGAAATACAACTAAAATGAATACATAAAAGTTAGATAGATTTTAGTTTGGAAGAAGTCTAGTAGAGGCAGATAATAGTTAGAAGCAGACGCTCACCAAGATAAATCCTCATTACTAGAATAGTTTTATTAGGTGCACTTTGACACTTCCTGTTATATATTACATTACTAAGCATGAAATGTAAAAGTTTTACAAGTTTACGGCAATCGGGAGACCGGGGTTTGATACCCCACTGAGATGGATGTTTTTATTTCTGGATTGATTTCCATATACAAATTTTAACACGATGTCTGGTTAGTGTAAATATGTTGTAACTTATTTAAAAACTAATTTTTATCCTTTATGCCGTGTTTTTTTAAAATTGTCCTTTGTTAATAATTTTAACAAGTGGTTAGCATTGATTTTAATAGAAACTTCATAATAATTTCTAAAATCATCGATATCAACTTTTTTGTGTACTGTTTTTATGTGCGTTTCCATGACTACTGTGCACACTGTTATTCGCACAAATCACCTCGTAAGATGGCTGTTTACTCTTTGACATTTCGACGTTCGTGTCCCCACTGAAATCAGTTCTATAACTGAGTGGGTAGACTCTAAATAAATTATTATTATTTATTTATTTATTTATTATTTATTTACTTACTACTAAGCAGATTTGTCCAAGGAAGACGATTTTCATAGGAAGGCGTTTTGGATCGCATTTCATAAAGTGAGTTTTCGCCCAACCTATTGGGGCCATAGCAATACCAACTGATGTTGTTTATTGGACGTTTTTCAATTAAAATATAATTTAAGATACCAGTAAAATAAACACCAATGGTAAAATAAAACTTCATCTCAAGAAGACGCATGATTTTCCAGTTATGTTGGGTTACACAGAGTATTGAAATGTATTTGTCGTTCAACAGTAAACACACAATCAGTAAACACTCACAGTCGTTCAAAGGCGATTTCTAATAGTGAGCATAAACTAAAACTGCATCGAAGTAGAAACACTCAATAACGTATTTACACCTACCGATTGATATAACGTTTATAAGGAAAGTTGTCATTATGAACATGTTGAATATAATGTGTAACATGCATTAAAACTCCACTTTAGCTGTCTATCAACGAGTTCCTTACCAATAAAGTATGTTATATTATTTATACCCGGCAACGTTTATCGTATACACATTACAAAACACTAAGCAAGTGGTTTTATTAGGAATGCTAGGTGTAGTAAGGTAGGATTTGGATTGAGAACCTTTGTTGAATATTTTACCAGCTTTGATGATTATAATCAACACATTGGCAAAACCCACTTCCCAAGTTCATTTAGAATTTAGAGCAAGCAAAACATATATTTGAAAAAGCAAATAAAGTAACGTTGAAATTAAATTTATTAAAATATGATAATATTCAGTTTCTTCTTTTAATAATTTACTTAGTTAAAAAAAGGTTTTGGGCAGACTTGACTTGAACTTTTAATGTCACGTTTTTTGGGTTAACTAACTAATTTATGTATAAGCTATTTGCTTTGATGAATCTTGTGGTTTGATGATGTCACTCTCCCTCCCCCCCCGCAACAAGTCTAAGCATCGTCCACGAGGTCATGAAGATCTTTCTATAAAAGAACTGTCTCATTCACTTGACATTATTTGTCATCATTCTTGAAAGCCGCAACGAGGCAGTTAATTTAGCTATGTGTTCATAATTTACATAGCTGATCCCACAGCACAGCAGAGTTAACTCATGCAAACTTTGCCGTTTATTCCCTCGACATGCAAATAAACATTTCTTCTGCTGTGTACACTCTCGAGTTATGATGTCACTGGCTGCTCTCTAATTGAGGTATTGAGAGGCAAGAGGAGCAGAGAGGAGCCCAATAATTGGCAAGAATATAGAAGAAGAGCGAGAGAAAATAAAAACAAGGTTTAATAGGTATACAATTAGGCTATAATAATATCGTCAGGTTGCTGGCAAGACGGTGTTTTTGTTATTATTCGTCTGGAACTCTCTTCAAGACATTAGCGATAAGCAAATTAAGGAGGAAAATATACAAACTTGATTAATTCGCATAGGCCATTAAATAAGATATTAAAAAAGATAAATTTCTAATTAGCATCTTGTGAGAGTAACGGCATGAAGCTGATTTTCAGAATTGGTATCATATAAAATAAACAAGTCTTTATTCCGATCATTAACAAAACGCTCCAAAGCTAGAAACATCTTATTAGTGACAATATTCGAAAGAGTGACCGTATTTTATAACCACTTTGATGTTAGGCATACATAATTTTTCGACCAATAACTAAATAAACCTAAAATATTAATAATAAAATGGTCTTAAAAGTTAATATTCCGCTTGAAAGCAGCCCGGGGGGTGGGGGGCATTTCTAACCCAAACGACAACTTGTCGATCGAAGTTGACAACTCGGTGAATTTAAGTTTCCAGCGCGGTAGTCTTAGCTCATTCAGACCAAGCGTCCATTACAATGGATATATTTGATTAATAAAAAATGTGAATTACAGTTTTTTCCAATTTGTCAAAAAAAAATTGTAGAATTCAAATTCATGTCATTTTATCAAATTTCTTTAGCACATTTAAAAAAAATAAGATTTAAAATAGAAATCTGCAAAAACAGGTCAAAAAAGTATTTTTATTTTCCTCAAAATTTAATATATTTCAGATACAGAAAATTCAAAATATGCTAATAATCCGGGAAAATGTGTACTATTTACATTTGAACATAAAACGTTGCATACAAAATTAAAAATTTCCCATTCTTCCTTAAATTTTACAATTAAAAAAATAAAAAATCCTAAAAATCTTTAAAAAAAAATCGTCATGTTAATTTTTTGCTTGAAACAACCAAATTGGAGCGAATTTAATATGGTCTGAATGAATTAACATATTTGCGTGCCAGTGAAATAAATGTTAGCCCTGGGGTTGTTGTCACTGTCGGTCGACAAGTTGTCACAATGCGTATTATATTTACAAAGTTGTCGCTGTCGATCGTCTATTGTCGCACAGTAGTAAATCGAGCCCCGAGACTAACTACCTATATTGGTATTGGATTTGGATTTGTTTAATTCCTCGTAGGAAGATTTCCAGGGAAAATTGCAGACCAATCTCTTCAGGTGTCAGATTGGTGATTTTGAATTAGGGTTGTTGTGTTGTGATCTGTGAAGGGAATGACCAAAGCATATTTTATACGACTCAATCCCTTGCATTCGCATTTAACGACTGAAGAAAATAGAGTCAAAACCTTTCAGTCAGGATTGTCGGTATGCGGTAGCAGGTATTGGACCCGCGGCCCAGGAAGCGAACCTTGTGGTCCATACATATTATTATAAATTTCTGAAATTGTACCGTTAATTGAAAATTATAAAATATACATGCCCTAAGAAGAGTACTAATAGTAACCTATGCTAATATGTCAATTGTTATTATATTATATATTTTTTATATTATGAAAACAATAAAATAAAATTTGATAATAATGAGATGAGATTCTTACATTTAGTTTAACCTTTCATCATTCCATTCCAAATCCAGTGAATCAGTTTCAATACCAAAGTCGTCCATGTTTTTTCGTGCCCGTGTTCTTTTTTATATATATTTTTAAATTCATGAACGTTCAAAGATAATTTGTCGCATTCTGTTTTTTTTTCATTGTGCGTGAAGGGTTTCTTTGTTTGGACTAATCCATCAGATTTCTCCTACCGTTCTAAGTAAGCGACTCGATATGTGCGTATGAAGATGCGTGCGTGAGTCCATGTTTTCGTCGGGCGGTTCTAACTTGTCAGAAACCGTGTTAGGTCCGCCCGTCCCGTCCGACGATGTCACGCCATCCGAAGTCACGAAACCTTGATTGATTTACTTTGTTGCCTATATTAACATTTACCCACACTTACCTTTCCACGGCCGTGTCACGGCTACACCATAGCGGTGTCGAGATTCCTTTCGCGCGATACGAAAATCAAAATTTTATGTTTACTCAGGCCCACGTTAACTTTATCGACGTTCTGTCATTCTCATAAAGTTTGACACGAACCCACCCAGGCTAGGGCGGGTGGGTGTGATTGTATGCAAGTCTATTGATAGCTTCAATGTGTCCATATTATTTTATCACTGATTGTTATGTTTCGAGTACTGTGTTCTACACGTGATGCGGCTGGAGGGTTTGCGGTGGGGGATGAGGGGATCATTGTTCCATAAAATGAAGTGTCACATCTCTCTCCCCTCTCTCTCGCACTCGCACGGTAGCGCTGATTGCTCATTGAGAGAGCTGTCACTACGGAAAACTGTTGTGTGCTACTCGACTATCGTTCTGTTGCATGGGTGCAATGCAATACGCCTCGATTAACAAGCTTGTACATACCTCGGTGTATTTAATAGCCTCATGTTCCATCGCCACATTTTATCCCTCTTTGTTGTTTATGGAGTAGGCTAATTAACTATCCCTTCATAGGCTTACAGAGGCATTACTACATGTAGTTCCTCTAATTGAATGGCTGGCTGTGTATGAAAATATACATGTTTTGAATTATGACGAGGGGTTTCGCAGACATAATTTATGGAGCAAGTTTTTAGGATCGGCGATTATGAT
Organism: Sweltsa coloradensis; assembly: GCA_024449915.1. NCBI lineage: Eukaryota > Metazoa > Arthropoda > Insecta > Plecoptera > Chloroperlidae > Sweltsa > Sweltsa coloradensis. Next base: position 1,821,409 of record JAMZAV010000087.1, read on the forward strand.
TTTGCCAGGGGGAATGAAGTTCCTGTAAAGAACAGCCATGTTAAAAACAGTATTTCAACTTGCAATTCCAACTAGTTTTTTCTATACCTATAACATTTGCTAAGTCATTTATCATCTTAATATTATTCAACAAAAAATTGTCAACGTTTATTTTAATGCATATTTTGCATGTTGATATAAGAGCGTAGTTATTATGAGCAAGCGAAACGAGCGAGTGCTGAATTTGACACTCTCAAACCCAATGTTCGCTTGTCCACTCTGCATATGTAGGCCAATACGACATCAACTGATGGATAGAACGGATGAGTGGATTTCTACAAAATATTGTACCATTTGTACAAATATAAAAATTCAATTAAATGGATTCAATATCACGCGTTTTACATGGACTACCCTCGTCGGTAACCATAAGTATAACAGTTGATCATATATGTAGGGATGTAGGCCTAAATGATGTGGAGATGTGTGAGATGAATACAACTAAGATCTACTGCTCCGCTGTGCAACAACAAGAGGCGACGTCATGCTATCGGGATTTAGCGGTAGATAAGGTAGAGACTAAACGAAGTTCTGCGCTCAAGTCCCGAGTTTACCCGGCGCCTCCACCATTACAGGCAATACGACTTTAGAAGGCATATTAATTAAATATTGTGTTGAATTTGATCTTTTCCACTCACTCATTTCAAAAAGTAGAAAATCTATATCGCTTTAAAAAGTTAAAATTTAGATTTTTCGGTCCTTAATCATTTTGTAATCAGTTTTACTTTATGATTATTTAACGGAAAATGTCAATGCCTGAAATAGCAATGAATAAAATCAAAGTTTATTACGTTAAATCAACGAAATAATATTGAAATGAAATCGTTATTGTGAAATGTATGGGATATAAAATATTCATGACTCGTAATTCAATACACACTTATTCAGATTACATTGGCTCAGAAACATTTTGCAAGTTATATAGTTATTACGAATGAGTTTTTCTTTCTAAAGTGTTGATACAGTTCAATCTCAGTCTAACGATAAGTTGGTATAGCATGTATACTGTCAATTCATTCTGTCGTTTATCCATTTGATTTAAAAAGACTACAAGATTAAAATGTAACGGTTATACTTATACATCGACATAAAATAACTGTCTAAGACGGGTGATTTGTATCGAATTCGCCAGTTTATATTTTATGATACTCGTTACACAGTTTACGACCTCATAACCGACGACTTTACTCCATGTTCTCTATCAATGCTTTATACTGCACAAGGACATTCCAATCTTAATCCATCAAGTCGTAAACAAGCTACATTAAAATTGCGATTAAAATCACCTAAAAATATTAGTCTTGACATTTTAATCTCGATACACATGCTATGGCAAAACCAGATGTGTTATTAGTGCTACAACATTCCAGCTATAGCTGAACAAATTATGGATTTATATTTTTAACATTCGATTATTTACATGTGTTATTATTTGCACTGCATTTCAATGGTGAGGATAGTTTGTAATTAAAATGCCAATAAAGCTTGAGTAAAGTAGCCCATAAAACATGAAAATACGTTCTATTTACTCAAATCTCCATTATTCAACATATATTTTAACAGTGTTTGAAATTAATCACTGTTGTAAAAGTTGGCAGTATCATACTTTTATTTGGCACAGCTCTGACTGGTGAATTACGGTTAACGAGAGAAAAGCACATATAATTTGCCATCGTCAATTGCATAATACAATTTATATTTTAGGTCAGTACGGTACGAATGACAAGTCTGTACAAAACTCAAATGCTGTAATTATAAAATTGTTGGATAAAACGCAAATAAATTACTCGACCTGATCGCAGACACAATAGGAACAATAAACTACCTTTATTTCCAATAACGAACAAATATATTAATCATGTAATATTCTTGGAATTATATGTCATAATTATATTTTTTAACATCTGCGTTTTTCAGTTCAATATTAATTAATCAAACCTTTTTGAATCTAATTTTACAATCCTGCACATAGCACATATGTATAAATAAAACGTAAACACTTTTATTTTTAACACACAATTATCGATTAAAATATAATTTGTATAATGTATGGTGGCTCTCTGATTCGGGAGGTCTCGGATTCGAATCCCGCCACCGAAAAACATGACTGAATTTTTTTCCAAGATTTTCTTCAGTTGGATAATGCGAATGCAAGAGATTGAGTCCTCTTAAACAGCCATCAGACATTCCCTTTCACAATTGTCCAAATTCCAAAATACTTAATTAAATGCCTGAAGTCCAGGGGCACGCATTGCACCTAAACAAATTTTCTACGAGAAATTAAAAAAAAGTTGTCTTGATTGATTTTACGTAGCAGTAGTATTACTTATTTCTAGGTGTATAATGTTTTTCAAAATATTAAGGGCGGTAATAGGTCTAGCCTGCTTGATTACAGGTAAACGATGTTTTTGTATCGTTCGTGAACTGTTAATAAGTAAGTCAAGATAGGAGCTTACGTGTGGAGGGAAGTTAATAATAAACTATCACAAGAAACCCACAAGAAATTGAGAACAAGATAATAAAGTGTATGCAGTGAACGGTTGTATAACTAACTTCCCCTGTCTCGCTCGCTCGCTCGCGTGCTAAACGTAATGCATTGGGGTGCAAGTGCAACTGCAAGTGGAGTGCAGTGTAGTGCACGCCATGTAACATGTGATGACGTCTGCTCTGCGGTCATGCGGGTTGCCTAATGGGTAAGGCGCGGCTAACCGCACCCTCCACCACAATGTTATACAATGCCAAGCCGCAAGAGTGACTGACCGCCCTTGCTTTGTTCGAAACCAAATACCTGCTCACGTTTAGACATTGTGCACGTCGCGCCCGCTAATAATGTATGAGCTTATTACGATAAACCGCACAAACTAATCCACTTAAGTGGAAGTAATACTGCTAGATTGGACAATCAAAATCACCACTCACCTCACAGTCACTGATAGAGAACACTACGGGACATGGATTTAGCGCCGCAAATACTTTTATCATGGAGATTATATGCATATTGGCAACATTTCAAGTAATTTACACTACATAATTGATCATGGATTATGTTCAGAGGCAGGTATTTACGGTAAAAACCACATTTTCACCGCTAAAAACCGTAAATGATAAATCATTTTCAACACATATCACCGCTTTTGGTCAGAACAAAATCAAAGATGCAAATAAGTTCCACCACAAATACCTGCCTCTGAATCTCATAACTACATTTTATTGTAATGTGTAATTCTTTTACAAGGTACCACACCCAAAAATTTAAAAAAAAATCAGGGGGAGAGAGATATAGAGCTTTCAACTAAATGTTGAATTATTTTCACCACCAATTCACCGCTTTTGGGTACAATAAAAACGAAAATTGACTTTTATTTTCACCCCAAATACCTGCCTCTGATTATGTTATATGTACTCGAAAAAGAAAATTAAACACGAGTTCATGAATGATTTGATTTAAAGAGTATTTTTTTCATGCGCTTGTGTTAGTGCTATCAAATAAGTTAGTTGGTTTTCGGATTTTATTTTGTAATTAACCCTCATATCTTTTTGTAATTAGCTTTAAATAAATTGCGGATGAATCACTTTGAAAAGTTAACCAAACTAACTAAAACTCGCTATTTCATAAATATACTTAAAGTGCACAGTTTTATTTTAAGTAGATGCTTCGTTATGAACTTTAAACTCCGTAGTCATAAAACTGTACAAAACTATGAGTTAAACTTACTATATGATACAAGTTATAGTGTTTCTTCACGATAACGTAGCGTCATCACTCATCATGTATGTCAAACTTTATGGTTAATTACAGTGATAAGAAGAATGCTCAAGCTTCAAGCAATTATCAACATTGTTCATTTACGGATTCTGCGTAAAACATTGCTATACTCTTTTATATATATAACTTGAGTATAGGCTGGGAGTTGTCATACATGCCACTCGTGATGGTTCAGTCAAATACCATCAATATGTCTCTTTTCGCTTTTGTTCTATTTAGAGGACGTTTGTGTGTGTGACTACTTAAAAACATTGAAAACAAATAAAAGTGAGTATAAGTATAATGTGTAATCCTACAAAAATGCTGTAGATCGTGCTTTAGTATTTTGGTGTCATTTGTATTTATTTTCAACAGTCTAAGATGGCGGCCATGAAACTGTTTACTACGCGAAGAGACTTTAAAGAATATAACAAGCACAACGGGGTAGCTCACAATAGGGAGCGAAGCGAAGAATACCAGTTAAACTATTTTTCCACCGTAGTAATATCTTTGGTGGAGGCGCCGGGTACGCAGAGTTCTCACATATCAGTGATGCTATATCACCCTTCCCAAGGGCAGTATAAGGGTATTTTAAATAAAAAACGCAAGCCAATAATAGGTTATACTCGGGAAATACTACATATCGTGTGACATGACACACGCACTGACGGACACACGATTGAAAAGTAATGCATTTATAATTTAATTAGTTATATTCACGACAATGAGAACGCAAACAGAATTGAATTTCTCTTACTACAATGGAGTTAAAAATTAACAATAGTTTACAAAGATCACATAAACTAGCTCAAATATTAAATATTACCTTTGAATGGAAAAATTATAAATGAATTAAGTGACACTATTAAATCCCGATAAATGTAAGTTGTTCGTTTAGATATCAAAATATCTAATACATGTTTTAGCCTCTATCCTATTCAGTTATAATAATTAAAAAATAAATACGATCAGGGTTTTAAATGACTAAAAATTAGATAAAGTTTTAGTTTTAGACCCTGTGATAGTATTAATTAATGGTAATAACGAGTATAGGCCTAGTGAAGTGACTATAATGATTGGGTTATTCGTTTAGATATTTATTTATAGCTTCTACCCTATTCAGTTATAAAAACTAAAAACTAAACACGATTAGGGTTTACCTAAACATTAATTTAAGTTTAAATTTCGACCATGTGACAGTATAAATTGCGAAAACGAGTAATACTGAACTGACTATAATGAATGCGTTACTTCGACTTGGTCTGTCTGTATTATATACGAATACCAGGGAAGTATATTAGTGCGGCGGTCGAATCCGAAATTTCAGCTTTGACCCATACAGGCGGTACTATTTCGCGAAACCAAAATAAAATCGTCGGCTACTTCATTACCCACTAGAAAAATGACGTTGTGGTCTCGAAATGCGTGTACGTCATAGATTTACGACGCCATCTTGGATGCGCGGCGTCGATCGCACTTTGCGTTATAAATCATGTTGTAAATTCTGTAATTTTTAGATTAGAAAAATGAAATGTAGTGCGTTGTATTCACAGACATGGGCGTACATCATGTTAAAATTTATTTTGGATGGCAACAATAAGTCAAGGTGGAAAAATCAACAATTGCGGGGGAAAATTAACATTTTCAGAATTACACTAAAATGTTCTATATTTTTTTTTACAGTTAAACCATCAACATTTTCTTAAGACACGGGGATAGATTTTAATTGCGGAATTCATTTGGGAACACGTCCGTATTTTTCATTTTGCTTAAATGCAAATACTTTGGTCGCTTTGGGGGTAAACGTGATGAAAAGCGTACCGTGCGGCAAACTGCAAAACTGGTCGAATCCTTATTGTTGGATGCATTGTTATACAGATCCTGGCCAATAGAGACGTGGAATCTTGACCTGGTCAAGGTTTTCTCTTCCTATCCTGTTAGTGTATACCTTGAGGATAAAATTAATCTTGGGTAGACATTTGTAATTTTGGGCAAAATATTTTTACGACGCCATCTTGTTTTAGGCATATGCATATAGTACACGCTTTGATTTTGATGTGTTTTCTATTATAATTATGACAGTTTTAACAAATATGACGTGTTATTTGGATTTTTCATAAAATTTCCTATTTCTTGAAACAAATTTTGTCAGCCTGGGACTATTATGAGATTATTTGTAGGAAATTACATTTTATTAGTCCTTCAGCCAAGTACATATTTAAGTGTGTTTGATGACGGACGAATAAATGTTCACATATTCATTAATAATGTTATTGGAAAATTATTTTTACATAGAGTTGTCTTAGGTTTGTCCCATGACACTAATGGTAGCCCTTTTTACAAGATGGCTGCCAAATTTTATGTACTATCTAAGTGCCCGTTAGTGCGCCGCATCCGAGCAACGGTGTGCTTACACACTCATGCACATTATGCAGCAATCCGAGTTGGTGTGTTTTGGAGGTGTCACTCAGTCATCATGATTAGTGTTATGAACCCTAAAACACATAGTCGAGGAAATGTAGGTACCTGATAACACAATGCCAAATTTGATTGGGGTACGATAATAAATCCTTCTTTTTTTATATGTGGTGAACACGCTGGTTACTACTTATTCGTCTTATTGTCTTATTCGTCAATTGGCCAGCAATTCTGACCAACGAGTGAGCGTTTAAAGGGCTGTGTAGTGCACTTGAAAGAAATTCTTTTTTAAAAATAGCTGAAAAGCATTGAAATAAAGGTTTTAATAATATAAGCTTTTTTCATGTACTATATAATAAACAAGTAACTATAGAAACTTGATAATAATCACCTACAATGCAAACAAAAAGCAAGTGTTATGGTTGACGAGATATTTTACATTCCGTTGCTTTTGGTATTACTTTAACAATTAATACTACTTTATTAAAATAAAAATTATTCTATTTTAACAAAAATAATTTGCAATGGAATTTGAAAAAGTAATAAGACCCCATCGCATACAAAAACCTTGTAAATAGAAAAGCCAAACCTTACACACTCAAAATAAATGAGATCTAAAAGAAGGGCCAAGCTCGTGTATCTTTCTACATTTGAGTATTCTCAATTCATAAACGTACACTGCCCCGAACACACCATTAAAAAACTTGGCAAAATATAATTTGCAACTAGGAAGAGTCTTCACGAGACATGCATGTATTCTCACGATTGTAAGAACTCACATTATTTGTACAACGCTTTAGAGAAAATTTGAAATTACATGTTATGCGAATTCTAAAATCACAAAACACTCACATTTCATCGGATCAGAACTTATTTTTTCTGTAGACTTTTTTCACTTTTTTAGTTAGATGTTTAAATACTTATTGGTGCTTTTTTGTTCTATATCCACTGCATTAATTGGTCAATCTTTGCCGTGAAGCGCCCTAAAACTACTAATACTACTGGTCCATAATGAGCGAAGCGAAGACTTCAATTTCACTGACCCCCAAAAAATTAGCTTGGGTGTTTTTTGTTTTGAGTTTTTTTTGTTGTTGTATTTTTGTCTGTTTGTTCGCTCTCTACCGGGCAAACGGCATATACGATTTTGATGAAAATTAAAGGGGACCTTCGAAATCTCTAAACTTAGACCTGCCACGTTTTGGGTACAATCGAAAAAAATATTTTTCATGATTATTGTACTTTTTACGATTTTTTCCTGATTTTTAGTGCGATTTTTTTCGTGACATTTTGGCCGATTCCTAGCTACCAAACGGGTGGGGCTACAACGTTCATATTTCACATGGACATTAAAAGTAATGTTGATGTATTGCTTTTTGAAAGAAAAAGTTGAAAAAGTTAGCCAGAATTCATAGAATAAAGGTTTTAATATGAGTTTTTAAAGGTTTATAATAACAACTAACAAGAAACAATAGAAACTTGACAAAAATCCCCTACAATGCATTCAAAAAGAACTTGCAAGGTAAAGTAATCCAACGCAATCTAAAACCTTATTAAAAAAGCTCATCCATCAACGCGACTAAAAAAAGCGTTCGCGAAGCGGCCTAGTTTACCATTCATTGCTACAGTAAACGAGAGACAGGTTGGTTCAAAAGACCAGCCTTTCCTGTCAGTGTTTGTTTGTTCGATGTCTCTTCTTTGCATGAAACTATGCAGGATATTAAACAAACAAACATTGATTAGAATGATAATCTGGTATATTTAACATATTATTTACCTCTATAAAAAGTTAAAATGGTCTATTGAACAAGCCTATTCTTAGGCAATTTAAGCCATTTTCCCAATTACTTTCACATTTTAATGGATAAGGAAGCTTCGCAAACGCTTTTTTTTAGTCGCGTTGATGGAGGAGCTTTTTTAATAAGTTTTTAATTTGCGTGGGATCACTTTTCCCTTTTCAAGTTCTTTTTGAATGCATTGTAGGTGATTGTTGTCAAGTTTCTATTGTTTCTTGTTAATTGTTATTATAAACCTTTAAAAACTCATATTAATATTAAAAACCTTTATTCTATGGATTCTGGTAAACTTTTTTTCTATTTTCCCTTTTAAAAAGCAATACATCACCATTACCTTAATGTCCATACAAAATATGAACGTTGTAGCCCTACCCCTTTGGTAGGAATCGGCTCAAATGTTACGAAAATATCGCACTTAAAATCGAAAAAAAATCGTAAAAGTACGATATTCATGAGAAAAATTTCTTCGATTGTACCCAAAAACTTGGCAGGTCTAAGTTCGAGATTTCGATGTCCCCTCCAATTTTCATCAAGATCGTATATGCCGTTTGCCCGGTAGAAAAAAACAAAAAACAACAAACAATAAAAACATTGGAGCTAAATATTTTGAGGGGTCAGTGAAAATTTAAGTCTTCGTTTTCGCTCATCCAAAATGTCAGTATTTTTTTGTATTTTAGAATTCGCATATTTCATTTTTAATTTTCTCCGGAGCGTTGTACAAATTTATGTGAGTAATTACGATCGAACAGAATGCATGAATACGAATACACATGGGGGATGCAATTGGATTTTTTTAAAAATAAGGCAATCTCAAATTTACACAGTGGGACCAATGCAGGATATAAAGGTAAAATTACATTCATACCAAAAATACATAACCTCCGCTCATAAGGTAACAGTTGGCATAACCAATTTAGTAATTTCGTGAATATTCATTCGTGCAAAGTATACATTACATCTCAATGCAAGTAAAATATTTACAAATTAGTTGGTTTTATTTGAAAGCTATTCAAAAGCGTTTGTCCTATCATGCACATAAAACAAGAAGCATTGTACATTACAAAATCTAAACCAAACATTTAATTTCGCAAAATGGCTTCCACAGCGCCAATTTTCATATGGCTACATAAAAATACCCTGATTCTAATATCATGCCCCATGTGTGTATTAAATTTCAAGATCCTGTTAAAAGACTACGTTAAGAAAAATATATTTGGCGGTCATCTTCTAAAATGGTCGCCATTACTGTCACTGCGTTTTCTTTGTAATGCTCGTAATGGAAATTCGTTTTCCAATGATCGATAAGAACTATTATATGTTTACCCAATTTAACTTTCTATCATAAATGTCTGTACATATATTTGGTGGCCATCTTGTAAAATGGCTACCATTAGTGTCATGGGACAAACCTAAGACAACTCTATGAACAAATAATTTCCAATAACATTATTTATGAATATGTGAACATTTATTTCGTCCGTCATCAAACACACTTAAATATGTGTACTTGGCTGAAGGACTAATAAAATGTAATTTCCTACAAATAATCTCATAATAGTCCCAGGCTGACAAAATTTGTTTCAATAAATAGGAAATTTTATGAAAAATCCAATATCACGTCAGATTTGTTAAAACTGTCATAATATAATAGAAAACAAATGAAATCAAAAGCGTGTACTATATGCATATGCCTAAAACAAGATGGCGTCGTAAAAATATTTTGCCCAAATTACAATGTCTACCCAAGATTATTTTTATCCTTAAGGTAAACACTAACAGGATAGGAAGAGAAAACTTGACCAGGTCAAGATTCCACGTCTCTATTGGGCCCGGATCTGTATAACAATGCATCCAACAATAAGGATTCGACCAGTTTTGTAGTTTGCCGCACGCTACGCTTTTCATCACGTTTTTCCACCAAGCGACCAAAGTATTTGCATTTAAGCAAAATGAAATACGGACGTGTTCACAAAAAAATTCCTCAATTAAAATCTATCCCCGTGTCTTAAGAAAATGTTGATGGTTTAACTGTAAAAAAATATAGAACATTTTAGTGTAATTCTGAAAATGTTAATTTTTCCCCGCAATTGTTGATTTTTTCACCTTGACTTATTGTTGCCATCCAAAATAAATTTTAACATGATGTACGCACATGTCTTGTGAATACACACGCACTACATTTCATTTTTCTAATCCAAAAATTACAGAGTTTACAACATGATTTATAACGCAAAGTGCGATCGACGCCGCGCATCCAAGATGGCGTCGTAAATCTATGACGTACAAAGCATTTCGAGACCCACAAACGTCATTTTTCTAGTGGGTGATGAAGTAGCCGACGATTTTGTTTTGGTTTCGCGAAATAGTACCGCCTGTATGGGTCAAAGCTGAAATATGCGTCTTTTTAGCCTTCGACCGCCGCACTATATAGTTTCTGTTGAAATGACTACAAACACTTATGCCCCATAACTTTTATCAGACACTATAATAATACCATAACACGGCACAGCGTAAGTGAACGGACTATACTGTAAATGAGAACAAGATCATTTTACTTTTATTTTTATTTTATGGCTCTACTTAATTTCCCGGCGTTCGGATGAGGTTATTAAACACACGAACCACAAACTGTTGTTGAAGCAAGTTTTCAGCTTTACACAAGACCGATGTTTTGTTCTCTTATTATTAAGTAAGTCCTAAATGTAGAAAGAAGGTTATGCTTAAAACTAATAGCTCTAGGCAAGCAACATCAATTTATCTCGTGTCTTAGGTTAAGCAATAACGAGAAGCAAACGGAGCTGGGATACGCGGGCAGAAACCGGGTGATTTAATGTTTTTGAGTCTGCGGGAAGAAGAAAAACTTTTAAACTAATTTCACAAACTTTTATACATCGCTGGGAAGTATCGGAGAAATAAATCATATCGTTTACATTAATAAGAATTATTTAGTACAGTATTAAAAAAAAATGTTTTGTCATTTAGTTTTGGATCTGTTTTTTTAATCAGCATTACAGGTAAATTACTTTCAGTAAAATATGATCGACATACAAAATAAAATAAGTGTAAAACTATAATTTTTATTTTAACTAAATGATTAACTAGCCCGCCCCCTGACTCAGGGCCACCAAAATAATTTTGCATCCAGCCAAAAACAGCATGTCAGTCGGAGGTCATGTTCGGTTTTTAACGTGACACGTGACACACACAGACGGACTGACATCAAAGTATATTATAGAATTTTATCTCCGTACATATTCATACATATCATATATTATATGAATGATGTTCAATTAAAAACTTAAGAAGACTTTCATGCATACAAACAGCTAAGGTAATTTATCAAACATTACTTAATTACTGCAGATAAAACCAGTGAGTATATAAAATGGAAACTAATTGGGTTTCAGTAGTTTAAAGAAGATTAATACGACACAACGACAGAATAACCGCGGTTATGGATCAGCGGGTAAACGTCATAGTAATATGGGGTATTGTAATAGAGGCGTCGATAACGAGCTTTTAAGCCACTAAAGAGTGAAGCGATAAATTCTAATATTTCACTGAACAAAGAATCATCGCGTAGATATTTGTGAAGAGATATTAAAATAATTATTAGACGAGTGAGCGAAGCGAATGAGGATTCTGTTACGCTCTACTCGATCGGGCCCTTTGGCCCGTGAGCATTGTCCAATGTATGTAATGTATGTATTTAATAGTATGTATTGTATTTTAAATGTCTGTCTGTCCAGGGTCATACGGCCGAACGGCCAAATAGATTGAGCTGAAATTTAAACACAAATCCTGGACCCCGGTAACTGAGAACTGCTAACAAAATGAGCAATATCTGTTGCGATTTAAGCTCGCAAGAATAAAAATGGAAAAAAGTGAATTGGATTGCAAAAAGTTTACAATACCCATTAGTAAAATAGAACACAGCCTGTGAAAGTTTGCGATCAGATTTAACCAAGTAAATGTTTTTATTATTGTTTTGTTTTTTTTTTCTTCTGTCATTTTGTAAATGATGCTGGGCCATTGCTGGCTATCAAGGATACTATAATACACTTCGTTTTTGGGGTGGTGATGATCTACAAGAAACAGTGCCACGTATTTTATCTCGCAAACAAACAGCTGGTAAGTAGGGTAGTATTATTACTTTCCGAAACTAGAATGCGAGCTCTGGCAGGTCGTTGTCGGGACCCCCATATTCTCTAAAGACCTTTCCCAAAGACGACGACAGGACAAAACGAACGATGACAAAGACGATGACGACCACGACGCGCCTTTACCCGTGGCTATTTCTGACCAGCACCAGCATGGGATTTTTCCTCCCTATCCTCTAGGTATAAGAGTGGTGATTTTTGACCTAGCGGTTGTCGCACCCTTAGTCCAAAACTAAAACTAAAGTGAGACGTATGGGATCAGCCTTTTCATAATAGGACGACGACAAACGGTTGGGCGCACCCTGAAACCCAAAAAAATATAAAACCACTTTCTCTGTTCGCCTAGGCCCTAAATATTTTTTTTTTTGGTTTTAAATTTGGTTTAAAGGGGACGCGTCAACCTTTAGATCAAAATTTGCACAATCTAGCCTGGGGGATGGGGGGGAGGGGGCCCATGTGGGTCAAAAACCAGCCATGGGAAAGGGGGAGGAAGGGGATTTCCCCACTTTCGGGGGCCCGGTCATTGTTTTTTTGTCATCGTTCGTTGGGGTCATTGTCCCCGTCTTTCGCGGGGGTTTGGGTAAAGGGGAAAAGGGGGAGGTGGCTCCGACGACGTTTCCCAGAGCACGCCTCGGGGTTTTGGGGGGATAGTATATTTCCCTCTTATTAGCTGATGTTTGCGAGGTGGATTTTTTCCTCTTGAATCGCCAGAGCAGCAGACCCAAAATGTTTGGGGCCCAATTCTCCCCCGGAAACCCCAGACGGAATGTTTTAATTTTTCTTTACTTTGACGGGGGAGGAAGAAAACCGTTCTAAGGGCCCTTACATGGGCCCCGTTTTTTTTACCCTGGGGTGAACCCCCTTTTTCTGTTAAAAAAAGGGGTTTCGGTGCCCCAAAAAGGGTTTGTAAAAAAGATAATAATAAATAAAAAAAGATTTAATAGAAAATACTAGGGAAACGCCAAAGCGTTGTTAGACGAGTGAGTGACCTGTGTTTAGCCCCCCCACTTTACAAAAAAAAAATTTCCCCACACTTTATTTTTCTTCCCCCTCCCTTGAAATCCCCTTCCCCCCCTTTAAACCCATGGCTTGTTCTGACCGCAGGGGCCCCCTCCCCCCCATCCCCTAGGCTGGGATTTTCCCGTGCATTAGGACCAAAACGGTTGACGCGTCCTTAATCCAAATAAACCCAAAAAAAAAAAAATTTTGGGTCTAGGCGAAAAAAAGAGAAAGTGGGGTTTTTAGTTTTTTTTTTTTTCAGGGTGCGTCAACCGTTTTTCGTCGTTTCCCATTTTGAAAAAAAAGGGTTTTGGGCCCATTTCGGGCCCAATTTATTTTTGGTTTTGGGGTTTAAAGGGGCGACAACCGCAGGTCAACGCCAAAAGGGCGTTGTTAGACGAGGGAGTTGGGGGATGTGTTGTGTACCGCTAACATTATTTTTTTCCCCCTACCTTTTACCTCCCTAGCCTATCATTGGTTAAAATGGGCTTTTGCCGGACAGTTGACGTGCCCTTTTAAAATTAAAAACTTAAATTTCCTAAATTAAATCCAAAAATGTTCACGGGTACTCAACACGTGGCTCTCTCCAAATCGTTAACAACGACTTTGGGGGTTTCCCTAGTTAGGGGGAGTGAGCGAAGCGGGTGAGGTTCTGTTACGCTCTTTCTCGATTTGGGCCTTGGCCGTTTAGCATTGTCCCAAAGTATGATGTAGTTAAAAGTCTATCTGTCCGGGCTCATACGGCCCAACGGCCCAAAAAGATTGAGCTGAAAAATTTTTAAAAACACTCCGTGACCGATAACTGAGAAAATGCAACAAAATGAGGCCCAAAATCTGTTGCGATTTAAGCTCGCAAAAAAAATAAAAAATTAAAAAATTTTAAAATTAGATTGAACCCTGTTTCATTTTCAAAACGTATAGAAGACCCCCAGCCATGGTTATATAAAATAAAATTTAAAAACATTGATTTCCCGTGAGGATAAAAAAACACAGTCCCCCCCCCGGGGGTTATTACCACGTTTTTTTGATTTTTTTTTTTCCCCCCCGGTCAATGTTAAAGGGGAAGGGAAAATCTATATTATAGCCCTAGGCGGGGCATTTTGGGCCAAAAGATGGGTCGCGCCCAAAAAGAAAATCCATTTTCCCCAAACGGGTTTGCTGGTAAGTAGAATATTTCTCCTCGAAAAATAGAGGCGAGCTCTGGATTGTCGTCGGGGACCTCTCCTCCTCCGCAACGACGACGACCATAACGACACGAACGATGACAAAGACTATGACGACCACGCCCGTGAGAACCCCATTTTTCCTTTTACCTACTTGTAGTGATTCTGTTCTGCATAGATTTTTCCTTCCTATATCCCTAAATTAGAGTTGGTATTATAACCCTAACAGTTGACGCGCCTTTAATCCAAATCAACTTAACCTAACTATGCCAAAGCCTCCATTCAGTACGAAGACGGCGACAACGACTACACGATTGGTTGACGACCTCTGAAACCATACTATGAAAACGCCAAAGCGTTGTTAGACGAGGGGAGCAAGCATGTGTTGGGTACTCGGTAACCCCTAGGGAAACGCCAAAGTCGTTGTTAGACGGGGAGCAAGCCAGTGTTGAGTACCCGGGAACATCCCTTTCCCCCCCAAAACTTAAGGCTGAATCTACTATCATGGGCATATTTTTCCTCCACAGTTTATTAGGCTAGAGTGGCGCATTTGGCCGTACAGTGTTGGCGCGCCCTTATAACAACTAATCTCAAACCCCTCTTATTTATACTATAATATACTAGGAAAACGCCAAAGTCATTGTTAGACGAGTGAGCAAGCCCCGTGTTGAATACTCGGTAATTTAAAAATATCATGAGTATAAAATATGAGATGGGTTGAGATTAGTTGTAGTAAGGGAGCGTCAACACTGTAAGGCCTAATGCACCACTCGAGCCTAATAAACGGGGGAGGAGAAACAGGACCATGCAAGCTAGATTCAGCCTTAGGTTTTGGGGAGGAAAAATGAATGTTTCCGGGTACTCAACACATGGCTTGCTCACTCGTCTAACAACGACTTTGGCGTTTCCCTAGTTTTTAACGGTTATGGTTTTAATAAAATACGTACAATTGATATTAAATGATAATTATTAACTATAATGTTTTTTGATCATAATAATAAAAGTTTTATTAAATACATATGCACTATATTAAGTATAAAATACAAAATGATTCACTTTGGCCCGGTGTTGAGGGGGCAGTTCTACTTCTAGGCCTGTAAAATGTTGGATTCGAGCGACCCGGCACCTCCACCAAAATAGTGAAATATACAATCTTTAGTCCTCCAAAACGTTGTAATCTGGCGACCCGGCACCTCCACCAAAATATTGAAATATGCAACGTCTAGTCCTCCAAATCGTTGGATTCGAGCGATTCATGTTTATATCAGCAACCTTTGCTCCCTGTTTTGGGTACACGTTTACCAGTGCTTGTTATTTGCGAGGCATAGTTTCATAAATTAAATTATTTAAGTGCCATATCTTCTTTGCAAAAATATTATTGTAACAACGCATTTTCTATTCGTCCCATAATGACTTCAAAGTTTTGAAAGTCTTTGAAATTCAGATTGTCGTATAGTTTATAAAAACGTTATTTAATTTCTTCAAACAACCATACTGAAAATCTCTTTACATATTTTTTCAAAAACATCGAAAAAAGTACATACCGGTATCGAAGTATACGTAATCGCTTGTCGAAGAAATCAAAGCAAAAAGAAAACCTAACTAGGGAAACAGTAAAAACTATTTCTCACACGTAGAAAAGAGTGACAAAGTTCTTTCACTAGTGAATTATTTTAATTTTAGGTTCATTAGTGATTAATTATGACCGTACCAAGTTGTTTCCAACTGATAAGTTTGATTGCGAAGCCGATCCATCACACAGACCGCACTCTCTCTCTCTCTCTCTCTCTCTCTCTCTCTCTGGCGCACGTGGCTTCCCTCAACCAAGCACTCCGGCCAACGCTGCCCGGTAGAGTTTAGCCACTAATGCGACCAACACTTTGGCCAGTCAACTCTGGCATTCTCGCCTAGCTTCCTGCAGAAACATATTCAGTCGCACGGTTTCCAAACTAACCCTCGACCGCAGGCCGCAAACTACACGAGCTCTCGGGGGATCCCTCCCTCCCCTACCCCCCACCCCTCGCCCGGCCACAGTAGAGCACAGTAATTACGCTAACCGAGATCACACTATCCACAACACCGTCCGAGGGAAACATCTAAATAACCAATGCACTATTCATGTTTTTAGAAGCTTTGTGAAATGGGATTGGAGAGGTGGAACGTGATTATATTGGCAAACGTGTTGTTACGGGGAAGTTTATTATCTAGGTTTCGTACATACCGAGCGGTGAATTGAGTTCAGAGTTGTCACAATTATCAAGTTTTGTTTTTATTTTAGTAATTATCTCCTATCTATGTCACGGAAGTTTTAGTTAGTAAAATAAATAAAACTTTTGAAAAACTTGATTAGTATCGTTGTATTAATAAATATGAGATGTTAGAGTTAGTCTGAGGATCATGTATAGTGCAATATGGCTGTACCTAATCTACAAATATTACATCATAAAAATAATTCCCACAGTAAAAATATGAATTATTCAGATATTGTCAAATTCTTTAAAATATATTTAAAGTGTACAAGAAAGATTAATAATAATCATTAATCTGTAGTAGAACAACATAAGTTTTAACATTATTAATTAAAACAAATGATGCTACTATTATCTATTAAAAAGTGTAAATAACTTGAAATGAAATCTTACTTTTTAGTTGTATATTGACTAAATTATCTGACAAAATAATATTCATCGCCACGTTATAGGTATGATAGTGAAGTGATACACAATGTTTTACTAATTTGAATCCATCTGCAATTGCAAAGAAAATTGAATTTTTGTTGGTAAGTCTAAATTAATGAAGATTTTGAGCCGTGCACCCAGTTACTGGGGCGCACTTTTGTTTGTGAATGTGAACAGTGCAAGCCAAAACTGCAGTTAAACTTTAAACCCCATTTCTAAGATCTCTAAATCAAGTTTGATTTGTAGTTAAAACATTGTTCTAAAAGAAACTTTGCTCAAAATCAAAATCAATTTGGTCGATAATTTCTTGTCTGCAAAAGTCGATACTAAAGAACGCATATGCTGTGACTGTTTAGTCGCGTTTTGGGCTTATTTAGCCCTTTTTAACTTTAAAACTAGTATCACGTGTAAAATGAGGTTTTCAGTAGTAATAATTCTTTGCTGGCACTCAAAGAACCACTTTAAAGGTTCTCCAAAGTTGTGTCAAGATCGAAGTGCTGGCTATCGGTCAGCGTACAAACACGCAAAGAAAATAAACACCCGAGCTGTTTTCTTTGGGTAGTCAAATTGATGTCTTCACTTTACTTGCTAAACTCACTATGCCCACCTAAGAAAATATTTTGTTTCATGAAACCGATTCATCGGCTTTGTAAACGTGGTAAATAACTAACTTGACATTAATAATAAAATAATATCCAATTAAGAAAATGCATCTCGCATTGAATTCTCTCTCCCCCCCCCCCCCTTTTCGCACTTTATATTATATATTGAGACCTTGTTAAATCGAGGATCATTTGTTAGGATGAAATAGGTGCCTTCGGGAAAGTTTTATGTGCAATGCGACTATACCCCAACAGCGTTATAAAGTAATTAAAAACCTAACCAAATCGTTTGAAAACTGAAACGAAAAAATAAACATCATTTACTCACTCTCAAAATATCGTTACAATTCAATAACATTAATAAAACATCCCATTCGTATATTCAGCCATGATGTAATATTTTCATTCCAATATTCCGTCCGTTTATCAATATTGAAATGGGTTCCTGACGTGTTGTACCAAATAAAAAAACCTATTCGGGATTGTTGACGAAGCTAACAAAACGTTACACGGGTTTCGAAACGAGGGCATGTGCACCGACAGGACGAAGCGCAAACAAGCTCGAAGCCGCGGGTAGCGATATTGAAAAATACACCACCCCACTTGCGTATCAAGTACATGCTGTAGCTCCCCAGGGCACAGTACATTATTACACAACTCTTTAAACAGCAATAAAGCAGAAAACTACCGGGAGATTTTCTCTTCGTCGTTACACATATAATTGCAGATAGTTTATTATTTTTATGTATTCGTTTTGTTGAAAATTTATATACAGTTATGAACTGCAAGGCAATATACGCTGGGAAGTACTTCAATTATTATACCCTGTGCTCAAAGATGAGTCTTTAACAGACTGTAAGGGAATGAGAAATAATACGGCTTTGTAGCATCATCTTCTCTCAGAAACTCAACAAAATAACTCGACAGAATCTACTCATAAGGTAGAAGTTAAACTTAGCGAGAAGCGCCAGAGCTTACGAGGGAAGTTACGTCGTCTTGTAAGAGTCGAGTACTTGGTATGTATTCGTGTTTGTACGAGAGCGATTAGTTAAACAAACTCTGTTTGATGTAATTGCCACTGCTAGGAGAAACATCACTCGAAGATCTATTAGCCGAGATGCGAGAATATCGTCGAGGTGAACAACAAGCTAATTAATTACGTTATAGAGGACAAAGGAAACGCGCTCACGCTAAAGATTCATTATTATAATAATAATGGGATGAAATACTTGATATATGCAAGACCTAAACGTCATATTATTGGATGAGCGAAGCGAAGACTTCAATTTCACCGACCCCCCAAAAAATTTAGCTCGGGTGTTTTTTTTTTTTCCCCGTCTGTTTGTTCGCTCTCTACCGGGCAAACGGCATATGCAATCTTGATGAAAATTTGACACGACCTTCGTTTTCTCTGAACTTAGACTTGCCACGTTTTTGGGTACAATCGAAGAAATATTTCTCATGAATATCGTACTTTTTCGATTTTTTTCGATTTTTAGTGCGATATTTTCGTGACATTTGGACCGATTCTGACCAAACGGGTGGGGCAACAACGTTCATATTTCACATGCACATTAAGGTAATGGTGATGTATTGACGTGTGAAAGAAAAATTTGAAAAAGTTAGCCAGAATCTATAGAAATAAAGGTTTTAATTTGAGTTTTTTGAGGTGTTAAATATTAAAACCTTTATTTCTATAGATTCTGGCTAACTTTTTCAACTTTTTCTTTCAAAAGTCAATACATCACCCTTACCTTAATGTCCATGTGAAATATGAACGTTGTAGCCCCACCCGTTTGGTCAGAATCCGCCCAAATAGCACGAAAATATAGATTTTAGATATTTCTCACAGCCTTGTATGAAAACTTCACAGGAGATTTTATACCTTACTCACAGCCTTGTTACAAACAATCAAAGATACAACAGACAGACCTAATGATTGCTTTGTATGGGCCGTGTTAATATGTTTTTATTATTTTAAATTCATATTAACATTTTATAATTAAAAAGCTCATCCATCAACGCGACTAAAAAAAGCGTTTGCGAAGCTTCCTAGTTTATTTATAAAAATAAACATAAGTTTAAGTACAATTAATACAAATACTTCTCGATTTGGTTTGTCGGGAAACACTCCATTAGGTGGAATTGTTAATATTTAATAATTCGGAAGTTAAAAAATCCATCCCGATCGGGGCTCGAACCCGTTATGCCATGTGTTATGTGATCAGTGGCTAAGGCGCCTACCTGGAATGTGGAAACTCGGGTTCGAACCCCGATCGGGATGGATTTTATAAATTACGAATTGTATTAAATATTAATATAAATACCTCTGTGAAACAACAATAGTTAGCTAGTTTTATTGTATTGTATGCCTCGTTTCAACGGGACATGTCGGTCAGTGTAGGGTAATGGACATGCCCTCTTTACAAATAAATATAGGGGAAATGATTAAAATAACGCTTTCTTGCCAATACAACAACCTGAAGTGCTTTAAAACATTGTTGTTTTTTTATTTATAAATATCATTAGTAAAATTTTATTAATTTATTTTTTATAAATTAGGGTGATTTTCCCAAATATCTTGTGTATGAGATTCTCTCGCATGTTTAGTATACATGCCTACTATTTCACGTGAACTAATTTAAACAATTTTAGGTTATGTCCTCAGTTGAGAAAGCAAGTGTGTAAACTGAGAAAACTCTTCCGCCTGGATTGCCAGTGGCGGGAATCGATTCGAAACTTTTCTAAACAGAGTCAAGTGCGCTGGCACTGATACAGTGTATATTATTGAGCACATACACTCTAGCCTAGGGTATTGATGGCCGAGTAGCTAACGTAGTTACATTGAAAAGCTTCGATTTTCTAGATAAATAGAAAATCATATTTTTAAAACGAGACGAGAATACAGTTTTGGAATATGTTTATATATAATATTGCTTATGGAAGTTGTATTTGTATTAGCACGGTGGCAATATCATCATGCAATCAACGTGAAGTTTGTTTTCCGGCTCGTGCGATAGCAAGCTTCATCGGCTCCCATTCCCCACATCGCCCTAGCAAATAACAACAAACAAATAATCATGTTTTCATACGCCTCGGGCCCGTAACAAATTGAGGTGTAAGCCGACATAGATACAGTTCGATCATGAAAGTTGCAGCACTGAATAGTGAAGTATTTGCACTTGCCATACGTTCATGCGAAACACAACATCACAGTGGTGTCATTCGAAACAGGACTGTGTTGATGAAAAATACAACAGCAGAGGTGTAGGTGGAGTTTTCGACTTGTTTGGTTATAATGCGTCACTCTAGCCTAGGGGATGTACAGAGGGCATACCAGTGCTGGACATGTTTGTACATAGCTAAGCTCATGAGAAATGCATCCATTTGGTTCCATAGAGTTTGGTTTACTTGGTAAGGGTGCGTCAAACGTAAGACCATAATCCGTCACTCTAACGGTCTAGCCTATAATAGGGGATGTGGGGAGGACATTAATCAGTTATGTGACTAGAGTGGGTAATAGTTTAAAAAATAAAAATCTAGGAGGTCCCTGCTTCGAGTACCGCTTCAGGTAGAAGTTCTTTTACTTCTAACAAACATGTAGTACAACTTTATTTTTAAAACAAAGCTCTGCCTTTAAATTAAGGTTGCCTTAAATACACAGAATAACAAAAATTAATTAATTTACATTTATACAAATTACGTTTAACAATAAGTAAAATTAGTTACAGATTATGAAAAAATGAAATGAAGTGAAAAATGAAGTGAGAAGTATGATTTGTGAAGTATAAAAATAACTAGGAAACGCTCAGTTGGACGCGTTGATAAGCGAGCACGTGCTATAGCTAGACCCACATTGCACATTTTTTTAAATTTTAAAATTTGCGACGTTCGCTGTCCACAGGGCCATGTTTCCAATATTATTTATTATTGACAAGGTATTTGGGTAAACCCGTGTGTAAACCTTTACTTTGTGGATAAAATCCACCGCCATCTAGAGGACCTTGACTCCTTGGGAAAACTATTTAAACTCTTTGGTGACAAATAATAGACTGCTTCCTCGAAAGCAGAGTCGATAAAGAAGTTTCCCCGTTGGGGAGGTCCTCCAACTCCCTATACCGGCCTGGGTTAAATAAAAAGTCGGTTTTTGGCGTTTGGAATCTAACGTTCCGCGCGACTCTGTGTGACGATTGATGGAACTACTTCAAAAAAACTACGTCACTTTTCTACTAGTAGTTAACAGTCGATGACGAAAAATGGCGGACACGTCAAAATATTAAATACGATCGAATGTTGGCGAATGTTTTGGCATAAAGCAAACTCTCTTTATTAATGAGGATATTTCTGATGGAGTAGACCTAAGCTTAGGACCTAGGCCGACAATATGTATTGTTCAAGATTTCCATTTGAGTGCCTAGGGCGTACTTACGTCTCAAAACTGTATTGTGGCCTTGGGCCTAGGCTACACTTACGTCCGTAAGGCTTAAACAACCCATATCTCAATCAATTTCGTACGAAAATGTCAGTGACGCCTGCGCAACACTTTATAGTACAATAAAAAAATCAAAAGTAAATCGTTTTAAAAAGGCTAGGGCCCATGGGCTAATATGATTGAAATAAAATTAAAGTTTGACATTTCGTCTGTTGTTTTGTTAATTGCATTGTCACTCCATATCGATAATCTACTGGCCGTATTTAGCGTGCAGTGCTTTTATTAGTTTCACATTTGAGCCGCCCTCAGCGCGCAGGACGTTAGATTCCGTTTTGACTTGGGAGTAAGGGGACCTCCCCAAAGGGGAAACTTCTTTATCGACTCTGCTCGAAAGTATTTTGATTACTTCTAGGTGGCAGTGCATTAGAAACTTCGCGCGTCTTTTCGTTGCCATGGCAACGTTACTTTTGTTATAATGTAATTTCCATCTACACTACTTATCGGATCAAAATAAAATTAACATATTCGTGACCGGACGGACATTCTAAATGATTTGGCCACCTCAGATTTTGTCGCCGTTTAGTTTTAAAAAAAACTTTCGATTAACTTTAATGTAACTTTGTAACTTTTTGAACGATTTTGCCACAAAATTTATGGCATTCGATTGAGAACAAAGCTTGCGGATGGTCAAAATTTCAAATCTATCCGAGCCTCCGTTCGAACGTTATGGCGAGACAAAAAAAAAAAACAAAACAAAAAAAAACAAAAAAAAACAAAACGAGTGACAAATTTTTCCGGCAGAGTCAAATGGAAACGCTCGCTTCGCTCGCTTAACAAATACTGATTTCCTTGTTACTACTTGCTTTGGCCATATAGATGATTTCTAAAAATCAAAATCGATCCCTTTAAAGCGAGGAGCACCATTTTAGTCATAAATAAAACTTGCATTTAGTCTAAAACGTTTGCAAAATTTAACAAAAAAAAAACGGTTACTCCATCAATTCTTCAATTAAATTTGTATTTTCTTTTTCGTCCTCGAAAGTCTGCCATAGGAGATTTAGTAGATGTTGGAGTTAAATAATCTATATCGGCCCTCATATATCTCATTTCACGCTTAAATAAATCAATAAATAAATGAATGAATGAATAAATAAATAAATGAATAAATAAATAAATAAATAAATAAATAAATAAATAAATAAATAATAAATAAATAAATAAATAAATAAATAAATAAATAAATAAATAAAGGAATGAATGAATGAATGAATGAATGAATGAATAAAATATACATTCGTATTTATAGAGTGAACCCAGTCAGTCACAACAGCTCATTTTTAGTAAGGGATTTTCGCGAGACTTATCATGTTTCAATAATATGAATGTTAAATACGATAATGTACGGGTTCATATAATAATTCTCTGTATGCAGTTTTTATTTTAATTTATCAATAATGTATATTTAATAAAACAAAGTCTGCTACCCATCATTTTTTTAGATTGATGAACAAGCTTCAGTATTATTATATGTTTGTAGAATCGAAAACGATGTGACGTTTTAGTGGCAAAGTGATTGAGAGCATGTTATGATTGATATTACATATTAATATTATTGTAAGTACCATAAACGTTATATCAACCCAACAAGGCTCCCAACACATTGTATAATGGACTCGCGGATGAAAATCAACTACGCTGGCCGAGTGGGTTGGGTTGGATGTAAATACATATACGTTCATGTTAGTGTTTACTTCATATTGTTGTTTATGTCATTAAAAACTCGTTTTTAACAGTACTTGTTATTCAGCAATCAGTTTGTTTACACAGTGAAATGTGCAAACCACTTGAAAAATACACAAAACGACCAAACATGCACGTATAAAATAATTCACAGAGTGGGGAATGCAACATTTTCAGATTGACACAAAACGATCCATATTTAATCACTTTGACAGTTCAGAGGCGACATTTTACTAACAAAAACAATGCTGCCAACGAAACGAACCCTAAAGCAAACTTCAATTTCCGGATTTAGGGAACGGAGATAGACTTTGCTGTCGGATTTATACCACCACGACGCCACCCTTCATTTTTGAGCGTCTAATTGTGATTAATGGCGTGAAACTAGTTTAGGCGCTGGAAATCGTGAAATCGTTTCTGAAATTTATTTTCAAGAGGGGAACACATTCTAACAAAACAAAGATTGAAAAATAACTTGACAAAATATTTCGAAACTTAGTGAATTGTTCTGGTCTCTAGGTGTTGGTGTAATAGGGTATTTTCGTGTTACGTCTTAATTCCCACAACGAGGCTAGTCGAGATGATTATAGCGATTCATGTAACTTACTAAACAACAAATCGCGCTGTATTAAAATATATCATTTTAGTTTTACGTCAACGGCTGTAGCTCCTATACGTACACAGGCCAAACAATCTCTAACTTCACATCTTACTTTATACCACGACATAACGCATTAAGGAATTTGGGACGGGTTTAAATGTGGGTGTATAGTCACATATGTTGCATATGCCATGAAAGAAAGTGCAATTAATAACACATTTTATTTAAAGAAGATGTTGATAACAATGTGATTACAACACGACATAAAATGTTGTACAATAGCACACCAAAGTGAAGGCTGGACCAGCGTTGTAGTAAAAACTAAATAAATAAATGTCACGTACAAGATGAAGAAGACACACACCCGCAGACAGAAGTCAAGAGAAATCAACAACATCCATACACTTTATTCGAATATGCTAATGAATACCAACACATCAGCAAAAACTATTAACAGATTCATTTAAAATGGGATATGTGCAAACGAATAATGGAAATTAAGAAAATTATTTTAGTTTGAAATATTTAGCATCTTATGCTTTTAATTATGAGCAAATTTAGAAGATACATATTTTGTCTCTTCGTAAAAGTAAAAGTAAAAAAAAAAAATGTTTGGGATATCTTACACTTCGATTGGCACATTATGTCAAAAAGGTAGCCTACATTTAAAATCAATACAATTTTATCTTTACGTGCACAAACCAGGCATTCAATGCTATGCCAATTCTCAATAGGCATTGGTAAATGTAATTTATAGTCAAAAACTGTTTTTGTAATTTATTCGCAAATATCCGTTCACTCATCTAGGCCATTTAGCATAAGAGCTGATCTCTTTAAACAAAGACAAGGATTCTATAGCGGGAATGGTGGAGGCGCCGGGTACGATGTATACGTTCCATTCGCTGCCACTCAAATAAGTTTCACGACCGTTCAAGCAGTTCAATGTGACAAGTTATCTTTCATGAAAGAACAACGAATTTATTCATTTGCCAGTTAGGATAAAGATGATTATTTCACCACAGCTATCACAAATCCCCTTGAGAAATAATTTAAATTATCTGAATATGTGTAATATTTTAAAATTATCTAAAGTAATAAGTCGATATAATCTGTTGTACATGTGTTTATTATTATGGTTGAGAGAATAATATTATGAAATTTGAAAAATATTGCATTTTTTCATTGTTGCTAGTGACTATTAAAATTATTAATAACACTCGAAACTGGGTTATTATATAAAATTTGAATATTCAGATTTAAAAAAACATGTTATAAAAAATACGTGTTGTTATATTATATTAATTGTGTGCAACGAGAGGTTGTATTTCTTATGACCAGTCCGCCACTCTTCGTCTGGTAATCGTCGCCGTGTTAATCAACATTCAGCGCCGCGAGTCCTCCGGATGTCATGCACGTCTCACCCCCCCCCCCCCCCCCCCCCCCGCGACCGCTGGAGGTGGTGACAGTAGGGCTACACTAGTGTAGGCCTCGGCGTTGTAGGCTCAATTATTAACAAGTCGGCCAGAGAGGAACATGTACCCTCACCTCACACAGCGCTATCGTGAACGAGGGGCAGGGGGGGGGACATCACGGCAGAACACTGGCCTATATATATTATACCAACAAAAAGTTAACTTCCCTTGGTTTATAAATTTTTGGATATGGGTGAAATTAGCGTTTTTCGGAAAAAATGCTAAATCAGAAAGTTCACGATTCTTAAATATGCAACAAAATGCTATTTTTTTTACTTTGAGTAAGGTTTACTCATTATTGGTGATAAATATCAATTAATTATAAGGTTTAAATCAACTGGTATTTATCCACCTCAACGAAAAATTAACTTTATCATACAGTGTTTGAAGAGAACAAGAATTTACCAATTTAAACAAAGAGCTAGTGTTTAATTAAGATTTCAAAACGTTCCGAAATGCTTCATGTGTGAATGATTGTCCTAAAAAGCTAGTTTGAGAGTGATCTTTATTGATTATACATAATATATAAAATGAAAGATCAAGACAAACTATTCGACATGCATAAAAAGTGTCTCCAACAAACGGAAAAAAAATCAATCGAGCTTTTTAAGATTAGATTTATTTGAGTGGCGAGTTTCGAGGCGAAATTTGAACCGTCGTCCCCTGCGAACGCTTACTAACGTTACGTCCCACTACATTAACTATACCCATTTTAAGATTTCACTATAAGTTTGATTACCATAAGTCAATGTTTTTGTCTTGTCTGTTGTTAATTGTTTGAGAAAGACTCCTGTAAGGTATTCGAAATATTACTTGTTATTGTTGCCTGTGAGTTTGTTGACTAGTCCAATGATTTGTATTTTTTACGATAATACCCGTTTTATAGTTTTAATCTTTTATTATAAGTCATGCTATCTGTCACCCGGTACATATGTAGCACACAATATATTTACTGCCCAAAATACTATAACTTAAACAGAAACAAAATAATAAACACATACATTTCAATAATGGTATGCCCAAAGTAACTGTTAAATATAAAAATGCATAGTCACTTTGTTTGATGAAAACGGAACTTGAATGATTGTAGAAGTGAAGAGAAGTAGAAAAGTTTCGATTGATCCCCGGGACTGTATAATGTAGGTCTCTCTCTAGGTCCAACATGGATCTAGCCCCTGAGGCAGCACAGGACAGATCCATCAAATAACTTTTCGCTTTGTGGGGACCGTGCTGGCTGTCTCTCTAGTCTACTTGCTAAACCCAAGCACATAGCCTCTAGGTATTCTGCAGCTCGTATACGATACTTGTCTGTCTGTCGGTCGGAATTGTTTATTTAGGAGAGGTGGATATTGTTGAGACTACTAGGTGAAAATAACAATTGCTGTTTATTTTATGGAGGAAGTGCTGCAATTGCAACTGAAGCACTCCATATAATATGTAGACAGATAGGTTAGCAGATTGAGTATGTTAGTATAAGCCAAGTAGCACGATTAGCGGCGCTGTTATTAGAGATAACAACTTAAAGATAATTATTTTCTAGTTGGTTTTTGAAATTTATTAATCGTATTAACGTGTATCAAATTCATGTATTTGAAAACAATCTCTTCCATACACTTAGGCTATATTACTCTAAAGGAAATCGATGCGTTTACAAGTACAATTAGAGCAGCCACAGAATACAACAAAAATAGTTACAAATTTATAAACTTTGAGGGAATGAGTAGTTGGGTGATGGGGTTTTCGGGAGGGGCGGGGGGAGGGAGGGGGAAACTTATATGAAATTTGACATTTTGTGGTGAATTAAAACAATTTGGAACTTTCGTACTAGTGAGCGATGGAGACTTGATTGTCAAATATAATATTTTGATTTTGCTATTTCAAATTAACATTTTAACTTGGTTTCAGGCAGAGAAATTGGCAGTTTCCCAATTTTTACAGGGTCCACTATTATATTCCACACGGGGTGTACCACGTCATGTGAGAAAGCCAACCCTCCTCCCAAATCTCTATAAAATGTGACTTTATTTTCAACGACAGAATTATGCTATATAAATGTGTATATTATGGAATACCAGTGTCAGTTATTTTATTACACCTCTTAGATAGAACGAAGTTAGAAATTGACAAAACCCTGTTCGTTGGAAGCAATCTAATTTGCCATCCCCCTTGTTGATACCCATGTGTGTGCAATGAATCAGTAATAGCTAAGCTGGAAAGTGTGAAGAAGAAAGTGTAGCCGAGAGCGGTATACCTTCAAAAGAGAGGAGTGGGGGCGGGAGGGTGTTGAAACAGTGTGAAAGAGTAAAAATAACGCGCGAGAGATAAGAAAATCCCTAACCCAATGAATTTGATTTCAAGTCCTAAACGTCAAGCCACATTGCGACGCGAATGCTGACCCCTCTTCGCTTGTTGTTTGCTGACAAACACTTCTAGTGCGGAGGGGTTGGCTTCCCTGCGAAGCGTGACCTCCCTGCTGGGGTAGACGCAGACGGTATTTCACAAGGGGGGGGGGGGAGACACCTTTAGGGCGAGGGCAAGACATTATTTATCGTTTGTTTCTCACATAACTTACGAAGGTCTTGGCTCTTCAGGAAATCTCAATTCTGTTGACTTACGAATAAAACATGTTTCGTAGGCTACCTGCCCAAAGACGACAAATTGCTGTTTTTCAGATTACTTTAAAAATATCTCGGTGAAAGCCTGCCCAGAGATTGCTTTCCCTCTTCAGGTCATCTAGAATTGTCCAAGGGTTGTAAAAGAGGACTCACCACTTGCATAAAACTTTCAATAATATTGGCGGAGGCGGGTATCAAACCCAGGCCCTACTGAACCAGAGTCGAGACAAAACAATTATATACAATCATTAACTACAGTGGATGTGTACACTGCATAGGCACATATTATAAAATTAAAAAATAAAGTAGCATAATGTATTGAATAACCTAACAAAATTGTAAATAAAGGCTATAAAAGAAAACACAAAATTGGAATCCTACATGGATTAAGAAATGCACAGAAACGGTAAAACAAATAAACATGAAATACAAAGTCTAAAGAAAAGGTGATAAGCGCTCAACGCATAAGATTTTGGTTATACTTAGGTATATGGTGTAATGATAGGTCGTGGGGGGATGTCTAAGGGCTGTTTTTAAGACTCAATGTCTGAGGATCGAAATATAGTAAGAATAAATAAGAATAGTAAGATAAAAATCGACGGGTATGAACCAGCGACTTCACGTTTAGCAAACCGTGAGCTATCTTCATAAGAAATCTCGGAATAAAGTCTTGCATATTATACAAGTTGATACAGCATAGAAACAAACTAATATCGGTAATTACGTACACTTGATGCGAGCAATACTGTTAGATCGATAACTTGATTTCGTAAACTTGTTCTAACCAGATACTATTCTCAGTATAGCCTCACTAGTTGTAGCATGAAACGGCAGTACCGTACGCGGTGCAGTCCGAAGCGTATGGCTCTATACGAGGACGTGGGTTCGAGTCCCGCATAAGGCATGTCCTTTGTAATCGTCCTTCATAGTCATCTTTCAACACTCATCGTCTCGAATAGCCTTAGTGCATTAATAGCGACGTTAAGCAACAGAAATGATCATCATGAAACGCCAATACATTAAAAAACACTGCCTAGTTACGCAAGTATTGCTAGGGTGGGAAGCCTATATATGATATTGATAACTATATTATGCAACCGTGATTGTTATGTGGTGGTAGATTTATAGCGTCATAGAACAAATCATTGACAGCAACATATTGCCACCTCTCTAGCTGTTCATTTATAAATGGATCGTTCACAAACCGCTGTGTGATCCGATCAACCAATAACGCGGCGGATCTGTCTGGTGGTGATCGGTTCGCTCACACAGATCAGATAACGAAACACGATATAGGTAAATGCATAGTTTAAATTGAGATAAAATGGGATGCTTTGATCAATTTGGGATTCATTCTTAATAACCGTTATTTCGATTTACACAGCATCAGGTTTAGAGATCTATGGCTTTTAGTTCATGTGACATATTATTAGAGGTACGGGGAAATAGTGTTTTGTGAGATGATACAAAGCGATATTTTTCACATAAAACTAAGGTTTTCCAGTCTTATTTTTTTTTCTCCATAGTATCGATAGTTCGTTTACACACATTTTTATTGGATTGATATAATTTCAAAATAAAAATATGAAAAAAACTTCATACACAAGGAGGAGGAGGTGGTCAAAAAGTAGATGCTACAAAACGCTATTACATGACATTTGAAAATGCACGTACCTCTACTTATTACATATAGTTTCGTAGGTTTTCTGCTATAAGCCAGTGTCATGAACGGTTGTTCAGTAGATCTCCATTGTCTAACCTATAGATTGAATGAAGAATTAGCAAAGCGCATCGTCTTGTGATCTTACTTTATTTTTTAGTAGTGCTCTTAAACCGGAGGAAAGTTTTCAATTGAGTATATTTTTCATTTCTCAATTTATTTGAAAATACATCTAAACACATTTAAGTCGAATAAGCTGTAACACCTTTCTGACAAAAAACTGTTTAGAAATAATCAACAAGATTAACTTCAAACCCGGCACCTCCACCAAAATATAAAATAATTCAAGTGTTAAATTTCCCGTGTTTGCTTATTCGTTGTTAGAAGACAACCCAAGTTATTTAACGGACCTCAGATTTTCTTACATCTTCGGGAAATGCCGAGATTGCAGAAATGCCATGATTTTAGTTAACAACGATGTAGGTAGGCCTATTCGTATCATGTGATGTGAATGTGACCCATTGCGTTTTCCCGTCTCCTATCCATCTTATATTGAAAAATATCACGATAAACGATTTCATAAGTTTTTAACTATATTAATAATCATGATGATGTACATAAAATAAATACAAAATAAACGATCATCTGCATTTTAACCAATTCAGTTTCTTGAATGGCATTTTGGTGTATGGGAGATAACTGCTCTATTTATTTTGTTATGATTTCCATCAAGACTCCAGTTACTACATAAATAGGCCTACACAATATAATATATGTATAACTATGTTTAAGCGATGCCAAACTAGATTTACGCGTTATCTGATTCCTCTCGTTGTGTTGTGTGAGATCTTTCCAGCTAAAAGTGGCATTACTGAAAACACTACGTTCTACAGTATTGCATAATGAGAGCGTTGACAAACGATTAATTTCTACGATTAATTAATAACAAATAATTCAATGTCATCTGTGACAAATTCTTAATCTTTCATGGTAGTAATACGTACATGCACATTTATAACATAATTAGACGAGAGAGCGCAGCGACTAGGGAGGAAAGACCCGTGCTGGATCCAGCCTTAAGGAATGTTACCGGGTACTCAACACATGGCTCTCTCACTCGTCTAGCAAAGACTTTGACGTTTTCCTAGTATAGAGCTAGTATGTCTTAAGAAAATTCAATAACATTGACCTATATTGTCGGATCTAAGTATAAATATTTTATTTTCTTAACTTTCCAGTATTTAGTATAGCATGTAAATTAGTATCATAATCTAAATAACCACTCACAAAAGCTCCCATGATTAACTTACTAAAGAAACTTGAATCGGATCGACAGTGGCAAGACCCGAACCTTCAACCTCCTGACTCAAGAGTCTCGCGTTCTAACATCGAACTAAGCCAGGTTTATTGGATAATTAGATTAAAATAACTAATCTTCACGACTAATACGGTGTCTATAAATGAGCGAGCGAGATGGCTGTCAATTGACGCCAAAGGGCACAGCATGCAGGGAAATTACCTTTGGCTCTAGCAAATAAGCTCGGGAAGCAGCAAGTAATGAGTTTTCCACGTCTGCTGTGTAAGGAGGCGATGCCAGCCAATAACCCAGTCCAATTTACCGTCATAACCCCTTTAATTACATCTTAATAACGTATTAACACACCGACATTTGCAACCTAATTAAAACCGAGTGGGAGTAGTCATTAGCGTTCTACTTACGTTGGCTTAAAACAACTTAATTGCTTTGGAGATGTTACTTCTAGACTCGCTGGGAAGTGAGTTCGTATCGTTCTATAACCAGCAAGATGTCAACTCGGTTGCGATAGACGATATCTACATGTGCATGGATGAGATGGTCGAGTGAATCGCGTAATACATCGAAGAGTTGCGTAAATAAATAAAATAAAATCGTATTTAGAGTCTACCCATTAAGTCACAAAACTGATTTTCAGTGGGAGACTTTAAATTTAAAGACAACCAAGACAACCCTGTAGGCACCGACACCATCGACGAGCAATCAATGACCAACTAGAGACAGGAATATCTATCAACTAAGAGTGGTTAGTGTGGCTCGTTGATCTTGTGGTTAGCGTCTCTGCTTCTAATGCAGCTGGTCCAGGGTTCGATTCCAGAACTTCTGATTTGGTCTATCAGTTCTTGTCTTAGGAATTTGTAAACGGTGACTTTGGAGCCGTCCTAGCAACGAGGCACATAATAAATTTAAAGTTGTTCTGAATCGGCTTTGTTGATTCTGGAGTTGATCCGCGGGTGTTCGCTTTGTCCATAACACTGATTGCTATATTTCGTATTAAAAATATATATCTTCGGTTGGTTATCGCTCACTCGTCGATTGCGTCGGGGCCTACAAAGTTGGCTTGGTCGCTTTGGTTTACTGTCCCCCACTGAAAATCAGTTATACGACTGAGTGAGTAGACTCTAAATACGATTTTTTATTGTTTTTTATTTTAAGCTGGACACGACTCCAGCCGCGGACAACACCAGAATCAACAAGGCTAATCGGAACAACCTTATAATTTATTATGTGTCTCGTTGCTCTAGAATGGCTCGAAAGTCAACATTTACATATTCCTAAGCTAAGAACTCATTGACTAAGTCCACATCAGAAGTTAACAAACTTCTACCTAAAGCGGTAATCGAACCGAAGCAGAGACGCTAACCACAAGAAGTCCAACGAACCAAAAAAAGAAACTATATATACTATTATTAAGATTGTAAGACTTAATGCCCCGCCACTCTAAAATCGAACCGGTGACCTTCCGCTTTAGAGTGACGTGCTACATACCGCTCTCGGTTATGCAATATTAATTTGAAACATGTAGGGTATTTCCGAAATTTTGCTTATAAAATACCTTTGCCAACTGCACACGTGTTTACAGGCAAGACATGGCGACAGTCAAAAGTCTAATCCGACTTTTTTTAAATGGAGAATGAGGAGGTTACTTACTCATGGTATCCTTATTGGTCGAAGTACACAAGTGAACTGCACATCACCACACCACCTCAAGGATGCGAGTTGTGAGGTAGATGGGTGTTGACTGTTGATGCACTACCACTACACTCTCTCTCTCTACCTCACCTCTACATCCAGTCACACTGGGAAAATGACTTTGCTTGTAGATGCGTCACCAGTCACAACAGGCTGGCATTACCTCGTCTCACTACCCCAAACATCGGTGACTCATCCCCAATCGCAGTATTCGACATAGGTCACCCGCAGTGATCGCAGCACTGCCGACCTCGCACTGTGGCCACCGAAACAGGAAAAAAAACAAACTTAACGCACTCTACAACTGTTTTCGAAGAACTTGATTATTTAAAAACCAAGCCTTGTCCAATACGGTAGTTTTAGTTGGTTTTAGTAGAGATTTGTGGGCGCTGCCATCTTGGCTGTGACGTCACGGAAGTGCTGCTAGAAACTCGTTTCCACCATGCAGCACATGTTAGCACAGCACATTCATGGCGCCAACAAAAACAACCGTATAATGCTAAGAATTGAGTATTTATGAAGTGTGCAAATAAAATTGATGACATTTTGATGCTCCTAAACATTGACATCAATTTGGCGAGGTTGGCAGAGTAAATGCGGTAAATTTTTAATTTCCAACAAGTCAAAACAAACTTTTGTTTTTTGAATTATTAAAATCATTGTTTAGTTTTAGTTTTAAAACTGTGGGATTAACTACTTCATTTATTGCTAGACATTGTGCTTACACTCGAGCGTTCTGCATCAATTTTACAAATTTGCATAAAAACAGTAAACAGGTAGTAATTTTATAAGACAAAAAATATGAATTGTATTAAAGGAAAAATGGCTTCTCAGATTTATTTTTGAAGTTGTACATACATGGTATGAAACTAAGATAAACAACTCCGTAGAAAGTTATTTACTGGGATATGTATGTAAATTAAATCAATGAAATAATTAGTGAAGATGATTACTTGATGATAATAGTGACAATTTATAATTTAAATGAAGTAGGCCACATCGCAAACACAGTCATGTTGTTGGATAAGCGTTTTTGGTCGACTGGACGTACTGTACCTAGGTTTCTGTTTTTTCCGGCCCACGCAGTTGATTTGCAATGGCTAACATAGAATTATATTTTTAGAGTGTTGTAAGATGTAGATTCTCTATAATATTATGGCAATACCAACAAACAATACAATCATCTTCAAAAAGTCCTTACTGGGTAGCGGCTGGGAGATTGCTTGATTTGACCTCGCCACCACTGCGGAGAATCGAGTCCACGTTTATGCACCATCACCAGCAGAAATTGGACTGGGGGAAAGTAGTAGGCAAGTAAGGGATAAGTAGCAATGGTCAAGCTTACATAGTTAGTCTTACGACTTAAGTGATTTCGAAGATTCTCAGATAGTTTTAACATCGTAGTAGCCATTTGTCCGGCCGAAGATCCTCCGAAAGTTTCAACATCTTAGTAGCCATTTGTCCGGTAGAGTAATATTATATTATAAAATAATAAAGGCTGGCGAGGCGAGGGAATTATTACAGTATTGAAGCAAAATTGTAAGTCTCATGAGATACTCCACCAGGTAGTAAGTCATGTACAGGTATGTACCATTCCATTACTTCTCATACCAGTTCCACGACGTTTCGTATGTACCATGGCAGACATTTTTAAGGGTGTTACGAGTTACGACATCTGAAATAAAAAAATAGTGTCAAATGTGCTCTTCTAGAATACAATATCGATTTTTTTAAAATGGAATTTGTGTTCCATCAAACTTTTTCATAACCTGTGGACAGCCTGCCATTTCTTCAACCTCGTAGTGCGTAATTCCATTCCTGCATGGGTACAACCTTGAAATACTACCAAATTAGCATGGTATTGTGCGCCCATCAAGCCAAACCATACCCATTTACCAGCATCACTCGTTGGGTTAAGACAATTCGACCCAGTTTTTCTATTTTCCAAAATATGCTACCAAGTCAAAATATAGTGAATGGCTTTGAAACCTGGCTCTTTTTTTCCAATTTTTCTGATCTGGTACACGGCCAATATCGCCACCTCAACATAATTTCAAACTTCAATTCGCCAAGGCACACCATTCAACGTACTCTGTTGTGTTTTGTGACATTAATTTTCAACTGGTTTTCTACAGGCTGACTGAGAGAAAAAATATTTTTTTAACAATTGTCTTTCCTGCAAATTTTTTCGTTTGTCGGTATGCCTTAAGTAATAGAAGACACAAGCTAGAAAAATCCAAAGCCTTCTTTACAAGGTTTCAATTATTTATCAGACTTCTTAAATTCAAGGGCAAATGAAAATCAAATAAGAGGGTTCACTGTTTTATTTTGGACTGTGCGGGTAGAGGTTTTGACAGTTGGGTTAAGTTTGGGTACTAAACTGCTTCGGGTTTTCGGGTCGGGTCAGGTAGGGAAATGACTGCCGTTATAATAGTGCACGTGAAAATGGATTCTTGAATTGTACTTGTGAACAAATCTTACATTACGAGTTTCTCCCAGTTCATTTTCAATAGTCTGTACTTTTATTGAACAGAATTTTGTACAAGAAACAAATTAAAACTGCCTGGACCGACACCTCCCACCATTCCCCCAAAAATATTGTTTGTTTCCTGAATATAGAGTGCCTTTACGACTATGGGGTCGGGCCGACACACCACTAATTTTATGACCTATATAAGAAATGATTCTATAAATCCCTTGAAGTCAAACAATTTTTATTTTTTAGACTGCAAAAGTAGGCTTAAGAATTTGACATTTATTTGTTTTAGTGTTGTGTGTATTGCACAAGTAGTTCAGTTTTTCCTGAGTGCATACAACTTTTTCTTATACTTAAAGGAATCTTGGTAAAAATAAATAGGTAGTTTCACAACAGAGGTCGATCATAATGGCAATTTAATTTGCAAATTTAGACAAATGAACACAAATTTATTAAGACTGTAACAATCAGAATTAGGTAGAAACACATAAATTTTACATGGAATATCTATTGATGAAACAAAGTCTTCGAACATTCAAGTTGATATGCAAATCATTAATTTGTAGCAGCATCGATCCTTGATCTTCAACAGATTTTCTTAGAGGGTTTCATCCCTACGATTTTCATTCTTTCCAATGTTGACTGGACTTCTCTTTATTTTAAAACTGAAATCCACTTTCCTTCCGTCAAATTTGCGACGTCAACATTCCTTTCTTCCTCGGCATGAAAAACACCGCACGGGAATATTCCGCCGGGTGCACGCCTTTATTTAATTTCAGGTTCACCATCCGGTGAGGTATTAGTTGAATTTCAACCGTGACTTTTGTTTGACGATTTCCAACGGGAATGAAACACCTCGATGTATTCGAAGTTGATCCCTGCTGTTTTTGCCGTCCCCATGGGACTGAATCCCTTGACGGCCTCGTCATTAGCCCCGATAATGG
Source organism: Sweltsa coloradensis (assembly GCA_024449915.1). Taxonomy (NCBI): domain Eukaryota; kingdom Metazoa; phylum Arthropoda; class Insecta; order Plecoptera; family Chloroperlidae; genus Sweltsa; species Sweltsa coloradensis. Next base: position 1,857,953 of record JAMZAV010000087.1, read on the forward strand.
TGCAGCTCTTATGTCCAGTCAGCAGAGTCACCATCGCCGTGTCTGGGCGGGCCTGCATGCCACTCTGCTGGCTGAAGTAATGGCAGCATTCAACTATCTGGAAGAACAACCTGCAAGGAACAGACAGACACATTAGAGGATCATTCTTCGTTTTTCTAATACTGGGAAGTAGATACTTTCCTTTACCAACTATTTCTATAACATTTGGTACCCATAAATAAAATTGACTAGTAAAATGGCCTCAATTAAATAGAGGTCCCCTTTGAAGTAAAATTGTATGAACAAGTGATTTTCGAGTGATCTACTTAGATAAGCATGAAACAACAGAATGGACGTGAGTGACTGTCCCGAAACAATAAAATATTTGTAACGTGCACAGATAGGGCCTACTACTTGGTAAAAAAAAATGTTTCTTCCACATGAGACGGTGTTTTTTTGAATGCTCAATAGCAACACAACTAACCAAGCCTCTTTGTCCTTCTTCTTGGGATACTTGATGAGTGGAATCGGGAGCCGCTCATGGGATCTCTGTGCGCGCAAGAACCGGTTGCCTTTCTGGAACTGACACTCCAGCCAGCGGATCGTCTCCCTCGCCTTCCCCAGCTCGCGCTTCAACTCATCCAGCGCGCACACAACTGTGAAATCAGAATAAAATATTCACAAGAAAGAAACAGACATAAAAGGTCATCCATATAAATATACAATATATTAATGTATGTTTCTAAACACAGGAAAAAATATGTTAAACAGTCTTAATGTAAATATGATAAAAAGTTCACTCAAACTAAAAAAATACCTTGCAACTGTTTGAATCAATAAATGTAAAATTCTCCTTCATTCTTTTAATCACTACTCAACAGTATAGTTTGTAATTGTCTTGATTGAATTGAATTATTGAGAATGCATTTTAATGATTTGTTTACAATTCATGCTGTACAGTATGACAAACTCCCATGTGGAGAGGGGGATGCTTAATGCAATAAAAGGGTTTGTTCCCACATGGTCTACTAACAAGTTACAAGAATACTCTACAAATAAAAATTACTTTAATGTCGAGAATAAAATGCATCTTTTGTGATATGCTGGTCCTTCTCATCCTGTCACCAAGCTTCTCTACACCTAGCATTTATAGGCTTACAAATAAATGTGTATACATTAATCCAGTACTTTTTTCCTAAGTAACAAGGTGACAGTACGCTGACTTGAAATCACTATTATATAGATGGTGCGCACATTTTAGTACCAGTATTTCATTATCTACTGCAAATTTGTAGCATAAATTACTTTTAAACAATGTTAAAATTGAAAAGTACTGTTTTAGAACAAAATGAAGTCAATTTAATTTTCGTTTTAATTTAAAAAAAGGCGACTGTACTGGAAGAAAAATTTAGAAAACTAGCACTGAATAAAGCAAATGTTAAGCAAATGTTAAATAAAATGAATAAAGCAAGTAACAAGACAAGAAAGAGCACTTGCCGACTGAGGGTATGAGTATGATGAACTTCCTCGCCCCGACCAGCTGCTTGATCAGCCGACTGTGGTGAATGAGCGCGTCGACGTCTATCGCAAGGTACGGAGAGAAGTTACTCCGACGCCCCACTCGGGACTCGAGGTCCTTGACCTCTGCTCGGAGCCACAGCTGACCCATCTGCTTGAGGAGGTCTCCCTTGTTGCCCTTGGGCGCAGCTTCCTTCACATCCTGGACAACAAACATCACATGTTATGTTAGTCATTTGAATACTGAACACTTGGGCCTGGATTCTCACAGGTGCCTGGTGAAGAGCGTTAGATTGTAACAACATATTAATCCCCAATTAGGTTGGTCGGGAAACACTCTTGTAGGGACAAAACCCAATCGGGATGGATCTTTTAACTTCTGAATTGTATTAAATATTGACATATTAATGATATGACTTACTAACATTTTATTCATATTTTTTGGATTGTGCGGGTAGAGGTTTTGACAAACGGGTTTGGGTTTGGATACTAAACTGCTTCGGGTTTTTGGGTCGGGTCGGGTAAAGTAAGGAAGAGACGTACTACATGTTAAAATAAATAATGAATTTTACTTGTGAAAGAGTCTTATTATTATAATTTTCTCACAAATAATTATTTTTTTGTTATATGGATTTGTTTGAATGGCATTTGATACATTAAAAATTGTCTGGACCGGCACCTCCACCAAAATCCAAAATAGTTTTTTTAACCCGAAAATCGTACAACTTTTTTGAGTATCGAGTTGGTCCCCAAACACACGACCACCCGAAATTTTCAGTGCGCAGAGCGCACATACCACACATTATTTGACAATGTTAAATTTCATATTTCACAATTTTGTCAAAGCTTGAGATAAATTGCAAGCAATATGCTTAAATGTGATGAAGTAAATTGCACTGTTTCCCTAAAAAATAAATATAAGCTATAAGAAAATAGGGTTTATTTAAATTTAGGCTGCAACCTCGGTTATTGGGATCGAGCGTAGCGAGCGAAGCGAAGTATCCATGTTAAAATAAATAAAAAACTGGAAGTGTTTATTTTTTTTTTTTTTTTTTGTTATTTTGCGTCTGTTGATTCGTAAGCATCCGTTTGGATAAATTTAATGAGTTCGTCTTTGAACTTGAACTGCCACGTAAAATCAAAATTATTTCTCATGAATCGCAATTACGATTTTTTGATTTTTGAAATTTGTTACTTAAACACACGACTGCTACCGAAATTTTCACGAACCAAATGGAATATATATTCATGTAATTTGACAATGTTAATATTTCTATAATGATTTTCGTCAATTTTGTCAAAATTCTAGATTAATTCAAAAATTTAAAATTAAATTGATATAAAATTGCATTTAATTTTAAAAAAATAAAATATACAAATGAAAAAAAAGTCTAAAAGATCTTTTGATGTTTAAAAAATCAAACTGTAACATTTGAAATGTACACAATGAACACAATAACACTCGATACAACGCCTATAAAGGGATTTGACTACGTTGAATGGAAGTATTCTCTCGCCCACACAGACAAGAAAACTAACTCATACAGACACGTTTTATTCCCGCCACCTAGGGAAATTCTGTGGCCACTAGGTATCTCGTAATAGCCTTGCGCTGCGACGTGATAAAACTTTCATTGGGAAATAAAGAATGCTCCCTAAATATACAGTAAATATGTGTCAATTTAGCCCAACATATCCCCCAAGCAATAAAAACTCTGTAGTCTGAAGTGAACACTAAAAAGTAAAGGGGTAGTTTTGAAAGGCTGCGCTGAAATTTGAGCACATCAATCTTTAACAACCCCTTAGAAGTTGGGGGTTTCCCTCGCCGGATATCGTTTAATAACGGCGTCCATTGTTAGGACAGACAAGACAAGAATAGGAAAGAGGAAGAGATAAATTCCGAGTGAATAGCGCGAGTTAATAGCGGCATTTCACGAGCCTGATTATAAAAAGAGAGAAGAGGAGAAATAAAAGAGATAAAAGTCGAGAAAAGTCTCTGGCTGCCAACATTTTGTAATGCACACAATTCAACCCCTTAATGCTGGCAGACTTCCACTAGCCAGAACGGCCTAACTGAGACACGTCCGCGGCGAATAGCAAGCAGATGAGGGAGGGTCATCACCACGCTACATCTCGAGGTACTTCAGTGACAATGGGGGATCAGTGGCCGATAAGTTATTGACTTATTGGTTCATTGGCTCGGGAAGAGATGGGAGCTCGATCACCACGTAGTCACAACACGAGATAAACGAAATAGACGTCTCGAATTTAACAGAAAATATCTCATTTTGCCCTACAGCATAAAACTATAAAAAAATTATAAAAATGGAAACTCTTCTTACATAAACGAAATAATGTAGATTTGTAACAGACTCCAGTCAAAACGATCGATTTAATTTAAAACCAATAGTTGTATCATTTACAAAATAAAATAAAACGAAACCAAATTAACGTTGCATAGGTAGGTTGTAAAAGTCTGGTGTAAATAGAACTGCCGTATTTGCAACGAGCGAACGCACGCAAAATGTGGTGCAATGATTGGATCGGACCCATCACCTAATTTGAAGGGGATTTGACTAGGCGCAAAACAAGCTATTACCCTATTAAACACTCCCCCACGGCGCGGCTCGGCGCGGCGATGACCTAGGCATGGATTGCATGCCGTATAGTTGGGTATTAAGCCATGTAATAACCCCGCGGCGGTCTGTTCTGCTAGCACGAGTCCAATGGAAATAAACTCTCAACAATTTCCATCTCATTTCCATCTAAATGCGAGCGAATCTCCCCCCACCACCCCCCATTCAACCCTCGCCACATTGTCTGACTCGCCATCAAACAAATTAGGGATAGCCACGTGTAAATTACTGAAATGAAAAATAATCAATTTATCTACACTAAGTAACAAACGTGCGGGTCGGCGAGCGTGTGTGCGCGTGAGCGTGTGTGCGCGTGATTGTGCGTGTGACTGCGTGAGAGCATACTCGATCGCCGGGTTGTTGTCGGCCAATATTTTTTGTTATTTATTTTGCGAAGAGCGGACGAGCCTTCCTGTCAATTAGTGGCTGTTTGCCAGACAAAATATTGAATACATGCTCAAGAACAGGGTACTTATTTTAAAACCATTGCGGTAAAAAAAACTTACAAAAACGAAAAAAAAAAACGGGGTAGAACAGAACACTCTGCTTATCACACCCATAAATTTGCTAGTGTAGTGTGATGTCCATAAGATGTTCCTATAATAAACTTGCGCGTGGCGTGTGTGCGCGTGTGTATTTACACCCGACGTCAGAAGTAAATCAAGAGGTCGTTGTATCTACAATACTATAATTTAGAAAAGAGTACAACTGCCACCAGTACAGCAGAGTAGACTCAAATATTAGTACGAAAACCAATAATTAGAAAACCACACTCCCCCCCCACCCTAGCTTCCCGCGTTCTGCTACTTAACCCTTCCACCCATGAGTGTTATCCAGATTAATTATTCCCTTGAAGCAAACCCTCACATACGCTCGCGTTCTCAAAGACCCAAAAAACATAATTATTTGTATTTATAATTAATTAATTTCAGCAGCGTAGTCAGCACGGACTCAAAGCAAGCAAGCAAGGAAGGAAGCAGTATGTGGTTGCAGGCTTGTGAGGTCTGTCTGGTCTCGGTAGCTGGTAAACCACTGCAAACATCCCTCCACTCAACTAACTACCCCCTTTTTCATCAGTGCGCTGACGGTAGCCTGTGGTCAGATCGTATTGTTCATGGCCAAAGCTTGCCACAAACCCAGCTGACCGCAATGTTAATGCGCAATGGATCTGTCCATGTAGATTGTACAGTAGCAACTCTAATTATACGGTGCAGCACATCGGTGTGATCGTCATACAGGGCAAATACACAGTTTACGAATGGACGTAGATAACATTTCATTAGAGTAATTATTACTATCATTATTACGGATTATACTATTTCATCAGGAGGGATCATGAAATGATGTGATAAATAATTACACGCGAGTTTAAGAAGGGAAATTATTATTACGGATTGCTGTTTCATGAGGATGGGTCATGGAATAATGGGGTTCATATTAGGAGCGAGTATGATAAAACGAAGTGAGTACTCAAGAGAGTATCTTTTGTTAGTAAATTCTTTGAAATGTTTTACGGAATTGCATAACAAAACAGTAAAACATTAATGTGACCTAGGGAGTATATTATTTGAATTTGCAAAGTACCTTGGTATTAAAACTGTTGGACGAGTTCTGGCAAAGCAGGCTTCAATGCGGAATGCGGGGGTTTATTTTGAAGCGCTTTTGGACCACTAATTTCACCGTAAATATTTTAGATTTTAGTATGTTTATAAAGAAGGATATGCGGTTGTCTCAAACGAGTACATTTTTATAGCATTTTAAATTTTTTAAATAACTGACAGTAAATGTGCCATAAGAGAGAATTGGTAGTATACTTTGCCAAGTGTATGTATGAGGTATATATTTGAAATGAGTAAATGTTGCCCATGTCCTTCCTAAATAGTAAAAAAGTGAAAAAGGAGAGCAAAAATGCGGTCCAGAATGTATGTGAAATTCGCTAACATTGCAAAAAAAAGTTGGATCAAGCTCATCCAGTCGTCCCTGTTAAAGTATGTTTTAATTCTATGGCTGCACGTGAATGGGTTACGATATGTAATGCGCCAAGATGTTCACAAGAAGAGTAGCCAATCTATATAGATAGAGCTGTGACTCCTCGCGAGAGATGACTGAGATTGTCTAAGTACTCCACTAGAGATGCCCTCATGATCTTGGAGTGTGATGCGTGACTGTAGGGGAGGAAGCCGCCCTTGACGAAGAGCTCAGGGGGAGGGGGTAAATAAATCTGTTATTTATTTATTCTTGTTCAGCGACGCACTCAACGGATGCCGTCGTCTTATTTTAGCCACTTCGTACAGCTCTTCTACCCCGAGTCCAGACGGGAAAATATTATGTAAGTGCAATAATAAAACAATATACACATTCCAATTAAATATTAGCTTTTATAGTTCGTATAAGCACGGGCCAACATTTTAAATGTTAAATGTCTATTTAAAAACCGTTCATTAGCCGAATCCGCCGAATTTCCACATACAATCAGGAGTCTGGACTACTTTTAGACCTCCAATTTCACCTAAAAAGTGGAAACTTTAGAAAATTGTTAACAAAGGATATACGCATGTCGCGATCAGAGCACATTTCAAATAGTTGCCTCCTACTCAAGCTTCGGAAATTACTAAATAAAACATCTTTGGTGACCTATTTACGGTCATTAAAAAACAAACTATTTTGGAAATGAGACAAACTCATTCAACGTAACATGGTGCAAACCACAACCCCATACTACAATCCCTCAGAGCTTCGAAGTGATCCAGAATAAACCTCTGTATTCTGCGTAACTAACCCCAGTGTGTCCCAACCCAACGCATCCAACACTCTTAATAATTATGTGTCTCAACATGTAATTATGTAACTCAAAGTTACAAAGATCTTCAATGGCTTCGCCTAAATGATCGACGTATAACCTCCACTCTGTCTGTCTCGTTCATCGCGTATTATCAACTTCTTTACCGTCTTATCTTGCTACCAACTTCACGTACCTCCATTCAAATCATCTCTTTAACACTAGATCAAGGAGAGGTACTCAACTCATTTTCCCAGTTCACAGGACAAACTTACTCGATAATTCATTCACTATCAGTGCAATAAGAACTTGGAACGCTCTACCATCAAACATCAGGGACACCCATATCAATAGTTATAATATCTTTAGGAGTAAAATTCATGAACTATATTTCACAAAATGCCATGGGAATACTGACAAATAACAACATGCACAATATGTTTAAACTCACAATAATAAGCTTTTTCTTGATTTTAACTTCTGTAGACAATTCACTTAATAATTATGGTATGAATGAGAGTATAAATGTGTAATATGTTTTGTTTATGCACTTTAAAATGTAAATTAATGTTATTTCATCAAATATTTCATTTTTAATTCAAAATTGTTTTTAACTAATTAAAAATCTGAAAATGTATTTAAATTAAAGGTTGGATGAAAGAAAAGGTTAAGCTGGCCTTAACCCCGCCTGGAAAATAAAGACGATTATCCATCTATCTATCTATCTATCTATCTATCTATCTATCTATCTTAATTTGTAAGGGTATTGTTTATATTGAGATAAAAACTATAGTTAACAAGCCACACAAGTAATTAACGTTGAAGTGTGGTTGAAAGGAAAGACGGCAACCCCCTTCATGATTTAACTTGGTTAGAATCTCCCCTCGATACACTTGTAAGTTCTTAGAGCTTAGATATTAGACCTATGACCTGGCACTATCTATCTATCTATCTATCTATCTATCTATCTATCTATCTTAATTTGTAAGGGTATTGTTTGTATTGAGATAAGTGACGAAACTATAGTTAACAAGCCACAGATGTAATTAACGTTCTAGTGTGGTTGAAAGGCAAGACGGCAACCCCATTCATGATTTAACTAGGTTAGAGTCTCCCCTCGATACACTTGTAAGTTCTTAGAGCTTAGATATTAGACCTATGACCTGGCCTACTATATCACATTTTATTTTCCCGAGCTACATACACAAGCCATAATGTACCATAAGTAGCTAATCTTCACACTATTATGACTAGAGTTTCCCTCACAAGGGTTCCGACCGACGCGTTCCAAATAGATTAACTCTTGGCTTGTTCCCAACTACGTTTACTTTTGACATGTCGACTTGATAACATATTCAACGCGAGAGTAGCATAAAACATTGATTGGTGTGAGCTGGAGCGAGGTGTATGAAAGTGGCGCCCCCCTACTTCTTGTCTGGGGTGGGTTACCTCATGGGTCCGCTGACGAGCATGTAGGAGAGATGCGAGGGGTTAAAGGGATTAGGTAATTTATTCAGCACCGCACCAAGACACGGCGGAAGCTCAACTGCCACTTGGTAGCGCGCGATGCATACGACGTGGCCGCTACAGGCTGTCGTGAAAACATTGGTCCACAGACGCTGGCGTAAAGGCTGTGGTGAAAACATCAGACTACAGACGTGGGCACTACAGGCTGTGAAGAAAACATTGGTCCACAGACGCTGGCGTAAAGGCTGTGGTGAAAACATCAGACTACAGACGTGGCGGCCACAGACTGTGATGAAAACATTGGTCTTAAGACGTTGGAACTAAATACTATGGTGAAAACATATGTCTGCATTCGTAGAACTAAAGGCTGGGGTGAAAACATCCGCATGCAGGCGCCGCCGTATTGATATGAAAACATTAGCCTACTGGCAAGGTCCACTGAATCTCCTAGCATTCGGGGAAAAAAACATAACTCCACCCGCCTACGGCGAGCGAGTGGAGCAAGAAGGTCTAGCAGACCTTGGCCTACCAACGGCGTCAAGGGTGCGGTTAAAATACCCGTGTGCAGACATAGGCGCTACAGGATGTCATGTAAATTGTAAACAATAGGACTAACAGCTGCAGTGAAAAAAACGACATGAACCTGGGACATTAAAAATTACCAACCAACCCCTGCCATCATCAATGCCGACTGCGAGTTTTTGGAGATATATTTTGCTATAGTCTAAAAAATTACATGGATTTCATAGTGGATACTATACTCCACATCATAATAACGCAAACAGTACACTACAATGGATAATGCATATTATTGTGTGCAGTATTTTTTGTCTTCAGTCAGGATTCTTGATGACGGGGGGGTCACACTATTTAGCCAATATAGTATATTTTCCAGTCACAGTAATTATTAGCTATACCTACGTGATGAGCCTTATCTGGTTCGAAGGGTTCTTTCCCAGAGGGGCAATTATACATTATAATATAATCAGTGGAGCCCAATAATTTCAGTCCTTTAAAGCTCAAACAAAATCCAGATACCCGAATCTTTTATTCGCCACGTGACACGAACTTCATTAAAATATCTCATTTACGCTTCAAGAGACACCACGAACAGGATATAAGATTTAATTACAAACCTAAGACGGCTACATCAGCCGAATGCAATTCCACGAATCGAGTTCGCGCACATAATTTATGAATTCTTATCAGTCCGATTACACCGGGAAGCTATGCGCTTTATTCTAACTACTCGGCTACATCTTAATCTTACGAAGCCCTCCACGTCTTCTTTTTACGTTCAAATAGAATTTTCGCAAAGTAGGTTAAAGCTTCCAAGTTGTAAAGGTTGACTAGACAAAATACCAGACACACCCCAAATGCAATCTCGTTAGATGGCTTCATTTTATACATGGTTTAACTAAGCCATGCTTTGAATCTAAATCGCGTCCACAGGGATGAAGGGGGGAGAGGGGGGAGGCTGCAGCACAGCACATACCTACCCCAGGCGAGTTCCACGCCACTTCCCTAATATGAGCACGGTAAAATCCCCCCACCCCACCCCGACCCCCTACATTTGCATTTGATATGGATATTTCGAGGAGTGAACTAAGAGAGTCACAGGGCGTTTCGACGTGTTAATTATTTCGCGCCGTGCGGACGCGCTCGCTGCAATGACGGGGTATGTATACTACGTTCCACACAAGCTTACAGTTTATTTTATTTTACTAGCACTAGCACATACACGCAAAGTAATAAATTATGGCGTAATGATATTATGAGCTATGTCATATGATGCATAAGTAATATGGAATTGAGTAGGGGTAACCGAAGGTCAATTTCACTCTGACCGACATTTAATTTTACAAAATTACTTACAGTGCGGATGGCAAAATGTGTTTATGTATATCACGTTATTAATGTTTGTTGATGAACTATTTATTAGGTAAGATAATATTAAGGGTATAGGGGAGGATATGCGTTTTAGGCAAATTGCTGCTCGCTCGGCTGACATTGTGTGACACCACAGGTGTTTGAAATTTTGGACATATGTCACGCAAGTGGAAATATAGGGCTATACAGTAACACGTACATTTCTAAAATTTTGTTTTAAAATAAGAAAATTAAAAAATAGTTTTCATGAATTTTGATTTTGTTTAAAACTCAAAAGTGGACTATATTCGTGATTTATTGTGGCTGATTAAGAAAAAAATGTGAAAATGGCTCTCCGTGTATATGCTTTGAAAACTTTGCAAAGTTTCGTTTACGTCGGATGCTTCTTGGCCGAGCGAATAGCTATTTGCTAACTATCAAATGTGTCCTATTCCCCCTTAAAGGGGCTAAAACCCCCACAAATTATTTTTTACCACGTGATCTATAGCACAATACTACACTTAAATGACCGTTTAAAAATATATCTTGTAACTGTGATTAAACACGAATTTTTTAATTTTTTTGGACCAGAAATTGGCGAGAAAATTTCCTAAATCGGCTTTAACCTGCTTCTTTTTTGGTCCACATAGATACTAGAGCATAGTACCAATCTAAAATGCCCCTTTATAACATCGTGTCTTGAAACTGTGCCCAAATATACACTCAAACACGCAAAAATATGCATTCCAAAATCACACCCCATCTTGGTAATCAGCATATTTTGACCGAACTACTTGCCCAAATTACAAAACAAAATATAGAGAATTTACAGAAAAGGCTGTCGAGTACGTCAATAATGGCAAATATATTTTTTTGGCTCAAAATCCTCCAAGGTCACGGGCATAAAAATCGACCACATGTTATTTCTCATGGGAGATTTTTGCCGATGGAACCTAGCTCGAAAAATGTCATGTTTGACAATTTTTTGGGAGGTCATGGTGGCCTCCAATAATTTTTCTGTTAGTTGCTAAATTCATTACTAGTTAGCCTGAATGAAATATATTTTTTGAGTTTTGCGGTTAAATACCCCTTTAATTGAATAAATACATTGCATCTTGTATTATTCCGACGTGTACTCTTGAATTCGGGATGTCGTCGGTTCGATACCAGCCATAGTAAGTCCCGACTGAAAGTTTTCCCGAAGTTTTTCCTTGGTCATAGAATGTTGGGACTGATCACGACTGACCGCCCCTTGGACATTCCCTTCTAGTACCAGAGCATTCTAATAACCTAGTTATCACCTGAACAGGAAAAACACCACAACTATTATGTACCCAGCAGCGGGAATTCCTATGAAACTATCTTGTTAAAAAGAGAAACCAAAACATATGCTATACACAACACAGATAACAAATTAGCGGTTGCAGTTTAGTGGTTAATGACGGTTTCGAACTAAAGATATGAACACAATAAAGTTGTTTTATTAGGGAGCGAATAGCATCACTTTTCTGTTCGCCTTTGAGCGTGTCACATTTCACGATCGTTTTTTGACGACATTACCCTTCAACAAGGATGATACATGATGTTTTGGTAGCTTACTTTATGGGTCAGGGGGGCAGAGCTAGCCCCATAAAAAAAACGCAATTTTACCAACCCGGCACCCACACCAATAAAAGGTTCGAACTCGAAACCGTAATAAGCACAACGCCCTCAAGAAAATGTGGAACAAAACCGAATTCCAAATCAACTCATTTCCGGTTCGATTAACGCTCAATTATAATTCAATTACGGAAAATGACTATAGATCTTGTTGTTTCATTCATTATAAAAGCATTGAAGTTAACGAAGTTTCGACAAGTCTGTGTGTGGTGTCCCGAATGTGGAGCCAGCCGTCCAGCTTGTATCTCGCGTCGAGGGAGAGCGAGGGAGAGCGAGGCAAGGCGCGATTCCTCAGTCATTTGTATGCGACACTCGGCGCCACCTGTGACCGCGCTATTCTCGTGGGGGTCGGCGCTAACGTCATTACAGCGCCGCCACCGCCACCACCACAGCTAGGACTTTGCTCCTTGTGTGACTGTGTGTGTGTGTGTGTTTGTGTTCTCATTATTGAACGGGGAGCGTCCGCAGAAATGAAAGGGTTCCCCCGTCGTCGTCGTCGTCGTCGTCGCCGCATGAATGTGTATTAGCTCCGAAGAGGGCGCGCATGCTCACATGAGGGAACCGACGTGGGTGACGGACACGTCGAGGATTATTATCTATAGATACGAGCACAACTGGTGTTCATTGCATACAGCTTGAAAGTTGTGGACTTTTTACATACCATCTTTAAAACGCAATTTAAAATCACATTTTTAAAAATAATTTGCATTCGTTTGACTTGGCATCGCCTAACAACAGTATTTTTCTCTTTGCATAAAATATTTCTCCACTTACTTTTCTTGTTTCTTTTTAGTCCAGTTTTCATTTTTTTTTAAACCTTAAATTTTGTATTAGTACGACGAAGTTATTAAACTATCATGCAACACAATCTACTGAGTGTAAAAATGTGATTAATTATTTGCAATGTATATTCATTTTGTGTTTATACAGAGTTCCGAATAAAAAGTTGTAATTGAATTTCAGTTCATTTCACTTTATTTCAAATTAATATTATACATTCTTTGTTTATAATTCATTTTGCTTACATTGTAAAACAATAGCTGCTGGTTTGTGTAATTATTTTGTAAATTTAAATTAACTTCTGTTTGTTATCCTTTATGAATTCTTGCTATTTTATTTAACCTGCTGTCATCGATTGAGTTTAAAACTGAACAAATAAATAAATAAATTCGTATTAAGAGTTTACCCACTCAGTCACAAAACTGATTTTCAGTGGAGGTTTACATTAAAATCTATACAATAGCTTTTAAAAAGCTCCAAAAGCGCCCTGCGGGCTTCCAAGACCTAACAAATATCGTAAATAAGTCTGGAAAGCTGGTATTAGTTAGCATGGCAGAGGCAGACACGTAAAACTGATACCAAGCCAACACTTCATTGACACGAAATTGCCAATCAGAAGTTAATTTCCTGTCTAGAGCGCCTCGCCGTTTCTGCCGCATTAGCGGGCCGGCCATCGGGGATACAAATTGCGTTTGAGAAAAGTAAATCACAATCATAATTGATTTTAAATTGCGTGTTATTTTAGGGAATCAGACAGATCATGTTTGAATAGACACTTTTCGAAGGGAAAAGCGAAATAAGGGTGAGCCTAAAGAGGGTGCTCTGAAAATCTGCATGGTGTGCTGTTTTGGCACTGTATTTCAGATGCTAGATATTATTTATAATTCAATATGACAAAGGCTTTGGTGAAACGATTTGTAATACCCCTCCGATTATTAAATCAATCTCATATCTCTCCCTGTAGACGCTACTGTTACAGACTGGAATTATTAGGAGATAAATGCAAAAAGTTTGAACGATTCTACCATGATCTATGTGACAATCATGCAAGACTTGGGGAAAAAATTGCTCACATAATGTAGGCCTATTGTAATAACGTTAGATATTTTTTTTTAGAGCAAAAGCCTTGATAATTTGATAAATTTACAAATATGTTTAAAATTAAATGTGAGCAAAATAATATACGAACTGACCAAACGTTTAAACAAAACTCGGCACCTCCACCATAAACCGTTTTACTATAGCCTATAGTAGTTAAATTATATGGTACACATGGATACATTATATATATATATATATGGATTGTTGTAGGTTTTCGCGGCCCGTCAGAGGATAAAAACAAGGATCTTGGGTAAAACCGCGTCGAAAATAAAATGAACTGGGGCAGAACCTGGGCGTCCACCGATGTTTCGTCTGTACTACGTTACGTGTACGTGTCCTTGAAAATGTCTGACGTAGTACAGACGAAACGTCGGTGGACGCCCAGGGTCATCTTATTTTCGACGCGGTTTAACCCAAGATCCTTGTTTTTATCATATATATATATTTTTTTCAAGAGTGAACTCACCTTTTAGCCAAACTGGCAGATAGTTGATGAGGGGAAACGAAAAACAGAATTTATAATAAATATTTTCACGGAATTTTGAATTTGCCATACCTCGGGTACGGGTTTGTTCAACACATTTATTTCAATGTCACATCATTATGGATGTATTCCACTAGGCCTATTATTCAAGCGACGCGAAAAATATGAAAGTCTTCATCTGCAGAAGAAAATAAAAACACATGAAAATCATGAAAGTTTTCATCAATAGAAACTTAAAACTTGTCTTCATATCAACGGCTCTACTCAAGAGGAATATTTAGAACATTATTTCTCGATTTGGTTAGTCGGGAAACACTCCCATGGATGGAATTTATAGCAATATGTATTTATACTAGGAAAACGCTAAAGTCCCGTCGCGTTGTTGAGCGAGCACCGGTACGTGCAACACGACCCGAGTACGACATTCCCATAATGTTACATACCAATAAGTCTTTAAGGTCTTGACCGATTTAGCTGAAAATTTGTAAAATAGGAGAGAATGGATAAAATCCACCGCCATCTAGAGAACCTTGACATCATTTCTTTGGGAAAACTATTTTAACAAATAATACACTGCTTCCTCGATAGTATTTTGATTACTTCTAGGTGGCAGTGCATAGTGACCAGAATTCTCGTGCGACTTTTCGTTGCCATGGTAACGTTACTTTTGTTAAAATGTAATTTCTATCTACACTACTTAAGGTCTTGACCGATTTAGCTGAAAATTTGTAAAATAGGAGAGAATGTTGTACTATTGACCCTGCAAAATTTCATAACGATCGGAACATTTTTTTTTTTTTTTTTTTTTTTTTTATAACCAACGATCGGATTTTGTTCAAAAACTATACAGCAACCCGCATAGGTGGTATGTACATGTGTGCAAAATTTCAGGTTGATCAGATAAACGGTGCGACCTGTACCGAAGCAGTAACAGAAAAAAAAAAAAAAAAAAACAGACATTCGAGCCATAAGAGTCAAGTGGAGACGCTCGCTCAACAATTCAGGAATTTAAAGATTGGATTATTGAATCCACAAATTAAAAATCTCGGTCGAGTTGAATTTTGTAATTTCTGGATTGCATAAAGAATTTATAACATTGTCACTGGATTCAAATGGCAGTTTCTGTGCCTCAACTGGTATGTTCAACCAGAGTTATTAGTTACCTCAGGACCAGTTTCTGTGATATTATAAGGAAATAATGGTTATCTAAATTCTAAATAGAGGTAGTCTTATAGTGATGCAACTTTTAGAGCAGGTGAGGGTAATATTTAAATTGTTGGACAGTCCACTGCACTTAAATAAAAACTGCCAGTATCAAATTATAACTAATATAGTATTAAAACAAAGTTGATAGAACAAGTGTATTACTTGCCCTAACATGACTTTTTTTCCCCACCTTTAGTAGACTAGCATTGAACATTGATAGTTACATATATAGTTTATATATTTGTTTGAGCTCTGCTTTTATTAACTGACTTTTCTCACCAAGGCCTGGTAGGCCTACTCATAGACTCATAGACAACACATTACTATATTGAAATGAAGTTACAAGAAAAAAGAAAGAAGGCAAAGGGAGAAAAAGAAAATCATGAAGTTGTTGCTTGCTATGTTTGTTAGTCAGGGTTAAAAAAACGGGTTTTATTGAATTTTATTTTCAGACATTATCTAAAATACCCGCTAGGTTCTAATAATAATTTGCATTTTTTTCTAGCTACCAAGGCAAGCATTGACTTAGTAGGCCTATGATGATAGAATCAAAATGAATAAACTAAAAACAAAAAATTCTAAGTATGGCCAAGGAGGCAAATTTAAGATAATAAATAAATAATAAATAAATAAATAAATTGTATTTAGAGTCTACCCACTCAGTTATATAACTGATTTTCAGTGGGGGACAGTAAATCAGAGCGACCAAGCCAACCCTGTAGGCCCCGACGCAATCGACGAGCGAGCGATAACCAACCAAAGATCAGAATTTTTAATAGGAAATATAGCAATCAGTGGTATGGACAGTGCGAACACCCGCGGATCAACGCCAGAATCAACAAGGCCGATTTAGAACAACTCTGAATTTATTATGTGCTTCGTTGCTAGGACGGCTCCAAAGTCACCGTTTACAAACTCCTAAGACAAGAACTGATGGGCTTAAGTCCAAATCAGAAGTTAAAAAACTTCTGATTTTGGTGGGAATTGAACCCTGGACCTTCTGCATTAAAAGCAGATACCCTAACCACAATACTAACGAGCCACACTTTTTCAGACATAAATTTTGAATTTAATTTCACCGATCACTGTTTGCCCTTTTTTGTTTTCTGCAAGTGGCTGGGTGTTACTGGGCCGGTGAAAATTGTAACAATCCTACTGTTATTGCAAACTTTTAATTATTGTATGGGCAAATAAGCCTAATTACTCAACAATGATTACCGGAGTTTTGAGTTATGGTTTTACTGCACATTTATGTAGTGTTTGTCTAAAACTTCCATGAGCTAAAATGAGGGTTTTTCAACAAACTTCTAACAAATTTACCTATTGGTCAGTAGCCTACTAATCACTTACTCAAACTTTGAATGAGGCCTGGGCTATGACAAATCAATTAATTATTGATATCACACAAAAATTTTGATATTAATATCCATGAATCCAAATTTTGTTACTTGTGCAATTTTTTTTTAATTACAAAAATAGGAACCTTCTATTCAATAATGTGTGGCTAAAAAGTGTTGATGGTACCCTCAAAAATGGATAACTATGTAAATAGACCACATACTTTCCACACTCCCATTTAATGACCCGGCACCTCTATCAAAACACACAAAAACAACAAAACCAAAACGTATAGAAATCAATAATTTGTCTTCAGTATTTGCAGTTTGAAGAGGTTAAACCAGGGCTGGACTGGCCTGGACTGGATACCGGGAAAAATCCCGATGGGCCGCCACCTTGGCAACGGCCTATCGCTGCTTAATAAAATAAAATATTTTTTATATTTATTTCAAATGAAAGTTTCCATTTCGTTACCTCCCAGGCATAATACCACCATTCATCTTGTTGTAGTGTTGTTGTTGCTATGTTTGTATAGGCCTATAATATGTATCAGGCCGGGTCAGTTAGGGCCGGTATGTCAGTGCGAGGTATGTTGGGGCCGCTAGAATGTAAATAAGGGTTTATCAGGGTCGGTCACTGTCACCAAGAGTGCTAACAGTGACACAGATTGGCTGATGGGGCTTTACGTCTCATATTTATGCACTAACAAAGACATCGGTCAATCTCCGAAGGCCTTTTCATATCCCATGGAGACACAATAATGTCAATAGTTGTTTAACTGAGAATTTGTTTTCAATTTCCTGTGCTTTCTCGACGTTCATGTAGCCTGTAGGCCTAAGTGCCTATTTATACAAACTAGGAAGCTTCGCAAACGCTTTTTCAGGCGCGTTGTTCAGGGTTGGCAAAAAGCCGGCTTTTATTAGTTTTGTCCAGGCCAGTGGCTAAAACTGGTTCTAACCGGCTAAAACTGGTTTAAAGTCAGAAAAACTACATATAGGCCTAGGCCTACTGCAATATTTCATCAGTTTTTAGAATTACATCATTGTAATAAACGTCTTTATTCTACAGCCTTTACTTGTTTATTTATTTATTTAACGTCTATCAGCACTCGGTCAGTAGGCTGTACTGCATTTCACTTTCAATGCCACTGCCGAGGGATCGCAGCACTGGTCACCCTCGCATTATGATGGCAATCTGTTCAGGAATAACACAGAACCACTCTCTATAATCGTTCGTAAAATACAGTAAAACTGTAAAACGAAATCAAACTGCTTCTGAAATTGACGTACACACATATTGTGGCCTTTTAGAAAACGTTTTTGTAATACTAAAACATTTTAACGGTCATGCTAGCTCATTACGTGAAAACAAGATCTCACAACACATTCATCGAGGTTGGCAGCAAAAACGTGGTAAATTTGAAATCAATAATGCCAACACGTGAACAAAAATCAAATTTTTGAACCAATTCAAAAACCACTAATTTTCATCTGTTTTGACACCTCAACAGTAGAAACTTGTTTTCTCACTTGGAATAGAAGTATTTATGGCGTTTTCCATTGGCCGCACTCAGGTCGCACTAGTGCGCCCTAGTGCGCACTGGATTGCCACTTGTCTTTTCATTTGTTCAGTTTTGTAATGTTATTCAAGTGGAGGTTGACAACAATGACATCTCTGCACTCGCCGAGTGCATGCCAATGGAAAACGCCATTAATCATGTACCTACCTAATACCAGAAAACAAAAACAAAATAAATTATTAGGGCCTACCTATCAACTTTGTGTAAATTGTAAAAGTTGGCATACGTGTAGGCCTATGTAATTTATTAAAAATTATTGTCAAAATGATTGGGCAGAAGTATGTTAGGTATTCTTTCTGTTGAAGGTGGTTAAAACCGGCTAAAATGAGTTTTGACCAGGCCGATAAAAACCGGTTAAAACCACGGCTTAAACCAGGGGGTGGCTAAAACTTGCCAACCCTGGCGTTGTTGGATGAGCGTATGTCTTTTTAAACGAAAAAAGTGTTAAATTGTGATTTTCATTATATTTTTTTTTGATTGCGCTCAAATTTTACAAAAATATATAAATTCATAAAATTGAGGTTCTGTGAAAATATCATTACAATCAGATAAAGCATGTAGATGTTACAAGTCGAAGAATTTTTTTTAAAACGAAAAAAGGGTAAAATTGCAATTTTCATAAGAAATTATTTTTCGATTGCGCTCAAATTTCACACCCATATATTAATTCATAAAATTAAGGTTTTGTGAAAAAATCATTACAATCGGATAAAGCATGTAGGTATTATAAGTCGAAGAATTTTTTTAAAAATCGAAAAAAATTTTAAAAATTGTAAAATTGCGATTTTAATGAAAAATAATTTTTCGATTGCGCTCAAAAAGGTATCAGTTCTAAGTTTAGAGATTTCGAAGGCCTCCATAAAATTTGATTGCAATTGGAGTATCGGTTTAGCCGGAATCGTGTGGACAAACAGTCAAACACACACACCCAAAAACAAACATTCCGGATTTTTTTCTCCCAGCATATAGTGAAATGGAATCTTCGCTTCGCTCATCCAACTACAAATTTTCATTTTTCGAACAGTCTACATTTAACAGTCAATCGTGGAAAGTCGGTCTCGCGTTTGCTTTATTTTAGTGGTACTTGCGTCTTTCAAGATAGTGGAATAAGTGGTGTTTTAGTGGATCTTGGCAAATCTTGCGCTGTCCATGTTTAGTATTAAGGCTATTGTACCACCTCTGGCCGATAATTTGAAAGTCGAAGAAACATGTCTGAAAAGTTTGCTGAATGAAAGAAGGCCTTTAAAATAACAGAAAAAATTGTGAATTTTTTGGGCGGGACATAACCTCACTTTTGGAAATTATATTTAGATTTTTGGACAAAAGTGTAATATACATTATACAAGTCTAGACTAGTTCAAAATTAAATTTTGAGAATCGGTTTTCTGGACATAGTTTCTAAACACCTTGACTATAGCTAACATAGTTTTCTGAAAATAACAGTTGGTGTACGATTTTGTTTGTCAAACGGTACAAATACGAGTTCCAAAAAATTCGTACACCAACTGTTATTTTCAGAAAACTATTTTAGCTATAGTCAAGTTATAGCTAAAGGTGTTTAGAAACTATGTCCAGAAAACCGATTCTCAAAATTTAATTTTGAACTAGTCTTGTATATTACACTTTTGTCCAAAAATCTAAATATAATTTCCAAAAGTGAGGTTATGTCCCACCCAAAAAAATTCACATTTTTTTTCTGTTATTTTAAAGGCCTTCTTTCATTCAGCAAACTTTTCAGACATGTTTCTTCGACTTTCAAATTATCGGCCAGAGTTGGTACAATAGCCTTAAACCAGAGTGCTACATGCGTGTTTTAGTACGTACTGTGGTTGGATAAGATGAATATGTGTAGGCCTGCATGTTTGTGTAAACTTAATTAAAGTTACACCACTATAGGAACTTAAACGGTTATGGTACATGAGATTTCTTTTGCGATGTTTTAGTAAATAAAAACGTTTATTTAAAATCACATTATACCTTATCCACATAATAAACGAGGATACCAAAATTTTGCCAACAAACTCGAACTATATTTACTAGCATAATAGTTGGAATTTGGGTAATATTGGGACTAACTTGGATAGAAAAAAGTCAGGGGCGGCTATTTTATCGAGTGTTGGAAGTGACCCAAAAGAATAAAAATTGTCGTTTTATGCAGATCGAAAGTAATGTATTACACCAGTTGAGAGTGTGGTTAAATTATCGGAAGTTAATTCAGGTGAACTAAGCAACCGCGCGTTCCGCAAAGAAGTTTATCTTAAAACGCATTTTAGGCCATCAAAATTACTGCATTACCCAAAAAAATCCGGCGGCTGGGGCTTTGCTCCAGACCCCAGCTGTACCACGCAACCTCATGGGCCAGTTCTATTTGTGTCCCGGGCCACTTACATAGTCCCAGTCCAGCCCTGGGTTAAACATTACATACCCACAAATACTTATTCTTGTTTTGGTCATTTACGTTTTTCCCATTGTTTTTTCCTTCAAAATTTTGATAGTACATATTTGGGTCTGAATATTGATATTTAAAATATTCCTAAATAAATAAATCAAATAAATAAATAAATGCATATTTAGAGTATACCCACTCAAGCATATAACCGATTTTCAGTGGAGGACATTAAACCGAAGGGACCAAGCCAAGCCTGTAGGCACCGACGCAATCAACGCGTGAGTGAAACCAACCAAAGATCAATATTTTTTAATAGGAAATATAGCAATCAGTGGTATGGACAGTGCGAACACCCGCGGATCAACGCCAGAACCAACAAGGCCGATTCAGAACAAATTTGAATTTATTATGTACCTCGTTGCTTGGACGGCTCCAAAGTCACCGTTTAGAAATTAGTAACCCAAAAATGTTGACATTGTATTGAATGTTTGCCCAGCCTTCTTTTTCATGCCTGAATTAAAATAAATAGTAAATACCACAATAACAGGATAATTTCGTCTTGGGTTGGCAGAGGGTAATGACGGGTAACCGGTAGGTCCATTGAAAAGTTGAAACTGATTTAGTCAAAACAAAACGGCCTTGCCATGTTGAATACAACGGTTCCTGATAGATCTCCGAAGTTAAGCAACATCGGGCGTTGTCGGTACTTTACAGTTTACTGGGTGACCACTTGGGAACCCCACGTGCTGTTGGCAAAGGGGGTGAAGCAAGATCGACAAAGTGTGCCCCCGATAGGAAACGATCTTGCACTTCCACCCTTAGCCGCTCTGCGCAGAACAATGTACCAAGTTTCTGGTATTGGATAAAAAAAATAAAACAGAGCAACCCTATACCTCATTGTTAGAGTTACGTGAAAATAGCTTTTTGTGAATAGATGCTACAAAGCGCTATTTTTCACCTAAAACTAAGGTTTTCCAGTCCCATTTTATTTTATTTTCCATAGTAGGGATAGTTTGTTTAAACACATTTTTATGCATTGATATTGATTCAACCTTGATGACATAATTGAGGCGGTGGCTGGAAAAAGGGCACATACACAGAAGCCATGTTTTGAGATAATCGCCTTTAAAATTTTTATTTTATCTTGCAGTTTACATGAAGGCAAATGCAATGCTATTACTAGGGATGGGATTTGACCAGTCAAGGTCAAATGTAAAAAATCATAAATTTTATTTTATTAAATAATTAGTATGTATATATATTTTTTTTAAATGTTGTGACAAAAGCTTTTTTTTATTTAAAAGCTTGTTAAATGCATATTAAGTGGCATATCATCATCGTCGATGCTGTCATCAGTCCCTTTCTCCGATTCAGCTTCAGCTTACCCAGAAGCTATTATATTCTATTTGTCTATTATAATTCATAATATAACTACATAATAAATAATAATTAAAATAAAATATTACCTAATTAAAACTTTTTTAATTGAAAAAGAAAGAAAGAAATGTTATTGTTTACATAACAATTCAAATTCAAATATGAAAATTCAAATAATTTTAATTTTTAAATGCAATATACACATGTTATCTTTAAGTCAATTGACCAAAAGTATTTGACCAGTCATTTGACCGGTCAATTGACCAGTCAATTGACATTGTGCAACCCTAGCTATTACTAACATTAACAGGTAATTTCATCGTTTCTTTAAAACGAATAGTCTACTATTAATTTGTGTCAGTTCTTTAAGATGATGTAATTAATGTTACAAAAATACGTGTTATGTGCCTTTTTTATGTCAATCGGATACTTATGTATATTAAAACCTGTATATCTTGCAAATCGTGAAGTATTTTTTAATTGAATTAACATTTTCAAAGTATAAAACCTTTTAAGCTTACAATGTACGGTCATATATGGCATTGACATCACATCATTCTGATTCTTCCAATTCCTCGTCCGAACTGGTTTTCTGTTTACTAGTTAACACATGATTTTCTACATTATCACTGTCTTTTGAATTACTGACAGCATTAAATTCACCTCCTTCCATATTATTAATGTATCACTTAAAACAATAGGCGAGTATAAACAAAAAAACAACAATTTTGACGCCAAAACAACAGAAATACTGCACTACACAACGTCCTTCATAACAAGTTGACAAAACAGCTGACCAAGCATGGCGCGCAGGCAAGTGGCTGCCACTGGTGGCTGCACGTGGTTGTTCCTTGTGCTGCCCTGACCTCTGTATCGAAGATACGGAACTATAACTTGGCATGCTTATAAATAAAGACACGGCGGTTCTTTTAAACAATTTTGCACATAAGCCTATGTGCCCTTTTCCAGCCACCGCCTCAATTTCAAAATAATAATATGAAAAATCTTCATACACAAGCTTTTGAAGGTGGCCAAAAAATAGATGCTACAAAACGCTATAAAATGACACTTGAAAATGCTATTTTCACGTACCTCTACTCATTGTCAACATGAAATGAACATATAAAGGCATAGACCAGTCACCAATTGCGGCCATGGTTGGAGTTAAATGTATGGAAGTGCCAGAGACAATGGAAACAACATTTCATCTGAAAGCCACTTTTGTCAGGATGAGATTTGTCTTTTTAACATTTGTCATCTAACACAATGCAACTTATAGAACTTGTCAGCTCTTCTTCTTCTTCTTATGCCAGCAATTGACCTATTTGGCCATCATGCGTTTCCGTGTTTCCCAGTAGAGATAGGATTCTCTTTCTGCCTCCTCCATATCTTTTGGCATTGCGTCTCTTATTTCTTGAAGTACCGGGCATCTACGTAGGTGCTCCCTGGTATGCTGTTCTGTAGCACAAAGTGTACATGTGCTTGAGTCAGTTATCCCCAGTTTATGAAGGTGTGTAGCTAGCAGGTCATGACCGGTTTCCAATCTGAATTGTGCCGTCTCAGTCTGCCGATTTCTCCACTTTGTTTTTTTTGTGGCTGCTCCTTGCCACTGTTTGCCTTTACTTGCCTTCTCCCATACCTGTTTGATGTTGTTTTTTCACTGCCGTGTTCACATGAGATTTAACGGCATTGTAGGATAGGGGCTTCTTGTTCTGCTTCATCCTGCTCCCCACTTTCGCGAGTCTGTCTGCTTCTTCGTTTCCTTGTATGTTACAGTGTGCTGGCACCCACTGTAAGGTAACCTGTTTTTTCCTGTTTACCAGCCAGACCAGTAGTCTTTTACACTCCAACGTCTCACTGTCTCTCATGTCCTTACTCACAATGGCCTGTATGGCTGCTTTGGAGTCTGTGAGAATGACTGCTTTTGGTATTTGCTGTTCCTTTATTTTAGTAAGTGCTACTTTGATTGCCTTGATTTCTCCGTCATAACTGCTTCCATTACGTCCTGCTGGCAATGCTTGCTGGAATGCATTGCAGTATACCCCAGCCCCTGCTTTTCCCTCCCCTGGGGTAGCAGACCCGTCTGTATATACAAGTACCCATTCTGGGGTGGGGTAGTGCTTCGCTATATGAGCAACTGTCAGACATTGAAGTTCATCCTCAGTATAATCCGCCTTTTTCTTCTCAATTCCTTCCACCGTTAGCTCATGTTGGACTTCCAGTACAGCGACCCTCATATCAGGTGTAGGAAGCTCCATTCGATCTCGTAAATCCACCTTACCCAAAATTTGCTTCTTTAGTTGCTTCGCTGCTGTGATAAATGTAGTTTGTGTCTTCAGCCTCTCTACGGGCTCTCTGTCCCATTCCTCTTCGTCAAGTCTCAGAAGTTTCTCATGTAGGCATATCGCTGCTTTGCTTCTCCTAGCACTTAATGGTGGGACAGTCACCAGCATTTCCATTGCAACAACAGGGGTAGACTTTGTGGCACCTGTAGCTATGCGTAGGGCCTGGTTTTGTACCCTATCTAACTTGACGACGTGACTGTTAGGTGCTGTGATGAGAACTGCATTACCATATTCCAGCACTGGCCGTACATATGTCTTGTACGTTGTTGTTGCTAGTACATCGGTCGATGCTCCCCAATCCACTCCTGCCACTCGTTTCATGAAGGTTAGTCTTTTCTTCCCTGCTTTACTCATTTTTTCAATTTGTGAACTTCCTGTCATTTTTGAGTCCAGTGTCATGCCCAAATAGACTGCGTTCTCTTCCCGACGTATGGTCTTAGTGCCGTACTCCAGTTTGAATTCCGGCGTCGTGTGTGCCATAGCTTATTGCAGCTCATTGCACTGGTCAAAAAACAAAAATAACAAATATTCCAGATAACAGTCAAATGTCAATTTACAACAAACACTAAGGGGCTCACTTTATTTTCGTTAAAACAACCAGTAATTATTTTCTGATAAATATTGATCCTCAGCCACCTTATTGTTCAACATGTAACGCGGAAGACCTACAACACGCGTACGTTGCGAGATATGGATGGCTTAGCTTTGCCCTTGTTGTGTAGGCAACTTGCATTGAATGCATGTATTGCCAGGCAGAACACCCGCCAAGCAAGTTTCTTATGTATGGGGTCATTTCGTGTCAAATCATCAACCAAGCCGAGTAGAAAATAAAACTTTATCATCTCTGATTTTAGTGAAACTTGGCAAATTTATGCCCCGCTCAAAAACTCAAATTTGGCGACGCTGAGGGGCGTACCTTTTGGTAACTTTTGAAAAGTTGGACATAAAACGCTTTTTTTTTTTTTTTATAAATAAAAATAAAATAAAAATAAGTTTTTGCATGCATTCCTGATTGTGGAACCAACAACCAACAGAAGGGGCAGCTTTTCTCTTGTTGCCAAGGGTCCTGGGATGTTTTGTCTCCCGAGCACTATAGGTGGAACCAGATAAGCTGGCGGACGTCAAGGTCAAGCGAGAGCACGCACGCCAACGTTGACAATTTCCACACAACTGACATAAGGTAGGGCCTACCGTATTTGGTCATGTTATATTGATATATTATCAGTTATCACATATATCAACATTTTATAAGGTGTGAATAAAGTAGTTCGTCCTACAGAGTCTGTATGTTAACTAGGAAGCTTCACAAACACTTTTTCAGGCGCGTTGTTGGATGAGCGTAATTGTTTAAGGGGTTGTTTCACTGAAAATGTATGAAAAACCAGCAATTTTGCATTAAGGACGAAACGCGTCGTGGATTAAGGTAACAACTTTAAATTAGCTGCAGTTGTCATCAGCAGGTGAAAAGTTTTGTCACCCCCAGCCCTTCAGGCTGGGCTCTATGTTCTCTATGCTTTCCCAACCTGTCAACCCTTCTCCAATCTAAACTAAACTAGCCATTTGGCCTTTTCCAAACTTATTGAACAACCAAGTCTTTTGACACCTATCACTTTCCATCTTTCTTCACCTATGGGGTCAAGATGGGCGAGCCTACTCTACACCCTCTGGTGGGTCCGTGTTTCCTTGTTCATTACAAGTGTGACTCCTTGTCCTGCTGGGGGGGCCTAGCAGGTGATGAACCTGTTAGACCCTACTCGTCTTTTCCTTCAACCTCTTCACCTGCAGCCAAGAGCTTGTATAGCACGTGTACCTGTGCTACAGCCAAGAGCTTGCAATTTGTAGTCTTGTTTCCTTTCGTTTTCGAATCCCAGTCACAATTAGTAGGGCAGCCTCTCTCGTTGCCACGGGTCCTTGGTTCGAATCCAGGGTAAGTCATGGATTTCTTGTCTCCCGAGCACCAGAGTTGGGAGGGAAGCCCCCTTACTGTCTGTGCTGACTGTGTGCCCCAGTATGAATGGTGTGTGAAGTAATCTTGCAGATGATAACAACATGCTTGCAGAATTTACTTCTTGCGTGGCCCTACCACAGGTTTGGTTATGTGTTGTGAGTTTTGTTTGCATGTAGTTAGCTGATTTTTAGTGGCCACCATCCGCCTGATGAGTCCCAGAAGGACGAAACGCGTCGTGGATTAAGGTAACAACTTTAAATTAGCTGCAGTTGTCATCAGCAGGTGAAAAGTTTTGTTGCCCCCAGCCCTTCAGGCTGGGCTTTATGTTCTCTATGCTTTCCCAACCTGTCAACCCTTCTCCAATCTAAACTAAATTTATTTAATGCTGTAAAATAAATAAACTGAACCTTAAGCCTATGTTACACTCAAATTTACCAAAAAAACAACATAAATAAACTTTAAATGCTATTATCTCAAAACTTTTATTCTAGCACATTTGCTAACATTTTTTCCTACTTCTTCTACAGTTTTTAAGATAAAAGGATAATTTCTTTTTTAATATGCTCACAAGTCTTATTCTGACAAATTCACCAGACACTTTTTTGATGAGATTTATAGTTTTTAATTAAAATATGGAAATATAGATTTGTTACAAAAAACATACATTTTCCAACAATGCAAAGGAAAAAAATCATATTTATCAAACAAAAAAAATTATAAAATCCGTCTGGTAAATGTTTAGATGTATTGTTTTTTAATCTAAAACACCTTTCACTTAAAAAAAAATGAAAATTGTAAAAGCCTTAGCATTATCGCAGCATCATAGCAAAATCGTAAAATTGCAATTATTATGAGAAATAATTGTTTCATTGCGCTCAAATTTCACACGAATAAATAAATTCATAAAATTAAGGTTATGTGAAAAAATCATTACAATCGGATAAAGCATGTAGGTGTTATAAGTCGAAGAATTTTTTTAAAAATCGAAAAAAATCGTAAAATTGCGATTTTTATGAGAAATAATTTTTCGATCGATTTTTCGAACCGTGCAGTTCTAAGTTCAGAGATTTCGAAGGCCTCCACAAAATTTCATCGCAATTGGAGTGTCGGTTTAGCCGGAATCGTGTTAACAAACAGACAAAAATACAAAAAAAAAGAAAGAAAGAATAAAAAACATTCCGGATTTTTTTCTCCAGTGTAGTGAAATGGAATCTTCGCTTCGCTCGCTACGCTCATCCAATGAAATAATGATTTTAAGTCATCACGATTACGAAAGTGTTTTTTTGCCTCGTTGGTAATCGTGTGTCCTAAGTTCCAGCTGTTTATAATGCCAACCTCGCCAGATGTGATGTCAATGTTTAGGAGCATCAAAATGTCATGATTTTATTCGTACACTTCATAAATACTTTATTTTTAGGATATATTGGGCAAGGCTTGGCTTTAAAATAGTCGTGTTTTTCTTCGAAAGCAATTTTAGAGACAGTTATTTTATGTACTTTTTGCCGATCCTGTGGCCATAGTGCGTGGGCGACAGTGCTGCGATCCCTCGGCGACCGCCACCTTAACTGGTTCCACCTATAGAGTTGGGAGGGAAGCCCCCTTACTGGTTGTGCTGACGGTGTGGCTAATTATGAATGGTGTTTAAAGTAACCTTGCTGATGATGACAACTGCATGCAGAATTTGCTTCTTGCGTGGCCCTACCACAGGTTTGGTTATGTGTTGTGAGTTTTGTTTGCATGTAGTTAGCTGATTTTTAGTGGCCACCATCTGCCTAATGAGTCCCAGAAGGACGAAACGCGTCGTGGATTAAGGTAACAACTTTAAATAAGCTGCTGTTGTCATCAGCAGGTGAAAAGTTTTGTCGCTCCCAGCCTGAACGGCTGGGATTTATGTTCTCTTTGCTTTCCCAACCTATCAACCCTTTTCCAATCTAACTAGCCGATAAGCATTTTTCACACTTGGTTCAACCTATATCCCATATTAAATATATTTACGTATAACTTGACCAAAAATTAAATATACTAGGAAAACGCTTA
Source organism: Sweltsa coloradensis (assembly GCA_024449915.1). Taxonomy (NCBI): domain Eukaryota; kingdom Metazoa; phylum Arthropoda; class Insecta; order Plecoptera; family Chloroperlidae; genus Sweltsa; species Sweltsa coloradensis. Next base: position 1,886,444 of record JAMZAV010000087.1, read on the forward strand.
AGTCCCGCCGCATTGTTGGATGAGCGTAATTGGTGCATTGAGCTGCCATGTGTTATGCGGATTTTCAGTTGTTCTGTGAAAAAATCATAACTTAGTTGAAGATTTTTTAAAATTATATTAAATTTAAAAAAATTAACTTAAATTTTAATTTTTTTTAATAAATCGTAATTTTAAAAAAGGAAAAAGTCGTAAATTTGAAATTTTCATGAGAAATATAATTCGATTGCGCACAAATTTTACACGAATGTATATATTCATAAAATTAAGGTTCTGTGAAAAAATCATTCCAATAGGATAAAGCATGTAGGTGTTATAAGTCAAAGAATTGTTTTAAAAAAGAAAAAAAAGGTAAAATTTCGATTTTCATAAGAAATAGTTTTTCGATTGCGCTCAAATTTTACACGAATACCTAGATTCATAAAATTAAGGTTATGTGAAAAAATCATTAAAATCGGATAAAGCATGTAGGTGTTATAAGCTGAAGAATTTTTTTAAAATTCAAAAAAAAATCGTAAAGTTGCAATTTTAATGAGAAATAATTTTCCGATTGCGCTCAAAAACGTGGCAGTTCTAAGTTCAGAGATTTCGAAGGCCTCCATAAAATTTCATTGTAATTGGAGTATCGGTTTTAGCCGGAATCGTGTTAACAAACACACAAAAATACATACAGAAAAAAAGAAGAAAAAAAAAGATAAACATTCCGGATTTCAATCATTCAAAATAGTGTACAAAGTAAATTTTGTACACAATAGTAATAGAAATTGTTGCAGAGATGGTCTAATTATTATGTATTTTCAAATTGGCTCAGAGCATCATATCTGCACTCATTCAAATTTCTCTTCAAAAACGGTTATTTAACCACCGAGTTAGTGGGTTTGCCACAGATTGCTCCACAGTAGTTCCGTGACTCAAACAAAAGAAGAGGCGCTTCGACCAAACTGGACAAAAAAACGCCCAAAGCATTTTAGCGGGCTACCTGTTTCGAGGAAGGGTGGGACAGGGGTTTCAGGTCACTAAGGGAGGCTATTGTATGCCTGGCAACAAAATTCCTGCCTTAATAAACATACACTTTGCGTCGTGGATAAAGGTAGGCTAACAACTTGAAATTAGCTGCAGTTGTCATCAGCAGGTGAAAAGTTTTGTCGCCCCCAGCCCTTCAGGCTGGGATTTACATTCTCTTTGCTTTCCGAACCTATCAACCCTTCTCCAATCTCATTTTTTATACTAATTTATGAAATTATATTTGATATCAGCAATCCTATACATTGCCAAATGTTTTTACTCGAAGCTCTACGCCAAAAGTTAGCATTTCACAGCAAATAACATACTATCAACTTCAGAGATAGTAAAGCATGTAAAATGTGGCATGATAGTGGCGCGGGCGCAGAAGCCAACTCACTCCCGTCCGTATAGTTGCTTCCAAAAAACACATGTAAGGCTGTTCCATTGAACAAGAATTGACAAAACCCCATTTCATCACTAATCTGTAACATGGCACTGATTATTCCTTCTATCTTGTCTTATCTTCACTGAAGAACTGGGAAGTTAACCTGTGCCTATATTTCTAATTGATCCATGACCACAATTGAAATTTTGCAACAAGTTTATTTTTCAATACGATTTAAACAAGGCAATAATACAAGCTGAGCTGGCATAGCTTCTTGAATATTGGAAAGTAAAAAAATGGTTGGCTCTTGCAATCAAGTAGGCCTACAGTAAATGGTAGGTGCTTGTTGGTAAGTGCTGATAGCAGATGTTGGTTATTAATTTAATATCCATCAGTGTTGTATCAGGGACGTAATTAAACCAAGGGTAATCTTTTACATGTAGGCCTACACCACTGACACTCACTCGGCAAATCTCGGTTTTGTTCTAAAAGGCACCATTAAAAGTCACAGCAAGCTGCTAGCACTAAATAGGCCTACACAAAGCTAGCCCAGCAACAATGCAAGGCTTGCACTATTTATGTCAATTAAAAAACTGTCCCTAATTGATATCTACACTAGAAATAAGCCTGCGCTAAGCTTATGCAGTGTTTGGTTAATCCATTTATGTATACAAACCTTGTACTAATATTAACTACGCCCTGGGCCCAGTGTTTAAAAGTCCCAATAGGCCAAATGCTACGTAAAATAGGGCCGCTATGTTTTCTCACTGCTGGTTAGTGGTTGGATGACGTCAGCAAGTGATGGCGCTGTTAATATAGCGACGCCAGATCGAACCGAATATTCACGAGCGAGGTCGATAACGGTAGGTATCTTCCAGACCCCTAGATTTAATTATGTCTGCGGGTGTACATGCTAACAGAAACAGACCTACAAAGAAGATAAATATAGATTGATTTAACTTACCTCTGTTGACAGTCTGGCAAACAACTTCCCTTCTTTGTGATCTGGCGACTCTTTAAAAGGCAGAGCAGAAATGCTGAACATGCGTTTGTCGGCATCAAACGAAGCTCCAATATCAGCAGACACCAAGAAATGCCCAAAGTCGACCAATTTGTATACTCGTAGCAAGGCCTGCAATCAAAAGAAAATCACACATGAAATACAAAACAGGGCAGCGATTTGAATCTTTCCAAATTTTAATCGAATACAGTATGCCTATCGCTTACAATTTCCAATTGGCTAATGTATTGCATTGGCAATAGGAACTTTGACAAAACCAATGAAAACCAAGTGCAAGCTGTGGACATGAAGTTTGTGCAAAGCAACGTAGTGTTCGACCAGATGGGACCGAATGAAGAATAAGGATCGGTACAGTATTTGAGAACAAGTAGGCAGTGGGTGGCATTTCGTGCCTTCAAAGTCAGGTGGGGCAAGTAGATTTAATTCATGTTTCCTGTACACACACATTTTTCTCAGAGAACTACCAGGACCAACCTTTTCGATTTGAATCCTACCAATGTTATTGATAAATGCTAAAACATTCATGTAAAAATATGAATAATTATTAATAGGAGAATAAATTTAACTTCATAAATATAGTGAATTCAAAAGTCGTAAAAGTACTCCGTCGTTCAAAATAACTTTTTCTTAATCTAGTATAGAATAGATTGGAGATGGGTTGACAGGTTGGGAAAGCATAGAGAACATAAACAAAACGCGTCGTGCTCGTGGATTGAGGTAACAAACAACTTTAAATTAGCTGCAGTTGTCATCAGCAGGTGAAAAGTTTTGTCGCCCCCAGCCCTTCAGGCTGGGCTTTATGTTCTCTATGCTTTCCCAACCTGTCAACCCTTCTCCAATCTATACTAAACTTAAACTAGCCAGTTGGCCTTTTCCTAGCTAACTGTTTTTCTTAATCTAGTTTGATCGTCCGCCTGATGAGTCCCAGAAGGACGAAACGCGTCGTGGATTAAGGTAACAACTTTAAATTAGCTGCAGTTGTCATCAGCAGGTGAAAAGTTTTGTCGCCCCCAGCCCTTCAGGCTGGGCTCTATGTTCTCTATGCTTTCCCAACCTGTCAACCCTTCTCCAATCTAAACTAATCTAGATTGAATTTAAATCAGTTAAAACATTTGAGTCCACATGTAATAATAGATGCAGAATATCGTACAATTAGTCATATTTTTGCCATGAATGTCTTAAGATGGTTTGTACTAGGGATGTCATAGGGTACCCGGGTTACCCGAATCCAGAAATTACCCGAATCCGTTTTTCGGATTCGAATCTTTATCGGGTAGTTATTTTACTGAAAATGAAAGGTTTTTAACCGCTGCGCCGTGCGTAGTAAGGAGCGATTAGAACGCCGCAGACCACCCACCATGCAGCTGACTGAGTGCAGACTGCCGGCTGCCCGGCCCGTCGAGCGAGGCTGGCCGGCCGGCGACCCCCCTCCCCCACCCCCCGCCGCTATTGAGAAAGGCTGGGCTGCCGAGCCAGACACGTCATTGTTCAAGCAACTTCCAAGTTGCGATGACGTCACGGAAGAGGACGTGACGGAATGGGTGGCCGCCGACCGCTAGGTTTTGTCTCACAACAGTAGAAGATAAGCTTATCGCTGCCGGGTATCTTCTTTTAGACGCTTCCGAACGACCTTCAACCGCTCGCGGGGGGGGGGGGGGGTACGACGATAAAATGGCGTAATTTAGGCTTTCAGGATTCGGGTAACCCGGTGCCTGGAAGGTCAGGAACCGGATCCTAATTTTACTACCCCATGACATCCCTAGTTTGTACTTTGGACATATGAAGAGGATGGGCAGGGAGAGGATCTCAAGTCGAGAATTTAAAGCAGCAGAGGTGGGGAAAAGAAAAGTAGGAAGGCCAAGAGAGAAATGGGGAAGATTAGTTCAAGAAGATGTTGGAAAACAAAATGAAGTGTGAGAGCATGTGGCAAGAGTAAAGCTGTGGGAGGACAGAAGAGAGTAGAGTAAATTGGTGGAGAGGAAGAAGTTAGACAATGAGGAAGAAACACTGAGCCTGGCAATCTTAGTACCTAGTTTCATGCCCTAGATAATGGTGAAAAACCACCACTCAACCTGACATAGTTGGAAGTTGGAACTGAGCTAAGATTATTATTATAAATAAAAGAACTAGTTTCAGTAACATAACAAGGAATATTGACATTAATGTAAACCTGAGTAGGTAGGTACCTCTTCCTTGGCGTGTACGCAATGATGGCGCAGGTATTCCCAATCTAGTGCTTCGTGGACGTGCTTGAAAGACTCTACACCCAGTCTCTTCAAAACAATGTCCTCAGGCAGGGGCACTCTGGCGAACACTCCATCGATGTTCTTCAGCTTGAATATGTGGGCACCATCCGTATCTAAAAGAAAAGTGCACCAACTATACATTTCTAGATTAATTTAATATGTACGTACCATCAGGTTAGGAGAAATGGATTTCAGCTAGGAAAGAAACACATAAAAAAATAGTTTGGACATACAAAACGGATGGGCAAGGAGAGAACTACAAAATGCGAATTTGAGAATTTGAAGCTGCGGAGGAGGGAAAAAGAAAATCATGTGAGAAAACTAAGGGAGAAATTATGAAAATTGATTCAAGAAAACGTTGTTCCTGGAAGCATGTGGCAAGAGTGAAACTGTGGGAGGACAGAGCGAAATAAATTTGTGGAGAGGTAGGAGGAAGGAATGCCAAGTCTGGCAAGCTTAGCAATAAAAGTAGCATGACCTAGATAATGGTGAAAAACCACCACGCAACCCGACTTAGTTGGAAGTCGGAACTGAGTTAAAGATCATTATTAATATCAGGTCAGATTATTATGAAACCGTAGGCACTTAACACTAGTTACCTAATGTATCATAAATTCACAATTAGGGGTAGAGTACCTACGTTAAAATAGTGTTTTGTGAATAGATGCTACAAAGCGCTATATTTTCACTTAAAAGTTAAAACTAAGGTTTTCCAGTTCTATTTTATTTTCCATAGCAGGCCTATCTATAATTTATATCTACACATTTTTATTCAGTTGATATTAATTCAACCTTCATGGCCTAATTTTAAATTAAAATACATATGAAAAAAGTTCATACACAAGGTTTTGAAGGTGGTTAAAAAATAGAGGCTACAAAGTAACAAAACGCTATAAAATGACTCTTGAAAATGCTATAGGCCCTATGCATATAGGCCTACAATTAACCCTATTTCATAAATAGGCCTACTGTGGATATGGGAGTATAGGCCTCCGCCTCCGGTATATTTAAAATTATTAAGTTTAAAAAGTAGGGTGCGGCTTTTTGTGTGAAGCCATATGTCAATATCATTTATATGTTACTCTTTAAATATTTGAGTGGTCAAAATAAGGGTGCAGCCATTAATAGAAGGCGGCATATAATTGAGCACAGTAAATATGGTAAGAATAAGTGTATATGTTTTACACACCTTTCTTCAACGTATCGGCGTCAATATTGATCAAATTTATCAAGGAGATGATCTTGACAAATAAATCTCTTGAAGTTTTCCCACATTTCTTAATAACAGTTGGGTCACCTTTCAGCCAGTCAGTCAACACTTTGATGGCGTCCAATACTCTGTCCTCTGTTAAGAGCTCAATCAAATCGGCTGGATCGAGGGTACCATTCCGTTGGAATTGTAACGCGCTCTCTTCAAGCTCTTTCAACTCCGGATTGGTTAGTAATGTGCTACCGTTTCTCGGTACAGCATCACCGTTTCTCATGCAATCATTAAGTAGTACACTGTTTTGGATTCCGTTTTGATGTTCAAGTTCCACTATAATTTTGTGATTACGAATCTCTCCATTACGAGGTAGTTTATCGAGTTCTATCTGAGCAACAGTAGGAAGATCATCTCCGGAATCTTCGTCCGTACTCGACTCCAGGGGTTCTCCAGTCTCACTGATATCAGAGTCTGCGTCCGAGCTCGAGCTGTCGTCCGGTAATGAGCAATCTCCGTCGCTCATGTCGGAATCCTCCGAGCTGTTCAATGGCCTCCTGCGACGGCGACGCAACCTACTCGACTTCTTCGATTTGATCTTACGTTGCCGTCCATTAATTTCTAGGTTCAGTGTATTCGGAGCGTTCAAAGCATCGGAAGTTTGAGGAATTGGATCCAAAATAGGACTGTCTAGAGTAGATCCCTGAGATGATATGGAAATCGGTTCGTCGCACATGAAAGATGTTAGGGAGCAAGAGAAAACCGATTCTTGAATATGATTGATTACATGGTCTACAAGTAACGAAAGAAAACCGAGCGTGAAAGCTATGGCAGCCGAGTGTTGCAGTGAATTATTGCTCTGTAGCTTTCCAATGCACATGAGCAGCATAACAACCATTTTGAAGATTATCTCGTGTTTGAGATACTCGGGCGTTTCATCTTCTTTACCACCAAGTATGTTCACATCATCAATTTCTATTTCCAACTTTAGATCGACTTCGCCTGGAAATGGGCTGCCATATTTTAAACAATGTTTGAAGTCCTCCACGGTGTTCCAACAAAGCTGAAACATAAAACATAAATAAAAAACACATTATTGACATTAGTATTGGTGTTGGCTGTTGCAAGTGAAAACTGAGTAACAAACAGTGACAATAATATGATGGATACATCCTGAGATTAAAGAGTTCAATTGTATTTTAGTGACTAAATTAGTGATGACATCGGGTCCAAAAGTTCAAACCGGTTCCTCCACGTCGGAACTGGTTTTTAAAGGTCAATTTTTGTTCAATGTACCAGCATTACGCGCATGTTTTTAGGAAGCGGCTGTACGGTTGGAAGTGAATTGGCTTCGGCGCCCGAGGTTTGTTACGTACGACTGCCGACAGTCAAGTGACATGTAGCATAGGGTGGGCCGAAAAACAACATTTTTTTTTTAAAAGTCGTAATACCGCGGAAAAGTTGCGAATTGTGGAGACTAAAAAAATTTTTAAAAAAATTTAAAAATCGGTTCATATCTTCCGGTCGCGCATGTGCTCTAAAGTTTTCCAAAATTTTGAAAAATTCACATTTTTACGATAATTTTTAACATTTTTAAATTAGCCTCTTCCCGAATGTAAAAGCTCGAATTTTTCATATTTTAAATTTTCTTCTATGTTAAAAATATTAAAAATTATCGTAAAAATGTGAATTTTTCAAAATTTTGGAAAAGTTTAGAGCACATGCGCGACCGGAAGATATAAACCGTTTTTTTAAATTTTTTTACCCTTTTTAGTCTTCCCAATTCGCAACTTTTCCGCGGTATTACAACTAAAAAAAAATAATCAAAATTTTTCAAATTTTGGAAAACTTTAGAGCACATGCGCGACCGGAAGATATGAACCGATTTAAAAAAAATTGAATTTTTTTTAGTCTCCACAATTCGCATCTTTTCCGCGGTATTACGACTTTAAAAAAAAAAAAGTTTTTTTTCGGCCCACCCTAATGTAGCAGCCTCGTGCGTCATGACCGGTCGAGTGCTTGATAATCAGCTGGCGAGCAAGGATAGATAGCCGACTACATCATCACGGGCTCTGTGGAAATAGTCCGCACAAGAAACAGTGCGTAGAATTACCACTTGTGCGGGAAAACGGCGGGAAAACATGCCCGTGAAGTTCACCGTTGTATAGTAGAACTTGAAAAAATTGAACCGGTTTGGAAAGTCGGAACCGGGTCGCTATATAGAACCGGTTTTTGGTTACCCGATGTCATCACTAGTTCACTACTCTAAGTAACTTTATATTCCTCTAGAAATCAGCCAACTTTAATGACACGAGGGAGCGCAGCGACTAAAGTCTTACAATGCAAGTTGAACGGCTCTTGGTGATTAATTCGTCTGTTTATCTGTCCGGTCCCATACGGCCAAACAGATTGGGCTGATATTTTAAACAGCGGAACCGGGTCGCTATATAGAACCGGTTTCTGGTTACCCGATGTCATCACTAGTTCACTACTCTAAGTAACTTTATATTCCTCTAGAAATCAGCCAACTTTAATGACACGAGGGAGCGCAGCGACTAAAGTCTTACAATGCAAGTTGAACGGCTCTTGGTGATTAATTCGTCTGTTTATCTGTCCGGTCCCATACGGCCAAACAGATTGGGCTGATATTTTAAACAGTCATCCCGATCTATAACCAGTTAGCTTATAGACCAGGAGCTAATTCCTGTAGGAGCGATATTAACGAAATTGGCTCACCCCACTTAACATCTCAAATCTGACTTGACCACGTGTTAGTATGTACCTTATGAAACAGCCCCAGGTAGTATGTCACTTCGAATTGTGGTATACGTTTTTTTTTAGAGGCCATTTTGTTTTTGAATGTGCAATCATTGAAACGCTTACTCACTACTGTCTTTAAATGTACACAACTCTGGACTCGGTTAATCGATTTTAATTTATTAAATACCGATTTGTAGGTGACTGTATGCTTTCCCTATTATATACAATCAATTTTTAATTAAAGTATGATTTCATTGCTAAAAGCTGCAGACACGGCAAAAATAGTGTAAATAATTTTACAAAAATGTGATTCAAGGATAAATTCACAAATTTTTTGGTCAGTTAGCGCTATGTTTTTATACATTATTAGGATTTATAAAACTAACTCGTGTACAACATATATAAAAAAATACGGATTATTGCACGTTTGAGTATATAAGCGTTGAAGGCTGAGCATTTTCAGTGGATTGTACGCTATTTTACTATGATTTTCATTTAACTTCATTTTGTCATTGCTCGTTAAGAATAACATTTTTAAAGTAGTTCCAACAAACAATACATGCAAATGGTAAAATTGAATGATATTAAAAATGCGATTTAAAGATTTTTGCATTTTTTGCGTTTTGCTGTCTCGCAATGGATCTTTAAGGCTTTTGCAACTAAGTGCGGATAAAGAAAAGTGCAGATGAAAGTACTATATTAATATTCATGCAAAATTTGGTAATGATAATGATATTACCAATTCCATTCAGCAGAAATCATCAACACCTGAGAGCGCGCATTTGAGTTGAGCTCAGCGTCTCCTCTTAAGATGACTTGATATATTTAAACTAGGGGTGTCAACGATTACGATTAAATCGATTCGATTAATCGATTATTAATCGAAAACGATTAATCGATTTTTGCATTTTTTAAAATTTAGTTTTCAAGATCCGCCGCCCATTACCCGCAAGAAACGTTCCCGTACGTTACGTTTTCCCGCCAAATACGCCGTGATAACCGCCGATTTAATGTCTTGCTCGCCCGTGAGATACGTTTCCATCAATTTCTAGCACGCGAGATTGTTCCCGATCCACATTTGATTGAAGCGACGTCGCAAAATACATCGTTCGTACCAGCCTTGCCTTGTCATCATGTGCGCATGCGCTGGCCGTGCAAGGTCGGAAGGAGTGGGCAGAGTTAAAGCTGCATTCTGTTCAAGCGTTCCACGCGGCGTAGTTGGCGCGGCAGCCAATAAACACAATAAACGCACTCAACGCGCCTGAAACGCCGAGCAGTAATTGCACCTTTACGTAACATGGCGTCTTGAGTGTGACAAAAGTGATTGCTCTGGTGTTGTGTTTCGGCCTAGGCCAAGAGTTTTCGACAACATGGCATCAAACAATTGAATTTGATCACCGCATTGATGCCAATTTCATCTCGTATGCTTTATCTACCCCTCTACTTCCTCTTGATTATGCTCCCGAGTCCCGACTGTCTTCGTCGAGATTGTTGTGCGTGCTCAAGGGGAAGCGTTATCTGTACCGGGCGCGACGTATGCGTACTTTTCACAGCTATTTTATTCTATAGTGTTTAACGTTTTTAACGGAAAGGATTTCGGATGCGCTCTTATCGATTATATCCTAGAACCATCGCGGCGTACTACAACTAGGCGGAAAGTTCGACTAACCTTACGAAAGTACACGGAGAACTTTGGAGAAAATAGGCTGCGTACATCGCGACCGGTACAAATAGCGCTGTACGCGCTCAAGTCCCCGCCACGGCGCCGATGCGAACTTGTGCCTTGCGCGGGCGTTTCAAACTAACCGAAACCAGACCGAAGTTTGAAAGAAACTTGCTACTATACCGACATTGTACAAAACGATTAAAATCGATTAATAATCGATTATGGAGGTGAAAGTGAATTCGATTATCGATTATAATAATTTAATCGTTTGACATCCCTAATTTAAACTATAAGGTATAAATTATAGGGGTTTGAATTTAGTTGGTATAGGCTTAAGGGAGCATCAACTGTAATGTCATACATATAATGCACCACTCTCTAGCCTATGATCTTGGCTAGGGAGGAAAGACCCATGCTGGATCCAGCTTAGGAAGGGGGAGGAAATGGAATGTTACCATGTACTCAACACATGACTCACTCACTCGTCTAACAACGACTTTGGCGTTTTCCTAGTTTATAGGATAACAGACTGGTGAAAATTGTAGGTACTGTAGTTTGATTACCGGTAACTATTAACTTTGAAGTAGGTACCATACTCTACACTTTTTTTTTCTTTTCTTTACACTAGATGCTGGGAATTCAAATTTCCTATGTGTTACCTAAGTAGGCCTAGCCTATACTATTACAGTAAGAACTCCATTATCCGATCTCCAATTTTCCGATGTATCGTGTTAACCGAGCTCCATAAAAAAAAAAAAAATTTAAAAGTTTTAAATACGTAAATAAAACATAAAAATAAATTCAGACGCCGCGCTTTTTTAAATGTACTCGCATACATTTGTAGGCCTAGCGGGAGTCATGCCTACGAGTGAGTGCAAGAGAAGATAGATCGGCGATATATCTCAACTTTCGAGCAGTGTGCGTCAGTGTCACTGAGCATAGAGGTCAGTGGTCAGCGTGCGTCGCCGGTAAGCGTCAGTCTCATTAAGCATATAGAGCTCAGTGGTCAGTGTGCGCCTGCGCATGCGCATACGATCCAACCATCTCACGGTCACAGCTGATCAAATCATCAAAGATGGTCGTTGTGGAAGATGAATTGCGATGCGATCATGTTTCAACTGATTCACGAAATTCGTAATCACGACGCATTGAATTGTTATTCCTGGGCTTATCTTATTTCTTTCCCAGACTTATCTTGCGACGAGAGATTCAGCGCGGGCGATAGTAGTGAGAGGTTTTCCCACGTGAGAAAGAGAGCTACTCTAGGCCTAGGCCTATGTTTGCATTCTAGGCCTAGGCCTACTGCGTCGAATTTAGGCCTAGACATGCGTTTTTATTACGACATTAGACCTTTATTGTGTACGTGTGTTTGTGAGCTTGATTTACAAGCTATTAAATCATTTGGTATACCCTGTATGAAGTGTTTCGTGTGTATTTTATGTTCCTTTATCCATTGCATACATGTGTCATATAATCATTTTACCATATCAGGCTAAGCTATGAGAGCAAATAAACAAATGAACCGCGCCAACCGAGTTTTTCGCAAATCCGAGGTGCCCCCGGTCTCATCCAACTCGGATAATAGAGTTCTTACTGTAATTAATAATCCCCCCAAAATACAAAATTTGTAAAAAGACGGCAGCCAAGCTCTCCTTCAAAAGTCTTCGGCTGTGAATGCTGTGAGATAAAGAAGTTGAGCCAAGCTTTTTATTCTTTCTCCCTAGTTTCGCTTTGAAAATATGTAAGATCATTTCGCCTGTGACGAGCGCCAAGCCAACGATTTTTGTGGTAAAAAAAAGTAAAATTTTTTAAACTCGAAATCATAAAAAAAATTCTGGCCATGAACCAAATTCAATGGCCAAGTCATTTTTTTTATGATTTCGAGTTTAAAATTTTACTTTTTTACCACAAAAATCGTTGGCTTGGCGCTCGTCAACAGGCGAAATGATCTTACATATTTTCAAAGCGAAACTGAGGAGAAAGAATAAAAAGCTTGGCTCAACTTCTATATCTCACAGCATTCACAGCCGAAGACTTTTGAAGGAGAGCTTGGCTGCCGTCTTTTTACAAATTTTGTATTTTGGGGGGATATCACATCTTTTTGTTGTTCGTTCGCTATCAAGGTGTGAATGATGGACTTTGAATGATAAAATTTGTTAAGTTCAAAGTTGTTTTTTTACATTTTTGGGCCCACGGTCCCCCAAAGATACCCTTAAATAAATAAATAAATAAATTTTTATTTCGAGTCTACCCACTCAGTTATATGTAACTGATTTTCAGTGGGGGACTTTAAATCAAAGTGACCGAGCCAACCTGCAGGCCCCGACGCAATCGACGAGTGAGCGATAACCAACCAAAGATCGATATTTTTAATAGGAAATATATCAATCAGTGGTATGGACAGTGCGAACATCCGCGGATCAACGCCAGAATCAACAAGGCGATCCAGAACAACTCTGAAATTTATTATATGCTTCGTTGCTAGGACGGCTCCAAAGTCACCGTTTACAAACTCCTAAGACAAGAACTGATAGACTTAAGTCCAAATCAGAAGTTAAAAAACTTCTGACTTGAGCGGGAATCGAACCCTGGCCCTTCTGCATTGGAAGCAGATACGCTAACAACAAGACCAACGCACTAGCATAAGCACTAGATATTTATAATGGTTAAGAGCATGTTTAATTTCAAGCTTGTATACAAATTACTACGCCTGAGTAATTACGCGTTTTGATTTTGCTAGGACGGCTCCAAAGTCACCGTTTACAAACTCCTAAGACAAAAACTGATAGACTTAAGTCCAAATCAGAAGTTAAAAAACTTCTGACTTTAGCGGGAATCGAACCCTGGCCCTTCTGCATTGGAAGCAGATACGCTAACAACAAGACCAACGCACTAGCATAAGCACTTGATATTTATAATGGTTAAGAGCATGTTTAATTTCAAGCTTGTACAAATTACTACGCCTGAGTAATTACGCGTTTTGATTTTGATTTTGATTTTGATTTTGATTTTCCCCGGTCCCAATTGCCCGGTTTTTGTTATATGAGGTACATCTTGAGTGTGGCCCAAGTTTCAAAGTTCTAAGATGAACCGTTTTCTCGGTATAGCGTATTATTCATAAGAGTACGGAATTACCTACTTTTGATAATTTTGGTTTTTTTCCGGTACCCGTTAACCAATTTTGCTTTCCATATTCAAAAGTGATAAAGAATGAGAGATATCAAAATGTATTCCACGTTTGAAACATCTCAGTTGTAGCGTTTTCTTTGAATGATTCATTTCTTAATGTTCAGATATGTTTTTTGTCATTTTTGGGCCCATGGTCATCCCAAATTTAGCCCCTTGTGTTTTGGACGCAAGATATTTATAATGGTTAATAGCATGTTCAATTTCAAGTTTGTACAAATTACCACGCCTTGGTAATTACGCGTTTTGATTATCATCCAAATTTTGATTTTCTCCGGTCCCTGTTACCCGATTTTGGTTTGAAAGCAAAAGGCACTGCGTCTGAAATACACCTAAGTGTGGTCCAAGTTTCATAATTCTAAGATTTACCGTTTTCTCTGTAGGCTAAAGAACTCTCCGCGGAAACTCCTAGCCAGCCAGCCAGCCAGCCACCCACCCACCCACCCACCCACCCACCCACCCACCCAGCCAGCTTAAGGAATTTGACGATGTTGAGAGCCTTTTTTAACACAGAACGAGTTGTCGGATCGGGTTTGATTTTTTTTTTGGTATGTCATGGACCACATACCAGGTCATATACCGAGTTTCAAGATTGTAACTCTTTCGGGGCGGCGTGTGCAGATAGCTGAAAACCCCCCAACTCTGGTAGGTGTATATAGGGCCGGAGTTCGGTGTCGCCTAAGCATCACATCGCTTGTCTGCCGGGCGACGACCGTCGCCCTAGATTACCTCATTGATGTCTGGCACAGAGGTTTTGTCAAAAAACCAAATATCTGCAAGGAGCAGGAACCTTGCAATTAAACATTGGACATGTTCTGCCTGTGATGGTGAGGGGTTCAAGAAATTATTTTCGTACGACTGATTCTCAACCCACTTGGAGTTTTTCTCAAATATACGCTGAAGATTGCCTTCTGCACCTTCAAAGGGCTGAGGACACATCAAACTGAAAAAGAGATATGTACGCACATTATACATTAGACGCACTATAGGCCTACCATATTACTATTAGGCCTATATGGTAAAGGCCTAAAACCTGTGAAGAAAAATCAATATAGTATCAATATCATTTATTTTTCAAATATACAAAACGGCCATTCCATAGTTGCGGGTGTGACACATTACACACTTACAATATCTGCCAAGTGTTTATAAATTACAAATTGAAACTCAAGACATAGTATACATCATTGTTGCCATAAGATGTACAAATACACCAAATTTCATCTTTCTGTGACTTTAAGAAATCAGTAAATTAAAAATTAAAACAGGTTTGCGGGTGTGGACACTTTTTGCCACTGTATTTACACCCTTACATGAACATGTGCAAAAGTCTGTGAATAGAGGACTCCTTGGATAGGAAACTATTTTTTTCCTAAAGCATTATGGAACACCCTTAAAATAAAATATAAGGAAGAGTGGCTCAAATAATTTAAAAGACAATTTATGATAGTTAGAAGATGTTGCGGGTGTGACAAGGAAATGTTGCGGTGTGGACGTAGTGCACAAATATGTATAACATTAAATACGAGTTTTTGTATGTAGATTATAATTTGTTTGGCAGTTTTCTTACATAGGCCTACTTCATGAATACTCAATACTAAAATGTAAGTTACCAAATATAGGCCTACATTGCTAAATATGATATTTAAAAAAGGTAGCCTAGGTAGCCTATTATGAAATAAAGTGTTGCATTGTAATTTTTTTAATGAAATATGGGTCCTCGTCACTGATTATTTTTTTTTATTAAACTTTGAAGTAGGGGCTAATAATTTATAATTAATGCAGCTTTATCATTATTCATGCATGCCTAAGTAATCACTGACGAACTTAAATTCCCCACGATTGTTGTGAAGTGGATTGGAGGAGCTACCATCTTCTTGATAATGTCTTTGTTCTCAAATTACGTATCCACAATATCGGGCCATATCCAAAAGTTGCCACTAGGATGCATATACTTAAGGGTTACTTCACTGGTTTTTATCATCAAATGCTACGATTTCAGCATAATACTGCTTGTCGGTATTTTTTCCCCCATTTACCGCAAGTGAAACGAGGACAAAATCACTGACGTTAACTATCCAGGGCAGGATCGTTGACGGAAGGCATTTCTTCAACTCCTACAAAACGGAAGCACAACTCCTACAAAATGGAAGCAAACTTCTCTCAGGCTCGATGTAGACGTCCTACCCATAAGTACGTTATTGTATTGTCACCAGACAAGAAATGGGGCATTGATTGAACCCCTGGAATATTGTTGATAGAATTCCACCGTCCATCCAGGAATTCTATAGCTCTTGCCTCTTGGATTTCTTTGCTTGGCACAAGTAGTAAAGTCACTCCATTTTCAATCTTGCTTGCACAATGGTAAAACTCTTGTGCATTGGTGATGATTACCCTACGAGATTTGATTTCCATCCACACTTTACGCTTAACGGTCCCTCCAAAACTGTCGACAGCACCCTTCCCGTGGGATGTGGCAAACAAATTCCACTCTCCCTGCAAGCCAAAGTCTTCCTTTATCAGGCACACATTTGTTGAGGTAAATTTATTCTTAAATTGACCAGCGCAGACATCCGAAAAATAATCACTTTTGTTAACTTAGGAAACTCGAGTTTTAGTTCAGCAAAATCTTTTTGAGGAACGCCCACACTGCATGTTTGTTATGTGTCAAGTCATCACTTTCAACCGCGAAGGACCTCTTAACGTCATCTTTTAATCAAGCGCAGGCTGTAAAAACAGTAATTTGATGACTCCGATGACTATGAGCGCTCTGAATCTCGTCTTGCATGATTGCCGAAAAATTTTCAGCAAAGTCGACTTGAAGCACAAATTCGTTTTCCGGTACCTAATCTCTCTTTTGCATTTTCAAAATACATTGACTGCGTGCGTTATATATGTGCATTACTTAGGCTACCCAAACTAGGTAGGCTATGGGCAATTTTTTTTTTACCTATTTGACTGTAGCCCTGGCATTATCATGCAATTCAATATTTATGTCACACCCGCAACACAATTTGAACCACTTCTAGTCGGTGCATCTCACTTTTCTCTTTTGGATATGATAAGTCATAAATAACCTAACCTTAAAATAAAGTACTCTCCAACTTTTGTTAGCCATAATCTTAACACTATCATAGTTATTGTAGTTTTGTGTTGCGGGTGTGACATGTATTCATAACATCTTTAATGATACAAAATTTAAGTAAAACTTACTTTGTGTTCAGTTTTTTCCAACTAAAATACCTACTTCACAACATCATTGTGTTGATATACAAAAGAAAGAACTTCACACACCTGACCTAAAAGAAATTGGAGGGCTTACAATTTAGGGGATGTGGCACTAAAATAAAAACAATAACTTTACACCAACTTTGAAGCACTGTAAAACACATAATTGACTACCCACCAAGAAAGTAAAGACATTTGAATTCAGTGGAGTTTTGACTTTAATTTTTGATCCATCAAATAAACTATTGAGTAAAAATTTATTTTTCACTTGTCAGGCTCACTTAGCTATGGAATGGCCAAAAAATTAAACCTTGAACATTATATTTAAGAGCCACGGCCCACGGGAGTTTAATAATTTTGAATTAATTATCTCACCCCTAGTTGAAATAGATTTTTTGACCAGCCCCAGTTAAAAACGATGTAAACCGAAGAACTTTTTTTTTTTTTTTTAAATCCGTAAATTGGAATTAAAATCCGTTCGATTTGTTTTGCACCCTCAAAATCCGTTAAAACGGATAAAATCCCTAAAAACAGCAACCCTGGCCTATTAGGCCTACATTGTTTTATTGGTTTTCCATTTTGACCGTTTTCTTCACTGCATTGGTTTTTTGTAAAGTAGGCCTACCCTGAAAAACGATCCAAATGGGTTTTACAGTATACTGGGCCTATATCAAGTATTTAGGCTACAACTTCAAACTTTTAAAACTACAGTAGGGCCTACGCCTACCTACCTACCTAGGCATACGCACAAAGCTAGCTAATTCCTTATTATTCCATGTTCCCCTAAGGTAGGCCCTAGGTAAGCACTCCCTTCCCCCCAATTAGACTTAGCTACCTTATAACATGTCACAGGTATAGAAAAGTTATTAAACATCACAAAATAAAAATATATGTAGCCTAGGTAGGTACTTCAAATCATTCATACCTAAAATAAAGCTTCTGGCCAAATCATTAATCGATCAATATGATTCATATTCATAGAACATACAACTATATGATATAGTATGTAACAGTAATTACCATCTCATGTAGTAGTACGCAGCATCGAGACTAAAGTTCTTCGTTCCTGATAGGCTCCCCAGTTGATTGTGTGGCATGCCAACGTCAGGGTTAAGATTTAACGCCTGTAAGTAGTAGCGTGCTGTCAACCCAGTGTCCCAATGGGGATAAATATCTAGAAAGTAGCGGTTGAGATCTCCAAGGTAAACGAGACATCTGTGGGCCGCCATTCTTGCCCATTCGATGGTTTTTGTGTCGAGCGTTTTGTTCGAAGACGATTTCCCCTTCATCAATCCCTCGTCGTTTACTAGGATCGGGAAATCAATCATTCCTCGTAGGTCGACCTTGAATTCTATCTGAAGACGGGAGACGAGATGGTGGTAGTGTCCAACACCCGACGCTAGGTGGCTCTGTATGTACGCAATCTCGACTGGACTCCATATGTTGTTCTACAAACCAGAGACATACATATACCTAATTAGAGTTGCTCTTTGAATATTTGATTATGAATTTGAAAATGAAAATGAACAATAATAATGGTAACCATAAACGGAAGGATTGAAATTCAATAACAATATATTATTGAGCTAGCCTATATAGTACTTCAATTCAATTTAAGGCAATGGTTAAGGAAGTTTACAATTGTTGAAAAAGGGGTCTGGGGTGAAGAAAAGGTTTAGGAACCTAGTCTTATCTTTTAACTTTTTTGCAGGCCTACTCAAACTTCTAATTTAAATTTTTTAACCCTTTCCAGTACAACAACGCCTCTGGGACGTGATAGATCGCCGTGACGCTCCGTACAACGACGTCCTGTCGTTGGTGCGCGAGTTCAAATAACCCGCCATATCTCCGGTACCAGTAGTCCTATCGAGTTCAAATCTTTACCGCTAGATAGCAGAAGGTTCCGCGCGTAAGAATATCGAGGCGACTGCATTACCGGCGTGAAACGCGCATTGATACATCGATGAAAAACATCCGAGTTTGTTTTGTAAACACGCCGGCCGTCAATCGTTCCGTCATGGCTGCTAAGCGACCGAAGTGGACTGTTGATGTTGTTAACAATATTCTTTTTGAGAGTGACTTCAGCGATTCTGACAACGATGATAATGTTTCTATTTCTAATAATAGTTCTAGTTCAAGTGAAATGGGAGATTCTGATAGTGATGATGTTGATTCAAGTGATTCAGGAGTTTCTAATCATGACGGCGCCGGTGTAGGCGTAGGCCTAGGCGTAAATAATGGCTGGGATTGGATTCGCGATAATAATTATACAGACATGTTATATTTTTTAATTGATTACTTTTTTATTGTAAAAATATCCTGAAAATTTTAAGTTAATTGGTTGATAACTTTCAAAGCTACAAGCACAAGTGTATATATGGTTTCGCTTTACTTTTGACCGCTTGGAAATTAAATAGGTATTCCCAGGTAAAATAAATGGAAAATAAAATAACCGTACTGGAAAGGGTTAAACCACAATCTCAATTAATTGATTGATGATTGTTGTTTTCCCTTGCCCGCATATATATTAAGTCATCATGAGCCTAGGTAGCCGCTGGGTAGAGACATGCGTTCCTTTCGTTACTGTCAATTATTTTTATTAAAAATTTATTGAGATTAAATAATTGTACATAACGAGATTGATAGGCCCTACTTGAGGAGGTGTTCTCGTCTTGAAGACTGTCGCAGTGCATGTGTCAGAAGAACACAGAACACAACAATATTTTGGGTACCCTTCAGGGCCGTAACTAGTGTATAAAATTTACCCGGGTATGATTTGGTAAAGTATAATGAGAGGCCTCGGGGGAAGGCCCCCCAGCTAATGCGGGTTCTTTTGATTCTTAGAGTGTGATTAGAGTATTTTAACAAATTTCAGGCATGTTTTTTTTGTTAGTAACTTTTGTTAGTGGTGACTGATGATGATGATTGTGATTGCAAACTTATATTATATTCTACTCTCTTCCAGATTTTTGCTCGGGTTACCAGCCCCCGCTTTACGGCGGTGGTGCCCTTAAAACCAGTGCGAATCACTGACTCTTGATTTAAAATTAAACTTCGTAAACTTGACAACATGGCAATATAAACATAATATAAATAAATATACCCTCCATAATTATTCACAACAATTACAATTACAAGACAATTAGGCCTACAAGATGTAGAAGCCTGTCTAGGGCATAGACCTACCAGTGAAAGTTAGGTTATGTCTGGCCAACCCAATGTGCAGTCTGGCCTAGGCATGTAGACTACACCACTGGTTTATGCATGTCAATCAAACCTAAATCAGGGCTGGGGTGACACGTGAGTTGATGCCTAGGCAAGGTTTATTCACCATTGGCAATAGTTTAAACAATATATTTAATTTTTGCGCATTTAACACCGACATATTTGCACTGAAAACGTCGCTCCATCTATGAACTGGGAGCAACGATATTATTTTAGCATTATACTGCACAGCACAGCATTTAAGCAAGACCTTCGCTAATATAGGGCCTCGTTACACGTCACACTTTGGGGGCGGATTTTTAACGTCTTTTTGTCTACATTTAGGACTTCCAAATTTTGTTTTGAAACTGTTAATGAATGTGGAATCATTAGAGCATCTTGAAAAAAAATATTTTAAAACTTCATGCAAATAACCTAAATTAGGCCTACATATCGGTTGTAGCGATGCAATTGTTCTGACCAGCAATACACTCATGCTATGCAAATTGCCTGCCTTGCAGGAGGTGATGCGTTGTTCTTTGATCGTCTCCGCCATACGCCCAGGCCTCTGTTCTGTTCTCTGACCGAATTGAATTCATAAGTTTTTGATGGTAGTCGATTCGGTTGTGGTTGGTCAAGGTAAAAAAGAATGTGATTTTTTCGTTAGTCGAAATTTGTTTGTTTGATCAGAAAAAATGGTGGGTGACAAGCCCTAGCCACACGTAAACACAACCAGATATTAGCTTTCTCAAACAAATCACAATAGTAGGTACCAGTATGCTCAAAGAAAACCTACCTTTAGATAGGTATATCGATTAACAAACGGCAACCCTACTAAATAGGCCTACCCAACAGCCCTACTAGGCCGGGGTCTTTCCGCAATGATAATAGACCCGAAAATTATTTTCTGGTCTCTTGACAAGGTAAACATTGATCTTCCCAATGAATTAGCCTACGAGGGTTATATAAACGCCAGCCCATTCAATGAATTGGCTGTGGCTGAACAGTAAGTTTACTAAATAGGGTAGGCCTACCGGTCTAAGGCCTATTATCCCTATAAAATACCTATATCTAAGCTAACTATAGTATCAGTACATATGTTGTGTGAACCCAAATATCTCAATTTTAATTTTAATCTAATGACTGATATATTGTATCTACATTGAAACTGTTTTAATTGACCACCAATTGCACTCTTTTATCGAATTGAACTTTTGTAAATTTGCATCTGCATTGTCCTATAATACATTGTAAATGTTTTATTTGTACCAATTGTACTATTTTATCGAAAAGAAACTTTTGAAAAACTATTGTAAATACCATGTAAATAATACTTAACAATTGTACAGATTTTCCTCATTGACAACTTCAAATACTCGCATGTCTATATGACATGCATATGAGTGAACACTGTAGGAGGCTTACTTAAATAAATAAATAAATAAATAAATAAATAAATATTGAATAATTTCCAAACAGATGATGTGAGATCTCTTCAGAGGAAATAGAATGATTGACATGAATATAAACTAAACATTATTCTCAGGAATTTGTTCAAGTCTACGTTTTGCAGGGGAGTAAGTTAATTTGTGACGGTTAATAAACTAAAACTATAGGCTACATACCTTTCTCATCCGCTTTGCAGTCGAAACTACATCGTAATAGCCCTTACGCCACAGGATATCTTCTCCCTTTTGGCCATAGCTAAGTGGATCGGAGAATATCAACCTCTCACAGTATTCTCTCAGTTTCACCCGTTGGGCCTCGAGGCTCGGCACAAACAGGTCATCGCAGATCTGAGCCCGGCCACGCCGCTCATCCAGACGCCGAGCCACATCGGTTATGCCTCTGCAATGAGATTCAACCTCAAGTATGACATGAGTTAAAAAAAAAAAAAAAAAATTATTTAGAGTCTACCCACTCAGTTATATAACTGATTTTCAGTGGAGGACTTTAAATCAAAGCAACCAAGCCAACCCTGCAGGCCCCGACGCAATCGACGAGTGAGCGATAACCAACCAAAGATCAATATTTTTAATAGGAAATATAGCAATCAGTGGTATGGACAGTGCGAACACCCGCGAATCAACGCCAGAATCAACAAGGCCGATTCAGAACAACTCTGAAATTTATTATGTGCTTCGTTGCTAGGACGGCTCCAAAGTCACCGTTTACAAACTCCTAAGGCAAGAACTGATGGACTGAAGTCCAAAACAGAAGTTAAAAAACTTCTGACTTGAGCGGGAATCGAACCCTGGACCTTCTGCATTGGAAGCAGATACGCTAACCACAAGACCAACGAGCCACACAAGTTGGGCCTAATACACATGTGTAATCCAAACGCAGAGCCATATTGGTTATGTCTCTGCAATGAGATTCAATCTTGTAGGCCAATGACATGAGTTAGGCCTAATAGTTTTCAATTTCAATTTTTTATTAGGACAAATTGTACATTTTATGTAACAACAACACAATTTTTAGTGTATGTGTCCTTTAGCTAAATAAAAAAAAATGTTACTAATACTAATATAATGAGAAATTGTCATAATATGTAATACATTGTAAATAATAATAATTATTGAAAAGTAATAAAATAAGGTTCATTTCATTATATTATAGTTAATCAATAATATCAAGTGATAACAGGAATTTCTGTGAGTGTATCATTTAAGTAATCAATAAGATAATAGTAGGCTTTTAGAATTAAAATTTGTTTTAGTTCATGTTTGAAACGGTCATAGCTTGAAATGTTTTTAATGGATTCTGGAAGATGTTTATAAAGAGATTTATGTAAGTAGTCTGAGTTTACTTGTCCAAGTTTTGTGTGATATGAGTTTAGCTGTAGGTGATTTTTTTTACGTGTGTCATGATCATGGACATTTGCATTTACTGAGTAGGTATGTATATTTTTTTTAATTACTAATATTGATTTGAAAATGTATGAACATGAAATGGTAAGGATTTTGTGGCAAATAAAAAAAGGTTTGCAGTGTTCTGTGGGATCAAGGGAACAAATTGCTCTAATTGCTTTTTTTTGTATAATAAAAACTTTATGAATGTGGGTCGATATACCCCAAAATTCAATTCCGTAGCTTATATATGACTCAAATAATGAATAGTAGCATATTTTGGCTGTGGGGATGTTACTTATCTGCTTGATAGTCCTTATAGCATAACAAGACGAATTAAGTTTTGGTATTAATGTATTGATATGATCGTGCCATGTTAGATGTTGGTCTATTGTTAAGCCTAGAAATACATTTGATGAAACTTGTGTTATTTTGAATTATCTAAAAAATTAGTTAGGTATGGTATTTTATTTAAAGATTTAATCTTCTGAATTGAGTGGAATTGGATATAGTTTGTTTTTTTGGAGTTTAAAATAAGTTTGTTAGCTGTAAACCACCCATTTGATTAATTTAGTCTTTCTTCTGATTTATCCCGAAGAGCTTTGCTTTCATCAGCCTTTATGACTGTGGAAAAATCGTCAGCAAAAAGTTCAGCATCATCCATAAGACTTACTTTCAGTTAGATCATTGATAAAGACAATGAAAAATAAAGGGCCAAGAATTGACCCTTGTGGTACACCACATATAATTTTCTCAGAGTCCGAAATGGCAAGTGAAATTTTATTATTTTCATTGCTAGTTATTTCTACATATTGTACTCTGTTTGTTAAGTAGGCCTAGCCTATTTGCCGTTAAATGTGGGATCGAAGAATAGAACAGAGAACATTCTGATAAGATGTTAAGTCTTAACCCCTACCCTTTCACCTGGAAATTACTATACCATGAGAAAAAGGAGGACTGACTACAGGAAAACCAGAAAATGCATGCTATTGATGGACTACCACGTAGTAACTAGGCGGTACACGATATTAGGCGGTACGCCTACATTCTGCAAATATCGTATGGATGGTTGATTGATAATGAAACGTTTTTACTAGTAGGTACCCGGTATAAATATAGGTACTATAACCAACAATTCAAAGAAAGGAAGAACACCTGGATTGTTGGTGCATTGTAGATCTGAATAGATTGGAACAGTACGTACAGTACCTCCTACTGCAATGATTCTGTTGCCTTTGAACTGACCAGCAGCAGAATCGTTGCAGTAGATTGTATTGTTTTGAATTTCATTTACCACATTTGAGACTCCATCTAGACCATGGGTCGGCAACTAGATTGTGTATGGGGCCATATACCTGTGCTACTTGACAGATGAGGGGCCACAGCTGGTAGGGACCCTGGAATATTGTGGGCAATTTTTCCCTTTGACTATGCTAAATATGACTTTTTACTTACCTATATAATAGAAAAAAAATGCAATATTTATTTATTTATTTTATTAGCATTCCATTCAATACAACACTCATATGCCCACAAATGGTAGACGAGTAGGCCTACAGGACACACTGTCACATTGTTTCTGCTAAAATAGAGCAAAATCAGGAAATTTCCAATTATATTTTATATTTTGGCACAAAAACATGCAGTTAATTTTGTTTATATGACGAAACGATGCCTTTATAATATTTGATATATCAAAATTATAACTTTTTATTTGCCATTTCCATAGCCGAGTCGGGTGTTATAGCTAACGGGAAATATGTCACCTCCTCTCTTGGTATGCCTCCTCGAGGTATGCACACACAGTCGTCAATCTGTACATCTGAAAATGCTTGGTTTCAACACGAAATTCGGAAAGAAAACCATTTATTATTAGGTACAGTATTATAATTACCCTATATATGGCTGGCATAAATAACTCAAATTATTATAAAAATCATGCATTGAATGCAAGAAATCAATAGTAATTTTTGTGCTAAGGCGTAAATTAGTAGGGGGCCACAGAAATAGATAGAAATAGGAATAGAATAGAAATAGGGTAGATCGGGCCGTGTACGGCCCGATCTACCCCTGATCTAGACCCATGTCGGAACGGGCTTGAAATTTAGGTATTGTTAATATCGATTTTATCGATTCAATAATGACAGTAGGCCTAGGCCTACCATTTCAATAATCAAAAATGAAAAACTTGTATCGATGTGGGTGCATCCCTAAGTGGCCTCATATTCCTTTTGATTGGGCGGTCGTAAGATTTATTGATGTCTGATTGGTCAGTCTTAAGGATTTTGTTGTTTTAAGCTCTATAAATAAATAAAATAAAATAAATCCGTACTTAGAAAAGGCCCCGATGCAATCGAATAGTGAGCAATAACCAACCACAGATTGATATTTTTTAATAGGAAATATAGCAATCAGTAGTATGGACAGTGTGAACACCCGCGGATCAACGCCAGAATCAACAAGGCCAATTCAGTACAACTTTAAATTTATAAAATAGTGCCTCGTTGCTAGGGCGGCTCCAAAGTCACCGTTTACAAATTCCTATGACAAGAACTGATGGACTTAGGCCTAAGTCCAAATCAGAAGTTAAAAAACTTCTGACTTAAGCGGGAATCGAACCCTGGACCTTCTAATCAGGCTGTCAAATAAAAATTTTTGGAGGAAAAAATTGCGATGTCGCTGAATTTTTGCAGAGACCTTCTTTATATAATACTAATCAACATACTAAAACTCCCCTACAATCGGACTGGAGCTTCGGCCGCCATATTGGAAAATGGCAGACAAAAAGTGTTGGTTATCGAATATCTCCCAAAAAAATTCTCCTATGCCGAAAGGTTGATTCTTCAATCATTTTTCTTCCTAGCTATCCAAAATGATAGCCAGTGGCGTTTGTGAAAGTCGTCTTTGCTCTGGGGCCTCCTGCCACCAGTCCAGGGGGTACGTGGTCCTGACGTGTAGGTCATTGTAGTGGACCGGACGTGCGACTTCTTCACCCACAACGTGCCAAATTCTTGCATGAAAACAATGAGCACTGTTTAATCATTTGGCACGGTGTCCCGGGGTAAGCTCTCCGGTCCGTAAAATGATAACAGTGTATGATAACATTTTTAGTTTTTCTGCATTGGTTGTGCCGAGTTGATCACTGACCAAAAATTGACACAAATCAATCTGTGGTTGGTTATTGCTCACTCGTCGATTGCACCCATCTTTTCCATCCAAATTGGTTGGAGATAGACAAAATCTTGCAACGACAAAAATATTTCCCATTCAATTCTCTACAAAAACGGTGTCTTCTATAGTTTTGGTAGGGGCAAAGGTTACATCACAAAATCGTGGTTTATATTATGTTGCTTATTGGAGTACCAGCTGATTTCCTAATTTTCACGCCCAGCATCAAACAATGCCCGGGGTAAATCCGTAAGAAATCGATTTAAATACAAAAGGACTTTTGTAGAGTGTTCATGAAAGCTTCCATTAGTATTTTAAAAAATCAGGTCTGGGAAATCGGATTTTGCATTTACCCAGAATTTGGGTTTTTCCATTGTTGGCATTTCCTCAAAAATGCCATATTTGACTGTCCATTATTAAGCACTAAATAGCATTGGAGGAAAAATTATTTCTACGCACATTGAAGTGACTTAAATAATGATGAGATAGCCTAACAACCTAAGTTTAAATCCAATATGGCTGATAATTCTTAATATCCACAATATGAATACTGTTTTCGTGCTGTTTTTACACTCTTTTTGTTACATTATTCACTTTGATTTTGTGGATATTAAGAATTATCAGCCATATTGGATTAAAACTTTGGTTGTTATCTCATCGTTATTTAAGTCACTTCAATGTGTGTAGAAAGAATTTTTCCTCCAATGCTATTTAGTGCTTAATAATGGACAGTCAAATATGGCATTTTCGAGGAAATGTCAACAATGGAAAAAACCTAATTCCGGGTAAATGCAAAATCCGATTTCCCAGACCTGATTTTTTTAAATACTAATGGAAGCTTTCATGAACACCGTACAAAAGTCCTTAGGCCCTATGTATTTAAATCGATTTCTTACGGATTTACCGGGCATTGTTTGATGATGGGCATGAAAATTAGGAAATCAGATGGTACCTACTCCAATTATAAGCAACGTAAAAACCACGATTTTGTGACGTCACCTTTGCCCCTACCAAAACTATAGAAGACATCTTTTTTGTAGGGAATTGAATGGGAAATATTTTTGCTATTGTAACATTTTGTCTTATCTCCAACCAATTTGGAGATATTCGATAACCAACACTTTTTGGCCGGCATTTTCCAATATGGCGGCCGAAGCTCCAGTCCGATTGTAGGGGAGTTTTAGTAGGCCTATGTTGATTAGTATTATATAAAGAAGGTCTCTGCAAAAATTCAGCGACATCGCAATTTTTTCCTCCAAACGTCAAGAAAGATCTTATTTGACAGGATTATTCTGCATTGGAAGCAGAGACGCTAACCACAAGACCAACGAGCCGCATATTTGACCAACAGCTTAACAATTGACGACTGGTGATAGGCGGAGCTTAAAACAATCGACAGGTCACATGACAAATAGTTCGGATAGATTCTCATTTCCCAATGTTATGTAGCTGTTGCACGGCGTAACAACATTCTATTCATTATTTGAACAAATTTAAATGAATGATATGTAGGAGAGGTATTTATTTAGCAAACATATCATTCCTTCTAATAGTGATTATTTCAAATATTTAGACACAGCTGTTAACTTGTTAGGCTAGGCCCCTATCGATATCCGCATTATTCATGACAAAAATAAAATAAGCTTATATCAAAGAGTAGGACTAGGCTTATAAGTTTTCCCAACTTCAATTGACAAAAAACTAAGTAGCCTAGGTACCGGTACTGATTCGATTTCGACAAGTCCTCTTTCAAAGTAGGCCTATGCATCTGACTGTAGTGTTAAGACAATAAATAAATATAAACTTTCTAGACAGCTGACAGAGAGTGCACTGAACTAATTTACAGCATGCAGTTTTTCAGGAACTTCTTCGATTGGGGGGGGGGGGGGGGGGTCCAAAATAAAATTGATCACGTTTTTCAATAAAATAGGTAGGCCTAGGCCTACTCTACCTACAAAACCTCTACCGTTGCTATTTTAGGTAGGCCTAGGTCTATATAAAGGACTTTCAACCGAAAAAGACTTTCGTTTAAAATAGCAACGTTAAAGATTTTGAAGTTTTTTTTGTTACCGGTAGGCCTACTAGGCCCTAGGCCTAGGGCTAACAGAAAAAACACGATGATTTTATTTTGGACTCCCCCCCCCCCCCCCAACCCAAAGAGTTCTGTTTTTCACTGCTCATCCGCACGTCAGAAGTGTGTATTTTACATGAAAACACATAGGGCCTACAGCCCTACCCTTAGCATAGGGCCTAGGATGCTGTAAAATTTCGTGCAGTGCACTTTCTATCTAGGCCTAGCCTAGGCCTAGAAAGTTGTTGTTGCATGGGACTAGGTTAAGCGGCTGTCACGACGATCGAGAAAATCGTGCGAGTTGGCTCGCGCGAGTTTATTACAATCTTGTCACCTAATTGGTGTTCACTGGTCACATGTTATGGTACGGTAGTGGGTTTTGATTGGCTCTCGCTAAGGCCGCGTTCACATACCTAACTTTGGTTTAGTTGGATGAGCGAAGCGAAGACTTCAATTTCACCGACCCCCCCAAAAAATTTTGCTCGGGGTTTTTTTGTTTTTTTTGTTTGTTTGTTTTTCTGTCTGTTTGTTCGCTCTCTACCGGGCAAACGGCATATGCGATCTGGATGAAAATTGGAGGGGACCTTCGAAATCTCTGAACTTAGACTTGCTACGTTTTTGGGTACAATAGAAGAAATATTTCTCATGAATATCGTACTTTTACAATTTTTTCCCGATTTTTAGTGAGATATTTTCGTGACATTTGGGCCGATTCTGACTAAACGGGTGAGGCTACAATGTTCACATTTCACAAGGACATTAAGGTAGGCCTAATGGTGATGTATTGCTTTTTGAAAGAAAAAGTTGAAAAAGTTAGCCAGAATCCATAGAATAAAGGTTTTAATATGAATTTTTTTTTGTTTAGGTATAATAACAATTTACAAGTAACAATAGAAACTTGACAACAATCACCAACAATGCGTTCAAATGGCACTTGATAAGTAAATAGATCAAACGCAAACTAAAAACTTATAAAAAAAAGCTCATCCATCAACGCGACGGGACTAGCGTTTTCCTAGTCTTAAGAAATTGTTATTGGGTTGTTATGGTACCTAGCTTAAAGAAATCCGATATCCTGATTGGTTAGTAATGTTTCAGTGGCCTGTCATAATGAAGTTACTCCTTTTCATTGGTCGTCATATAGGCCAAATAACAAATCGTCTGATTGGTCCGTCGTAAGAATTTTGTTTTTGTTATAGGCCTAACAATTTCTTAAGACTAAAACGTAAACAATTTAACACGTATTTCCTATCCCCTTATAACTAAACCAATTAGGCTAGTGTGAACGCGGCCTAACTCGACTCGCTATGCCTAGGAAGTTGAACAAGCTAGACTCTCCGTCTGGCAGCGGGCGGAGAGTTCCATGTTAACGAGTGCAGGCCTTTACTCGCGCGAGTTGCTCGATCGTCTGACAGGCGCTTTAAGGCCCAAGGCTAGGACCTAAGTATAAAAACATTGGCCTAGGCCTAGCCTCACGTGCTGACCATCGATTGTTTGTAGTTACAAAAATGTTCCATATGGATACCCTACTAGGCCTTAGGCGGAGGCCCTAATGCCTGCCTAGCCCTAGGCCCCATCTGAACATAAGATCAGGGACTAATAGGTCTAGGCATACGCCTAGGCTGGGCTTCAGCAGACATTGGCCTTAAGGTAAGGATAAGGTAGGGCCTAGGCCTAGGCCTAGGCCCTAGCCTAGTCTTAACTAATATTAGATGGGACGGTAAGCCTAGACCCTAGGCCTCTTGACTGATCGTCAAATCCAAACTCGGACAAATGAAATGTTACTGGCCTAGTAGGCCTACATAATTGATTAAAACATGGCCCTAGCCCCAGGCTTTCAAGGTTAGCGCTGCCCTAGGATTTTGGTTAGGTCACCACTCAGCAGCAGCTGATCTCACCTGTAAAGTCGTTTGGTTAATTCGACGTTTTCGTTTCTAGCATCCGAAACGGTGATGTAGTTCTTGTTCATGATGTCAACTCATCTTCATGATCAAAATGTGCGTATTATAGTGTTGTTTATTTCTTGCCAAAACAATGATATCGTATTTCCACTTCATGGAGAGTGTGGATAAAAACTTGCATGAATCACGGCTGTTGCTCGAACTCGATGCAAAGTTGTGTGCTGGTTGTGCGCGTGCGCAAGGCAAGGTAGAGGAGGATGTTTGCCCGCTAAAGACGAATGCAACAAAGTCAAAACCAAAATTTACATTGGATTTGGACACGGAAGGGAAACAATCTGATCCCTATATTTTGTTCTGATGAACGAAGATAAACAAGCACATTCATTTGATCCTTCCTATTTCATTTTATTCAAATAAATTTGCACGCTAAACTCAAAAAATATATTTCATTTTCAGGCTTACGCAAAAAGCAATATGTCCATCAACAAATTTAAAAAAATCTAATTTTCTAAAGCATCACAAAATCAAGATTAGTGCAAAACGCCATATTATCTACCATACTATTTAATGATAAACTTGGATTTTTGTTACAAAACGCAGTATGTCCAAGCTAAATGCTGGGTTATTGTTGTAATTGTTTTTTAAAAATCACGATGGACATATTGCGTTTCAAAATTATTGGGTCCACCATGACCCGAAAAAATGTCAAACTTGGTTATTTTCGAGGTCCTATCGGCAAAAATCTCCCATAAGAAATAACACGGGGAAGATCTTTATGCCCAGTGACCTTGGAGGATTTTGAACCAAAAAAATATTGGCCAATACTGTAAAACAGACATCTATGATCTGGTACGAGTTTACTGAGAACTGCTAACAAAATCAGCTAAATCCATTGCGATTTAAACCTACAAGAAATAATAAATTGAGAAATAGGCTGCAAATGTTTGTTTTTGAAAAAAAAAATGTTTGCTATTTGTCAGGCTATGAAAATTGCATGCAGTGACCAAGGTGTATCGAATCTTGCACGCTCAAGGTACTCCCAAATTCTGCTCGGAGATTGAGTATACCTTGCAATCTTTACACGTATTTCGTACTCGTACTGGCTATGGTTTCCATAGTATTGTCACAGATGATAGACTACACTGCGTTATATGCATTTCAAAACACATTTTATAACTTTTTAAATACAATCCAGAAACAACAAAATCGTTATTTTTAGATTCTAATGTTGTATATTTTTGTAATGGTTAAATTTCATATAGTTTGATGTGAGTTATTTTATGTTATTAATAACTTAAAATGTAAATTTCAATTGCCAATTCATATTGTTAAATTTAATTATACCTTCCGGTACTTTAATATATATATATATATATATATATATATAATCAAACGTGGATAGAGATAGAAGTCAACAGCTTACCTGAGATGTAGAGGGGCTGCCATAGTTGAACACAGATAAAAATATACAAACTAATCACTAAATAGTCACGAGACTATTTAGTGATTAGTTTGTGTAATTTTTATCTGTGTTCAAACTATGGCAGCCACCTCTACATCTCAGGTAAGCTGTTGACTCCTATCTCTATCCACGTTGATTATACCTAGCCTGTTGGCAACTACCTATTATTATATATATATATATTATATATATTGCCAACCACTATGACTCCAACCTCCGTTAGAGTCACAGTCAACTTGAAAAATGTCTGACGTAGTACAGACGAAACGTCGGTGGACGCCCAGTTCTACCCGGTTCATCTTATTTTCGACGCGGTTTTACCCAAGATCCTTGTTTTTATCATATATCTATATACAGTAGAGTCACAGTCAACCTTGAAAATGTCTGACGTAGTACAGACGATTTTATAAACAAGGATCTTGGGTAAAACCGCGTCGAAAATAAGATGAACCAGGGCAGAACCTGGGCGTCCACCGACGTTTCGTCTGTACTACGTCAGACATTTTCAAGGTTGACTGTGAGTCTACGGAGGTTGGAGTCACAGTGGTTGGCAAGCACGCAGCGCCCGCCTAATATAGCCTCGGCTGAAGGTGCCGGGCGGCGAGGTTATATAGAAAATAGGTGCGGGGGGGCGATGTCATATCGAAAGAAAAAATATACGGATGGTGGCAATTGGAGAATATATGAATGAATATATATATATATATATATATAATTATTTTTAAGGAATATCTCACACAAAATCTATGTACTAATAATCATTGAATTATAATCTGAATCGTGGTTTTACAGGAAAGTAATGATAGTTTACAGCAGTGTTGTAAAATGTAGTGGACGGATGAACAAACCTTATATTTATGTCAAATCCGTTGTTGGGGAAAGAACTTTAAAAAGAGAAACGTTTTCCAAAAAGTATTTTTTAGCTGTTCACAGGACTAACTACTTTTAAAAGGCATGATTTAAAAAAAAGTAAAAACTAAATTAATGATTTCACAAGTTATACTTTCGCACCAGAGTGATTAGTTTTAACCAGAATCATTTTAGTAACACGGTTTTCAATTGCCTCAATGGATGAAAATGATCTTTCTGTACGTAGGGTGCCATGCACGAATACCATACAAAAGGAAGCCCTTACTAATGCAAAGTGTACTGTACTTTTTTCTGCGTACTACAAATTTCACACCATTAAACGCACCAGAAATAATTCTCAAATAGGCATATTTTTCCGTTCAATGTAATTTCGTTCACCTGAGACCAATCGTCTGCATATAAACATATAAGAGATTATCGTTTAGTGCTGTAGAGATTTTTTTCATATATAACCAGTGTATTTAAATTAGAAAACGCTAAAGTCCCGCCGCGTTGATGGATGAGCTTTTTATAGGTTTTAGTTTGCGTGGGATATCTTTACTTTTGCAAGTGCTTTGTTTTGCTGCCTACGCATTGTAGGTGAATGTTGTCAAGTTTCTTTTGTTTCTTGTCAATTGGTATTATTTACCGTAAAAAACTTGTATTAAAAGCTTTATTTCTATGGATTCTGGCTAAATTTTTTTACTTTTCATCTCAAAGGTACTACATAACCATAACCTTAATGTCCATGTATAATATGAACGTTGTAGCCCCACCCGTTTGGTCAGAATTGGCCCAAATGGCACGAAAAGATCGCACAAAAAGTCAAAAAACGTATATTAAAAGCTTTATTTCTCTCGATTCTGGCTAACTTTTTCAACTTTTTCTTTCAGAAAGCAATACATCACCATTACCTTAATGTCCATGTGAAATATGAACGTTGTAGCCCCACCCATTTGATCAGAATTGGCCCAAATGGCACGAAAATATCGCACTAAAAATCGAAAAAAATCGTAAAAGTACGATATTCATGAGAAATATTTCTTCGATTGTACCCAAAAACGTGGCAAGTCTAAGTTCAGAGAAAACGAAGGTCGTGTCAAATTTTCATCAAGATTGCATATGCCGTTTCCCCCGGTAGAGAGCGAACAAACAGACGGAAAAAAAACAAAAAAAACAAAAAAAAAAAAAAACAAACAACGGAGCTAAATTTTTTGGGGGGTCGGTGAAATTGAAGTCTTCGCTTCGCTCATCCAATTAGACTTGCACTGATCTTATATTGTACTTAAAGTAAATTAGTATTTAAAAACCTGTCATGAATCTTTCTCATAAAACTACAGGTTTGCTTTGTTGTGTAATGAAAAGGAAAAATAGATAAATAATAACGATTGTTATATTATGTACCGTCAACCAGGGCTACTTTGGACTGTTTATCACTCTTATCAACATAAAAATTGCATTTAAAATATAAAAAAATCGCGTTTTTACCACCAAATAAATCTACCGTAACACATTGGCATGAGGTTTTCACTTATTTTTAATATTGTTTATGTGAATAAATTCGACAATCCATTGTTGATCCAGGAATCGGGTCAACTTAAGACTATCATATTATGAAAATGCAGTTTTCTAGCTTATGGAATTATTGCACGGAGCAACTATGGATGATTTTATACATGGATGTGAAGGAAAACAATAGGTTGACAAGAAGATCTTTGATAGAGTGTACCGTATTGTAAGGAATACATTTTAAAATAAGGAATATTGTTAACAATGAATGAATGAATGAATGAATGAATGAATTGTTTAACATGTCAACCAAACGTTAAAAAAGTTGTAGTTGTATTTGCAAGAAATACCATCTTTATTGGCCAAAACAACAACTGATGCATCATAATCCAAAGTTACCCGGGGATTCCAAAATAGCCCCCGGTTGGCCAGTAATATCGTTGAGTGACTAATATTAGTCACTCAACGGTAATATATAGGCTAATAACGATATCATTAATATACTATTATAGGATGATTATAATGGTGGGGAGGGCCTTGCAACCATAGATACTAATTCTTATAACTGTACTGCAACAATAGAATTCCGACCCAGCCAAATAAAGTAACGAGACGTTCATTTCAATCAAGTTACCACGGAAATTAAGAAACATAAGTTTACCAAAAAAACAAAGAAATATAAACAATCTGTATTGATAATTTGGGGTGACAAAATTTGTAATATACATGAACACAGCATAAGGTAACCGGCCCCTCCGATCGTGTATAATGCATGTAAGAACTAACACCGGTGAAGCTAACGAAACAAGTCTTGGCGCTCGGCTATGGAAAGCGCGATAGATCCTCGCATGCAGTACGTGCACGTCGGAGACGCCGTCTTCATCCGTCGCTCGACTCGCGCTACATACCAGAAGGCGGAGGTGGTGAGCGTCACGCCGAAACACGGCTTCGTCACCGTAGAGTGGACAGATAACAAGGGCTATCAGTGGGGACGTGAGGTCACAATCAGGGACATTCTAGACTTGAACCCCAACCTAGTGGCCAATCGGATGCCACACATTTCGGGAGTCTCGTCGGGTCCTGTTTTCAGGTAGGGGTACGCTAAATTACTCGTGAGAAAACTGCTCAGAATGCAATGCATAAATATAGTTGTTATATTAAAACGGAAATTAAAAACTTGTGACCGAGGCCACTACTTACCTTAAAAAAAAAATTCGGGTGAAACTTCCTCACCACTCAGCAGAGTCGGCATCAACCTGATGATGGGTGAGGAAGTTTAGCCCGAAAATTCGCTTTTAAGTAAGTAGTGGCCTCGGTCATAAGTTTTTAGTTTACGTTTTAATATTGTTCCGGGCCAATAAGCTCTTTTGTTGTTATAGCTGTTCCGAAGCATCCCTGTCTGGGCCCGGGGTAGAATTTGGCCCAGAGCATGGCTATTGGCTCTGCTAATCGAACACGGCGATTCAAGAGAAAAAGCCCACCTCGCAAACATCAGCTTGAGAGGGGAGTAGTCCTATGTTACTCCCCGAAACTAGAGGCGAGCTCTGGCAATCGTCGTCGGGGACACCTCCCCGAATCCTTGACGACCTCTCCGACGACGACGACAATGACAAAAACGATGATGACCGCGACGTGAGAATCCCCCCTTTCCTCCCCCTACCCGTGGCTGGTTCTGACCCCATATCCCCTAGGCAGAGTGGTGCATTATGACCTAACGGTTGACGCGTCGTTCATCCAAATAAACAAAAAAACTAAGCAAGTAAGCAGATGCAGACGTCACCGGCGGGTGGATTGCAGCTAATCAACGATCCCCATACAATAAAATACCGGTCGCACAAGGGGCATCATTCGTGAAAGCCAAACTTTGCATTCTAAAGTCAGTTACGCCCCATCTGGGCCCGGGGTAGAATAATTTGGACCAGATCATGGCTCTGCTAATCGTAAAAGGCGAGGAAAGAGATAAAGCCCATCTCGCAAACATTAGCGAGTATATACCCCGAAAATAGAGGCAAACTCTAGAAATCGTCGCCGGGAACTACTCCCCCTAAAGTCAGTTATTCATCCATCCCACTTGAAATCTATAGATTTGAGAGCGAAGGCTATTTATTTATCTATTGATTCATCGATAGAAGTAGTTCACGCGCAAGACGCCAGACTCGACAATATTGATTGAAAGAATTTCCTGAGGTTTCCGTACTGAAAAGACAAAATTAATGAGAACGAGTTACAAAACAGCCCTTGGACACTTCTTCCTAAATATATAAATAAAAATATTATACCTGCCAATAGGTTTCTTATGAAACATAGAATGCACATAGGTCTATTCACTTTATTGTGTTGAAGTAAATGCTATGTTTTTAAAATTTAAATGTTGGGAAGTTAGTATACACGGTTCTGAACCTCGGGTAGAATTTAGCCCAGGATCTTCCTCTGTCAGTCGTACAAGGCGAGAGAAGAGGCAGCTAGTCCATCTCGCAAGAAGGGTGGTATATTACTTCCCGAACCTAGAGGCGAGCTTTGATAGTCGTTGTCGGGAACCCCTCCCGATGACGAAGACAACGACCATGACGTGAGAGAAACTCCACTTTTCTCCCTCTGCATGTGGCTGGATCTGTCCAGCACGTTTTTTGTGGTTTATTTGGATAAAGGGCGCGTCAACCGTTAGGTCATAATGCGCCACTCTAGCCTATGGGATGCTGGTCAGAACCAGCCACGGGGGTTTTGCGAGTTGCGATACTTTTTGTCTTGAATGACTTTGTATACGATTAGCAGAGCCATGTTCTGGACCAATTCTACCCCGGGTAGATTATTTATATTATTATAATTCAAATAAGAAGTAGTTCAACTCATAAACCGAATCACGTTCTTACGAGTACTACATGGCATTAACGAATATGACAGATAATAATTATTGTAATTTCAGTTATCTGCCCACTACTGAAGTAAGTGCCCGCTCACAAATGGCTGCCCGTAAAGAAAGTGAGGATAATACAAAGCGGCGGGAAGCCATGCAAGCGAGGGTAACAGGTGCAAGACGTCGGGATACGCTTCCGAAGAATCAACACTCGTCACACCAAACAGTATATTATGACAGGTGAGCTGTTGTATTGTACCGACATTTTATAAGTCAAAGAAAGATAACTGAAATGTTAGCTATAAAAATGAGAGTGACTTGATTAGGGCCTATAACATATTTTATTTTAAAGTTTGGGGCGGGACGTAACATCCATGTCATCCATTGTTGTGTGTTCGTTGGTCTTGTGGTTAGAGGCTCTGCTTCCAATGCAGAAGGTTCAGGGTTCGATTTCGGTTGGTCTTTGTTCACTCGTCGCGGCGCTTATACAGGGCTGGCTGGCTTGATCGGCTTTAAATTTAATGTCCCCCACTGAAAATCAGTTCTGTTCATGACTGAGTGGGTACTCTAAAAATAAAAATACGAATATATTTATTTATGCACAGTTTGGGACAATGTAGTGATGTTATCTCTTCGCACTAAGCACCGTTGGCTTCCACCCTCCAGGGCCCAGGAAAAAATGTTTGACAAACGAATTTTTTCGTCAGATGGTAGGGGCCTACAAGCTCCAATCGGTTCTGTGGTACAAGTAAGAGTTTTGTATCGGTTTTGACAATAGGGTCGGGTTCGGATATAAACTGATTCGGGTTTTCAAGTCGGGTCGGAAAAAAACGGCCGTTATAATACTGAGTGTTCATATCATGTATGATTAATTTTACTTGTGAAGAATAGGCCTATTATCGGGCCTACAATAACATTTTCTCCCAGTTAATTTTCATTGTCTTGATTTCCCTTGAATGGATTTTGTACATAGGCTTTAACCTAAAATAAAATTGTGCCGTCACCTACAAGTCACAAATTGAAACAAAACAATATTGATTTAAAAAATCACAAGAGGCCTAACGAAAAAGGAAAGTGAACAAAATCTAACAATTCATCGATGTAGGGGGGGGGGGGGGCACATCACCAACACATATTCAAATTGCTATGGCTATGACTATTTCATAGAATTGTGTCATATCTTAACCGCCCCTGTAACAAGCAGTAACGTGATTCAGTATCCGAGCACACGAGACATGTCGAGTCTGGACCGGCACCTCCGCCAATAGGCCTAAAGTTTGTAAAAACTAAACTGGCCACTTGAACCTCCCACCCAACTTCTTTTTTGAGTCAGCCCCCAAATACCCGATCCGAATCTTTGGATATCCATTCACCACAAAAATAAACTTTGAAAAGTGCCCCTATAGGCTATGTTTCTCTAATTCGAAAAGGAAAATTTTTATTTTTTGAAGTTCATACCCAAGACTGCTAACTACAAACTATTATAATATGTTTGAGAACATGTCGAGTTTAACTTGGGCAGTCTTATACACCTTTACAATTACTAACAGTTGTTAGAATAACTTATCATGTAATGCCAAACAAATGTCCTCTAACCTGGAGTTACAGATTTCTAACTATTTGTTAGCTAAATTAGTACAAATTTTGGACTATTCACTGTAACTAAGCATATTGCTCAACTTGAAAATTGTAAAATGTAGGCCTATAAGATGATCCTGAATTTTTTGAAGGTCATAAAACATTTTAAAATCAATACTTTGGCAGTAAAAACGCACCTTGAAATAAAATCTAGATTAGTGTCCTTTGTGATCAGTTATATGACAGATACTATACTACATAAAACACCTTATAATGCTGTTTTATCTATAGTCGATCCGAAAATGACGACGATGTGAACGACAATCCATCAAAGACATCACGTCACACCAGTCAGAACATGATCTTTGAGGGCTCCAAGTACCTCAACGAGACGCCAGGCCGCGCCAGCAACCGCGAGGCCACGCCCCCCGACTTCGAGGGGAGTCCCCAAGTGGAGCCGCAAGAACATCCAGCCCAAGGTCATTCCTACACCAACCAGTTTACAGTCTTTAGACCCAGGTCACCCGACGACCCATTGTACTCACCTCTAATGGAAGAAATGTACGCAAAACAAACGATGCAAGTGGAAGTGGACCACACAGCGAGCACGGTGACTCAAAATCGAAATGCGTGTATTAATAACAATGAAAAATGTTTGTTTCCTTTGAAAAACACATATTCAAAAGCATCTCCAAAAAAAACTTGTATATTAAAATCCAACTCAAACAATTTTAAACGTAGTCCTGCCGTGAGCTGTTCGTCCAAGAGTGCGGGTGGTGCCTGTAGACCCCCAACTACAATAGGCCTACCAGTACGGAGCGTGCAGAAGAAACCCAACTCGGACCGCTTTTATCAAGCTCCTTCTAATCAGCTGCCGGCTGTGGGATCATCGCGGCCCAGACCATCAGTAGTGGATACTATTAAACGCTTAGAACGCGATCGTGAACTAAGGCGTCGCAAACAGGAAGAAAAGAGAGCAGAAGAGAAGGCGCTTAGGATGAAATATCCCGGAAATGTGAACTGGAAATTTGCCCTGATGTTGAAAGAATATAGGCGTACTGTTGTTTATGATCCCTTAAAAATATTTGATTCTGTAAAGCAAGCGCATATTATTGTTTGCATACGTAAACGTCCCTTGAATGCCAAAGAAATCGAAACAAAAGAAATAGATATTGTAACTATTCCAAACAAGGATTTGATATTGGTTCATGAACCGAAACAAAAGTTGGATTTGACGAAATATTTGGAAAATCATTGTTTCAGATTTGATTACGCTTTTGATGAAAACAGTTCGAATGAGTTGGTTTATCACTTCACCGCTAAACCATTGATAGAAACCTTCTTTGAAGGGGGCATGGCAACAGTGTTTGCATATGGTCAAACAGGAAGTGGAAAGACACACACTATGGGAGGCAATTTTAATGGCACCAAACAAGATTCTAATAACGGGATTTATATGAACGTGGCTCGTGATATTTTTGGCGTACTGGCTGCAGGGGAATTAGGGTTACGTCTGTCAGTTACCTTTTATGAGATATACAAGGGCAAACTCTACGATTTACTGGCAGGAAAAAATGAAATGAAAGTTATGGAAGATATCGATCAACAAATCCAGATTGTCGGCCTTACTGAAATGAATGCAAATAGCCTCGATGAGGTGGTGATGTTGATTGGTAGAGGCAACGCGGCGAGAACTTCTGGTAAGACCGTTATCAACCCAGTGTCCTCTCGCTCGCATTCGGTGTTACAACTGATCCTACGTCAGGACTGGAGCAACGACTGTAAGGGGCAGGTTTACGGCAAGTTCACGCTGATCGATCTGGCCGGAAATGAGAGGGGTGTCGGCAAGGGAGTCGCCGTCGACCGACAACTAGAAGCTGAAGGTGCGGAGATTAACAAGTCGTTGCTGGCCTTGAAAGAGTGTATCCGTGCTCTAGCGAGGAACGAAGGACACATCCCATTCCGCGGCTCCAAACTGACGCTCGTCTTGAAAGACACCTTTATGAACGCCAACAGTCGTGTGTGTATGATAGGAACCGTTTCACCAGGTAACAAATCCTGTAATTGTTCATTGAACACAATACTGTACGCAAATAGGGTAAAAGAATTTCAAGCAAACGATCCATTTACAGATGATGTGTCCAACAGTGGAGAACAATCAAAATCAAAATAAACTTGTTTGTAATTCAACATTTACAATGTATGAATTCAAATTGTAACATTGAAACAAAAGTTAGGTACAAATAAAATTAATGTCTTTGTCTTTTATTATTGTCCAGTCTTAGAATTATTAGAACTAAATCTGAAAAAGTAACTCCATGCATGGCAATTGGCTACAATTCAACTTGCTACCACGTTGATAAAAAAAATGGCATTGACAATATTTCACTACTAGGGAAACGCCAAAGTCGTTGTTAAACGAGTGAGTGAGCCATGTGTTAAGTACCCGATTACATTACTTTTCTTCCCCCTACCTTGGGCCTACCTAGCCTATCATAGGCTAGAGAGGCGCATTATGACCTTACAGTTGACGCGCCCGTCCCCGTATACCACTAAACTTTAAAAACTATTATTTTATACGAATATAATTATCAAACTTAAATGCAAATGTTCCCGGGTACTCACCACATGACTCGCTCACTCATCTCACTACGACTTTGGCGTTTCCCTATAGTCTAGTTGGCTAAGGCGCCCTTGTAGCCGAAATGTGAAAGAAGTGAGTTCAATTCCCTGGTCGGGAAAGATTTTTGTAATTTCTAGATTGTATTTCAAAAATAATTGAACATGATTTGAAATGCATAATATAACGCAGTGTTGTCCATCATCTGTGGCAATAGGGCCTACTATGGTAAACATAGCCAGTACGAAATACGTGAAAATATTGCAAGGTTTACTCAATCTACGAGCGAATTTTGTGGGTACCTTGACGTGCAACATTCGACAGACCTTGCATGGGCACGGCATTTCACGGCCAGGCGAATAATAAACAAAAAATATATTTTCAAAATCTAAAACATTGTACCCGATTACATTACTTTTCTTCCCCCTACCTTAGGCCTACCTAGCCTATCATAGGCTAGAGAGGCGCATTATGACCTTACAGTTTGACGCGCCCGTCCCCGTATGCCAACTAAACTT
The DNA here is from genome assembly GCA_024449915.1 of Sweltsa coloradensis. NCBI lineage: Eukaryota > Metazoa > Arthropoda > Insecta > Plecoptera > Chloroperlidae > Sweltsa > Sweltsa coloradensis. Next base: position 1,927,722 of record JAMZAV010000087.1, read on the forward strand.
TAAAAAACTATTATTTATACGAATATAATTATCAAACTTAAATGCATATGTTCCCGGGTACTCACCACATGACTCTCTCACTCGTCTAACTACGACTTTGGCGTTTCCCTGGTCTAGTTGGCTAAAGCGCCCTTATAGCCGAAATATGGGAGACGTGGGTTCAATCCCCTGGTCGGGAAAGATTTTGTAATTTCGAGATTGTATTTAAAAAATTGAAATTTATACGAATATAATTATCAAACTTAAATGCAAATGTTCCCGGGTACTCACCACATGACTCGCTCACTCGTCTCACTACGACTTTGGCGTTTCCCTATAGTCTAGTTGGCTAAGGCGCCCTTGTAGCCGAAATGTGAAAGAAGTGAGTTCAATTCCCTGGTCGGGAAAGATTTTGTAATTTCTAGATTGTATTTCAAAAATAATTGAACATGATTTGAAATGCATAATATAACGCAGTGTTGTCCATCATCTGTGGCAATAGGGCCTACTATGGTAAACATAGCCAGTACGAAATACGTGAAAACATTGCAAGGTTTACTCAATCTACGAGCGGAATTTGGGGGTACTTTGACTTAAAACATTCGACAGACCTTGAATGGACACGGCATTTCACTGCCAGGTAAATAAAAAACAAAAAATATCTTTTCAAAATCTAAAACATTGTCGTTAAAATAATTTCATAACATTGGAAGTCTATTTTTCAGTTTATTATTTCTTGTATGTTTAAATCGCAATGAATCTTGCTGATTTTGTTAGCAGTTCTCAATAAACTCGTACCGGATGTCCGTTTAAAATTTCAGCGCAATCTGTTCAGCGATTCGGCTGATTTTTAACGTACACACACACACACACACACGCACACACGCAGAAAAACAATTAGTGCCGTTTAAGTCGAATGGAAATCACTACGTTCGCTACGCTCACTCGTTCAATAAAAACATAACCCCCCACCACACCTCCAGTCCAGTTCAGCTTCCGTCGGATTTGTGTTATGATTTAGATTTAGTTAGATAATACAAACAATTTTTATTTTAATGCTCTGTTCTGTATACTATATGTATTTACTAATTAATTGTCTGTCCCTTGCATCAGTGAGGTCTGCTAGCACTGGTGAGGGAATGTTGCAACTGCAGTGGTAACCTCGTTAAACTTTATTTAGCATTTTACATAAATTTCAAATTTTAGTTTAGTTAAATTAAAACAAATTTTGACTTCGTTTCAAATTTTTAGCTATTTGCAAAAAAAAAACACGTTAGTTACATACAATCTCAAAATTTTAAATTTAACATTTAAAATTGTCCCCTTTAATGTAGTTCAAAAGTGTTTTTAAAATAGAAGGTTGTACTACATTAAAACCGAAGTCGTCTTGAGGATAGGACCTAAAGCGGTCCAGGAACGTCAACCATTCCTAACTGACGTGGCGAATAAGTGTTGGATCACACATACATTTGTATTGCAGCTTTGTACAATGTCTGTTTCGAGGATATTTAGTTACCGGTACCATCTGTATTTCTATTTTCTAAGTACATTTTTATCAAATTTAATTAAATAACATTAGTTAACTTTCTTCAAATTTCTCGAATCCCTTGTTGTTGTTGTACATGGACCATTAGGGGAGCACAGTTTGGGATCCCCTGGTGTAGCCTGTGGTGTGTGTTTAATATGCTGAGAAATTAGTTTAAAACATTGTCTAATTGAGCAATTAAGTCATTTGTAGCTTTGGAAGATGTATATAGCAATAGTAGTATATTTATTATTTAGGGTAGCCCAGACTGCGGATCGAACACAGAAACTTAAGGTTTTACGTACCAAACCAAAGCTCTTGCCAGTTGAGATATTGGGGCCACAAGGCAAATCTTAGTACGTATCTCAACTAGTATACCTACACAAGAGTTTGATCCTCAGTTGGGGTAGTGTAGTAGGGGTAGTAGTTTTTTTACGACAATTACTAGCTCACTCACGACAACCTCCTGTCTTAAGTTTTTAAGGTTGGCTTATGCATAAAAATCATGTACGCCTAGAACATTAAGTTGAGGGGCATCATGCAAGAAGGGGATAACTGCAATATTCTAGTTTTGAGCTACGGCGCGGCAAATAAAACGACTTGAATGCTAAAGTGTGACTTACAGCTTGCATTAGGCACTCGCGCCGCCATCTGTGCGGAGCCACGAGAACTAAAGTTTGCAAATAGCTTACAACTAGATCAACGAATTTTAAAATGTGGTAATATGCAAGAAGGGGATAATGGCGGTTATCCCTTTCGTCCATCAATTATGTACCATATAAAACAGTAAGACAAACACAAAAATAAAAGATAAAAATATTTATGAGAACTGTATGTATTTGTTGTTTTATTTAACTTACAGAAAAATAACACATACAGTACATATTAAGACCCAAGATGGTCATTCAGACTTGGGCCCAATTATCACAGAATTGCTAGCAAATATGCATAGTAAAACTAAAGATTTACAATAGATTAGCTCATTGTCGGCATACAAAGCAAATTGCAGGACGAGTTACAATAATTGTCTTTTAACTTACCAAAATATACAGTAGCAATGATTACTAGTAGACTATATATACACACAAAAATACAAAATAGGTAGCGATTGTCAGTCATTTCTTTTCATTTCTGAACATGTATCTAATTAGTAATTATGCCCACATACTTAGATTGAGTATGGGGGGGGGGGGGAATGTAACATTATTAAGTTAACATAGGTACTAATATTCAAACAGTTTAGTTGTTAGTGTAATAACTAATAAGGGTACAAAACAAGAAACAAGGGCACGCAATTTACAAACCAGAGTAGATGACAAAACTTGTACAGTAGTAATTCCCTTTGAATTCAAATTTCAAGTAAATGAACCTTAAACCCCAGTTTCAATGAACATACTACTATATTTTGAATGTAAAAAGAATTAACAGCCATATTACCATATCCAAAAACGGGCAACTGCTTCTGTAGCCCAATTAAGATCACATGTAAGATCAATCTAAGATCCCATGTTTGAATTAAAATAATAAACTGGCAATTGAATTGCAAAACCAAGTTTGAATTAAGTTATTAACAAGGGTTTACTGACTGTACATACCTATTATACCAATCTAAATATTAAATATACATTTCATTCAGATTTCTTCTCTGAATTATTAACAATCAATCACAAAAAACAATCATGTACAAACTTTTCCCTCTTGAACTGATGCAAATGGGCAATCTGATAACAAACTAAAAGCAATGTACATGGCCCAAATAACAGAGTATACACAGCCAATAAGATACGTGCAGTAGTGAGTCACTGAGTAGTCAGCCCAGATGAAACTTGGAACTACATAGAAAATAGTAATATACTGACTATACTAGAACACTAGTAAATAGAAAGAGATACAAAATGTGCAGCTCAAGATGGTGCTAGAATAGAAGCTAGTGTAGAGAACTAGTGGGAATGGCAATACGTACAAGTAATCTCATAGTCATCATAGAAGACAAAATAGGGTGATTTATAAAGAACAAAAAAATAATACCCCCCAAAACTTGTGTTACCTGATTGATTGCAATTGGATATCCCACCATAGTTATTACCTAATTAATAACTATTGGAACCTGGATTTATTAATTATATGTAAATTTATTATTATATTATATGATTGTGATAATGAGCATTTGTGTGATTCAGGACTGACACATTAATAACTTGTAATTGAAATTAAATACCCGCCTAGCTAAGCCACCAGAGGTATTCATCTATGATTTAATCCAGGGTTGCCACCAAGAAAAAATAAAAATCCTCTTTGAGCACATCAAAAATCCTTAGAAATCCTTAAATGAATCCCTCAATTCCTTGAAAATCCTTTTAATGCCTAAATGTACTAATTTTGGGTTCCTAATTGTTGTAAAACAAAATGAAAAAAAGTTGAAAATATATACTATACTACTGTATATTTAAAAAAAGTAGGCATATTTTTAATGATTTGAGGCTAAATAGGATCAGTGAGGTATCACCATAAATACATTAAGGATTTTTACGATCTCACAATAACGTTTTATGAGCCGGCACCTCTATACTTGCTCCAACGAAAGAATGCAGATGGTTTGTAGTGGTGGGGGTAGTATGAATGCGCGGTAAATGGAATGTGCAGCGAAAGAATGAAAGAGAAATATATTTTACCAACACAAGCAAAAATTATCTGTGCTAGATCACAGAGTTCTTCCGTGTGCTAGATCCACGCTGAGCTAGCGTGAATAGAGTTGACAAAGTTGTTATGTTGGGAAAACAATTTCGAGCTATCTGCATTCTTTCGTTGGGACCACTATACCATGTGCCAGCCAGGATTAATTTAATTTTGACTACCTACCAAGCATCTCCACCAAAATTACGAAATTTATCATTTTTGTGTGTAAATACTACATTTTGATAAAAAATATTCCCACTTATCGATATCGCAATGAAATATTGATTTTTTGACTAACACTAGTTGGAAACTGCGTAAAATTTTTTTTTAAATCCTTAAATTGGAATAAAAATCCGTCGATCCATTTTGCACGCTCAAAATCCATAAAAACGGCAACCCTGATCAAATCTCCCGCCCTCTACATCAAACTGCTTAGGCTTACCAAACACATGTGTATCAAAAACTTGTATGCCTAGGTGCATTGAAGCAATGATGGTTGTAGATTTGTAGATTTTGGGATTTCATTTCATACTACAAAAGTTTAAAGAAAATTATCATTAGTAGGTAGCAGAGTCGATAAAGAAGTTTCCCCTTTGGGGAGGTCCCCTTACTCCCAAGTCAAAACGGAATCTAACGCTCTGCGCGCTGAGGGCGGCTTAAATGTGAAACTAATGAAAGCACTGCACGCTAAATACGGTCAGTAGATTATCGATGTGCAGTGACGCTGAAATCAACAAATAACAGACGAAACGTCAAGCTTTAATTTTATTTCAATCATAATAGCCCTGGACCCTAGTCTTTTAAAACGATTTACTTTTGATTTATTATTGTACTATAAAGTGTTGCGCAGGCGTCACTGACATTTTCGTGCCAAATAATTTGAGACGTCTTGTTCAAGCCTAACGGACGTAAGTGTAGCCTAGGCCCAAGGCCACAATACAGTTTTCAGACGTAGTACGCCCTTGGCATTCAAATCATAATCTTGAACAATACAAATTGTCGGCCTAGGTCCTAAGCTTAGGTCTACTCCATCAGAAATATCCTCATCAATAAAGATAGTTTGCTTTACTCCAAAACATTCGCCAACATTCGATCGTATTTAATATTTTGACGTTTCCGCCATTTGTCGTCATCGACTGTTAACTACTAGTAGAAAAGTGACGTATTTTTATTGAAGTAGTTCCATCAATCGTCACACAGATGTCGCGCGGAACGTTAGATTCCAAACGCCAAAAACCGACTTTTTATTTAACCCAGGGCGGTATAGGGAGTTGGAGGACCTCCCCAACGGGGAAACTTCTTTATCGACTCTGGTAGGTAGTGATGAAGTGTGACGTATGAGGAGACTAAGGGGTAAAAGAATTTTTTTGCAGTTAAGCATTTTCCATAGATAAATACTACAAACTTTCTTCTTTCTTGTTTTATGGGGTTTTGAGTTCTGTCACCATACAAGGACCACTCATCCACTCTTCTATGTCCTTGGCATTAAGGAAACCTTCCATCACGTCTTCTGCCTCCTCACGCAAAGTCTCCACCTTCTCCACTAAGAGAAGCTATAGATTCAAAAAAGAATAAATAAAATATCTTATAAAATATGCACAATGCCTTTCTTACCTGGAACAGACTGCTGTTTAAGGCAGGATACCATTGAAAAAATAATACTACCTAAAAAATTTCAAAAAGTTTGAAATTACATTAATATTTAGGAATATAGATGCATTAATATTTAGTTATAGGGATGGATAATGGGGGGGGGGGGGGGGGGGGAACAAACTCAAACTTCAAAAAAAAAAGTTCTAAACTTCAAACTCGAAACAAACTCTTCTGTTTAAAAATGAAAACAAGTCGACACTAACCTAAAAATCAGGATGAAAGGAAAATTGTTACAACTGGTAAGATTGAGTTGAAAATAAGGCCGTATTTCAAGAAAACATATCCCATATTGATTGTAAAATTGATCAGTTTGGATGCTAATAAATACATACTACATACATACAAACTATCAGGAAAAGTTTAAATCACGATCAAGGTCATGTTTGGGGTTTGACTTATCTACAAGATCCCTGCAGTCACCAACCAGGGACCCAAGTTTTGAAATAAGCAGTCTTGGGGAGAAGCGCGCTACAAGTAGCGCGCTACATGTAGCATGCTACTTTTACGTGTAGCGGAGCCAGTAGCGCGCTACTTTATTAAGGGGGCATATTGTAGCGGTAGCATGCTACAATTTTTGTAGCGTTAGCGTGATATTTGCGCTACTTTTTAAGTTCCGGGGCCAGCAGTCCCAGTACCACGTAAAGTCAAAAGTCGGCACTGCAAACTAACTTGTAACGCCCGCCGCGCCACGTCATGCTCGCCGTGTAGACCGGCCCGTAATCTCGTCTCACTTCCACACCATCTCCCTCCCTCGCTCTCGCTCGCTCGCTCGCTCTCTCTCTCTCTTTCTCTCTCTCTCTCTCAATGCGTCGTCCGAAAGATGCGAGCGATCGCCGATCTGTCACATCGGTTGAGCTGACTTTACCAAAATATTGCAGTGATTAGATTGCGTGGTGCATCTTGAGTGCTATTTCAGGGTCGTAAACAAAGATGTATCCACGATAATTAGAAGTCGTATTATTGATTAAGAGCATAAGCCGCTCAATAATTACGCCAATCGTCTGAATTGCATATTAAAATGAAGTGATTAGTGTCATATATCCCTCCTCCCTTGGGACATTCCAGGCTATATCGCTATTGTACGGCACCAGTAAGCCTATTCCGAACCTTGTTTGTCGCATTCTTCTGCAGTGATTCCGCGAAAAACACGTTCTTGAAAATAAGAAATGCAATATGAATGTTGATCATTAGGCCTAGACTAGGGCCTAGCCTAGCCTACGTTAAAAGAACGCCTTCTATCACAATGGAAACCGAAACTATGTGCTTTTGATGATAGATCACTAATCGAGTTGATAAAAATGGAGTTAAAAATCATCGCGGCACGACGTCAAAAGGTTTAAAAAACGGGAAAATTTGGGATCTCGACGACCCCTGGTTAAACGGGAACATGTAGCGGAAAAGTAGCGCGCTATATTTCGTGAGTAGCGCGAATGTAGCGTCGCTACATCTGAAAAAAGGTAGCGAAAAAGTAGCGAAGCTACTTTTTCGGGGCATGTAGCGTTAGCGATAGCATGCTACTTTTAAAAAGTAGCGACCCCAAGACTGGAAATAAGCATTTTGATCAAAACGTCACTTTCATAACGTCACTTGATAACGTCGATTTTTTGAGGTTTGAATAAAATGCTAGTTTTGAATCTTTCTACTGACGTTGTGAGTTAAACTAGCTTTGCGGTTCTTCCCGTCAGCTATTTCTCCCGCTAGCGAACATTGCCGAATTCTGGACCAATCAAATACGAGAATTCTATGCTCGTACACCCAAAGACCTCAGACAAAGATAGGCCTACTATACATTTACATGTTTATCCAAAGTCTTTGCATTTCCTTGTTTGTTTACGTTCTCCCAGCGCAGTGCAGAACATAACCTATAAAATACAATCAACGTACTCGTAACGTATTCATCAATACACGATTTAAATCGGCAAAACTCAACGTTTCATAACATAAAAATAACAAAGATGCGTCATGGAAATAACTCGCATGCATGCTAAAAGGTAAATAAAACGCGAGGTGTCGTGAATGTTGACAAGAGCTAGGGGCCAAGGAGCTAGGCCAAGCCTATTAATAGGCTTTCGAACTAGGTAGCCCTAATTTGATGTAGGGCCTAGGCCTTACCCTTGTGTGCGGCCATCAAATCAAGATTAATTAGTTTATTTATAAATTGAAAATGCCAAATACATCGTAAAAGCCTAGCGCCAAATGCCAAGTCCCAAGTGTTCGAATTTAATAACAGCCTTGTAAAAACATGCTTAGGAGGACGAACGAGTATATTGAATTGAGAGGGCGTAACGTCAAAAAGCATTATCCCACGCATGTCCCACAAGCTATTTTCCCGTGGGTAGAAAAAGACGTTGATTTTAAAACTAGCTTTTTGACGAAATCAACGTTATCAGACCACGTGACCACTCAAAACGTCGAAAAATTATTGACGTTTTGATTCAAAACTTGGGTCCCTGGGAAGCTGTTGGGTTCCATATCCAAAACTCTTTTGTAAGCTTTTAACAAGCAAAAAAAAAAAGTAAAAAAAGTAAGTAACAAACAAGTAAGTAACAAGTAGGTAAGTAGTAGTAAAGTAGTAAGTAGCAAAATAAGTTATTGTTATTTAAAAGTTAAATATGTACGTACTAATAATTGTGTTACCGATACTTTTTACTAGGGATGTCAAACGGTATAAAATTTCATATCGATAATCGCGCTGAAATAAAATTAATATTGCGATTTCGCGATAATATCGTGGACAAAAAATATCGCGCCGATATAGTCGCTTCGGTCATATCACAATATATTGGCGTATATAAAACACTTTTCTCGGAGTGCTTCTATTTGAATTGCGCGCCTTCACTGTACTAGCGTGGCTATTGGTTGGCGGAGCGGCCAACTGGCCACTCGATACCCCTACCACGAGACAGCGTGTGCGAGAAGAGCGGTGAAGCGAGAGAGAGCCTAGCTTTGAGCGGTCGGCGGGGGGAGCGGGCCCGTCGTTGCTAGGCAACAGTCAGCCGACGCCTGCCATTGCGCAATGCGCAGTAGAGAAGTTTACGTGATTGGGGCGATGCAACAACACAACACGTGATAACTGAAGAATCAACACATCCGTTGGCGCTGAATTCAATTTGAAGCAGCAGATGCCCGATAATATCGCGATTATCGCTAGGAATTAATATCGTACGATAATCGCGATGCAGCAACTCATATCGCGATAATATCGATAATTATCGATATGCGATTATCATTGACATCCCTACTTTTTACTAGTGATGACATCGGGTAGTAAATATTGGAGCGACTCCGGAGCCATGGGAACCGGGTAAGAGTCGACTCCTCGATCGGCAATAAAGATAAGGTAAAAGCAGTTTACCTTTACCAATGTTGAACACCCTCCTACAGGCCTAATTTGTTCCAGGAGAAAGCAGAAAAACAAATGTTTTGGTAATAAGTAACAATAGTAATACTTTATTGGTTGTTTGTAAGGTTGACTTGGTTTATGACATTTTTTATGCAAAAGTTATTTTTAGCCCACTACTCTAGTTGCACAACGCTGTGCCGCCCCCCCCCCCCCCTCCTCCCACGCTACCAACTACTTATCGCTAGCTCGCTTGTCAGTCTTGGCCGGGCCAAGACTCTTGCTTATTTGTTATGTTTACATTATGAGATAACGAGACCACAAGTGCAGGGGCGGCTCGTGTATAGGTGCACAGGTGCACGTGTACCCCCAAATATATGCGCGAACTAAATTCCAAATTTAAGGTTCAAAGCCAATCTCGTAATATTCCCATTTCCCAATAAATCGTTGGATTGTGTGTATGGATATTTTGGCCGGCCCAGAGCAAGGAATATTCGGCAGGAGTCATTCTGCAGTAAGTGATGCCTCTGTGGGTCGTCACTCTGAATGTGCACACAGCTTTCCATCGACTTCTTACGGGCGATCGTCAGAACCAGCCTCAGATCATATTTTGCTTTTAGAACGTCTGGTATAGCTGGGCTAGGTGCACGTGCACATGGGTCAAAACCAGTTATTTTATTCAAACGCATTGGTATTTCGCTCGCCCGCACCCCCACACTCCTGCAGTCAGTAGCCAGTGAAAGTTGTTTGCGACAGGGTTGGTGAAGTGAGATTAGCTGCAGTTTTCAAGTGAGCGAACAGTGTTAAAATTATTATCGTGCCGTGAAGTGAAATTATAATATGACTTCGGTAATTAGCGATCTAAAAATAAACAGTTTTTTAAAACGACCATTAGACGAACAATAATTAGAAATGTTTGAGGCGCGTGTCGGAGGAGATGAAGGGACATTATTCGGGTATATAATATTTTAATCAACCATATACTGTAATAATTATTTTTTTGGATGGTTTCCTATAATTAACAATTACAGTTAGGGGAGTTTTTCCCGACCAATAAATTCGAAAAATATACTCTAAAGTCGTTTTCCGGGTACTTCAGACCATTAGTAGCTGAAAACATTTTCGCCTCCGGCGGCTGGGGTTGCGCCTTAGACCCCTTTGTTTCCCGCAGAATAAGACTTCAAAATTATATGCACTCCCACAATAATGACTCACGAGCCGCCCCTGCACAAGTGTAATCTCATTTAGTCTTGGCCCAGCCGCCCTGCTTTGTTTACGTTATGAGATAAGATAACGAGACAGCAAGTGCAATCTCATTCAATTTATCATCAAAGCAAAGCAGTGGGCAACTCAATTTACACTACAATGTCCAGACTCCAGACCAAGGTCGAGACAGAGTCAGGGAGGGAGAGACAAAGCGAGGAAGAAGGAGCGCGAGCTAGCACGTAGGCGAGGGGGACGGGGAAGGAGTAACCAGCTGCGCACAACAACTCAACAGAAGTCATAAATCCAACACTTTTGAAGGAAGGGGTAGGAGTCGGGTACCCAAGTACCCGATGTCATCACTACTTTTTACTAAAATTAAATCAGCCAATAGGTTCTAGTCCTACTGCCTCCGGTATAGTATTTAAAATTTTGTATCATGTTTAAAAAGTAGGGTGCAGCCATTACTCGAAGGTGGCCTATAATCGAGTAAATACGGTAGTTTCACTTAAGTATCCTTATCATAGCTTCAGGTTATGTTGATAGAATGCCAATCAGCTGGAGTATAATGGTGTGTGATAGGATCCAACAGCTTACATTAGAAAAGTGATGGTGATGGATCAAGAAATACAGCAGCCTCCATCACTTTTCGAAGGTAAGCTGTGGATCCTATCACACACCAATATATAGCTTCAGATAGTACTAGGAAGTAAGAACAGTGGCGCCGGAAGTACCTTTTAGTAGGGGGGGCAAACTTTATTTCAAAATAAATCATAATGTCGACATAGTACAGGGATTACGTGAATGGGGGGTCTGGGGGGGTAGCCCCCCAGCATATGCGGGTCCGGGGCGCATAGCCCCGGGAAAAAAATCGATTCTTAGAGTGTGTTTGGAGCATTTTAACGAGTTTTAGGCACTCTATAAAGTATCAATTTTGTTCCTAGAAAAGTGCCTATTTTATACAAGTATTATACTTAAATAGACAAATTCGTATTTAATGTCAAACCAGCCACTCAGTCACAACTAATTTTCAGTGTGGGACTTTAATTTAAAGCGACCAAGCCAACCCTGTAAGCTCCGACGCAATCGACGAGTGAGCGATAACCAAACAAGGGTGGATATTTTTAAATAGAAAATACAGCAATCAGTGGTTAGCTAAAAAAAATAACAATTACAATCGTACACTGATAAGTATTACTAGGCGTTTTCAATTAACAATTTGTAGGCATTCTGATTGCTGTTATATTAAACAATAAGTGGCGGGATGCCATCCCTTATTCATACCCATCTCGCCCCTCTTCGAGCACTGATTCTATATATTTTACTTACAAGTGGTCTCCGAGTCGGGAGGTTTCTCCGCAGATGCACAGGAAGTCGTAGCTGTTGACCTGGACGCAGTTACACTATTCACAGGCTTTTTGTTCATAAATAATTGAAGCAGAGTTGGCTGTTTGCGTTTGGACATTTAATAAAACAGAAAATCCAAAAAGTAATTTCACGCGTAAATTAAAAAGCATACTAATATCACTGATCAGGTAAACATTAAACTAGCACATCTACACTTTACTCCAATAGAACGAACACAACACAGTCACAGTGACACTAGGACTTCTTGACTGGACCAGAGGTAAAGTGAAACTGAAATTCTTACTGATCAGTAGTCAACACACTTCACAACAAAAGTTCTGAGGGAGTTCCTTGCATATACTGGGCAATGGAACATAAGAATGGATGGATTATAACGGAACATCTATTTGCAAATGTTCTGTAAATCTGTCACAACTCTCAACTCAAAACATGACATTGCGCCAATTCAAGATGATGAAGTTATTTACAATTTCCGTCTTCACGTAAAGCCCGACATAGAAGTTGACAACCTAGTGACAAGGTTATTACTTATTTTTATCTTTACAACCATTGCCTGAGCACGACCGCTACCCGTCGTGCCACCTTTACAGCTTTCCGAGAAAACCGAAAAGAGATGTTTACCTCAACCCCCACCCTCCAGGGGCCCTGGCCTGTGCCGCCACATGTAACCTCTTTTGTTAGTGTTTTCAAAGAACTAATATGATAAAATAATTATTATCTCTTACAATAAAGTTTTGCTATTTTTACAGTTGAAACTTGTTATAATCAACCGTTATATATTTCTTATGCATAATTAAACGATACTCATGTTTGATATTAAGGGGGGGCAAAATGATAGTCTTGCCCCCCCTTGATTTCGTAGGGGGGGGGGGCAAGTGCCCCCTCTGCCCCCCCGGTTCCGGAGCCACTGAGTAAGAACCCATTTAAAATAAGTCTACAACTACATAGCTGTCATAGACCAAGAAAGCCAATGTATTTCTATTTTCTAGCCATTTCAGGAAGTCATAAAAGTCATTGACGGGTCGTGAAAGCCTACAATATCTCATACATTACATTGTTATGAAAATGAAACAACTAGAAAAAAAAGAACAAAACAGAAATAAATTACAGGGGTAGGTATCCTGCCTTTAGTTTATGTAATGGACTCCTGTGGCCAGTATTTTTAATTCACAGAGCAACAGAGACTTCCTACTCACCTTGGCGGCAGCGATGATCTGATATGCCACTCTCTTAGAAAGAGGCTCTATCTTCGCCATGAGTGTTACGGCGTCTGTTTGGGCCACATCCTTCAGAGTCTTGAAGCCAGCGTTGTACAGCTGTTTTGCGCGCCCCTAAACAAGCAGCGTACAAAGAGACAGGATTAATGCATTTTAATTGGCTTTATTACGTATTAAAATTGAATTTTATTTTAATTTTGAATGGCAAGGGAGGGACGTCAACACTTGATAGCCTATCCACATTGGAATCAATGACCAGGCCATCGCTAATAAAAATAATCATTCTACTGGAATCTTGTTAAAAAAGCAAGTTTTTTTTGGAAGGAACTTTATCTTGCAATTGCAATGCATTTATAAAAGTGATCTTCATTGAATTTTGTAAAGGGTGAAATGAACTTCTGAAAGTTCTATCAATCTAGGCAATGTGTAGAACTACAAGTGTAGCTTGCTCTTGCTTCTTCATATGTCACGTTATGAATAATATGTTTCATATGTCTGCATTTTTTGCTTACTAGGCCATCATGCACTTTCTGGTTTTCCAGTCGAGACAAGCCTCACAGTTTATGTCAGGTGGAAGGGCATCTATTAGTAAATCTTTGTGACTTGAACATCTCATCGGATGCTTTCTATTATGTTTTTGTTCCTATACTACTAAGTAATAACTATATGAGTACGACAATGTTTTTCTAAGACCATATGAAAAAATAAGATTAGTCATAATTTGAATTTAAAACATAGGGCCTAATAGTTTGGGCAAATCTGTTAAAAAAATTCTAAATAGGTACTGTTTGTATACAACAATGTAGCAAATTTAATATAGATAAGAAGAACCTAATTAAGTGTTTCAGGAGATAAGCAAAACAAAACATGTACACCCAGGAACAACAAGGACTTTATTATGTTTATTAGAATTGACCGGTCAAATAATTGGTCAAAGAAATATTTTATTTATTTAATAAATATTTTATTTGGCATCATCACTCATTCTTCAAAGGAAAGTCAACTTTTGTTACATTCCCTTACAAATTTGAAATTGGACAATTATTCACTGTTGTTGCCATTAATACTTATCAACAGTAAGCACACAAAGTGTTAGTAAATTCACTCATTTCCACTCATTCACACATTTTCATCAATAATTATGTGACGTTACAGTCCTACCCCTTGTAATATTTTTATTTTTGCTTTTAAATCTGTCTAATATACCTCATATCATGTGGAACTTTCAATATTTTTGGGACTATAAAGCATAATTTTCTAACAAGTGTTCAAGTCAGTGTGAATCTGCATCTAAGCATGCAAAGGCCAACCCTAGGGTTGAAAGTGTGGAATGTGTAGCTGTGGAGCTGAGGCTCATGTTTTTGGTTTCGGGTTTACCGGAGTGGCCTAAAAGTGACGTCACCCCATGTTAAATTCGGAACGTGCTGGAAAAGTGCATAGGCTTCATCTTTCGACGGCGACGAGCAAGGGTTGAGGAATGCGGCAAGCGTAAATGGCAACGTCGGTGGGAAACTCCAACGAAAATATGAATTTTGTTGAGTTTGCAGTCGGCGAATGGCAAGCCTCGGCTGACCCGCGGAGATTTGAACTTTGAAGACTGACCAATGGCAGTGTCCGTAGCGACACACGTGACCGGACGGCGAGGGCAAGAAGAAGCCCCGATCGAGCGCGAGGCGGCAAGAAACATCCACCTCTACCACTGTGGGTAACGCTTTGGAACCGGACGGTTGAGTCCGAGGTGCACGTGTAGTGCCAGCGTTGGAACCCACACCTGCGAGAGCCATGATGGTCGTTGAGCCTCCGCATATTACGGAGTGGCCGACTAGGCTAAGGGAGTTGGTCTTGTTTTGACTTTGTCTTTGTTGTTTTGAAACTTATTCTGGAGAATACGGCGCGTTTTGGGTGACCCCTATGTTAAAGGGTAACCGCTAACAGTACGTCTGATAATGACGACCCGGCGAGTGCACGGTAAATTCTAAACTACTACAGAGTTGCGGGGAGCATGTGCTCAGTTCAAGTATTCAGTTCCTGTCTTCGGACTGGCTTTGCGGTGTCGAGATAGGGTGCACGTGTTTGGTGCCAATAAAATATAAGACCACGTGGTTAACCAGTACCACGATGCTAGAGCAAGCAGCATCTCTCCCTCTACGAGAACATCTGGGGCGGCGGTAAGCCATTTTAAGCATTCTGGACGAGTAGCCGAGAGGTACGCAGTAGGACACCAAGGTCCGCGTCCGCCACTGGACGCCTTCTCCGTAGGCAACCCTCACGTCGGAACGCATCGCCGCTTGCAGCCACATCATTCCCCCCCCCCCCTCTTCGACCAAGACCAAGGAACAGGATGGGACTTTGGAGTGAGAGAGGAGAGGATAGTGTTGAGTAGAGCTCTGGTTTTTATTTTCTTGTATTTGTATTGTACTAGGAAAACGCCAAAGTCGTTGTTAAACGAGTGAGTGACCTATGTGTATAGTATCCGGTATCATTCCCCATACTGGGCTTCATCCAGCCTTAGGTATATGGGAGAAAAGGCGATGTTCCCGAGTACTCAAACCCATTACATACCCATTACATACCCATTCATTTACTCGTTTAAGAACGACTTTGGCGTTTCCTTAGTTATTTAAATTGAACATTTAAAATGCGAATCATGTTCAAAACGTATTAGCGTGAAACATTACCAAATTTCCAAGATAAAACAAAATCACCTAAGTTTTATTTCCCATTTAACACCCCTCAAAAATAATATGTGGGTGTAAAAATATAAAAAAAAAGTTCGAGCTAATAGGTATCGAACCCCAACCCTCCGTGCGGTAGTCTAAATGCTTACCAATAGGCCATGCAAGCCACGTAGTTCTCGTCCCACTAGCTGCTACTAAACAAATGCTATAGATATTTTAAAAATCACATTTTTTTTATTGTAGGATTACATCGCAATGAATCTAGCTGATTTTGTTAGCAGTTCTTAGTAAACTCGTACCGAATGTCTGTTTAAAATTTCAGCCCAATCTGTTCAGCGGTTCGGCTGATTTTCGACGTACAGACAGACAGAATCACAGAATGAGAGCCGTTCGAGTTGAATGGAGACACTCAGTCGCTCCGCTCCCTCGTTTAATCACCCTGTATCTCATGTATGCACCATTGTTTGACTAAACTCGGATCCGATTGCTAACTTCACTTGAAACCATAAATTCATTGCTGTAACTTAGCTTCTTGTTTTGCATCAGTAAAATCCACTAAAAGCACACAGCTTTTCACTTAGTAGTGCATGTTTGTCCCCTGCCTCCCCCAACTCACTGTGTAGTTTTTGCAAGGACCTTCAGTCCACCCCACGCCGCATCACGGGTGGTTGACCTAGTTTAAGTAGGAGCGCCCGAGGCCCGGAGCGAGCGAGGAGCGGTCCAGCGACGGCGTGGCTCACCACTAGCACGCCTGGTAAGACTGGCTATCTACCCCCATTGGGTAGTGTGCTAGGCGGTGCTAGGCTGCACTGTTAGTACACTCTGGCGAGTTGTTGTTTTTGTGTTTGTGTTTTTAGTTTACGGTTCTCACATTTTAGTAAACGGCTAGTCTTGTCTCTCCGTGAGCTAGTGGCAGGGCAAGTTTTACGAGGCAGCTATAGGGCTAGGAAGGGTGACCTTTACCCACACCACCCCCCGACCTAAAGTGATTCCCTTTAGAGAGTCACGAGTGAATCACACTCTGGCGCTGGTCGGGTTTTTCGGGCAAAGTGGTGTTGGAAAGGGTTGCGACGTGACTTCATCAGCTATACTGTAGGGCCAGACCGTTCTGCGAGTAGGCAGGTGAAGGGGTGAAGTCACAATTATAATAAATAACCATTGAATTTTGATCATAATATTGATTAGCCTAACTTGGTGGCAGACAATGATTCGTAAGTATCCTGCCACAAAAGGTCTAGGCCTATATGAGCAAAATATTTTTTTTTTTATATTTGACCGACTTTTGGTCAATTGTCTGATTTTAATTTGACTCATCAAAGGTTATCAGTAATCACAGTTATCGCAGATTTACTGTATTTATGAGAACATGTGACTTAGGTACACCGTACAACCCTAGAAAAATCCACTAGCCAGCTCGCCACTGATGAGTTACAAAAGTCTCCTCTGGCGAGTTGTCACTTGTCAAGTCAAATCCCTTATCTCAATACCATTGGTAAATCTGTGAATTTAAATCCACACGATAACAATGTTTTTATTTTTACCTAATATCGAGCATCGGCAGTCCTTGTAAGAAAATTAAGTTGTCCCCACTATGAGTAGTACTCCCCCTTCCCCCACCCCCACAGCCCCTATAAACCAGTCCTTCAAACCTTGCAAACTACAATGAGCAGGTTAGAAACTCAACCCATAGATGTGGGACTTTTTATGACGTGCCGGCGGAGTCGGGCACTTGTTGCTTGCAAACAAAAAGGAAGGTTTGAGAATATTTTATAATAGAGGCAAGCGCGGCAATCGGCAAGTAGGCCTACTTGCAATAAATATGACAGTAAAATTCTCGCACCAAAATCAGTGAGCCGTATCTGCCCTCAGTCGTAGTCGAGGTGATTTGGGTGAAAGACGTGTTATTGATAGGTAGAGATAAGTTTTTTTTAGCATTTAAATTTAGAATATTAAGCATTAATTTTGGCAAATTTAGCATTTAGTAGCATCAATTGCCACAATTGGTTTCCTTTCCACCAAACCTCTAAATGTAGGGTGTTTCTTACACTTCTAATGGTAAATGATGAATTATAGGAGCATTTCAATTCAATTCAATATGGTCCCATGAAACACTAGAATACATTGCTAAACTAGTTCTCAATAGGCATTAAAAACATTATTTGTAGTAAGATTAGCATTTTGAATCATCAAAATTAGCATTTTGTAGCATAAAACCTAAAATGCTAAAAATCCGTATCTCTATTGATAGGTATTGCTTTGCGAGACTAGCTATCTGATTAGTGATTTTAGACTATTATTCATTACATATTTTGTGTGCAGTGTTTTAACTCCCAAGCCGAATGTCGACCGATTTCATTCAGGTAAGCAATCTTTAACGCAATATTGGCTTTAAAATTTAACCCTTATTCATGATTGAAATTTGCCTGAAAACGTGTTTTAGGGCACGTTACAAGGAGGGATGGGCAAATGCGTGTACTTTCCTAAACGGGCACACTCTTGGCTGTCAGCGCGTGTACACGTGTACACGTACACATTGTTATGTTTGCCACTTGCTAAAAAAAAAAAAAAATGATTTACAGTACGCGATCTATTTTATTGGTGTAGCGCCTATTCACGCGTCAGCTGGTAGCGATCGAGTCTGGTAAGTACGTCTCTGCGCAGGTCCCGAGTTCCTTGTGATGATGCAAGACGCGACGCGTCAGTCCGACCTACACGGAGAGCTGTAGAGATAGCACTTTGTCTCACTATACGCCTTGTGCGCAGTGCGCGTGCGCCGCGTCAGTCGGGAAGACAGAGCTATCAAGACAGGCTCGCTCCTCTCTCGTGAGGCAAGGCCGGCCCGCCCGGCCGGCGGCTGGCGGCACACAGCATAGGGACACGCACACACGTTTATTATTTTCGTAAAAACAGTAAACGTGTAATCGCATGAAAACGTGTACACGTTTACACGTGTACACTATCCCATCCCTAGTTACAAGGACACTTCCCAAAGAATCTCTCATATGGCTTCACCCCAGACTACCAATCCAACCTCGTGGCAAGTGAAATTTGTACCTGGTGAGTCCATTACGGTCCTACTGATTTTTATAGAGTTGCTCGGGTATATTTAAAAATACGTATGAAGTTACAAAAGTGGGGTGCGGCCATTAGCAAATTGTCAATAGTAACTCATTATAATATGCTACTCTTGAAAATGTAAGTGATCAAAATAGGGGTGCGAGTGTGACCATTACTCGATGGCCGCCTATAATCGAGTTGATAACTTGATATGGTGCTCAATGATAGGCCGCCATCGAGTAATGGCCGCACACCTATTTTGACCATTCAAATTTGAAGTATTATAAATACTAATGAAATACTATGGACAAATAGCTGCATATAATGGCCAAACCCCTCTTTTTTTACAATTTAAAAAAATATATACCTGCGCGTATTAATCGTATAAATAAATAGTTAAATACAGTATGTGACTCCGGAATGGACTTGTGTTTACTGGAGGGTGTTTACCCTGTTTATATAGAAACTAGAAAGATATGGAAGTAACTAGGAAAACGCTAAAGTCCCGCCGCGTTGATGGATGAGCTTTTTAAAGTTTTTAGTTTGCGTGGGATATCTTTATTTATTGCAAGTGCTTTGTTTTGCTGCCTACGCATTGTAGGTGATTGTTGTCAAGTTTCTATTGTTTCTTGTCAATTGGTATTATTTACCGTAAAAAACTTATATTAAAAGCTTTATTTCTATGGATTCTGGCTAACTTTTTCTTTCAAAAGGTACTACATCACCATAACTTTAATGTCCATGTATAATATGAACGTTGTAGCCCCACCCGTTTGGTCAGAATTGGCTCAAATGGCACGAAAATATCGCACAAAAAATCAAAAAAACTTATATTAAAACTTAAAAGCTTTATTTTTATAGATTCTGGCTAACTTTTTCAACTTTTTCTTTCAAAATGTACTACATCACCATAACCTTAATGTCCATGTATAATATGAACATTGTAGCCCTACCCGTTTGGTCAGAATCGGCCCAAATGGCACGAAAATATCGCACAAAAAATCGAAAAAAATCGTAAAAGTACGATATTCATGAGAAATATTTCTTCAATTGAACCAAAAAATGTGGCAAGTCTAAGTTCAGAGATTTCGAAGGTCCTGTCAAATTTTCATCAAGATCGCATATGCCGTTTGCCCGGTAGAGAGCGAACAAACAGACAAAAATACAAAAAAAAACACCCGAGCTAAATTTTTTGGGGGGTCAGTGAAATTGAAGTCTTCGCTTTGCTCATCCAATAATAACTTGAAGCTTAAGACTTTCATAGTGAGTAGTGCTCCTTGTTCACTCACTCTTTTGACAGCAGGTAGCTCCATCAGGGGCAGAAGCTCCACTGAACAGCAGTGGGCCAGTCGTTGTGTGAAGTTACCAAGGAGATCCCTAAACGCCCACATCTCATCTAGGTTCTGAAAATATAACGAGATACTTTACTTCAAACCATATTGTATTTGTCTTAGTATACAGATGAGTACAAAGATGGACAAGATAGGAAGTAATGAAATAAGGAAAGAACTGGGACTAAAGAGATTAAAGTTTAAGCTAGGAAGAGAACGTCTAAGATGGTTTGGTTGGACATATGAAAAGGATGGGAAGAGAGAGGATTCCAAGACGAGAATTTGAAGCGGCAGAGGAGGGGAAAAGAAGAGTAGGAAGGGCAAGAGAGAAATGGGAAAGATTAATCAAGAAGACATTGGAAACGGGATGAAGTGTGGGAGCATGTGGCAAGAGTAAAGCTGTGGGAGGACAGAAGAGAGTGGAGTAAATTGGTGGAGAGGAAGGAGTTAGATGATGTGGAAGAAACACTGAGTCTGGCAAGCTTAGTATCTACAGTTTCATGCCCTAGATAATGGTGGAAAACCACCACTCAACCCGACATAGTTGGAACTGAGTTGATGATTATTATTATACAGATGAGAAGACCGTGTTCTAGCAGATGTAGAGGAGAGGAGAAGACTGAACACTGCAAACAGAGGTTGGGTAGAGAGAGATAGTGAAAGGGCAGAGGATAAAAGAAACTGGAGAAATCTGGTCTGGTGACAAGCTTGGCAGGGTGGTGCCGATACTGGGATGTCCAAGATCAGTGGTGGAAACACCCCTTTATCCAACTACCTAAATGATGTTCACTAAGTGTAGAAATATGTAAAGTTTATCCATGTTGGAGGCTTACTACCTAATGGAAAAGTAATTACCTAGGTACTACAAAGTATAGATTGGAGAAGGGTTGACAGGTTGGGAAAGCATAGAGAACATAAAACCAGCCTGAAGGGCTGGGGGCGACAAAACTTTTCACCTGCTGATGACAACTGCAGCTAATTTAAAGTTGTTTGTTACCTTAATCCACGACGCGTTTCGTCCTTCTGGGACTCATCAGGCGGATGGTGGCCACTAAAAATCAGCTAGCTACATGCAAACAAAACTCACAACACATAACCAAACCTGTGGTAGGTCCACGCAAGAAGTAAATTCTGCATGCATGTTGTCATCATCAGCAAGGTTACTTCACACACCATTCATACTGGGGCACACAGTCAGCACAAACAGTAAGAGGGCTAAACTAGCCGATTGGCCTTTTCCTATTTGTAACAAACCAGTCTTTTGACACCTCTATCACTTTCTATCTTTCTTCACCTATGGGGTTGAGATGGGTGAGCCTACTCTACACCCTCTGGTGGGTCCATGTTTCCTTGTTCCTTACAAGTGACTCCTTGTCCTGCTGGGGGTGCCTAGCAGGTGATATGGAACCTGTTAGACCCTACTCGTCTTTTCCTTCAACCTCTTCGCCTGCAGCCAAGAGCTAGTATAGCACATGTGCCTGTGCTATAGCCAAGAGCTTGCAATTTGTAGTATTGTTTCCTTTCGTTTTCGAATCCCAGTCACAATTAGTAGGGCAGCCTCTCTCGTTGCCACGGGTCTTGGTTCAAATCCAGGGTAAGACATGGTTCTTTTGTCGCCCAAGCACCAGAGTCTAGGAGGGAAGCCCCCTCCCTCACTGGTTGTGCTGTGTTGTGACGTTCCATCCTTCCTATCTCTAACTCTTTCTCTTAGAATGAATGAAGAGGCACCCTTGCCCAGCAACAGCAGGAGGGGCAGCTTTTCTCTTGTTGCCAAGGGTCCTGGTTCGAATCCAGGGTAAGTCATGGATTTCTTGTCTCCCGAGCACCAGAGTTGGGAGGGAAGCCCTCTTACTGTTTGTGCTGTGTGCCCCAGTATGAATGGTGTGTGAAGTAACCTTGCTGAGTTGCTGAGGATGACAACATGCATGCAGAATTTACTTCTTGCATGGCCCACAGGTTTGGTTATGTGTTGTGAGTTTTGTTTGCATGTAGCTAGCTGATTTTTAGTGGCCACCATCCGCCTGATGAGTCCCAGAAGGACGAAACGCGTCGTGGATTAAGGTAACAAACAACTTTAAATTAGCTGCAGTTGTCATCAGCAGGTGAAAAGTTTTGTCGCCCCCAGCCCTTCAGGCTGGTTTTATGTTCTCTATGCTTTCCCAGCCTGTCAACCCTTCTCCAATCTATACTAAACTAGTCGATTGGCCTTTTCCTATTTGTAACTAGGTACTACAAAGGTATGGTTAGAAAAGTAGTGTCTAGACCTAAACCCTCAAGGTTTGTAAAATTAAGCTGGAATGTACGATACAACTCCACTCGACAGCTTTACATCGTTGGAAAATAAAACATTTATATTTTCAGAATATTAGTTCTCTCACTCTAGGGATGTACTGATACCACTTTTTTACTGATGCCGATACCGCGGCGATGCTGGTTCCTTATTTTGCCAATTCTGATTACGAATCCTAACGATTCCGATTCTTAAATACCGGTACATTTCTAAAAAATTCCACTTCCAATATTGTTGGCTATCAATCACTTCAACAGGAGTTTGGCCTAAGCCTGGGACCACCACCACCACACCACATGAGACATAATATGTCAAATATTAAACGTTAATTTTTCATAACCTTATTTTCAGAAAAATTTTGTTTAGCTCGCACTGTTCCTTGTAAAAGCAAGGTATTTGTTCGCTAAGGACGTCCCAGTCACTTTATTTAAATAAACTAGGAAACGCTCTGTTGGACGCGTTGATAAGCGAGCACGTGCTATAGCTCTAGACCCACATTGCAATTTATTAAAATTGTAAAATTTGCGACGTTCGCTGTCCACGGGGCCATGTTTCCAATATTATTTATTATTGCAATGTAGGCCTATTTGGGTAAAACTTTAATTTGTGGATAAAATCCACCGCCATCTAGAGGACCTTGACATCATTTCTTTGGAAAAACGTAACAAATAATACACTGCTTCCTCGATAGTATTTTGATTACTTCTAGGTGGCAGTGCATAGTGCGAACCGCGTGCGAGTTTTCGTTGCCATGGTAACAGTACTTTTGTTATAATGTAATTACAATCTACACTACTTAACGGATCAAAATAAAATTAACATATTCGTGACCGGGCGGACATTCTAAATGATTTGGCCACCTCAGATTTTGTCGCCGTTTAGTTTGAAAAAAAAACTTTCGATTAACTTTAATGTAACTTTTTAACTGTTTGAACGATTTTGCCACAAAACTAGTGGCATTCAATCCTGATCGAAGCTTGCGGATGGTCCAAATTTCAACTCGATCCGAACCTCCATTCGACCGCTATCATGAGCCAAAAAAGCTGCGCGACTTTCCGTTGCCATGGTAACGGTAGTTTGTTATAATGTAATTTCCATCTACACTACTTATCGGATCAAATAAAAATAACATATTCGTGACCGGACGGACATTCTAAATGATTTGGCCATCTCAGATTTTGTGTCCGTTTAGTTTGAAAAAAAAACTTTCGATTAACTTTAATGTAACTTTTTAACTTTTTGAACGATTTTGCCACAAAACTAATGGCATTCAATCGAGAACGAAGCAGAAGCTTGCGGATGGTCAAAATTTCAACTCGATCCGAGCCTCCGTTCGAACGTTATGGCGAGACATACAAAATAAAAAAGAACAAAACAACAAACAAACAATCAAAAAAAAAAAAAAACAGTGACTAATTTTTCCGGCAGTCAAATGGAAACGCTCGCTTAATAATAATAAAATTGTATTTAAAGTCTACCCACTCAGTTATATAACTGATTTTCAGTGGGGGACAGTAAATCAAAGCGACCAAACCTACCCTGTAGGCCCCGACGTCCCATTTTGCTCAGGTGACAGTGGTTTACGTGCTCTAGGCTCTATACCGATACGTGCTCTATGCTCCGCTAAGGGTGCTATCTGACAGCACAAAACCATAAATATAATCAAAACTTGAAACAAGTTCCTATTCTGAAAGACATTGGAAAATAGCAGGATTTTTTAAAATCATGGAATCGGCTCAATTCGGACTTGGAATCAGTATTGTTGATATACACAATACAATAACGGATGCCGATACTTAGGAATCGGCATCGGCATCAGTGCATCCCTATCTCACTCGAAATACATACTACTACCAAAACTTAACGAGGACACAAGGATGCCTAATTTTTGCCATATTGCAGTTCAATTTCTTAGCCACCTCCGCTCACATAGCATGTTCGATACTTTACAATTCTCCATCATGGCATAAAACATTTTGATAGTAGGCCCTAGACAGTAAATAAAACAAGTTCTTTTTCAAATAAAAATTATAACTTATTGCAAAATGGATGCAATAATGCAATAGGCCTATATACAATTGGTAGAGATGTGCAAAAATGGTTTTTTAAAGTTTGAAAATTCGCGCCTTAAAAATAAAAATTCGCGATTTGTCGCGATTTACCAAAAAAACACAATTTTCTCATGCACAACTTAAAAAAAAAAAAAAAAAAAAAAAAAAAATGATTGATTGATTTTAATGATTTAAAAGAAAAACAAGCTCATGAGAGTGAAGTTCAGAATCAGTTTTAATTTTAAGCTCAATTTCAGCCTTCAGTTTTCAAAGTTTCCGACAGTTTTTACCAGAATTAATTTCGTCTACCCGGCACCTCCACCAAATTTACGAAATTATGCATTTTTTATGTGTCTTTTGATATGGATTTGAAGTATTTTGAGCTTACTCTCGTTCAAACGATTACTAGGAAAACGCTTAAGTCCCGCCGCGTTGTTGGATGAGCGTAATTGGTGCATTGAGCTGCCATGTGTTATGCGGATTTTCTGTTATTCTGTGAAAAAATCAGAACTTTGTTGAAATTTTTTTTAATTAAATCAAATTAAATAAAAAATTAATGTAATTTTTTTAAATTAATTGTAATTTAAGAAAAGGAAAAAATCGTAATATTGAAATTTTCATAAGAAATAATTATTCGATTGCGCACAAATTTTACACGAATATATTAATTCTTAAAATTAAGGTTCTGTGAAAAAATCATTAAAATCGGATAAAGCATGTAGGAGTTATAAGTCGAAGAAATTTTTAAAAAATCGAAAAAAATCGTAAAATTGCGATTTTCATGAGAAATAATTTTTCGATTGCGCTCAAAAAGGTGGCAGTTCTTAGTTCAGAGATTTCGAAGGCATCCATAAAATTTCATCGCAATCGGAGTATCGGTTTAGCCGGAATCGTGTTAACAGACAGACAAAAATACAAAAAAGAAAGAAAGAAAGAAAGAAAGAAAGAAAAAAAAAAAAACATTCCGGATTTTTTTCTCCAGTGTAGTGAAATGGAATCTTCGCTTCGCTCGCTTCGCTCGCTACGCTCATCCAATTAAGATCTCACAATCGCGTTGTATGACCCGGCGCCTCCACCATATCTAAAAGCAAGTATTAATTTAATTTCGACTTCGACCCGGCACCTCCACCAAAACTTTGAAATTTTTTTTTATTTTTTAAAATTTCGCGACCTAATTCGCTTTTAAGGACATAATTGCTAATTTCGCCACTAGTTCGCGGTATCAACTAAAATTTCGCGAAATTTCGCGAATTGGAAATTGGTACCATTCAATCACAATTCAGGAGATTTATGTGCAAACTGAATTTGAAGGGATTATTGCAACTTTCACAGAACAACACTTTCACAGAACAACAGAAAATCCGCATTTAACACATGGCAGCTCAATGCAACAATTACGCTCATCCAACAACGCGGCGGGACTTAAGCGTTTTCCTAGTGCAAATAAATACATATAGGCTGCAGGTACTACATTTCATTTTATCTAGTTCAAAAAGTGGTGTGCAGGCGTGAAGCAATTTGTATCGATAAATTTAAATTATAATATGGGCCCACTTTTTAAATTTACAACACTGAAAGAGCACTATGAAGGAATGCCAATGGGCATGGACAGGAAGGAACAGGAGTCCATCTTTATTGTCTGGCCATCATGTTTTTGTGGGCAAATAAAAGTAGGGATCAAAAGTACTTAAAATAATTTATATTCACACAGAAATGTTTTGTTTTATTTATGTTTATTATCTGTGCCCATTTCCAAACTAATGCTCAGGTTGGGGGGAGCATTAGCTCCATTTACTCAGACTATTTTGGTTTTCTTAGCTGCCAGTTAGCCAGCCCTGAAACGACTAGATCAGCCCTCTTCAACTGACAAATTTTCCATATCCTGCTGCTTTTTTCACAAGTCTTTCTATTTCTTCCAATCTTCCCATCACTTTTCATCATTTGTAATTATATTTTAACAAATTATTTAAGATTCTTAGCAACTAGGCCCTAGGTCTATGTATGTCAAATTCGAAGCAGATTACTGTGTACCCGGTACTACAACTTTGGCATTATCCTAGTTTTAAAAAAAAGAGAACTCACCTCGCAAAAGCGAATGACGCACGAAGAAAAGGCAGCCGAGGACGTCATGAGACTTTGTACAAAGCCTCTTGGCATCTCAAACTTTGTAGCCACCTCCCAAGCCGACTTTTGGTTCCATAGATCTCTAAGCATGAGCGTCACGTAGAACCGTCGAATCACGCGATCCGGCACACTCTGGAAATAACAGGCATTGGCATTAGAGGAGCACATTGGCGCCTCGTGATTATGGGCGGTTGAGCTCAACTACTAACAAATTATCAAAATCTAAAAAAAAGAACAACCAAAATTACAGTTTTACTCTACATTTCTCAAGAACAGTAATAGGGTATAACATATCAATAAAGACAAAAAATCCATGACTTACCCTGGATTTGAACCAGGACCCTTGGCAACAGGAGAAAAGCTGCCCCTCCTGCTGTTGCTGGACCATGGTGCCTCTTCATTCATTCTAGGAGAATAGGTTAGAGAAAGGAAGGGTGGATAGTCACAACACAGCACAACCAGTGACATTGTCACTTGTCACACACACACACAACAGCAGAAGGGCAGCTTTTCTCTTGTTGCCAAGGGTCCTGGTTCAAATCCAAGGTAAGCCATGGATTTTTTGTCCCCCAAGCACCAGAGTTGGGAGGGAAGCCCCCTTGCAGGTGTGCCTCAGTATGAATGGTGTGTGACGTAACCTTGCTGATGACAGCATGACAACATGCATGCTGAATTTATTTCTTGCGTGGCCCTACCACAGGTTTGGTTATGTGTTGTGAGTTTTGTTTGTATGTAGTCTGCTGATTTTTAGTGGCCACCATCCGACTGATGAGTCCCAGAAGGACGAAACGGGTCGTGGATTAAGGTAACAAACACCTTTAAATTAGCTGCAGTTGTCATCAGCAGGTGAAAAGTTTTGTGGCCCCCTGCTCTTCAGGCTTGGCTTTATGTTCTCTATGCTTTCCCAACCTGTCAACCCTTCTCCAATATATATGTACTACAATAATGACAAAAGAGTGATTAAAAGTTAAAAGTTAAAATGGATTTGTGGTTTAGTGATACTGATACTAGAAACTAGAAAGGCAGAAGAATAAATACATAAAACAAAACAAGCAAACAATAGTCCTACCTTAACCCGATTGCCTCTCATTAAAGAAGCCATGGCCGCTTCAGTGAATCCCAGGACAAAAGCTGTCTGCATGTCTTTGGGATCGAGTTCTTTTAGCTGAAAGACGAGGAATAAGAATCAATTTAGGCCACCATCGACTAATGATTAATGGCAAAGTTTGTTATTATTACTAGGTACTGAAAACTGGCTGTGCATAATGGCTGCACCCCACTTCTTACACTTGATATTTTAAAAAAGATGTAGCTGCGGCCAATATTCACATAAGTAGGGAGTATGGTTCAAATGATGCATGTAAAATTAGATTTATTTAGTTGTCCTCCTTTGTAAATCAGTTTTTTAACTGAATAGGATAGACGTTTAAAAAATTAGAAAAATAATAATAATAATGTATTAGAAAATCATATAATATACTGGTCTCGGATAACCTGGCATTTGTCAAGGTCAAGAGAGAGCATGCACACCAACACTGGCAATTTAGTTACACACAACGGACACGGGACATTACATTATTTGGCCATGTTAATATTAACATTTTATAAGTTATGATTATGAATCCCACAGAGGTAGTACCCTATAATTCCACATTTGTGACATATGTTCAAAATTTCAGACACCTGTGGTGTCAGTTGGCCGAGCGAACAGCAATTTGCCTAAAACGCATGTCCTATACTCTCTTAAAGTACTAACATACACGTCATAGTTGCCTACTATAAAGCCAAGGTTAAACATTATATTAGTACTTTTTTGTTAGTCTAATAATAATAGGCAGTGCTCTACACACGTTATTAACAATGTGTAAACAGACCAAGAAAAAGACAGAATTAAATTGGTGTTTGCATAGCTCAGTTGGTAAGAGCATGGCCCAGACCAGCCAAGGTCCCAGGTACAAACACAGGTACACACACAGGTACACTACACAACGTAGCGAGCTCTTGTTGGGCTAGCTAGCCTCACGTGGGACGGGGGGCGCACGCTCATGAAACACGTCGATATTCAAATTCATAACGAACGGCAACCCTATTAATTAGACGAGTGAGCGCAGCGAAACGAAGTCTATAACGCTACTCGATCGGGCCTTGGTCGTGATTAATTCTGTCTGTCTGGTCCCATACGGCCGAACGGCCAAATAGATTGAGCTGAAATTTTAAACAAAAATCCGTGACCAGGTAACTGAGAACAGCTAACAAAATTAGAATAATCCATTTCAATTTAAAACTATAAGAAATAATAAATTAAAAAATAGGCTTAGCTTGTGTAAGAATTCTTTATACGACAATGGTTTTGCTTTTGAAAAAATCACTGCCTCCTAGATGCTACTCGGTTGCAATAGTGGTAGTGGAAAAAATATTTGTAATGCAGTATGCAGTGACCAATGTGCAAACATCAGCTCGTAAGCATGGAAGATTTTAACTCCCCGTAACTAGAGGCGAGCTCTGGCAGTCGTTTGTGTGACTTTTCCTCCTTACCTTGACCACCACACCAACGACGACAGCCAAGACAACACGATGATAACAAACGGTGACGACCTTGACATGATAACCCCTCCTTTCCTCCCCCTACCCATGGCTGGTTCTGACCACCACTGGACTTTACTCCCACATCCCCTAGGCTAGAGTGGCGCATTAGGATGCGTACGCTCTTTAGCAGGCGCAAGATAGCAGATATGGTTTTCTTGTATAAAATCTTAAATAATTATGTTGACTCTCCACTCCTAGAAAAGCTTAATTTCCATGTTGTACCACGTGTTACTAGGAATCAGAGCACATTCTATCCTACAAAAAGTAGAATAGACGTTTGTAAATATTCATGTATGAAGACACTTATAAATAACAGTCTATCAATCTTAAACATAGACCTAGACCTTAATTATAATACGTACTCTTGCAACATTTAAATCTGTTTTACAAGGCACTATCGTTGACAACTAAACACACACACTCACGTACGCACACGCACACATTCACATAACCAACACAAACTTAAAATAGTACTACCTACTATATGCCTTTGAATATCAAGTGATGTATGTTTTCATGTTCCAAATTTATGTTTATTTTAGTTAGTTCTTAGATTGTTAATCAATAAGTTCATATACTATTACATTTGCACTTGTGGAATAATTTTCTGTTGCAAATAAAGACTTAATAAAAATAATAATAATAATAATAATAATGGTTAGACTTAGATAGGGGGAGAAAAGGGAATGTTACCGGGTACTCAACACATGGCTCACTCACTCGTCTAACAACGACTTTGGCGTTTCCCTAGTAAGTAGGCTACATTCATACAAAATACTAAAGTGAGCAATGACTGACCACTGCAAAGTAAGTTGAGTTGACCACCCTCACTCGCTCGCTGAGATCATACGGCGTGACAAGATAGAGAAGGTGGAGATGAGAGAGGCAGACCAACGACCTCTGAGCTTGACGCAGATCCTCCAACAGAGTGCGAGCTCTGGACAGCTCAATACTGCCTGAACAAAACAAATCGGTTACGGTTATTAACCCTTTCGGGTCGGATATTTTGTTTATTATTTAGAAGGCGGTGGATCTGTTTACTATAGAAAGTACAGAAAAACAATGAGTGGGCAATATATAAAAATTTTCATAAAAAAAATTTTCAAAAAAAATCCAATTTTTTTTAGCAATTTTTCAAAAAAATTCATGGGGGTGTAGAATAGTGTGCAAAACACCCTTGTCGGCTGACAGCCGTCATACAACCGCAGGGCTCGAAAATTCCTATGCCCGAGTTGCCCGGGGCAACTAACACTCCAGACACGGGCAACCATAATTTATAGTTAGTTGCCCATACGGGCAACCAACAAATTTGGTTAAAAACTCGAATCGCGTAAGATTTCACGAAGTAGAAACCTACTTTATCGACAGGCGACAGACGCTTGATGTAGTTCCAAGACTTGCCACAGGCTGCACCACGCACCACTACAATCACATTCCGATCGATATCGACCAATCGACATTACCCATAATTCAGTATTCACAGCTGTCGAGAAAATGGAGATCTGAGACTTGTTTACGTTCTCCCGTTTCGTGAAATTCCAACCATTTTTGACACTTTAAAACCATTACGTAATATTGAACCATTTTAAATGGATTTACGGAACTTTTTTAACTGTAGGCCTAGTGGAGTAGCTTCAACGTCTCGGCCTACGACTACTAAGCCACTCACAAATTAACGAAGATGAGATAGGCCTATCATTGCCTAGGCTAGACATAGCTAATGAACCTGCCAAAAAAGTAAAATATGACCAAGAGTAGGCTATGATAAAAAGCGGGTACGGTACGTAAAGTCGGTAAAGTTATTGACTCGTGGCTATTGTTAAAATAAAGAAAATTGTCGTACATATGTAAAAATTAAGAAAATTATTGTGTCAACCTTGAATTGAGTCTGGGCAACTAAAATTTTGGTCCACTTGCCCAGCTGGGCAAGTAGATTTTATAAAATTTGTCGAGCCCTGAACCGGAAAGGGTTAATGAATCGTACACAGGACAAGATGTGCAGGGCCCCTCTCATGATTTCATTATTAGCCTACTTAGTGTTGGGGGTTGGGGCCAATGAATATTTTAATAATATGGTGCCGCATGCCGGTTGTAATCTGCACAAAAGTTCAATGTTCTCCCCAGAGCCAAATAGATAAATAATCTGAGATATGGTCAACATTTATGATTTTGGTATAGTCTAGTCTAGAAAATGTACTATATTAGCGGAAATACCTCAATTTTAGCTATTCATGGATTGTGCAGATTTTCCTGTCCAAGAATAGGCACAATTTGTGAAGAGAAACACTTTATTATTATACCGAATTAATTAACTTGTTTCCCATTAAAAAATGAACGGTAGTTACAAGGTAGGCTACATTTTGTGTCAACTCAAATTTATAAATGTACAAATTATAGTAAAGTAGGTAAAAAAGTCAAGTTATATTAGCCAGTAGATATGTACAGAATATAAATATAAGCATCGTCAGGATATTTATGTTTTAAAAAAGCTATAGCTAGACTTAATCTTAATTAAATAAGACAAGAGAAATGTTATAGAAAAGTTGATAGATAGAACAACATAGGCTAGACAGCATATTATTTATTATTTAGTCCTGTAAATGAATACTCAATTCATTCGTACCCTTGAGTGCAGCTTGGCCAAGCTTGTTGACTATTAATTCCGTGTGTCTGTGTACCGATACTTTCAGTCCGTCAGCAACATTTAGGTTTTGATGTGTTGAAGGGCTAGCAACAGCTGGTGGTCCAGGTCGAGGGCTACTCTCATCACCTGAACCGCCGGACATGCAGACTGACACGTCGTTATTCAAAATACTGCAGTCCGGGTTGATGTTCTGCGTTCGAATGGCATTCATCTTGAATAATGTGGCAATAGCTGCATTAGTGACTTCAGTGACCTTGATATTAAGTTCTAAAGCTTGAACACTGAGCAATGTATGTTTGCATAGTTGGTGTAAACGCTCTTGATTTGTAGCGATCCCAAGACCTGTAACAAGCAACTTAAACATACATATATATAATATTAATAATATGTATATGCTATAGTATAGGCCTATGTATCATGAATGGGGATAAAGATCCTATCTGAAAAGTAGAGGGTGGCCGTCATAATAGAACACAAAAATAATACACAAAACCATCACTAAATTGAACCACGAGACATTTCACCTTAACCTTCTTCAGACATACGTAGAGCATCTTAAGACCAAAAAAAGGTGAACGTTTCGCGACTCAATTTAGTGACTTCTTTGTGTTTTATTTATTGTGTTTTGACAACCACCTCTACAATTCAGGTTATCTGGCAACTGCAATCTCTATCCACTTTAAATATATTTATAAATATCATAAATGTAACATTTTACCTCCATCACTAAAATTATTTACAACAAAATAAAGAGAATTAAATTGAATTTGCTTAACACATGGAAATTACATGAAGCGACCGTTATGTTGTTGGATGCTCATAGATTAGGGTGTCCAGATTTTCAAACCAAAAAAGCGGGACGAATTTTCGGCGGCTGTAGCTGGGGTCTTTTCGCCGAAGGCGCAAAAAATTTTCACCATACTACAATTATTTTGTCATGTTTTAACTGAAAAATGGCAACTCGGGGGATTACCTTAATGGATAATTACTATAGAAAATGTTGCTTTGTAGATCGTACAAAACACTTTGTCATTATCAGTCTCGTGTTTAACAAGATAAGGAAAGTCCTTCTTAACATCGTCATTGAAAACACACGTTTAGGCGGCGGCATTGACGAAAAAACCATCTCGTAAAAGTGAGGTTATGAAGTAAAAATATGTTTTCAAATCAATATAAGCTTCCCCACCATTTAATTGCTGCTGATAATAATTAAATATGAATTGCGAACTATATAATCTATCTGTTTGAATACAATCAGTTCTACAAATAAGCAGGCAAAGTAGGCTTGCAAGCATATTAAATTTGTTTTGATATTTTTTTCCTCACGACAGCATTTACAACGATCTGAGCAAGCAAGGACCCAAGGAAGGTTTGTTTTGGGTGAATTATCAAATTAAAATATTAATATTAATGTATTTATTTATTGTGATACTCACAGTTATGTTTATGTTATTGGCATTAGGTTAACTGTTAACTAAATTAAATCTAAATATGCTATTTATTATTGCTAATCCTACCGCTACTCGTCGAGTTTGTTATACAATAGGCAGCTTAAAGGTACGTTTACAGCTTGCGTTTGTGCGCGCGACTTGAGCGCAGCCAATCTGAGACTGGTTGTCAAAACAAACGCCACTGTCACGGCAACCCAGTTCTCTGATTGGCTGCGCTCAAGTCGCGGCGCCCAAACGCAAGACTGTAAACATACCTTTATTTAGATTCTTGTGAAAACGGGACAAAACAGCGTCCCGTGAACAGTTGTCGGGACACCGGGATAGGTCCCTAAAAAACGGGACTGTCCCGTTTTTAACGGGACGAATGGACACCCTATCATAGATGCATCTCGCACACACAAGTATTGGGACGAGGTTGTAGTGACGCAAATTATCTTTTAAATCGTCTGTCTCCCTACAAGGGCTGTAAATTCAAGATTCCACATGAACCGTGCACAAACACGAATTACTGCTATTCAATTTTTACCAAAATGGCGTGCCTTTGCGTGCGTTTTGACCCACAATGCATTGCGCACACGAATCTCGTACTCGGAGTAACGATGTGTTTTATAACTAGCGCCTGCATCTCTTGGTAAGGGTTGACGCTCCATGGTTCCATAATATGACCAGAAAGATTGTAATAAAGAAGTCAATTGTTGTTAAAGTGCACTAGAAGAAGCAAGGTATGCCTACTTGTAGATTGCTAATTTGAAATAGGTACCATACGACATACTTCGTACAGTAGAGACTAGAGAGTATCATGCTTACAAACACACACAGCGTAAAATCAAAGAGCTACTCGACTTTCCAAAATCAACTAGGTAACAAATTGTTTCATCAGTCAGTAATGGATTAATAATTTTAAATCAAGCAAATATAGACCTCTTAAAAGTATGGGATTTTAATGTCAAAAGAAAAGTTTAAATTGAAAAAGTGAACTAAAATAGCAAATTTAATTTGGCCCAGATATACCTAATCTCTAGGATTTGAGGGGTTGGGGGCTGGGGCAAAACCACCATCACCAGCATTGTGCACATTTCCATTGCCTACCTACCTATTGCACTGAGTACCAAGTTGCGCATCCCTTGACCATTGTCCAAGTGCAGACTACTGTTAACGTTGTTCATTTGAGATAGTAGAAGCTTTCCCACTTTTTCGGCATCTGAGGGTGAACACAGAAGAATACTCTCGCCGGAGTCTCCCAGGCCAGCCCGACCAGCGCGGCCGACCTGCGCATGAAACAATTTTTGTTAGAAATACGAAAACTTACACAAAGAGAAAATAGTAATGTACAGCCTAAACAATATCCAAGGGGTGTCATTCATATGTTTATGTGGCTCGTTGGTCTTGTGGTTAGTGTCTCTGCTTCCAATGCAGAAGGTCCAGGGTTCGATTCTCGCACTAGGCAGAAGTTTTTAAACTTCTGATTTGGACTTGTCCATCAGTTCTTGTCTTAGGTATTAGTAAACGGTGACTTAAGAGCTGTCCTAGGAACGAGGCACATAGCAAATTCAAAGTTGTTCTGAATCGGCCTTGTTGATTCTGGCATTGATCCGCGGGCCAATGGGCCAATGCAGAGTGTTATGATACGTTGAAATACAATAAAACTAATAATATTTTGTGTTTATTAATTAATTGAAATTGGAGAGGGGAAATTTTAAGGTGGTGCGTGCTAGCGGCTGGCGCACAATAGCACAAGTCGTAGGGTAACTGACGAGAACTCTTCTCCAAACTTATATCCGTAGGTTACACAAACATATGTTATCACTAGGAAAACGCTTAAGTCCCGCCGCGTTGTTGGATGAGCGTATATGGTGCATTGAGCTGCCATGTGTTACGCGGATTTTCTGTTGTTCTGTGAAAAATTCATTACTTAGTCGAAGATTTTTTTAAATTTAATTAAGTTAAATAAAAAATTAACTTAATTTTTTTAATTAACTAAATTAAATAAAAAATTAACTTAATTTTTTAATTAATCGTAATTTTTTAAAAAGAAAAAAATCGTAAAATTGCAATTTTCATAAGAAATAATTATTCGATTGCGCTCAAATTTAACACGAATATATTAATTCATGAAATGAAGGTTCTGTAAAAAAATCATTACAATAGGATAAAGCATGTAGGTGTTATAAGTCGAAGAAATTTTTTAAAAATCGAAAAAAATCGTAAAATTGCGTTTTTTATGAGAAAAAATTTCCCGATTGCGCTCAAAAACGTGGCAGTTCTAAGTTCAGAGATTTCGAAGGCCTCCATAAAATTTCATCGCAATCGGAATATCGGTTTAGCCGGAATCGTGTTAACAAACACACAAAAATACAAAAAAAAAAAAAAAAACATTCCGGATTTTTTTCTCCAGTGTAGTGAAATGGAATCTTCGCTTCGCTCGCTACGCTCATCCAAAAATTTGACTAGCTGTCATAAAGATCTGTTAACATGATAGGGCATAGGCCTACTAAAGTTGTGTTACTAACTTACCATTTGTTTGTAACGAGTTATGTCAATAAAGTCTCTTCCGATGTAAGGAGAGCGTAGAATAACTCGTTTTGCAGGCAAATTAACACCAGCAGCTAATGTTGAAGTGCAACAAATGCAGCAAATAGTTGTTGCAAGGTAGGCGTCCTCTAGCAATCTGCGTTCGTCTCCAGTCAATCCTGCGTGGTGATATGCTACGCCAAACGGTAAAGTTTTGGCAAGTGTGTCACAAATTGAACCATTACCTTCAGCCCGCAACATATCACACAGCATCTTTTTCTCATTTGTCTTATGTTGAAGCAAGATCTGTTGTGGAAGTAGACGGCACAGGAGAAGAGCAACATTTTCACAATTTTGCTTTGTTGCACAGAAAACAAGACAGGAACTTTTTGGTACGATTTCCATTACTAAGCCAGCCAACAGGTCAGGATCGATTTCCAACATTTTTGGTGTATAGGGGTATTCAAGAGAACGTGACAGTGTGAACATTTCTTCCGTTGTGGTAGCAGAATTGTTGACGATGTAGATTTCATCTTTAAGCTTGACATATTCTTTTAATTCAATTGGCCGGAAATTTTGAGTGTAGGTTTCAGCTTTCAGAAAAGTAGCAATTTCTGTAAGATTTCCAATTGTTGCGCTCATTCCAACAATTTGGACTGGTTCAGGCATAAAGAGAATTTTTGTGATTAAACCCTCTAGATTGGCACCTCTACCACTACTATCACCAACAAGGTGTAACTCATCAACCACCACTAATCCTATTTCTGAGAGCCTTTTTGTCTCAATAAGGCTATTTGTCAAACCCAAAGCTTTTTCAATTGTGCATATGTATACACTTTGCTTTCTGCGTCGTTTGCGAGGGGGATACATTCCTTTACTTGAGGCATATTCTTCAACTAAAAAATTGAGAGCCAAAGCAAATGAAGAGAGGGCCCGTACTTTTTCTTGAACAATTGACACAAAGGGTAAAATAAAAATTACGTTTTTCTTGTAACATAACAGCTCACGAAAAATGAGCAATTCCGCTACTAGTGTTTTCCCACCGCTTGTGGGTAATGCATACACTAAGTTCTTCTTTTGTTTCAGAGCTGGCAAATTCAAACATTCTGTCTGCCAGGGATAAAGGTCATTGATGCCTTTAAATTGTTGTACAAGTTTTTTCACCTGCGAGGGTAACCCAAAGAACGGCCCTAAGTCAAAGAACTGGCTTTGCGACTGTTTAACCTCAGCATGATTAGACCTACTGCCTGATCCAGAACTCAATGCTAAATCATCTAGTTTTAGAAGTGACAATGTTTTCTGAGGTTTTACTGCTACAGGCTTTTGAGCATTGATCATCAGGGCTCTCCTAATTTTCTCACCCATTGGAATAAGACTTGAAGGTGGGCTAAAAGTCATTGGTTGAACTTTTGAGGATTTTTCTTGCAGCCGAGTTGTTTCATTTTCAGAGTGTTGTTTTCCCCCAGCATCTACTTCTTTTTTATCAGCAATTTCATCTAGGACAGGCACGGAGTCACAATGAAGATGCTCCGGCTTCCTGTTTGTTGGAGGACTCGACCTACTAGCCTTACTACATTCATCAACACTTTTGTCATCCAAATCAATGATAGGCCTGGGGTTACTGTGATTTTCAATAGGTTTACCAGGCAGATGACTCGGAATATTACGATGACAAGTTTCTGTCTCGATTTCTCCAAGATTAATGTGTTCAAAAATAGACTCGTTTTGGGAAAGTAAATTGCTTTCATTTAACGTGCTTTGTGGAGTTGGGCATAATCTCAGCAAGACTTCACGTGCAGAAATTATTTCAGTAGGCCTATCTATGAATGTAGATTTCTGGTAAGGCTTAGAAAGACTTGTGATATGCTCACCAGTATTATTGTCATTTGAACTGGGCTCAAATTCAAACTCAGAGAAAATGTCATCACAATCGGCCGGCCTCTTTAAAGGTCTATCAGAAACCCCACTGGCACTAGATTTAGCCCTTACATCTTCAGTTTCCTCTAGATCAACTAGTCTGAAAATGGACTCGTTCAGGGAAAGCATTTGATTTCGGTCTGGCGGGCTTTCTAAAGTTTGACCTTGTTTTATAGCTTCACAACCAGAAAATAGATTTGTTCCTGGAGATTTCTGACTAGATCTATGCCTACGTAGACCCAAATTATAAGAAAGATTTCTTCCGTTTGTCATTTGAGTCATGTGTGTACACAAATGGTCTGTCCCTTCATCAGCGCTCCGTGGATTAAGGCTAAGCCTAGGCCTAGCCCTACCTACAGCCCTGATTGGGCCTAAAGAAGACCTAGGTCTACCAATAGGACTGACCTCGGGAATTAAGAAGGGAGTTTCACTTAAACCAGACTTAGACCTAGGCATTTCATCGTCTGATGATAGGACGACACTTTGTCTCACAGAATCTTCATGCGAAGCATCCGAAGTAGGCACAGGTAGTGGTGTTGACTCACTGGATGGCTTAAATAATGCACGCTTGTGAATGATCGACCTAGGCTTAGTAGATTCTTGTTTACCTTGGCCTAGGGCTAGGCTTAGATCTAATGAATGACAGTCATTGGAATCATTATTAACTGATGATTTAGGTTTGCATCGTGATAAACCAACCCTCTGAGACTTCAAGCCACAGCCTCCTAGGCTTAGGCTCACCCTTCTTTTAAAATCCATTACCCTAGCCTCGGCCTAGGCCTAGGCTAGGCCTAGCTAGGCCCTAGGCCCTAGGGGCCTAGGCTAGATCCTTATGAATAGCCTGGGCCTGGCTTACTATCGTAGGTCTACATAATATATATAATATACCTGGTACTTCTTTCTGAAATAAGATTAAATGATGGTGTCGTCATTGCACTTTACATTTTGAAATAAACTAAACTAAACCAACTAAATGCACCGGACGAACGAACCAATCGTTTTGAGCAAGTTTTGAGGTTAGAAATTATCAAACCGAAAATCATGCGGAAAATCACATTCCACTGCCGTCTCATCGCGGTTTCGCGCTCATTTCGTCTCTTTCGACTTTTCGACTTCAACTTTTCGATTCGATCGACTACCAACAGGCGCGAAATCTAACTTCAGATTTAAAAAATTCTGTATATTAGTATATTTATTGGTCACTAACAACAGGTATAAAACCCACAAGTGTTAGGTCACTACTAGGGAAACGCCAAAGTCATTGTTAGACGAGTGAGTGAGCCATGTGTTGAGTACCCGGTAACATTACTTTTTTCCCCTACCTTAGGCCTCCCTAGGCTTCGTTTCGCTGCGCTCACTCGTCTAAAAACTAAACAATTAAGACATCAATTCAAAACCACACAAATACGATAAACAAAACATTAAATACATGAACAAGTAATATAAAATTAAAATTATACAACAATATACAACAAGCAAAACTTGAATAACAAAACTATAAAATGTATAAAACGGCTGAAAGCCCACGATGAACGAAGAAAAAAAGCTGAGGTTACAAAATTAGTATCAGTAGTTTTAGATTATTCGCGCGGTCGCGCCTCCAAGATAAAACAATTTCTTTAAGTGTGAGCTACCACCATGTATGGAGAAACGTAAGGGGCGACGCGGGAGACAAGGGGTGGACAGGCCTGTGCTGGTCAGAACTAGCCACAAGCATATGGGGAGGGCAGGGGTTCCCCACGTCGTGGTCGTCTTCGTCTGTGTCAACATCCGTCCGTGTTGTCATTGTCGTCGCCGTCGGGAAGGTAGTCACAGGGAAGGGGAAAGTTCCCGGACGACGACCCAGAGCTCACCATTAGTTTGAAAGAGTAAAACTCCCTACTCACGGGCCAAACCACGAGAAGGTTGCGAGTTGGACTTTAATGTCTACAATGCCAACGCAATGTTCACCAACACGTATATGTGAGGGAAGAGGATGAGGGTGGTACAGCGGGATGACGCTGATACAGTTTACAAAATGTTTTACGTATTTGATTAGCTACAGCCGAAAAAGTCAAAGTCAAAAAGGCAAAAGGAGAACACAAATTGAACTTCCTAACAGCGAGCATCCGTGGAAGGCGATATAGTTTCTTTATTATTTCCTATTTGGTTGATTGATTTTATATGCGTAATGTTTTACTCTTCCCATGTAGACCATGTTCAGAAGTATTACATGTCATGATATGTCTATTTTTAAATAGGCTAATACATAAATACCAATCTATATAAAAATAATATAAAAAACATTTACAATTTGTACAGATCTAGACCAAATAGGCCTAGTAGGTTAATACATAAATTATTCCAGTTATTGGATGAGCGTAACGAGCGAAGCGAAGATTCCATTTCACTACACTGGAGAAAAAAATCCGGAATGTTTTTTTTTCTTTCTTTCTTTCTGTATTTTTGTCTGTTTGTTAACACGATTCCGGCTAAACCGATACTCCGATTGCGATGAAATTTTATGGAGGCCTTCGAAATCTTTGAACTAAGAACTGCCACGTTTTTGAGCGCAATCGAAAAATTATATCTCATGAAAATCGCAATTTTACGATTTTTTTTCGATTTTTAAAAAATTTCTTCGACTTATAACTCCTACATGCTTTATCCGATTGTAATGATTTTTTCACAGAACCTTAATTTTATGAATTGATATATTTGTGTAAAATTTGTGCGTAATCGAATAATTATTTCTTATGAAAATTTCAATATTACGATTTTTTCCTTTTTTAAAATTACGATTAATTAAAAACAAATAAGTTAATTTTTTATTTAATTTGATTTAATTTAAAAAAAAATTTCAACAAAGTTCTGATTTTTTCACAGAACAACAGAAAATCCGCAAAACACATGGCAGCTCAATTCACCAATTACGCTCATCCAAAACGCGGCGGTACTTAAGCGTTTTCCTAGTATAAAATATCCTATTATGGCAACTTTGTTGTAGTTACTTCCCCTATATAATAGGCCTATGTTTAATTAGTACTAGTATATATTATATTACTAGGAAAACGCTAAAGTCCCGCCGCGTTGATGGATGAGCTTTTTAAAAATTTTAGTTTGCATGGGATATCTTTACTTTTGCAAGTGCTTTGTTTTGCTGCCTACGCATTGAAGGTGATTGTTGTCAAGTTTCTTTTGTTACCTGTCAATTGGTATTATTTACCGTAAAAAACTTATATTAAAAGCTTTATTTCTATGGATTCTGGCTAACTATTTCAACTTTTTCTTTCAAAAGGTACTACATCACCATAACCTTAATGTCCATGTATAATATGAACGTTGTAGCCCCACCCTTTTGGTCAGAATTGGCCCAAATGTCACGAAAATATCGCACAAAAAATAATAATAATGAATATTTTATAAATATTTCTTCGATTGTACCCAAAAACAATACACCTCTAAGTTCAGAGATTTCGAAGGTCCTGTCAAATTTTCATCAAGATCGGATATGCCGTTTGCCTGGTAGAGAGTTAACAAACAGACAGAAAAAAAAAAAAAACACCCGAGCTAAATTTTTTGGGGGTCAGTGAAATTGAAGTCTTCGCTTCGCTCATCCAATTGACGACTTGAATTGTACCCGCCTCCTGACGTCACGAGGCAACATGGCGGAATTAGTTGGTATAAATCCTCATTTCGCAAGTGGACGCCTGCTTCACGGCGCAACACTTATCACGCTCTAACTTTTATTCTATTCATTATTTGGAAAAAAGTTAATAAATAATATTTAGCAAATGTATCATTCTTTGTAATAGCGATTATTTCGATTTTTTGACACAGTCGTTAGCTTGTAATAACAATGTACGCATCATACATGTGAAAATTATCAATGACTAAAGTTTTTTTAAATAATTTATTTAACAAAAAACAACTGATCGGATTTCGACAAGACCTCTTTAAAAATATGCATCAGACTGTTTAGACAAGAAATAAACTAACTTTCTAGATAGAAAGTGCACTGAACGAAACTTTGCAGCATAGAGTAATATGCAGGGTATGTGTTTTATCTAAAATACGCACTCTTGACGTGCGGATGAGCCGTGAAAAAGTGCACGCTGCATATTACTCTATGCTGTAAATTTTCGTTCAGTGCACTTTCTATCTAGAAAGTTAGTATATTTCTTGTCTAAACAGTCTGATGCATTTTTACAAAGAATCCTTGTCGAAATCCGATCAGTAGTTTTTTGTCAAATTAATTAATGAGAAAACTTAAGTCATTGATAATTTTCACTTGTGTGATGCGTACATTGTTATAACAAGCTAACGACTTTGTCAAAACAATCGGAATAATCGCTATTACAAGGAATGATATGTTTACTAAATATTATCCATTTAAGTGTTGTCCAAATAATGAATAGAATAAAAGTTAGAGCGTGATAAGTGATGCGCCGTTCAGCAGGCGCCAGCTTGCGAAATGAGGATTTATACCCAATACTAGTCACGTGACCTATCGATCGTTTTAGGCTCCGCCCATTTCGAGTCGTCAATTATGTATACATTTTTATTTCTTACACAAATGTTTTTGTAGATAGCCTACATGATAACACAAGTCTATAAAGTACTTGGAGGTAACTCTTTACAATTAAATTAGGTGGCTAGGATTAGGTTACAATTTGTTGTTTTTTTTAGTTATGTACAGTGATCTGGGGCAACTTGTCTGTTAAATCTAGTGGGTAGGCCTAGTCCTAATCTATTTTTATTTTATGTTGTCGACCTGTCGGTTTGTTTAATTCATTTTCATTCATACTACTCATTCATTGCTCTCACATAAGAACTATTTTGGTATCGTGTTGTGTTGCAGTATACTGTATGGTATTTTTATTTTTGCCTAGAAAGTTGTGTTGATGATTATCCATTGCTTAGTGTTGCTTCTGTGTTATGTTTAACAAATAGTTTTAATATTTAATATATTATAAATGAAGGTTAAGTGAGAATCTTTATGTATTTGAATATATTTACACATGATTGATTCTCTGTATCATAATCCTGTACGAATGGCTTTCTTTTGTATTATAAATATATCATTTTCAAAATCAGCATGATATGCAGTTTTTGCTGTTTTATTTCTGATCGATTCTTTAATAATATTCTTAGTGCAAAACATGCAGATCCTAGCCTTGGAGTCAGTTTTGTTAAGTGTGACTCCCAACCCCCCCCCCCCAAAAAAAAAAAAAACGATGGAGGTTGCCTTGATACAAAACGGATATAGTCCGGATTTAATTTTGAGTTTGAGTATTACAATTTTAAATACCTACTAAATTGTAATGGAAGTGTATTATATGTTTTAACAATACTGTGGCTAGTTAGTGGGTTATTTTTGTTATTTTTCTCTTGACGAGTGTGACTCTCTTCAGATGACAAACTGTAGAGTGTAAGTTGCCAGTTCCAGTTGGTTGTTCAAATAGTTACGAATGCGCTAGACTCAATCCCAGCATTCGCCTTTAGACTGAAGGAAACCTTGGAATAAACTATGGTCAGGTTTACAGGCGGTTGGTATCGAACCGACGACCTCCTGAAGTAGTGTAATTCATTCGCCGTGCTGCCTCTATCGCTTTTGTTTGGAAACAATCTGAGATAAGATAAGACATAAAACTGAGATACATTGATGACCTAATAATTATTATTTTAAAATTTAATTAATTTTTTTTTTATGTAAACAATACGCAACCAATGAATAGTCAAACAAAAATTGAAATAAACTAGGCCGCTTTTCGAACGCTTTTTTAGTCGCGTTGATGGATGAGCTTTTTCTTAAGTCTGTAGTAAGCGTGGGATCTATTTACTTCTTCAAGTTCCATTGCAAAATCATTTTTGTTCAATTAGTAAAATTTTGATAAAGTAGAACTAATTGCTATGGTAATTAGAATTTCAAATATCTGTAGGCACGAAGATTGCTTTATGAACGCATTGTAAGTGATTGTTGCCAAGTTTCTATAGTTACTTGTTAATTATTGTTATGCATCTAAAAAAAACTCATATTCAAGCCGTTTTTTCTATGGATTCTGGCTAACTTTTTCAACTTATTCTTTAAAAAGGTACTATAGCACCATAACCTTAATGTGTATGTAAAATATGAACGTTGTAGCCCCAACCGTTTGGTCAGAATCGTACCAAATGTCACGAAAAGATCGCACTAAAAATCGAAAAAAAAATCGTAAAAGTGCGATATCAATGAGAAATATTTCTTCGATTGTACCCAGAAACGTAGCAGCTCTAAGTTCAGAGATTTCGAAGGTCCCCTCTAATTTTCATCAAGATCGCATAATTATGCCGTTTGCCCGGAAGAGAGCGAACAAACAGACAAAAAAAACTAAAAAACTAAATAAAAACGAGCTAATTTGTTGGAGGGTGAGTGAAATTGAAGTCTTCGCTTCGCTCGCTACGCTCATCCAATTATTACAGTACAGTTTGTGCAATACCCGTAGAGTAGAAGTAGACGCCATTTAATGGCAGAATTTGCTGTAAGGTAAGGGAACTTTGGGCTAGAACATTATTACACAGCGAAGCTAGTCTAGAAATTATAAATTAACCCTTTTTGCTTCTTCATATTTCATCATTTCCTTCCAACCATCAATATTGAAACCACGCAAAAATACTTTATTTTAAAGTTCAAAAAACTAAAAATCATATAGAAAAAGTTACTTATAGGCCCTAATAATTATATATAGTTTCGTTTTAACTATAGTTTGTACGAACAAATTTTGTTTTTGCTGTTATAAAGAGAGTGCAACAACGATATTTCAAACACTTGTGCTTTAAGGCTAATAAGAAATATAGGCGCTCCAAGCTAAGAAAGCAGATGATGCGCGCGCTTTCGACTGGCCAATTAGCGATCGTTATTTTAAATTGGGGCCTGCTGAATGGCTACAATTCACCCGTTAAAAGCGCGCGCAACTGCTTTCTTAGCGTGGAGCGCCTATACTTCAGAGTAAATTATCTAGGTATGGGTTCTGACAATAAGCTAATTTCCCTTGAAAACCGGAAAAAATTATGGACATTGTTCTACTCTTAAAGTTGCTAATAACCTGCTTGACTCGCCTCTAATTGAGTCATTGAACTACCGTGTGCCACCAATTAAGGAACACTTGAATTCATAAACTGTTTCATCTTCCCTCCAGCCGCATTGATGTGCACAAGTAGACTACTTACAACAATCTTTTATCATTGAATAGGCCTAATTTATATTTGCACAATAGTAACCTTCATCACTTTCGAAAGATACTTAAAGAAATAACATAATGAACTTATAATGTCAGTCGCTCGTGCACTCACATGCAACTCATATTTACACTTTCCACACTCACACAATCATTTAAAC
This sequence comes from Sweltsa coloradensis, assembly GCA_024449915.1. Classification (NCBI taxonomy): domain Eukaryota; kingdom Metazoa; phylum Arthropoda; class Insecta; order Plecoptera; family Chloroperlidae; genus Sweltsa; species Sweltsa coloradensis. The sequence continues at coordinate 1,972,680 of JAMZAV010000087.1, forward strand.
ATACATATAACACCACACACATACATACAACACCACACACACATACATTCATGTTTATATAATTTTTATAGTCATTTTTATGTAACTAATTTTCATTGTATTGTTGCGTTATGTTTGTATTGGTATGGTTTGGTAAATTGCACTTGTGGGACATTTGTCCTGTTGTAATGTGGCCACAAATAAAATAAAACAAAATAAAAATAAAATATTAAAATTAGTACAACTCAAAACATAGCCTAGTAGTCATTTTAATTAATAAAATTTATTTTGTTATTATAATAACACTATTAATTTGTAATATTGTTCATACATGATATCATTTTAACAAAACTAAATATGACCTATCTATAAGTAAAGTGAAACATTATGTGAAATATTACTAAGTTCAAGATTCACTCTATTGCATTTTTAAGTTTACATAGCAGTATATAAGACTACATTAGATAAATTATTATCTAATGCTGTATAATAACATGTACGTTAGAGTAAATTTAAAAAAGGTTGTACATTATTTTCATTCCCATTGGGAGAATGTTTTACAAGTTTCAACGACCGTCGTTGTAAATAAATAAATGTCTAATAAATCAGTTTTTTTCTTTTCGTTTTTCTTTTTTAATGTTTTTTTTTTCTTCTTCTTTTTTCTTTTTTTTCTTCTTTTTCTTTTTTTTCTTACTTTTTTCTTTGCTTTTTACTTTTTTTCCTCTTTTCTTTTCTTCTTTTCATTTCATTCCCCACCTTTTTTATATTTCATTCATTCATAAATTGCATTTAATATCCTTTTTATTTGTTATCAAATTTGTTGAGTTTTTAATGCATTGTTGTAATATTACTATTTCGAATATTTACTTAAATGTAGTTCATTGTTGTGTCTGCATTTATGTAATTAGATTTATTTAGTTGTCCTCTTTTGTAAATCAGTTTGTATAACTGAATAGGATAGACGTTAAATAAATAAATAAATAAAATAAAATAAATAAATAAAATAACCTCATGATTTGGTGTCGGAATATACCATTTTAATTTGGTTTCGGTCATAAAACACGGATACATCTTATTATTTGTGAATGGATGAGGAAAGCTATCCTACATCCATCAGATAATTTCGCGCAAATTTAAAATTTGCCGTTAGTTCTTCCTTTTAAGGTTAAATTTATGAATGTGTAACTGTCACGTAACAGATTTGCGACATTCATAAAATGATTCTAGGATTGCTTTCCACATTCATTCACATTTATAATGAACGAAACCAAATTCAAATGACTGTCATATTCCGACACCAAATCAAGAGATATTTAGCATTACATAATACGACGATCGTTAAACATTCCCCTAATTGGAAGGGAAATGAAATGCGCATCTCACGGCCTACACGAGCGTAAAGAACACCGGGAACAAAACAATAATATGTCGCAACGTCGCACATTTCCCGCCACCTACATTCATCGTTACCGAGTTGACAAAGACGATGTTATTCAGGTCAGGACATGCAGGCGAGGGTTGTGCTTTTGAAATGTAAGATGCCATTTGAAAAATAATATGTATCTGTCTGTAGTGTAGGTGGAATGAATGTATAGTGAAACAGTTTTATGAAAACAAAGGAGTATTTTATTTTGTTAGAAAAATATTGAAGAACGATATAATAACAAGGGCTTTGTGTATTCTTGTGTATTCTTGTAATTATTTGTTTCTTTACTTTCGATACATTCTCAAACTCAAAGCCACCCACACACGGGTTTTTGCCCCTATGTGGACTGCTTTATCATAAAAATATGTTATTTTATTATTATTATGTTTGTATATTATCTCAAGAGGATAAAAAATAATAGAATTGAATTGAATTGACAAATACACATGCAAGTATATTAAAACGCAAGAAAACAACGCACACCGTAGTGAATGTTTTTTTTTTGTCAGATAATAATAAATATTTTTTCGTGGGAAGCCTGCCCAGGGTGCAATATTCATGCCCCTCTCAGGTGTCTAACTAGGTATGTTGCGGATAGGACAATTATGAAGGGAAGTCCGAGGGCTGTTTAAGAGGACTCAATCCCTTGCAATCGCATTAACGACAGAGGAAAACCTCGGAAAAACCTTCAGTCAGGATTTCCGGTCTCAACAGGATTTGAACCCGGGACCTCCCGAATAAATTTACTAGCCCGACATAATGTCTTAATGGCTCGTTCGATGATAAGGGAGTGGGAAATAAAGATTATGATTTATTAAACTACCGAAGCAATGAGGGCGCCTTCTTGTTCCATAGAGAGGTTGCAGGGGACACAGAGTTTTTTTCAAATCAGAAGAGTGTAGAAAATGGTAGTTTACTAGTTTACTATAGTAATAATATGGAACGCAAAGGATTTCCATTTTCCTTGTTCTAGAATCACTAAACTACTAAATTAAAGAATGTTTGTATTTCTGATGAACCCTTGGACCATGTGCCATGTGCAAAGAACTTACTACTGGTTGACTGGTTGATTTACTTGTTGTCGTTGCTGCTGCTGTTGTCATCGTCGTCGCCGTCGTCTTGACAATTAATTGTCCTATTATCATTGGACTCCCACCACTTACTTTGAAACCTCCAATACCCTCATTGAAATTATTGGGGTGTTTAGCAGTTTCAATTGAATCCCTAATGAGATGATAAAAGAGGTTTTCTTCTGTACAATCTTTTTAAAAATTAATAAATAAGGAGAAAAACAGTAGACAGTTTAACAATCTGGTTACATAGCTAAAGAGGTTCTTCGCTCAGTTTGTCTTTTTTTAAGAACTTTTTATTGATCAAAACCAACAAATACAGATGATACAAACCCCACAAAGCTACGCAGTGACCTGTCTGTGGGGTAATTTTTTATACATGCATTATAATTCATTTAACTCAATTACTGTCTTGAAACAAAAATTAAATTATTACATTTACCCCTCAATTCAACCTAATAATTAATTAATCCTCTAACCAAATGCATTTAACAGTTTTCAGTATAATTATTTATAATTCATTTTCCATTGCCCATTGTTAAATGCGGTCTTTGAACTCTGACCACTCGTTTAGTTTTTTAAAATCATATGGTAGTTTATTTAACAAAAAAGGCACCAAATGTTTACCCTGTTAATCGTGTCATTCGGAATTAAAATTCCTTGTATCGTGTTAATGCTGAGAAACTGCTTTATTTTCTTGCGAAAACGAAATGTACCAATATAAAAACATAAAAATATGTAGTTTCTAAAATGTAATTCACAATTATTTAAATCTTTACCATAAATCACCTTCCAAATTGATCGTTGTAAATCTTCTATTTTATTTAAATGGGTTATTACCTGTATTTTTCTTCTAAAATTACCGTTTAAAAAATTGAATCTTTTAATTGTGATTTTACACGTTAAAAAAAAGTGTTTTGATCCCGAAATTTGAGAAAATAGGCGTTTAGGGGTTTCATTAAATAGGCTTTAGCCTGCTTATTTTTTGTTCCACATAAATACTAGAGCATCGTCCCAATCTAAAATGGCCCTTTATAACGTCGTGTCTTGAAACTGTGCACAAATGAATACTCAAACACACAAAAATACAAAACAAAAAACACCCGAGCTAATTTTTTGGGGGTTTAGTGAAATTGAAGTCTTCGATTCGCTCATCCAATTACCAAAACCCAAATTGTTACGCTTTCAGTCAACAATATTTAATTTATATGACGACAGAACATTTTCTTGTAGTCATGTATGTTTGTAAAGTTAAAATTTGCTTCAGCACATACAATGTGAAAATCAATAGAGAACATTGCAAAAGTGATTGTTTTTCGTTCAATCCATCTCGTCGCATCCCTCTATAGCTCGTGTCCGGCCCTCCCCCACACCACCCCCCCCCCCCCCCCCCCCCCCACACACTCCACGTGCCCGTGCAACAAGATTAGTTAGCAGCGGGATGACAAGTGACACAGTCATCACAAGTACATACCGGTACTTTGAATTCCAAATAGATGTGCGTACATGAGGTTCTAAATTGACACATTCGGTGTAATTGAGTTTCACTTACATTCAGAGATGCGTTCGTATAATGATGAGGATAACTGCATAATGACAAAGGTGGGCGTTATGACGTGTGGATGGATACACGTTTTCGACCGAGTCTTTCTTTCCTATGTTTATTGCAGTTTAATTTTCCATTCTCAACATATTGTTTAAAAAAAAACACAAACACACTGACAATTACCACGGTCAGAAATAAAAACACTTACCAAAAGTGCGTAAATTTTCGGAAGCAGAATTTCGGAAGCCTTCCTCAGACGCGAGAGAACGCGAGGGAACAATTTCCTTGCGTCTGAGGAAGGAAGCAGATGCTTCCGAAAATTTACGCACTATTGGTAAGTGTTTTTATTTCTGCCCGTGGTTATTGTTCGTGTGTTTGTGTTTTTTATATCCTCCCGGTCTAAGAGTCTTGGTTTTTTAATTATATATTGTTCCTTATTTAAAATACCTATTTCTCGTTCGTAGACGATCATACGCTCGTCGATGACGTTAGCGCCGACGTTGTTGGCTGAGTCAACTTTAAAAATTAAAGGCCCTGGGTGAAAATCAGTTATGGAACTGTTCAAATAGACTACGAGTGTATTTAAGTATCCCACGCATACAAAAAACTTGTAAAAATACAGCCAGCCTTTACACATTCAAGCACATTGAGATCTAAAAGAAGGGTTTCTACTATGGCGCTCTTATTATAATAGAGTAGCTATAAAGTGTGTCTCGTTGGTCTTGTTGTTAGCGTCTCTGCTTCCAATGCAGAAGGTCCCACTATATGCAGAAGTTTTTTAACTTCTGATTTGGACTTAGGTCCATCAGTTCTTGTCTTAGGAATATGTAAACGATGACTTTGGAGCCGTCCTAGCAACGAGGCACATCAAAAATTCAAAGTTGTTCTGCATCGGCCTTATTGATTCTGGCGTTGATCCGCGGGTGTTTACACTGTCCATACCACTAAATGCTATTTTTCCTATTAAAAAATCGATCTTTAGTTGGTTATCGCTCACTCGTCGTTTGCGTCGGGGAATACATGGTTCGCTTGGTGACTTTGGTTTAATGTCCTCCATTGAACATGTTATATATGGCTGCGTGGGTAGACGCTAAATACGAATTTATTTATTTATGTAATATAATACCTAAACGCCCTTTGCCTCGTGACTGCATCCTTGCAAAATTTGTCAAAATTTTATTTGCAACTATTATTATGTTTTTATGTATATAATACTATTATTATTGCAACTATTATATATTATTATATTATAAATACTCACCGACCGATGTAGCTCAAGCGTAAAGCGCGAGACTCTGTTTCGGGAGGCCCCGGGTTCGATACCCGCACCTACAATCAAGACTGAAACTATTTTCCAAGGTTTGCTTGAGTTGTGAAAAGATAATGCAAGTGACCCTTGGACATTCCATTCACCATATCGTTCTAAAATGACATGCAATATTTTCCTCAATAAGGCTATTGTATCGCCTCTAACCGATATTTTAAAAGTCAGAGGAAGATGAGTGAAATGTTACAACACAACATTGGGTGGGGCGGGACGTAACGTCCCTGTCAGCCATTATATGCAAAGTTGGGATAAACATGTAAACATTGAGCTATAGGTGCTACATTTAATTTCGAGGGACGATTTTTATCGTATTAAACATCATTGGCTCATTGCCTTCCACCCCTTTGAATGAAAAAAAACATTTTCTGAAATAACGTTTTATGTACATTTTTTTGTAAAACGGTAAAAATAAGAGTTTTGTACCTGTGGACGGAAGAAAATTGAAATATATATTTTCTGTTATAATAATATACAAGACCCTCTATCATTTCGCTTACAATTCAGTCATCTTCCTTTGACTTTGAAAATATCGGTTACAAGACGATGCATTATTATAGTTCACGCTTGAAAATGTTTTTTTCTATCTCTTGCACCATCTCATCCGCAACAAACTGTTACTGGATATGCAACAGGTTTATTAAGCACGCAGATTTCATCAGCAAAAGAAACACTGCCAAAATACAACATGCTCATAGAAGTTAGAAATAAAACAGAAAATAGGACTGTGTGAATAGCAAGGCAGGCAGGAGAGCACGTGCATAAGTATCCAATTAATTTTGTGTTATTGAGTCCTGATAAAATTTTCTGGCGGCGTATCTGCCAAGATTTGTGATCTCTTTTAACTTGGCTAATAATTTTTAAAGATATATGGAATCAGTAGAACGGACCGAAGAAATTAATTGTTGATTATTCGGACAGTATCCACTGTTCCTGTCAATGAAATTTGCAATTTTAAATATTTCGTTTGCTTCATCAACAATGCTCAACATTATACTAGGAAAACGCTTAAGTCCCGCCGCGTTGTTGGATGAGCGTAATTGGTGCATTGAGCTGCCATGTGTTATGCGAATTTTCTGTTGTTCTGTGGCAAAATCATTACATGCAGAATTTTTTAAATTAAATTAAAAATTAAATTTGTTTTTTTATTTTTTTTGATTAATCGTAATTGTTAAAAAAATCGTAAAATTGCGATTTTTATAAGAAATAATTTCTCGATTGCGCTCAAATTTAACACTAATATATTAATTCATAAAATTAAGGTTCTGCGAAAAAATTACAATCGGATAAAGCATGTAGGTGTTATAAGTCAAAGAATTGTTTAAAAAAAGAAAAAAAACGTAAAATTTCGAATTTATGATAAATATTTTTTCAATTGCGCTCAAATTTCACAAGAATATCTTAATTCATGAAATAAAGGTTCTGTGCATAAAAAGCATGTAGGTGTTATAAGTCGAAGAAATTTTTAAAATCGAAAAAAATCGTAAAATTGCGATTTTCATGAGAAAAAAAATTTTCGATTCCGCTCAAAAACGTGGCAGTTCTAAGTTCAGAGATTTCGAAGGCCTCCATAAAATTTCATCGCAATTGGAGTATCGGTTTAGCCGGAATCGTGTGGACAAACAGACAAAAATACAAAAAAAAGAAAGAAAGAAAGAAAGAAAGAAAAAAAACATTCCGGATTTTTTTCTCCAGTGTAGTAGAATGGAATCTTCGCTTCGCTCGCTACGCTCATCCAATAAACACGCAATATAATTCTGCAGCATAAAATATTTGAATTTAGCTGGAAATCCCAGGTTTCCCGAAACTCCCCTAAAAGATTTAGAGGACGATTGAAACTAGCAAAAGAGTTGACATGCAAACAGAAAATTCGACACCACTAGCACCCAATGAAACCAATCAACCAATCACCGACAGTGTTGGCTCGAGCGCTAAGCGCTCGACTCTGATTCGGGAGGTCCTGGGTTCGAATCCCGTCGAGACCGGCAATCCTGACTGAAGGTTTTTTCCGAGGTTTTCCTCAGTCGTTAATGCGAATGCAAGGGATTGAGTCCTCTTAAACAGCCCTCGGACATCCCTTCACAATTTCCTATCCGCACATACGTAGTTCACCTGAAGAGGGGCTAATTGCACCCTATAACAGGTTTCCCACGATAAAAAAAAAACAAAAAAAAAAACAATCAAATCATTATTCTGTTCTTGAAGTTGAAGTTGTAGTTGTAGTTGTAGTTGTGGTTGTGGTTGTGGTTGTGGTTGTGGTTGTGGTTGTGGTTGTAGTTGTAGTTGTAGTTGTAGTTGTAGTTGTAGTTGTAGTTGTAGTTGTAGTTGTAGTTGTCGTTGTCGTCGTTGTCGTTGTAGTTGTAGTTGTAGTAACTGTTGTAGTTGTAGTTGTACCTAGTTTAATGTGTAGTTGTAACTCTGGACATGGGGTTTTAATGTGTAGTTGTAACTCTGGACATGTGGTTGTCGTTGTCGTTGTCGTTGTCGTTCTTGTGATTGTATTCAACTAACAGCCTCGGCATCAAAGGATCACGGCTTCGTGGAAAGGGTGATACTTGTGAACAAAATCTTTCCAAATAGCAGGGAAATCAATACTTGGAGTTCTATTAACAACATGGGCTACCGCTACATACATGAAGGCCGTCTGCGTTTCCCTTCTGTATTTGTTTCATGGAGCGTGACATTCAGGAGTGATTCCGATATTACACAACGTGATGATTCTCAAACCCTCCCTTCCGGCATACCTTACGCCGGGTATATTATTTATTTATTTATTTATTAAATAACTTTCTATATGATCTGCAAACAGGATCTAAGGTGCTTCCTTTGGTCTCCACAATATCTGTTATTTTACATTGGTCTACCACCACACACCATCCTATGATTATAGTGATTAATTCATACGTTTTTTAAGAACAAGTATTAATATAATTACACTTGTTTGAACTTAGATCCACATTCTGTCGCGTATAATATACCAGTAACAAGGCGTATCGTATAGTGCGAGTTGCATTCTTCTGCTAATCATTTCAGAATTCAGAGCTCACATTTTCAAATCATTATCATGATCGATGACTATGAAGGTGTAGGTGTTGGTGCTAACGAATGTATAAGAAATACAAATTGGATAATTGAAGAAAAAAGATGATGTTTAAAATCTTTGCAGAGTAATTAACCTGGCTATGTTTTCCTTCTTGGTGCGGTGTTTTTTTATGAACGGTCAAATTTGATATCGATATTTTGGAATTTTATCCGTTTGAATCACATATTTTTTACTTGGGATTAATTCACTTATCTTTTTATTAATTTGTTTTAAATCGCGATGACGATCGGGAACAAAACTATAAAAAAATCTTTACTTTTTTGCGGACTTTTAACCGACTCTCAGTCAAACTCTTCGGACCTCTGTTTGAACTTTGAACTACCTCCATTTGGACGTTAAAATGAGACGGAGGCGGTTCGAAGCATATCAGAAACCGATGACTGTGGAGCTATCTTAGCGACGATTACGCCGATTACGTCGTCGACGATAGGGTTGGCTGGGAGACACTGTAGAGGTCTGCACGGGCCTACTTCTAGAAGCCCGGCCCGGCCCGGGCCCGCCGTAAGTGTAAGTAGGCCCGTTACAGCCCGTTCAGAGGTTAAACTCGAAGCAACAGCATGTGGATTTTTTAGTTTTTACCATGGGATATATGAATGAACGTCACGGTGGGAATGGAAAGTACTATTACGAGAAACAAAACGTTTAAAATTTTGGTCGAAGAACATTTCTATCGCAATCGCAAATACCGATTTCAAATTACATCATGAAGCCCGAAAAAAGCCCGTCTCATTCAGTGAAAAGCAGGCCCGGGCCCGGCCCGGGCCCGGCTTTAAATGAATAACAAGGCCCGAGCCCGTGCAGACCTCTAGGAGACAGTCCCCACTTTTCCTTCATCTCCATCCTCCTGAAAATCATATCGGTTCTGTATAACCTAGTGGGTTAACTCTGAAAACCCATTTTTATTATATATTTTTTCTTTTCATCTAATGTTTTGTGTAATTCATTTCAAACTTATACTACCATTGTTTATTATTATTATGTTTTCATTATGTTGTATTTATTGCGATCCTTTTCAAATAAGTTCATGAACTGGATAGATATTGCATCGATTCTTCGGTCAGGAAGAAGAAGCTGTCAACGTACAAGGTTAATGAGTGAACAAAAGCGACTGCACCTTCAGATTAATTAACACAATTAGTCATTAATTAATACTGAGGTATTCTCGAGCGAGATAATAATGAGTCAAGTCGTCATTCGCGAAGTCGTTGCGAGTTGATGGTGTGTACCAGTCTGGGCAATCAGCCTCAATTTTAATGGGGGAGAAACTGAAGGTAAGGAACACGTTGTATACCGCAAGCAATTATGTGTTTACGAGTTTTGGCACGGGGAACTATATGGGATGTTTATTCCCAAATCCATTAAGAGGTTGCATGCTCATTTTACGAGCTTTCAAATTTCTAACTAATTTTAGTCGCATCTATTTGTGATTATATATAAATGTGTAAAAATGAATTATTAAGGCATCTTTCATAGCACTTTTTCTATTAATTGATTGTATAGAAAATAAACAAAAAATTAATTAAACCTTCTAGAATTAAGAATCTGTGAAAATGGTCTAAAACACACAAATAACTACGCATTTTTTTAATTGGTCGATGATAAATATTTATCTGATATGGTAGGGGCGTACAAATGTTCTTTATTATCAAGTATGCCAAGTTATTGGCTGCAGGACAAGGAACGTGCCGAACATTACATTATATTGGCAGAGCATTATAGGCATTGCTTTCCAAATATATACATACTATGGTAAGAGATGGTATAGTTGAACATGTGCGGAAGAAAAAGGGAGCGAAGCAACATAATCAACAGATCGTCGAAGAAGAATACAACATTAAAACAACACTTTTTTGTTCTACTCTTCTAATCACGTTGGTGGGAGTGCCAGTGCTAGTTATGAAGAGAGATAAAAAAGTATAAATACGTTTCTGTTGGTGAATTAAAGTCGTATGGTGGAGGGACCGGGTATTTTATGTCAACTTTGGGTGACTCGAGTCCCACCCCCTGACTCCCAGTGTCACCAAAATTATTCTGTATAATGATTGTAGAAGGGCAATGTCAACAAAAAACGCGTGTCAACCGGAGATCGTGTTCGGTTTTTATCGTGAGAAGTGAGTAGTGAACACGCATAGACGTGCGGGCGGACGGACAGACAGACAGCAACAATAGGGAGACTTAGTTTTTGGAACATTCGTTATTACGAATTTATGAAGTATTTTACTAAAGATAAGTTATTCTGAAATCCAAACCAAATAGTTTTATCATATTTTGAGATGTGAATTACAAACACGGCATTAAAGCTCACGAAATTATAATGTTAGAACACTGAAGTTCTATACTAACTAGTTTTTTGAAGATGTTGGTTTCAAAACTTTGGAATACATGGAATACATAAAACAATGTTGAATATTGATAACATATCGCATAAACTGCCCTTTTTATAAGCAACACATTCGATACCTGTCCTTACTAGCGTACACAACGAAATGGAATGTATAACAAAAAAATACACTGTTGGATACCCTTATATTTAAGACAAACCATACAAATATTATAACATAATAACCATAATTAATACAAACGACACCTCGCTGCTGTGCATTACTAACGCAGATCCAAGGAATAAAACTAGAAAAGTATAACATAATAATAAGTTTACGACATACTAAAGGTACCAAAGGTACAGCTAAATTAACGAATTAGTGTTGGACAAAACTTATTTACTCTACAATATTCTTGTGCTTAATTAACCTGTGTTATCCTGGTAAAATTTCTCGATTTTGTTAGTCAAGAAACACCCGTGTAGGTGGAATACATCAAATTTAATTAAATCAAGAAAGTAAAAACTCTTAGCTCGACCGGGAAAGGCACCCGGGCCCGCACGGCAAACTGCAAACCCAGGTTTAATCCCATATCGATCAGGTTTTTTAACTCCTGGATTGTATTAAATATTTTGGTCTCAATCGAATCCAAGAATCTGTATGAAACGTATTAAGTAGACCCAAAAGATAATAAACAATCTAGTACCGAGAAAGAAAAAAGTTACTGTCCGGCTCTTGATGTTTATACTGTGCCCTTAATTGCACTAGATATTCAAAATTTAAAAAAACGACGCCATCTTAACCGCCATATTGGCCGCCATTTCTAATCTTAGGTTTTCGGTCGAAATTTCTTGGTGTCAACAGTGATTTTCGGATTCAGCGAGGTCAAAATAGTCTAAAAACTTCTGTTGATTTGCTATATACGACTAGCTTCTCGCATGACGCTGAGCCAGTAAGTGGCCTAGTCTACAGTGGCTTGAGTAGGTCGCCGATTTGATCGATGAGCTGCCGGCACCGGCTGAGAGACACAACAACCTGTAAGATTGTCCATATACCTATTACATTTGAGAACCGTACCCCAACTTCTTTATCCCCCTGTCTCTTAGTTTAAGTTAATTCAGAACAAGAAAAAGCCTTTGTTTCATTGTCCTTCTTAATGATAACTAAACAGAATACATTTTTTATAAACTGGCTTTGTTTTCATGTTTAGTTTTGTCGCGAAAAAACGAGAAGGGGTTCGACTTCTGATTCGTTTCGTTTCAAGTCTTTAGACTGAATATTCTGACAAGAACCAACACCCAAAATGAACGAAAAACAAGAAATCACTTGTCATTATTAGAAAAAGTGTATTCTATTTAGAAAAGTTAAAACTGTGACTGTTCGTCTAGAGTGTTTACTTTCCGAAGAATGGTTAAACAATCATTATAAAAACGTCTCACATTCAGTATAGGGATTAAATGTTGGGATAGTTCTAAAAACATCCCCTATAAACAAATGTAATTAACGCCGAACTAATTAATTGACAAGTGGAATTGATTCTAGGAGTTTACTGGGTGATTTAAACTAAAACAATCAGATACTTTTGATACAATACTCTTGTATAAATCACTGCCAAAGCAATTACTTCCTCCACCTAAAGTGTTTGAGTTGACATGTTGATTATCGTGGTCCAGATCTGCTTGTTAGTGATGCGATATGTCTATAATCATCTTGCTACTCTACATAGTACTACAACATAGAATTACTATTGATCTGTCGCGCAGCGGGAGGGGGTCGGTAGGTAGCGCTGGAGAGCTAGACAAGCGAGCGCTCAGTGGTGTCCCGAGAGCGAAACGAGAAGGAGGGATTCACCGTAATATTGGGGTGCGAAAATCCCCCCTTCGAAAAACACACTCATACCATCATTAATACGCTCAAAACATTTTAATAGTATTCCGCTTTTTTATTTTTGTTTGAAGTTTTGCTTAATTGTGCTACATTATGTCGCCCAATGTACCTTTACTTAAAACTTAGTAAGATAATGTAAACATGCTCAAATAATTAAATATTATCGTTCTCAAGCAAAGATATTCAACACACATTAGGACAGTTAGTTGTTAAAATCGATGTTAGTATGATAAACATATTTTTTGCGTGTGAGAACTTTTCAAGTAAATTTGTTTACAACCAAATACCTGTGATTACCGTAAACATTGTGATTAACGTTGCCAAAATAGAGATAAATGTTTAATGAACAGATTAAAATTGCCAAAACTGCTTGTATAAGTGTATAAATACGTAAACCCCTGTGTGATATTAGACTAATTAGTAGAGATTAACGAGCTTGATATAATTTTTCTACCTAGAAAATATATTCCGCTAAATCGACGACGCAAATATAGATTCGTGCAAAATTAATCGAGAAAAATATTTTCCGTGATTTTAAAAGTTTGGAATTTAAAAAAGTTTGTGTGTTATTAAACGTGAGTCCCGTGAACACGTGATGGCACGCCGAGTGCCGGAGAACCGAGGTCTAGGCCTCGATCTAGACAGAATCTTCAAGGATGATGACGTCACTAGGGGAGAATCGTCGCGCACCTCACGGCTCTACGTCGACAACACATCAGACGTAAGTTTGTTTACATCTTCAAACATCAAACAATCGATAGCTTCTAATTAGAAGACAACGCTTGCATGCGACAAGATTCAAATGTCAAACCTATTAGAATGATGCTCTCCTCAGTTAGCTAAGATCACTTAACAACAAAGAGCCGTTTTAGTTTGTTGTCACTCAGGCTAAGAGAATTATAACTAATAGAACGATACCACCACCACTTCCTATACTATTTTCCAAGATATTACAGTACAACTTCGAACACTATTCCTATACAACTTCAAGTAATAATACTATTTATTACCTACTAGCTGACCCGTCGCGCGTTGCTGCGACGTTGTTGTGTTGTTGTTGTTGTGTTGTTGTGTGTTATGCCAGATCCCTTCGCGGGAGTGTACTTCTCCATAAAAAAATACGTATATGTGTCAATTTTCATGGTGATATGTCCAACGGTGTCGAAATCAATTCATTGGTGAGTCCTCTTTGCAGGCACCGATCACCACGTGGAGGAGTTCGAACAAAATTGATAGCATAGAAAACTTCCCCGTGAAGAAATACATATATGTGCCAAGTTTCATGGGGATCGGATGAATGGTGTAGTCTATAAATTCGTGATGTGCAGTTTCGAGGGTAATGGTGTGTTTAACGGTGTCGGTTCCAGGTAGGTTCAGTACCCGATTTTTCGGTTCCGGTTTGGTTCCGGTTCCATCAAAATAGGAATAAAAACATTAATTTATGGATTACTGGGATTAACCACTTGACAACTTCATAGGCCTATGAAAAATATACAAATATCTATAAATTGATAAAACCAAAATATTTACGTAACATGACTAAAATATCTATAAAAGTCCAGCGCCGTGGCCAGCATGTGTGTTAGCCCATAAGCGTAATGAGTGGGAGAGAGATAGCTCCGGCGATGTATCTTCGCAGTCAAGGTCGTAGCTGGCTGGGAGAAGGGGAGGGGCGTGCGCCAGACCAATTGCGCGTTCGATCGAAGCGGCCCGGCTGACTGTTCAAGAAGTTGTGTGGGAAATGAATTAAAACGAATGTATCCTCTTTGCAGGCACCGATCACCACGTGTTACGACAAAATGGATAGCATAGAAACATTCCCCGTAAAAAAATACATATATGTGCCAAGTTTCATGGAGATCTGATGAATGGTGTAGTAATGCATAAAGGACAAACATACAGACAGACAGACATACATTCGTTTTTATATATATAGATTTCTACCGCGACTTCTACACTGTAACTGTGACTATACTGTAAACTATTACCACTGCTATTTTTTTGTATTATGTATATTTTTTAAATTGAAATACGCATACTCTAAAAAAAAGTAATAGTGACATTATTTTCGAATTTGTCAATTTGTGATTCAAACCAAGATATGTTAGTTAAAAACACCACAAGAACAATAACAACGATCATACAATAATAATAAAAAAGTGCTTTAAATATTTGAGAACATATTTTGCTCTCTTCCTCAGATGCAGAAGCGTTTGTCAAATTTCCTCCCCTCCCCTACCTACACCCCAATACTATTACATTGATGCCGAGATATAATTAATGTTGTCTAGACTCTAGAGTGTAGGATATAGAAAATGCATCAGTAGAGAAATTAATTACACCGACCTGACTAAGTGCTGTCCCCCCCCCCCATCAACCCAAAAAGGTTAAACATCATTGCTGTGTTTAGTCACTTTATTGCTTTCATATTGACACAGATCGCTGCGAGCTTCTCGTTTATAATCTACTTTTTTTAATACCTGTTCATTAGTGATATTACCTTTGTCAATAATTTGTGTGACATTTAATTTAATATAAAGGAATAATGATTGGAAAGTAAATGCGTATAGTAATATGAGAAACGAATTATTCACACGATAAAATTCAGTAAATTAATGTCAAACAAACAGCAGATATGTTTTTATATTTCAATTATGTTCAACTCTTTTATAAAAACTAGTAACAAAAACTTATTCACAAAGGAGAACACACACAATAATATTCTGTAAACAGAAAATGAATAATTTTTAGAATACATAGAACATGATGAACCTGCTAGTAAGAAAAAATCAGTAAACGAAAGTTTAGCAAAAAATTGCAACAATCAGGGGTTTCAAATGATTATCGACTAAGTTATTGATCGATATATCTGCAAAATATTCGATATCGATCAATGGTCAATAATCTTAACCAGTGGATTGTAGGCCTATTATCAATGGAATAAAATAGTTTATTTGGAATAGTAATTGGATGAGCGTAGCGAGCGAAGCGAAGATTCCATTCTACTACACGGGGAAAAAAATTCCGGAATGTTTTTTTTTTTTTTCTTTTTGTATTTTTGTCTGTTTGTCCACACGATTCCGGCTAAACCGATACTCCGATTGCGATGAAATTTTATGGAGGCCTTCGAAATCTCTGAACTTAGAACTGCCACGTTTTTGAGCGCAATCGAAAAATTATTTCTCATGAAAATCGCAATTTTACGATTTTTTTCGATTTATAACACCTACATGCTTTATCCGATTTTAATGATTTTTTCACAGAACCTTAATTTTATGAATTTAGGTATTCGTGTGAAATTTGAGCGCAATCGAAAAATTATTTCTCATGAAAATCGAAATTTTACGATTTTTTTCTTTTTTAAAATTACGATTAATTAAAAAAATTAAAAATTAAGTTTATTTTTAATTTAATTTAAATAAATTAAAAAAAATCTTCAACTTAGTAATGATTTTTTCACAGAACAACAGAAAATACGCATAACACTTGGCTACTCAATGCACCAATTACGCTCATCCAACAACGCGGCGGGACTTAAGCGTTTTCCTAGTACTATTATGAACTAGGAACGTGAAAATGTTAGAATATCGATTCCTTCAGTTCTATTTATATTCAGTAAAACAGCCGAAACAAATTTATTTAAATATATTGAATAAAAAGCTCTAAATGCTGATAAATCAAGTTAAATTTTTCATCAATTATTATCGATTCAAAATTTGATTTTTATCAGGACTCGATATCAACCGGGAAAAAATTCCAAATGCCCCCCCCCCCAAAAAAAAACGAAAATTGTATAGGTTTTACTTTTCTATTTATCAAGATGAAAATTAGTAAACATATTACAAATTTGAATTTTTCTATTACACGGTCACTCAAACTAATCTTGAAACAATTAAAGCATTTTAAAAACGGTTGCATTATGTTAATCGAGTTTTTACATGGCTTTCGATACTTTTACCATACGAAGTAACGAAATGCTAAGTATGTTAAGTACCCGATTACATTACTTTTCTACCCCCTACCATAGGCCTCACCTAGCCTATCATAGGCTAGAGAGGCGCATTATGACCTTACAGTTGACGCGCCCGTCCCCGTATACCAACAAAACTTTAAAAAAACTATTATTCATACGAATATAATTATCAAACTTAAATGCAAATGTTCCCGGGTACTCACCACATGACTCGCTCACTCGTCTCACTACAACTTTGGCGTTTCCCTATAGTCTAGTTGGCTAAGGCGCCCTTGTAGCCGAAATGTGAAAGAAGTGAGTTCAATTCCCTGGTCGGGAAAGATTTTGTAATTTCTAGATTGTATTTCAAAAATAATTGAACATGATTTGAAATGCATAATATAACGCAGTGTTGTCCATCATCTGTGGCAATAGGGCCTACTATGGTAAACATAGCCAGTACGAAATACGTGAAAATATTGCAAGGTTTACTCAATCTACGAGCGAATTTTGTGGGTACCTTGACGTGCAACATTCGACAGACCTTGCATGGGCACGGCATTTCACGGCCAGGCGAATAATAAACAAAAAATATTTTCAAAATCTAAAACATTGTACCCGATTACATTACTTTTCTTCCCCCTACCTTAGGCCTACCTAGCCTATCATAGGCTAGAGAGGCGCATTATGACCTTACAGTTGACGCGCCCGTCCCCGTATGCCAACTAAACTTTAAAAAACTATTATTTATACGAATATAATTATCAAACTTAAATGCATATGTTCCCGGGTACTCACCACATGACTCTCTCACTCGTCTAACTACGACTTTGGCGTTTCCCTGGTCTAGTTGGCTAAAGCGCCCTTATAGCCGAAATATGGGAGACGTGGGTTCAATCCCCTGGTCGGGAAAGATTTTGTAATTTTGAGATTGTATTTAAAAAATTATTAAACATGTTTTGAAATGCATATAACGCAGTGAAGTCCATCATCTGTGGCAATAGGGCCTACTATGGTAAACATAGCCAGTACGAAATACGTGAAAACATTGCAAGGTTTACTCAATCTACGAGCGGAATTTGGGGGTACTTTGACTTAAAACATTCGACAGACCTTGAATGGACACGGCATTTCACTGCCAGGTAAATAAAAAACAAAAAATATCTTTTCAAAATCTAAAACATTGTCGTTAAAATAATTTCATAACATTGGAAGTCTATTTTTCAGTTTATTATTTCTTGTATGTTTAAATCGCAATGAATCTTGCTGATTTTGTAAGCAGTTCTCAATAAACTCGTACCGGATGTCCGTTTAAAATTTCAGCGCAATCTGTTCAGCGATTCGGCTGATTTTTAACGTACACACACACACACACACACACACGCACGCACGCAGAAAAACAATAAGGGCCGTTTAAGTCGAATGGAAATCACTACGTTCGCTACGCTCACTCGTTCAATAATATGTCACATGTCCCAATGAATACTAAGTGGAATATATTATAGAAGTTTCACATGCAGGTACTTGCATCCGGGATTGCAAAGCAACGTGCTAATGGAACTTGCAACATTATAAATGGATTCAAACAAACGGTTTCTCTCTTCAAGTTTCCTTGTGTATGCATAGCTTTTATGCTCTCTCTTGCTTGAGTATCTTGGTAAGTGCAGAACGATTGTCTAAACTCAAACTAATTAATATTTAAATGTGAAGTGCGGCAATGACTGAAGAAAGACTTCTGTCTTTGGCAGTTTTATCAATAGAAAACCACTAAGAAAGGGCAATGAATGCCGCTAACATTGCAAATGAGATTACAGATGAGTTACCCCTTTAGCAAAACATCAAGCTTATTTATCAAGTCTTGACTCGCTAAAATAAACTTTCCGTAACATTATTATGCTTGCGCAAAAATTTAATTTGGCAGTAAACTACAAAAATATAATCTAACTAAATTCGTGCATTCGTTTGTAGATGAGTCAAGTTAATGGACCTGTTTTACTTCTGATTCCATGACAAGTGTTATGTAAATGTTGCGATGTCGGTAATCTAATCTGTGTCGTTAGCTGACAGTGCATTATGTTCCTAGAACAGTGCCAATACTAGACCATATTGTTCAAGAGTAAGTAAAGTAATAAAGGAGTTTACAAATACGATAACGTTACATAACTATTACATTACTCCGACGTGTATGTATATTGTGTTCGTGTAGTTGTTTGTTTTGTTTTTATGCATTAATGCAAGGAGTCAATGAGTGAAACCCCGTTTATATTACCAGTTGAAACGCGGGTTGAACTAAACCATCGTCGCATGGGAAAACTTGAGTTTAATGGAACACTTCGATTGAAAAGTTGAGAACATAGTGGAGGAATACTCGATTTCGGATGATATTTAGCCTAACACTTTAAATTTAAAACGCTATGTTTAACACTGTCACATGTTACACCGTAACACACTTTTAGTTTAACTAGAATCTAAAATCAAGCGTTATAGATATTGAAATTAATTCATATTTTCGAACATGTCTAACTTAACCTTAAAATAATGTTAAAAAAAAAATACAAATATAAATAACCTTGAAAAAGGACTCGTATATAGCTTGTGCCAATCATAAAACCTTTAAAGCTTATAACGTTACACGAACTTAATATTTTCTTCTTCTTCTTATTTATATACATATAATGTGTCAAAGAACCAATATTTTTCACAAATAGCGCACCAATTTCCCGTCTCAATCCAATTATCCCTGTAAGGGCTGGATGAGTTGGCTGACAGTCGGATTACCTTGCTATGGAATCTGGATCACTTCGGTTGTCATCCAAGATTAATATTGGAGCACTGGCTTACTCTAATCGGATGGACTCTGAAACGCTGCATGTGCATCATGCGTACGTACACGTCGTGTTTTAACCACGTAACCCACCAACCCTCGTTGAACGCCATGTAATAATCCCTGAGAGCTGACCATATTATTAAGCTGCTGACCAACCCCTATTTAGTGACCACACGATTGAGGTATATGCAATATGAGATTATACTATAATGTAACATACTATGACCTCAACGATACAATGATATAGTGGTCCCAACGAAAGAATGCAGGTGGCTCGAAATTGTTTTCCCAACCTTACAACTTTGTTTATTCTATTCACGCTAGCTCAGCGTGGATCTTGCACACGCAGGAACTCTGTGATAGCTAGCACAGATAATTTTTGCTTGCGCTGGTAAAATATATTTCTCTTTCATACATAAGGCGACATTCCATTTACCGCGCATTCATTCTACCCCCACTATTACCAAGCATCTGCATTCTTTCGTTGGAGCAAGTATACAACTACAAGCAAATGCATGAAACGTATTCACGAATTCAAGTTGTTGTTCAAACCGTTTAGTAAAAATAACTAAATCTTGGAAGATAGCAAGAGTTATGTATGTTATGTAGTGGTGCGCGAGTACCCGAAATTTCGGGTTTTGGTCGGGTATTTGGGGAACGACCAGATAATAAAATCATGGTGCCCGATTTTCGGGTAGAAAAATTATAATTGGGGGAATGGTGGAGGTGCCGGTCCAGGAATTACGTATTTGTTTGGTGGAGGTGCCGGTCCAGACAATTTTAATTTTTAGCCTTTAAAACAAAATTTAATTTAATTAAAATATGGACAACACAAATGAATTTGGAGAAAATTATAGTGTGAAATTCTTCACAGTTTATCCATGTTTACATTTAGTGTCATAACGTCAGTCTTTTCCCTACTGTTAACGACTCGATTAGAAAACCCAATCAGTTTAGTTCCCGAACCCGACTCGATTGTCAAAATCTCTACCAGCCCAGTCCCAATTTTATGATTGCAACAGGTATGATAAGTTCCTCAATAAAGTATTGAAGAAGTGGGAAGAGACTATTTTTAATTAAAAAATAATAACATATCGATGACTTGTGAGAGTTGCATCCACATCGCTATATGTTTCATACGGAAGAATGTGCAATCGTACAGACCTCAAGGGAAACAGATTATAAACTCGTTTAATTTACTCAAATATAACAATACAAATTCTTGGTTCACATTTTTAAAACATTTACAGATGATGATGATTTTTGTTGCTTAACGTCTATATTAATTCACCAAGGCTATTCGAGACGATAAGTGGTGATAAATGGCGATGAAGGACGATTACAAAAAAAAACATGGCTTATGCGGGATTCGATCCAATGTCCTCGTAGTCCCATTGTATGTGCCACGGCGGACGGCAAAAAACAAAGAATCATACAAATCAAACGAAAATCAAAACGAATTCAAAATCTAATCACGTGGACACACAAATACACAAAGTATGTTTATATATGTGAATTCATTCTGAAATGTGATTTAATATTCGAAACTGCAAAAGCAAACATATTATAATTTGAGTGACTCACATTAAGATGTTTTAGCTAGTTTTATCAAGGGCTTACAAGTAACTGGCGTTACCAAATTTAGAATCAAACATCACAGAATGAAATGAAATTTGTTTAATTAAATATTCACAACAAAAATTGAAAGTAAAATTTTATTCAATTTCGAGTCCCTCTTATTTTGGCATATCAAGGGTTGAAATAATATCATTAATTAATTTATTTAACGTCTATCCTATTCAGTTGAAAAACTGATTTACAAAGGAGGACAACTAAATAAATCTTAATTACATAGATGCAGACACAACAATGAACTACAGTTAAGTAAATATTTGAAATAGTAATATTACAACAATAATGCATTAAAACACAGCAATTTTGGTAACAAATTCAAAGAGGATATTAAATGCAATTAATTAATGAATCAAATATGAAAAAGTGGCGGGGGAAAGAAAGAAAAAGAAAAGAAAAGTTAATAAAAGAAAAAAAAAGAAAAAAGTGAAGAAAAGAAATCATTGTATGAAAGCATAGAAATAATAAAACTGAATTTATATAAATACCTATTTAGACGATTTAAGAACGAGAATATTAATACCATGACAGTTAAAATTTATGTGTACATACACCAAATGTAGGTAATTACAATTTAATTTGGTATGATAAAAATTCGAGGTGGCAGTTCTCACTTCTCTCTAAAGTTGTTGTTTCGGTCGACTATTTTCGCTGTCACTTTCTAGACCCCCAAGACACCTGAAGAGGGTCATGCATTGCACCCTGGTCAGATTTCCCACAAAAATAAAAATAAAACTTAACACAAAGACCATCTGCATAAAACCAATTGGATCCCCCGTTTCCCGAGTTTTCCGGGAAGTTTTTCACCCCTTGGCGTTTAACCTCGTAATCATTCCGCTCAATGAAGTGTTACTTACGGAACTAATCGCCTCTTTAATTAAACACTTGCTTGTTCATGTTCCACCCCTTGTCACGTTCACTCGACGTAGCTCACGAGGGATTGTCTGGGGTCCGGGCCGGCTCGGGTCGGGCCGACCAAGCTCGCGACTCCACTGACCTAGATTTGATTGTCACAAAGAGCCCTTGCCGAGCGCTCTACACCAGCTCGTTTCAGCTACAACCGTTACCCCACCTGCATCTTCTTCACTAAACCCCTTGACAGCCACAAGAGGAGGAGAGCCACAAGCCTAAAGAAAACTTACAAATCAGCAACGCTTTATTGTGCTCGACAAGAACGTTAGAATAGAGGTTACATAAATAAAATAAAAAATAAATAAAAATTAAATAAAAAATAAATAAAATAAAATAAAATAAATATATATATATATTAAAATGGCGTAGGCCTTCAATCCAGATAGATACAAAAGAACTATTGGGGATTGAACTTTGAACAGGTGTCTCCTGCATACCGTAAAGACGCTTTAACTACTTGATCAAAAAAGGGCCAAATCTGAACGCGCACTTATCGGTATTGTACGGAACGGAACCTCTTAGCTGTGTTTTTTTGTCAGAGTTAAAATTTTTGTAAATAATGTCAGGCTGTCGAAACTCTTCGAAATATTGCTTCATTAATAAAGATAATTCCTATACCTAAAATCAGTGCCAATGTTCAATTAACTATATTTAAAAATATTTACCAGTCTATTGAAAATTGAACAGGTTTACCTTTTTTATATCGAGGTAGCATAAGATTGAGACCATACTGTCCTGAGCGGAATGGCTGTATAATGCGCAAACTGTCGCGGTCACATTATGTAATTTCTGGATTTAACACCGTAACAATAAACTGTTCTATTCCGCCTAAGAGAGTACTTCTTGGTTATTAAAAACTTGAAAAAGACTTTAATGCTATTTAATTTTTCGTCTAGGATAATAGTGGTAAGACACTTTGTGTAATGGGGTTAATTGCTCTAATTCATACCAGCATCAATGTTAAAGTGAATAGTATTCATGGCCGTAATTAATAATAACAATGATAATAATCTGAACGTCATTTCCAACTATGTCGGGTTGAGTAGTGTTCTGCACACTGATATCTAGGGCACGAAACTGTTCTGTGTCGAGGTATAAACCATACTGGAATAATTAATAATTATACACATAATGTGCAGCTTCCAAGAGCAAATTCGCATGTTGTTATCAAATTCAGGATAACTACATTACACATTTGATTAGGACTATTTTTGTTTAAAAAACATATAATCTTTAGAATACAACAGAAAATGTGAGAGAAGTAGAGCGAAACATTACGGATACCACCTTTGTAAATGCTTCGATCGTACCTCAGATGTTATGAAAAGTACTTTGAGACCAGAGACATATACAATCAATGTTGTATATTTACCTGATGGATGCTCTTACTTCAAACCGAACTCCAACTTTCATTACATTTAGAACAAAACCATCCACTGACGGTAAATAACCAAGACCAAGGGCAAGCCCATCGTTTATTAAACGAGGGAGCGTAGCGACCGAGTGTCTCCATTCAACTCGAACGGCTCTCATTCTGTGATTCTGTCTGTCTGTCTGTACGTCGAAAATCAGCCGAACCGCTGAACAGATTAAGCTGAAATTTTAAACAGACATCCGAGCTTGATCCATTGCGATTTAAGCCTACAATAAATAAAAATGTGATTTTTCAAATTATCGATAGCATTTGTTTAGTATAGCAGCTAGCGGAACGAGATTTGCGTGGCTTACATGGCACAGTGGTAAGCATTTAGCCTACCGCACGGAGGGTTGGGGTTCGATTCCCGTTAGTTTGAACTTTTTTTATATTTTTACATCCACATATTATTTTTGAGGGGTGTTAAATGGGAAATAAAAATTAGGTGATTTTGTTTCATCTTGGAAATTTGTTAATGTTTTACGCTAATACGTTTTGAACACGATTCGCATTTTAAATGTTCAATTTAAATAACTAGTGAAACGCCAAAATCGTTGTTACACGAGTGAGTGAGCCATGTGTTGAGTACTCGGTATCAATCCCCATGCTGGGCTCGATCCAGCCTTAGGTATAGGGGAGGAAAGGGGATGTTCCCGGGTACTCAACACTTGGCTCACTCACTCGTTTGACAACGACTTTGGCGTTTCCCTAGTACAATAGCGTTCGTGATTAGACGAGTAAGCGCAGCGAAACGTGGTCTTTATAACGCTACTCGATCGGACCTTGGCCGTGAGCATTGTCTGTATGTATGTTAAATGTATGTCTGTCCGGTCCCATACGGCCGAACGGCCAAATAGATTGACCTGAAATTTTAAACAGACATCCGTGACCAGGTAACTGAGAACTGCTAACAAAATGAGCACAATCCATTTCGATTTAAACCTACAAGAAATAATAAACTGAAAAATATACTGCCTATGTGTAGAATTTATTTTAACGACAATGGTTTCGATTTAGAAAAAAATATTTTTTGTTTGTTATTTACCTGGCTGTGAAATGCCGTGCCCATGCAAGGTCTGTCGAATGTTGCACGTCAAGGTACCCCCAAATTCCGCTCGTAGATTGAGTAAACCTTGCAATATTTTCACGTATTTCGTACTGGCTATGTTTACCATAGTAGGCCCTATTGCCACAAATGATGGACTACACTGCGTTATATGCATTTCAAAACATGTTTAATATTTTTTAAAATACAATCCAGAAATTACAAAATCTTTCTCGACCAGGGGATTGAACCCACGTCCCCCACATTTCTCTTAGCCAAGTAGACTAGGGAAACGCCAAAGTCGTTGTTAGACGAGTGAGCGAGTCGTGTGTTGAGTACACGGAAACATTTGCATATTTAAGTTTGATAATTATATTCGTATAAATAATAGGGGTTTTAAGTTTAGTTGGTATAAGGGCGCGTCAACTGTAAGGCCATAATGCGCCACTGTAGCCTAAGATAGGCTAGATAGGCCTAAGGTAGGGTAAAAAAGCAATGTTACCGGGTACTCAACACATGGCTCACACACTCGTCTAACAACGACTTTGGCGTTTCCCTAGTAAATTGTCAAACGACAGTGACAAGTTCGTAATACAATAGCGTTCGTGATAACTTGTCAAACGACAGTGACAACTTTGTAAATACAATAGCGTTCGTGATAACTTGTCAAACGACAGTGACAACTTATTCAATAGAACCACAGGGATATAGTGGTCCCAACGAAAGAATGCAGGTGGCTCGAAATTGTTTTCACAACATAACAACTTCGAAAATTCTATTCACGCTAGCTCAGCGTGGATCTTGCACACGGAGGAACTCTGTGATCTAGCACAGATAATTTTTGCTTGCATTGGTAAAAGATATTTCTCTTTCATACACAAAGACGACATTCCTTTAACCGCGCATTCATTCTACCCATACCACTACCAAGCGTCTGCATACTTTCGTTGGAGCAAGTATAACAAGTGTCACTGGCTATTATACAGAAATGTCAAGACTACCGCGCTGAGCACGACTTATTCTATTTTACAAAGTTATCGCTGCCGATCGACTTTTGTCACACGAGTTAGCAAATAGACCTCCAGGACGACCCATACATCTGCCAATGTTTAAATTTGAGAGGTTTAAATTTATGATATCTTTATTGAATATCGCCAGTGGCTATTCGATAAAAATGTTATCGAATTACAATTCACTAAGTTCATAGAATTGATGTGTCAAATATGGACAGTCAACTCCAACAAACTGTAATGTGATTGGATGAGCGAAGCAAACACTTCAATTTCACTTACCCTGAGAAAAATAGCTCGGGTGTTTTTCTGCCTGTTTGTTCGCTCTCTACCGGGCAAATGGCATATGCGATCTTGATGAAATTTCAGGGGACCTTCGAAAACTCTGAACTTAGATCTGCCAAGTTTTTGGGTACAATTGAAGAAATATTTCTCATGAATATCGTACTTTTATGTTTTTTTTTGATTAATGCGATATTTTCGAGATAATGTGATCCGCGACCGGTAAAACGGCTCACCGATCTTGATAAAACTTTATTGGAACGTTCGAAATCACGAAAGTTATATATGTTATTATTTTATAGGGACAACCGAAGAAATATTTCTCATAAAAATCGTACTTTTAGCAGACATGGTTCATACTTGCTCTAGTCTTGATAATGACGACAATGACGACAACAATGACGCCACGAAACAGTATTCATTGGACATAAATAATCAGCCATAGAAGCACATCCATCAATACGACTGAAAAAAGCGTTCGCGAAGCGTCCTCTTGAAGGGGTATTTACCCGCTAAACTCAAAAAATATATTTCATTCAGGCTAATTAGTTATGAATTTATAAATTAACGAAAAAATTATTGGGGCCAACATGACCCGAGGAAGAAATGTCGAACTTGGAATTTTTCGAGCTAGGTCCCATCGGCAAAAATCTCCCATAAGAAATAACATGGGGTCGATTTCAATCCCCGTGAACTTGGGAGAATTTTGAGCCAAAAAATATATGCCATTATTGAAGTACTCGACAGACTTTTCTGTAAATCCTCAATATTTTGTTTTGTAGTTTGGGCTGGTGGTTCGGTCAAAATAATATGCTTATTACCAAGAAGGGGTGTGATTTTGGAATGCATATTTTTGCGTGTTTGAGTGTATATTTGTGCACAGTTTCAAGGCACGATGTCGTAAAAGGCTATTTTAGATGATGCTCTAGTATCTACGTGGAACAAAAAAGAAGCAAGTTAAAACCGATTTAAGAAATTGCCCAAAACGCCAATTTTCGCAGATTTCATGACAAAAAAATTGAAAATTTCGTGTAAAATCACAGTTGCAAAATATAATTTTTTAAACGGTAATTTTAGTGTAGTATTATGCTAAAAATTATGTGGTAAAAAATAATTTTTTGGGGTTTTCGCACCTTATAATAATAATAATTCTTTATTAGCAAGGCCGGTGTCCGAGCACACTCATAATATTACGTCTGGACCGGCACCTCCACCAAGAAAGTCAGTAAATTCTAAACAGAACAAAGTTTCTTTTTGTTTATCACTTTTTTGTCCATCCGTCTGTGCGTTTGTCAGGTTACCAAGTGTGTTTGGAGACATGCTCTTTTCTTCCATCCTCGTAACACATTTAATTAATTAATTAATGAGTTGTTGAACAAATAATAAATAATACACAAATTTAAAAAAACATGACCTTCGATTGTTAAGAGAATTTTTTGCCATAACCCTTCAATAAGGATGTTACACAATGTTTTTAGTGACTCTGGGGTTAGGGGCGAGGCTAGTCCAACCGAAAAAGTGATTTTCCAAATACCCGGCACCTCCACCAAAAATGATTAAACTTTATTTCAAACGTTGTATAATCATTCTTAGCTTAACAAAAATCGGGAACTAAAATAAATATTTCTATTCTAGGTTATACATTTACTAAAATAAAGTCTATGAAACGTTGCGTAACATAAATATACGATTTTATTTTTTTTTACCTATTTAGGTTCTGTATCAATACTGGCCTTATCTCCCCATTTTAGGCACTCCTGTTCCCGCGCTTGTTTTAAGATACTATGCTTTAATTATTAAAGATATAAAATACGAACTGTCTTGTTTCTTCTAATCTCCGCGGTACACAACGTACGTTGAAAGTCAAAGACTAGTTCTATATTTCACAATATTTCATCCATTTCGTTAAGTGATAAATAAAGAGCCTGGCGTTTGTGATGTACGTGGACTCGCTAAGTATTCAAGAATGCCATTAGACTATTAAAAATAGTGAATGCAGTTTGAGCAAAACGCGGTGCAGTGCTGAGAGCGGAAGGTCTCTCTCTCTCTCTCTCTCTCTCTCTCTCTCTCTCTCTCTCTCTCTCTCAGGAGCTTTGCAAGGCTTAGTGAGGCAGATACAAGTGTCCGGGTACCCGCTCTCAAACCGCACAATATGTAACGTTTAAAAGTGGGTCGATCATATTATCAGCGTCGACATCTAGAATAACATACAAAAATAAACTTTTTTACATTCACTTTAGTAAATTAACAAGCACTTTGGACTAAAACTTATGTTTGAATCTACTTCTTTTGACAAATATATTGATGAATCCAGTTAAATAAATATATATATTTATATATTGATTATTTTAACCGATAGAGGGAATTTAAAATACCCGGCACCTCCACCAAAAACTTAAACCTTATTTCAAATGTTGTACAATAATTTTAAGCTTATCTCCCCATTTTTGGCAGGTATACTGTACCCGTGCTTGTTTAATGATGCTATGCTTTAAAAATGATGTTTATAAAATACGTACTATCTTGTTTCTTCTAATCTCCTGAGTACATGACGAACGTTAAATGTTTTAGACTAATTGTTATATTTCACAATATTGCATCCATTTCGTTAAGTGCTAAATAGAGAGTTTGTCGTTTGTGATTGTTCGTGGCTAGCTAAGTATTGTAAGAATGCCATTAGACTTGTGTAAGCGTAGTTTGAGACAAAACGCGATGCAGTCACAAGAGTAAAAAGCTCACCGCTCTCTCTAAGGAGCTTTGCAAGGCTTAGTGAGGCAGATACAAGTGTCCGGGTACCAGCTCTCAAACAACATAAACTAGGTCGATCATATTATCAGCGTCGACATCTAGAATAACATACAAAAAAAACATTCTAATACTCACTTAAATAAATTAACAAGCACTTTGAACATAAACTTAAGTATACTCTATATTTTTCTTTTGACGAATATAATGAATACAATTATATGAATTACCTATTTTAACTTTGAATTTAATACTGATGATATTTTTTACCAAAACAATATTTTCATGTTTTATATTTCATGTTTATGTTCTTCCTTTTAGCGTTGGGTGACTAGTGTTGTCAGAGTAATAGCTTTTACCGGCTTCAGCCTGCTCACTTGTGGGCTACCTACACGTTAGAGCGCGCTAGTTGTTAGCACTGATAGTCGCCCAACCTAGCAGACAACTAGGGAGGTAATTGGTTGCCGGTCACTTCTGCTCAGTCAACAATTCGATCCTAGCGCTTGCAGCGCATGCTTGTGTAACTACTTCAACACTAATGACGCGCAAATTTTGAATTTTGTATTTGAAATCAGATAACTTGCTGTTTTGAAATTAAGATGCTTCTTTGTTTAAAAATCCAAGCTAGGTGAAATTATTGTTGCAATGTATTTGCTGCGCATTTATCACGTTGTTATTATTATATAAGGGATTTCTTTTTTTACAGGATGATAGTTAGGTCTATATGAAACAAAATTAAATTGTTACTACTGAGCCTCCCTTGGGCAACTATTTATGTGATATGATGTTATTTACCATCCTGTGTCTGTACCTAAATAATAACTGATATAAATCCCTAATTTAGGCTTTTGAGACCCGGATATTATCATATTTGCTAATACTGGATAATGAGATGGAAAGTCATAGATTGAGAAAATTCGGAATAACAATTTTTACTGTGCTATAGTTACCTTTTCACCTTTCTCTAGATAGGTAACTATTTTGAAATTAAAGCAAACAAGAAACAAAAAATAATATTTGTACGTCCTTCGATGACACTTCTCGCCAAATTTCTTTCTCGAATCGCAACAGCATGCTATCACCAATAACTTCAATATCTTGAGACATATTCATTACACACGTGTTGTTTTTGACAGCAGACTCAGATTTGTAACACTTTGTAAACAAGTGAACTTCGAACGGTAAAATGTGGGAAACGGGGGGAAAACCTGTCTCCGCGCAGAAAGACGTTGTTATTCGCTAATTAGAGAAGGCTCGGCAATGCGGCGTAAAGGGGGATGGGTGTTGTTGTGGAAAATTCCAAGAACACTAGATAATCTTCAGACCAGTTGAACAGGAGCGTCACAACAACACCACTCGTCTTCCAAATCTTGGGGAACAACAGTGTTTTCTGTGATGAATGAAATTCTTATAATATGATATCGCTGTGTTTACATGTGGAAGATATTACACGAGATTACGTACGCAAGTATGTAGGTGTAATATCAGAAGCATGTTTTGTACGCACAGTAAACGATCTGCTTTTTAGCATATTATTATACAATTGACGTTTGTTACATTACAGCAATTCTCCGCTATAAATATGCCAACTATAGTATAGACTAGATTTATTATGGGTGAGAACGTCGACGAACGAGTTGTGAAAGGTTGCTCAATGCTCAGCACATTGTGAATGTGATAGGCAAGTAGCAACGCTTTCCCAACAACAATGCAACATGCGAACCGAAATGAAGGGCAAGCCACAGGTTGTCTAGGATATCAAAACACTAAAGACATGACATATTTCTAGGAATAAAAAAGTGGCTAAAATGGAAACTACCATACATTCAAATTTGAAACTGTCAAATTTAAATTTTGGGTAGATTCCTCAACCACTTTTTATTATTTTAGAAAAATGTACAATGTGTTTTTGTTCGTATCCTAGCCCAACCTGAGACTTGCCCTTCACTTCGGTTCGCATGTTGCATTGTTGTTGCAGTAGTGTTGCTAGTTGGCTATGGTACTGGAATACAATACTTTTACGCTGTACATTTGGACTGTAGATTGTAAATTTAGCACTTAGTTTTTAAGTTTCACTACACTGATAATTCAAATTAGTTGCTTTTCTAGCAGGATACTTTCAGACTATAAATTTCAGCATTAACTATAATCGTCAAGTGACAGAACGGGAATTAAGTGAATACATTATTAAAACTTCGTTATAAAATGTGATGGCAAAACATAAAATAACGGTCGGTCGATGTAGTCTATATAAGGTGGTGGTGCTGGCGATGTGCGTCATTTTGTACATAAATATAGACGGGTGCGGCCACAAAAACAAGTTTTACGAAATAACAGAATAAAACAGTAGGTAGTTTTGGAGTAAGAACATCAAAAGTAGGCCTAGTCATTTGAGAAGACCTAACTATGTTCGAACATTTTTTGCGTCCATGCATACTCCCATGTATGACGTCTTTTTCAATGCATTTTTTTATCTTTCTATAAAATAAATATACGAGTTGGATAGGTAATTTTTTACCATAGTTCACACTTACCCATCCGTAAAAAGGGACATGTGATATATTGAAGTGTGTATCTTTAAAATCTTGCTTTAAGTACTTTTTTTTCTTTTTCCGGTACAAATAATCTCAGCGTACCGGAAAACGCAAAAAAATCATTGTAGGCTAGATATTAGAGATAGGACCTACACACTTCAAAATGTCATAATGTCTTAGTCACGGGTAATTGTAATTACTATGGTAAAAATATCGGCCATCCAACTCATATACTTTCACTAAAATGATCTACAAAAATGCTTTAAAAAGCCGCAATATTGAGAGTATGCTAGACGAGAAAAATGCTCAGAAATAGTTTTGGCCTTCTAAAAACACTATTTAAGATGTTATTAGGCCTACTCGAAAACTACTGATTTTTAGTTGTTTTGTAAAACATGTTTTCGTGCCCGGACAGTCTTAAGTAACAATAAAGAAATATTTTTTATTATTTTTATATTAATAATGTGTAAGGTGGTTGTGACAATGTGCATTATGTTTGCACGCAATATTTTAGGTAAACAGTAAATTGTGGGCTATAATATTAAGTTGACACTTAGGCTACACTCGATCGATCGTTATTTTTGGGGTTTCAATCAATAGGGTTAACGATTTGCCAAGCCCTATTGAGGATCTCCCCTCCCAAAAAAAGTTTCCCCATCTACGGTCGGGAGTTTGACGTACTGATGGGGCTGTTGACCCAGGCATGGGTTAATCTAGCGACGACCGGCAAATCAATTAATTTAAAAACAACGTAAGGAAATAATAATATTCACGTACTAATAAAGTTATACAACTAGGCTTGAAACCTTTCAAAGTTTCACCCCCCCTTCCCGTGTCACGTATGACGTGTTATGCAATCACTCATCATGCAATCCCAAAACAAGGCCGTCCGGGCAAGCCATCGGAGACGGAGTTGGGACCGTTCATCTCGGCTGCCACAGCGAGCTCGTTATGCGCGGTTGCATTATTTGATGGCAACATTTAATTATTATTTAATTATTTGTTGAAGAAAATTTATTTTTAGTTTGCCAAACGCGTATGGAGATGTTTTCCCGATAGTTGACTTTGACAATGGCGAGTGTTCCTGGAATTAAATGGAGCTCGCGTCCTAATTATCGCAACTTGCAAAATCAATAAAGCGCAGGTCAGTAAACAACGTCATTACAATGTTCGCGACTTTGCGGTATGTTATAAAATTAAAACTTTTAATTCGATTCGGTTGACGATGCGGATTACTTTTGCGATTATAGAGACACGCGTTTTGTATGTTTCGATGCATGTTTTAGTCAGGAATATAGAGATGGGTTTTGCGCGATTAATATGATACAAAATATAATAATAATTGCCAGAGCTCGCCCCTAGTTTCGGGGTCTTTCAGACTCGCAGTCGGTCGCCTCGCATTGTTGAAGGCAGACATGGTTCATTTTTGCTCTTGTCTTGATAATGACGACAATGACGACAACAATGACGACACGAAACACTAACCATAGGATAAAAATAACCAACCATAAAAGCTCATCCATCAACGCGACTGGAAAAAACGTTCGCGAAGTGGCCTAGTTTAGCCCATTGTGAATGTGATAGATAGGCAAGTATATACGAAGTTATATTCGATCGATTGTTGTTTGGGGGTTTCATTTAGTTGGGTTAACAAGTGGTATGCTCTTTTGAGGATCTCTCCTTCCAAAAAAGATTCCCCATCTACAGTCGGGAGTTTGACGTACTGATGGGGCTGTTAACCCAGGCATGGGTTAATTCAGCGACGACCGGGAAATCAAATTAATTTAACAACAATGTACGGAATAATAATAAGTACTAAGAAAATTATACAACTAAACATGAAACCTTTCGATGTTCCACCCCCGTCTTCCCCCCCCCCCACCCCACCCCCGACTAGTGTCACGATGACGTAATGATGCAATCACTCATCATGACTGTAATCTCAAAACAAGGCGTCCGGGGCAAGCCATCTGAGACTGAGATGGGATCCTCCGACCGACGAGATGCTTAGCGATCACATTATGCGCTGTTGCATTATTTGAATGGCAAAATGGGACTAGAGAGAGACCATTCGCGCCCCGCATTTCCAAGGAATTCTTCAGCAATTGTTTGAAAGGCTTTTGTTAACTGTTCTGGTTCTGTCACCACAAGGATAAAATAATGAGTGCTGACATTCAACCAATTTACTTACTTGCGTGTTTATTAACGTATTTATTGGCCTGTTTTAGTCAAAGAAAATCTTCTTTGAAGTTGGAGTTGTTGAAAATGTGTTGTTGCGTCCATATTACGTAAATATGATCCCAAACGGGGATGAAGTTTAGCTTAGGGAAATGGCTTTGTTTTTTTTTACGATTATGCCTAGGGCCTATAATATAGTGTTATTTTGCAAATAAAAAATTGATAATTTTACATTCACTCTAATTTATATTTTACTCGACGCAGCCAAGTCCATCATCGTAAAACAAATACAAATTGTAGTCCCGCTGCCGTAGTCCAGGTTGCAGCCAAAAACCACGTCTTCGAAGAGTCCATCCGCCCTCGAACTCATCTAACATTACGAGCTACGAGTGGGGGAAGGGGTGTGTTCGAGTTTCAATAACAACAACACAGCACAGTCTTTTGGCTAGGAACGAATATTTAATGCCAAAATAATCTCGGAACTCATTTAACATTTATTTTACAGTTATATTACCATCCTGTGTCTGTACCTAAATAATAACTTGATATAAATCCCTAATTTTAGGCTTTTGAGACCGGATATTATCATATTTTAAATTAATTAATTAATTTGGACATTTATTATTTAATTATGCCTATCCTGAGGATAGTCCACATACTTTGGGCTGAAACGTGAACACAACCAAATATATTCGCGCGCGAAATGTCCCCAGCAAATTTTTTTTAATAGCAGATAAATAACTTACTAACCCAAAACACATAAATGAGGAATAATGTATAAATACTAATGCGTTGCTATAGAATGTTGATGCTCTCACCCAACATCATATCAAATAAATAGTTGCCCAAGGGAGGCTCAGTAGTAACAATTTAATTTTGTTTCATATAGACCTAACTATCATCCTGTAAAAAAAGAAATACATTATATAATAATAACAACGTGATAAATGCGCAGCAAATACATTGCAACAATAATTTTCACCTAGCTTGGATTTTAAGCAAAGAAGCATCTTAATTTCAAAACAGCAAGTTATCTGATTTCAAATACAAATTCAAAATTTGCGCGTCATTAGTGTTGAAGTAGTTACACAAGCATGCGCTTGCAAGCGCTTTGGATCGAATTGTTGACTGAGCAGAAGTGACCGGCAACCAATTACCTCCCTAGTTGTCTGCTAGGTTGGGCGACTATCAGTGCTAACAACTAGCGCGCTCTAACGTGTAGGTAGCCCACAAGTGAGCAGGCTGAAGCCGGTAAAAGCTATTACTCTGACAACACTAGTCACCCAACGCTTTTAGTGAGATACAAGATCCAGCCAACAATGAAATATCTTCATAGATGAAAATGTTGGGTGGTATTCTTTCTTTAACAATATCGTAAAAATGGGTATAAATACAAATAATAAATTATGTATTTATACCCCTTTTTACGATATTGTTAAAGTGCTGTTTACTCGTTAGCATAGTTAGAAAGAATACCACCCAACATTTTTTAACAACATTTTTTAATACGGTCAATAAATATAATTAAAAGTTTTTGACATACAGATGGTCCCTTAGAATTGAGCCTTTCAATGCCATATTTGCCAATTCGTGTACTAGTAATTTAGTTTTTATTAGTGACGGTTGTCATTGTACTGTATTAGTGATAAATCGATCTTAATATTATATTGTAAAGGGAAATTATTGACTTTAAAAAAATGAGATGTGTGTATGTATGGTGGAGCGATATTTAGCTGACCAGCTTGTCGTTTTATATCTAGAGTGTATAAAAAAGAAAATTGTCATGAAACTGATATGCCCCAATGGCTCGAGTTCGTTAGAACGGTGGTAACAGTATTTACATAACACCTTGCAAATGAAACGTGTAGGGCTCTGACTATTGGATAGTCGAGGAAGGTAAACACGCCAGACAACAGCTAATTACTAGTAGTCTTCCACCCTGTTGCGCGTCGCGTAACAAGAGACGAATAACTTTAGTAGGTTATAGAGCGGCAGGGCGCAGACAAGGGCAGTACGCCGTGAGCTTGGCCGATACCCGAGGCGCAGAAGGCAATCGATACTGATAATATCTAATATCCCGAAATAATTTGAATAGTGATGCGAGGAAACCAATTAATCTGATTCGTGAGCTCCGATGTCGTAAACATAACAACAACGACGACGACGACGACGACGACGACGACGACGACGACGACGACGACGACGACGACGACGACGACGACAACGACAACGACAACGACAACGACAACGACAACGACAACGACAACGACAACGACAACGACAACGACAGCTACTACACACTGTATACTGTAGTTTTTGTCACACGTCGTTTTTTAAATACGAATTGAGCGACAGTGACAGCGGAAGCAGCAACACAATACTTAGAACGAGATTTCGAACTCTTGTTACAACCTTGGGCCTATAGGGCTACGACTTATTTTAAAAACACAATGCAACTCTTGAGTCATATATTTTGAGTTCATGATAATTAATAATAATTCGTGAAAACAGCTGTGTATTGTTCTGGGTCGTGAAAGTCTTACAAGAGTGTTTTAGTATTAACACAATCAATTTGCATTGTGTTGCTATCATAACATTCTTCTTATGTAATACATCTGCAATCTCGGTCATCCGTCTCTTTTAATCTAGGCGAGCAAGAGACGAAGAATGGAAGAATTCCCGGCACTTTACATACATATTTGAAAACTAGCTCAAAAGTCGAGTAGTATTTATCAGAAGAGCTATTATTTGTCACATCTCGTTTTCATTGTGACCATGTAACATTATACTTTGTCAACGGAGAAGTCATCCGTTTAACTTCGGAAATAGTAAGTGACAGTATTTAGGCAATCAGTCTTGCATACAAGAATAACAGCTACCCTACATTGAAACTTCAAAAATAATAATAATTTCAATTTGTGCAAGTATTACTGTTTTATATATGTAGTTGAAAAGCTTATAACCACCGACTTGGGATCAAACACCGGTCAAGTTCCAGAACACTAGTTTTACAGTAGTTCCAGTATACTGTAGTTCCAGTACACTGTTTTATTAAAATACACTGTAGTTCCAGTACCCTATAGTCCCAGTACAGTAGTCCCAGTACCGAAGTTCCAGTACACTGTAGTTCCAGTACACTGTAGTTCCAATACACTGTACTTCCAATGCACTATAGTTTCAGTACACTGTAGTAATAGTACAGTAGTTCAAGTACACTGTAGTTCCAATGCACTGTAGTTCCAAAACACTGTAGTTCCAATTCACTGGTAGTTCCAGTTCCAGTACACTGTAGTTCCAGTTCCAGTACATTGGAAGATTTTCACTCAGGCAGTTTGAACTTTAGTGTATCAGTTACTTAGCCAGAGGTTTGACATCCTGCTATCACTGCTGGACACTCTCCCTCTCTTGCAGACAGAAGATGGCTGCTCAGTGGCCAACTCCCAGGTCCCACTGAACCCTGCCGACGACTCTCTCTCCCGCGGGTCGGGCGTCACCGACCAGGAGCCGGCGAGGGGGAACTGGACAGGAAGGTTCGACTTCTTGCTATCACTGCTCGGCTACAGCGTCGGACTTGGCAATGTCTGGAGGTTCCCTTATCTCTGCTACAACAACGGAGGAGGTGAGAAGAATTCTGTTCTATTCGTTTTACTTCGTGTATGCTCCTGTCAGGACCTGGGGTTGGGTTGACTCTGAGAGGTCCTCTGCCGATAGTAGAAGGCGAGAAAATAACAATACATCTCGCAAACATCGTCTAGTACATAGGGGAGTAGGCCTATACTGTAGTGTATAATGATGAAATGCCTCAGGAAATACATATTATAATGCTCTTCGTTATTATTTGTCTAATAAAACTTTATAGGACCCCTAAACAGTTTTAATAAGATTTCCGTCATTGGAAATTTCGAGTTTATTTGTGACAACTCCATGTGAATTGTTTATTGCATTATTTTTAAATACTAGGAAAACGCTTAAGTCCCGCCGCGTTGATGGATGAGCGTAATTTTTTTAAACGAAAAAAGCTTAAAATTGTGATTTTTTTAATAGATCATTTTTCGATTACGCTCAAATTTCACACGAATATATTAACTCATTAAATTAAAGTTCTGTGAAAAAATCATTACAATCGGATAAAGTATGTAGGTTTTATTCGTCGAAGAAATGTTAAAAATTGAAAAAAAATTCGTAAAATTGCGATTATCATGAGAAATAATTTTTCGATTGCACTCAAATTTCACACGAATATATTAATTCATAAAATTAAGGTTCTGTGAAAAAATCATTACAATGGGATAAAGCATGTAGGTGTTATAAGTCGAAGAATTTTTTTAAAAATCGAAAAAAATCGTAAAATTGCGATTTTCATAAGAAATAATTTTTTGATCGATTTTTCCCCCCGTGCAGTTCTTTGTTCAGAGATTTCACAGACCTCCATAAAATTTCATCGCAATTGGAGTATTGGTTTAGCCGGAATCGTGTTCACAGACACACAAAAATACAAAAAAAAGAAAAAAAAAAAAAAAAACATTCCGGATTTTTTTCTCCAGTGTAGTGAAATGGAATCTTCGCTTCGCTCGCTACGCTCGCTACGCTCATCCAAAAATAAATAGATTTATTGTATTTAAGGTCTACCCACTCAGTTATATAACTGATTTTCAGTGGGGGACAGTAAATCAAATAAGCCTACCCTGTAGGCCCCGACGCAATCGACGAGTGAGCGATAACCAACCAAAGATCGATATTTTTAATAGGAAATATAGCAATCAGTGGTATGGACAGTGCGAACACCCGCGGATCAACGCCAGAATCAACAAGACCGATTCAGAACAACTCTGAATTTATTATGTGCTTCGTTGCTAGGACGGCTCCAAAGTCACCGTTTACAAACTCTTAAGACACAAACTGATGGACTTAAGTCCAAATCAGAAGTTAAAAAACTTCTGACTTTGTGACGGGAATCGAACCCTGGACCTTCCGCATTCGAAGCAGATACGCTAACAACAAGACCAACGAGCCACCCACAAGACCAACGAGCCACAATTTGTTTTTAATAGCTTTTGAAAAACTAAGCTTTTGAAGTGAAAATGCGCCAAGTTTTTCCGTCAGTTATTTATGAATAATTAACGTTGCAATTAAAATAATAGTTCGAGGAATAATTTTGTGGAAGAAATAGTTTTGCATTGCATATCATTGTCTTGGCTCAATATTGGATGTTTCTTAGGTCATATAACATTTTGTAAAAATACGTGATTCGATTCTCGTTTTGCACTCTGGAGAGTTTCGCAAGTGGCTACAATCTGAATGCAGTTGAAATAATAATAGGTTTTATGTTCGAGTCCCTTTTTTACCTTTCACCTTTCAGTTTAACCTTTCACATTTCCCATTTACCCCAATCATTCTGTTCCTCTTTTCAGTCTCTTCATTTTCCTGTTTCTCATTAATTTTGCATTCTCGTTCTTTTGCACTGATTTGAATTTTAAATGCATCTTCATTAAATTTTTTGATTATACCATTATCATATGTTAAAAAATTCACAAATAACTTCGTAATAAGAGTCTATATCCAATCACTAACATAACTGATTTTCAGTGGGCGACTTTAATTGAAAGAGGACCAAGCCATCCCCGTCGGAGGAAACGCCAACAACGATGTTAAATATAATGTGTCAAATTACGATTTATATGCGTATGTTTTATAATTATTTTATTTATTATCCACACTGAAGATCATAATATAATAACGATACTTATTTTCAAGTAAGGGATCAGTTTTTAAGATAGCGTCGCACTGAAAATCGCGTGAAAAATCACTTCATACTTCATAACTATAGGCCGCTTCGCGAACGCTTTTTCTAGTCGCGTTGATGGATAAGCTTCTTTGTAAGTTTTTAGTTTGCGTGGGATATCTTTACTTTTGCAAGTGCTTTTTGAACGCATTGAAGGTGATTGTTGTCAAGTTTCTATTGTTACTTGTTAATTGTTATTATATACCTAAAAAAACTTACATTAAAACCTTTATTTCTATATATTCTGGCTAACTTTTTCTTTTTCTTTCAAAAGGTACTACATCACCATAACCTTGATGTCCATGTATCATACCCATGTTAATGTAATAAAACCCGTTTGGTCAGAATTGGCCCAAACGTCACGAAAATATCGCACTAAAAATCGAAAAAAATCGTAAAAGTACGATGTTAATGAGAAATATTTCTTCGATTGTATCCAAAAACGTGGCAAGTCTAAGTTATGAGATTTCAAAGGCCCCCTCCAATTTTCATTAAGATCGCATATGCTATTTGCCCGCGCTCATCCAATTATCATACCTGAATCCTCGCATACGCTTATTGTAAAAAGTTCAAAATAAATTAAAGAAAAAATCGAAACACAATTCTTGTCATTTTTTATATGTATAAAAATAAAACCTCAAATGAAAGTTTGTTCAACATGAAGCAAATAAATATTGTGAAAGTCTTAATAATATTTTCAGTAACAATAAAAAAAAAATTTTAGGCTACTGTCAATAGAAAAAAGTTGATCCATTTTAAGCGAAACGGAGTATTTTACCCTTTCCCATCCTCCCTCAACTCGCTATTTCTCACCCAAATTACAAAAATATATATATAAATCTCTGTTAAATTAAGTGGATTACGGGACGAAATAGTTATATGTGTATTGCGATGGTCGATACTTTTTTTTTATAAAACATTTATATAATTAGTTAATTGCTTTTTATTGTTTTACAAATTTAATTTAATTTTAGTTTACTTGTTTGTTATTCTGTGTTGCAAGGCAACAGCTTTGGCTGCAGAAACCAATAAAGGTTTATTATATTATTATATCCCAAAATATCATTAGTAAGTTTTCTAGTCTGCAAATTCGTATCAACGCGAAATAAACTTTGCATCTCTGCCATTGTAACAGCTCGCTGGACTAGACTAAGTGGACTTCCTCCGAGAGGCCGAACGTGCTTACGGTCGCACACTTGATTCGAATGTTAATTAACAGTAAACGGAAAGGTATATCTGATTTAGCTAACGGCAGGATCTCAAGGATCGAACGCTATATAGGTCAATGGGTCATAGAGTTTGGTGCGGATACAATTAAAGTTATCGATTTTCAAACTGTTGGTAATTGAAAGGGTAGTGAAGAGGGAAAGGTTGAAAGGCTAGTGCTTCGATCAAAATGCTTCATTTCATACTAAGTACAGAAATCAAAATTCACGTGACATTTGTATTTTGTCAGGTGCTACAACTAAAACCATTAACGACACCATTTTCGATTTAAACACCCGTGTAGACTAGGTATGCTCTTTTTGAATAAAACCCGTGTATAAAATACTGTCTTTAGAATTTTAACCAGTGTGTGTTACTCAATTTTAGATTAAAAACCATACAGACTGCTTTCTTTTTAGATTAAAATCGATGTAGATTACTTTATTTTAGATTAAAATCGATGTAGATTACTTAATTTTAGCTTTAATTCGATGTGAACTACTTTCTTTCAGATTTAAACCGAGAAGTTCTACTTTCTCTTAGCTTAAACCCGATGTAGATTTCTTAATTTTAGTAAAATCGATGTAGATTACTTAATTTTAGCTTAAATTCGATGTGGACTACGTTTTTTAGATTTAAATCGATATGTACTACTTTCTCCTAGCTTAAAACCGATACAGATTACTTTATTTTAAATTAAAACCTATGTGGACTGCTTTTTTTAAGCTTAAAACCAATGAGGACTAATTTCTTTTTGCTTAAAACCAATGTGGACTATTCTCATTAAAATTAAAACCAATCTGGACTACTTTATTTTTAATTAAAACCAATATGGATTAACACAATATACCAATTGAATGTTCATCAGTACGTAACCTGTAACCACACTGTTAGGGAAATAGCTCGATGGCAAGCCAGAACATATTCAACGGCTTGATTTTATCGTAAAAAAGTCTTGTTATTACGTAGATTGCTTTTAAAATTTTCCTCGAACCAAAAGAAAAGCGCATTTTTTACTAAAAGGATATATGGAGATTAGTTTCCCATATGTATCATTTTCTCGCCCAGCCATCCGTCTGTGCGCGGGTCTAATGATATAACCCAACATGGCCTTCGATTTACATGCGTTTTTGTTGGCACTGCCCTTTAACAAGGAACAATGAACTATTCTGACATGGTATACCTTTACAAAATTGTAAATAATTTAACAAACACTAGTTCAATTCTTGGCAAATTAAGTTTTTTCATTTACCTCCCAAACATACACACCTTCATAAAACTTTTCCCCCAGCCCTAAATCATCTCTACCTTCATAAAAATTCGTGCATCAACAGATTGCAGCATTCATTTAATATGTTCAAACCTCATGAAGGAACAATCATTGATCTCCAATATCAAAATATTGTTAAATTTAAATCTGTGATCACCCAAGCTTTAGAATATTAACATTATAATTTACTCACTAGCTTATTTTTATAAGTCTATAAGTTCCTTCATATCCATTTTTCTTTTCTTTTCTTTCAAGAATATTTCTTATTATTAATTTTCATTGTTAATATTTTGATTATCATTTAAATTGCTAATTTCAAATGCGTTTAAAGAGATACATTCATTATTTTGTGAATGTTTATTGTATATTTTAATGTACCTATGTAAGTATATTGTCTGTCCATTTTGGTATGATTTGCTCTTGTGGAGTATTTTTACTCAGTTGCAATATGCATTATAATAAATAAATAAATACAAAGTAAATAAAAACATAATTTTTGGCGACGTTGAGGGTCAGAGAGTTGGTAGCCTCTCTAAAAGCAAGTAGTGGATATTATTAACAACATTTACAACCCGGCACCTCCACCAAAAGAGAAAGTCTTGTCTTTTTCGTCACTTCCTTGTTAAATCACACACGAGTGTACAGGAAGTAGAGAACGCCCGATATTTCAGGATTCAGGAAGAAAGAGAGAGAGAGAGAGAGAGAGAGAGACGCTCTCGCGTATCTCTCAATCCCTGGACTATCCATCCGCCGGACCTCGAAAAGCAATAATACCCACTTCGATGCGTCCCAGATTCGATCGGTTGCTTCAATCTTCTCCGATTACATCGGAAGGAAGAGATCGTTCATATCGCGATTGGAATGTCTGTGAATCTATGATTACCATGGAATTCCTGTTTGAAAT
The DNA here is from genome assembly GCA_024449915.1 of Sweltsa coloradensis. NCBI lineage: Eukaryota > Metazoa > Arthropoda > Insecta > Plecoptera > Chloroperlidae > Sweltsa > Sweltsa coloradensis. Next base: position 2,015,029 of record JAMZAV010000087.1, read on the forward strand.
ACAAATACATATACATATCAATGACAACAAGGGGCAAAATAAAATTCCATATTCTTGACCCTCCCCGTAAAAAAATAATGCAATTTTACGCCTTGCTATTGTGTGTATCCTGCTAATCGAGGTAGCTCATAAATTATAGCTAGGGGACAGGCCGTGAAACTATCAAAACCATTATGGAACAATTATTATTCGAATAATAATATTTATTGCAATTAATAATATTATATTATTAATATTATATTCTAGTACGGACATATGATCCATTAGTGTTTATTATTTTTAAATGTATCGTGAGAAACCTTTCCTGGGTCAATTATTCCATGAGATTTGAGAACTCAATCCCTAGCATTCGCATAAGCGACATAGGCGACCATGGAGAAAACTTTTCAGTCAGGATTGCCGATGGTGGGCTTAAAACTCGGAACCTTCCGAATCAGAGTCTCGCATGTTATGCATGAACTACTAATGCCGGTATTATAATCACTTATGCCCTACATTTTCTTTCCGTTAGTAATTTTATATATTACAAATACAAAGTTCACCGTATGAAAGTGCTTAAAAGATATGTATGTATCGTTCCACATGTCCAAATAAATTCATATTAAGATACGAGGCTATCAAGATTAAGTTGTCCTCCTTTGTAAATCAGTTTTTATAACTGAATAGGATAGACGTTAAATAAATAATAAATAAAAATAAATAAATAAGGTTCTGGCCTTGACTAAGACAAAAAAAATAAAAATCAGTTTTTCATTTTTGATGGGGTAGTATAGGGTAAAAAAGAAGCATAAACAACATTGTAGACGGGAGTGCACTCATGTCACATTGTGTCTAGTGCACACGCTGCCGTGTCTGGAGTTTTAATGGACTCTCCTCGCCTCGTAACGTAATTAGTCACCTCAGCCTCGAACACTGCACTGAGAAGTTTTCAGCTGGAAGATAAGCCTTCCTCTCGAATATGCGCGAATTAGATACTCGATGCAGCAGAGATACTGAATAGTTGGTATGGTAAGAAAATCATATGGGATGCCGGCTATATATAAAGTGTTCACATGTCTTAACAAAACTTTGAGGATAAAATCTCGGTAGATAGGACTGATCTTGAGTAACCATCACGTGTTATCAGCGCGTGACCAAGGATTGACTAAGGTACCCTAAGTTAAACCAAGGTCAAACCTTAGGCACAGCCAATCACCGCACAGATCGTCAAAGTAAATGAAATCCGAGTTTAGTAGTTATAAGGTATAATCAATAGTTCTCAATCACGATTAGTTCTCATCAAATTTTAGTTGTTGAAAAAGAAAAAGGAACCTTGTGGAAGCTAGAGCAGGTTTTAGTTAAAATTTGGTTTAAATGTGAGTACGACTTAATGCATTTCAAAAATAAAAAAAAATCATGCACTCACTCATTTATTGAAAAGTATATCCTGATCGTTAATAATGTTGATTTATTTTGAGAATATTAATTCTCAAAATAAACACACAATATATTGCATATTCGCGATTCACCATTATCATCCAAGGCCGCGTGTTGAGAGGCGACGATATAGTTAGGCCTCCAACCCCCTCCGGCCAAAGGAGTGCTCGGCCGACGTGCTTTTTCTTTCCGGGTTATTCACCCATGGAACGACCTGCCGCCTGCCCTCAAAGACTCCCAATGAGTCATTTCCCTTCCCTGGGCAAGGAGCACTTTTGACAGAACCTATTACATGTGCCGTGTTAGTTTTGGGCTTCAGCAAGGCTCTTCGCGGCACTAGATTTCTTCATAGATTTTAAGAGTTTTAGCAAAATATTTGCTAGTGTCGACGCCGTTTTTTGTTGTTGTTGAATGTAATGACAAGGATAAACAATAAATAATAAAAATAATTTAAAAAAATATCTGTGTGAGAAAGAAAGGTTAAAGATTTTTAAAATTACAAAATATTATAGCCATGAAATGCCCCTTTCAGTAAATAAAAAATATACGTAAATGAAATACGCGTATCACGTTTTAATATCCCTTCTGAGTAATCGCGCAGCGTAGCTCATAATCATCTTTAGTATTCTGCTCTTAATCCTGTCCTCAAGTTTGAATAGCTCATTTGTTCCACTGGACTTAATGGGCTCGACTAGCTCCTGATCCAGGGCACCGCGAGGAACCTACGTGCATGCTTTGCATCAACTAGGGCGTAACTTTCACCTGCGATACACATTATACTGTATTTGAGATATTCTCCACAAAGGCAAAGCGCAAGTTTCATTAATTAAGCTAATTCAAAATCAGGATAAAAGTATTCTTTGTTTTATGAACGGCACAATATTAAAAAATTACTTTATAACATAGTTAATCATGTGAGATTAAAAGTTGAAACATTTCCCATAGTTAATTCCGCCAGCCATCTATTGTGTAAAAAGTTCTTTCCCAACCGATTTATTGCATAAATAAACTCTATAGTATTATTTATAAAATAGATTTTAGTACATACGAACCTTGAATGAGAACGAAATTGTAATCTGCTATGCGTGTTCTAGAAACATGTATAATAAGTTTGTATGATTTAATTTCTAAATATATAACTACAGTACGCTGTTAAAGTAATATTCTAATTGTGTTAAATATACACTTTGTAATGTATTTATATTTATTTTGTAAATCCCCAACGTTTCTGCCTTTGATGTTGATGTATGCCTTCAGCAATATGTGTTACATTTAATAGCTTTTCTATAATGATCGTGGAACATAAAACATACACTACAACGAATACAATCGTTACATATTACGTGTAATCAAGTTTAATTGTTTTTTGAAAACCCTCTTCCAAATGAAAGGTTTATACATTAATTATTAAATGTGTAAATAATACAACATTTTATTTCAGGCGCCTTCCTCATCCCCTTCACAATAATGTTGGTGATCGCTGGCCTCCCCCTGATGTTTATGGAGCTCTCCTTCGGCCAGTACTCGAACCTGGGTCCAGTGGCGATCTACAAACAGTTCTGCCCCCTCTTCCGCGGCCTAGGCTACGGGATGATCATCGTCTCCGCCATTGTTATGCTCTACTATAACCTGATAATCGCCTGGACGATATTCTACATGGGAGTATCACTCAATAGCGTGCTACCCTGGCAGAACTGCGAGCCGGAGTGGAGTACCAAGTGTGAGTACACGGAACACATTGCAGTCTTACAAGCTAGGAGTAGATTTAGTTGCTCCGAAGCAAGTAAGCAGACGCGGGCGGTTTCGGCGGGCCAATGAGCGATCAGTATTTTAAATCGGAGACCGCTGATTGGCTGCAATCCACCCGCCGGTGACGTCAGCATCTGCTTACTTGCTTCAGGAACAACTATAGCTACATACACAATATATAAATATACACGTTGACAACAGATTTACGGAAAATATCACGCACTATGTTTATAAAACTAAATATATTTACTCCTAACGTTTCGGAAAAATAGGATTCCATGTTTCTATTTTTGCAAGGTAGTGTGATTTTTGGTTTCTATGTCTTTATTTTTAATAATGATTTTGTGGTTTTACTGAATTTTGTTTTACACATCCCTTTAAAAATGCAAACCTATAGTTTTCAAAAATATGTTCCTTGTTTGACAAAACACTGCTGCATCACATTGCAGAGACTGGGCATTCGTTTTATTATGCAGAACCAAAGCGATATCGTCACATAACACACAAAGGCGTAGGTAAGAACCTCACTCTCTCACAAGGTATTTGACTAGAAGGGCGCACAGGTCCTCTAGCGGGCAGGGGATTGACGGCGACGACGACGTGAGAAACTAGGGCGTTTCAACCGGTTAGCTCATAATGCGCCGCCTATGATAGTGAAAGTTGATGAGATGAGTTAATGGTGTGTTTGATGATTATAATGTTTTCTAAGTGTATATGTAAGAAAATAAAACTAGGAAAACGCTTAAGTCCCGCCGCGTTGTTGGATGAGCGTAATTTGTGCATTGAGCTGCCATGTGTTATGCGAATTTTCTGTTGTTCTGTGGCAAAATCATTACTAAGTTGAAATTTTTTTTAAATTAAATTAAATTAAATTAAAAATTAACTTAATTTTTTTAATTTTTTTTTAATAAATCGTAATTGTTAAAAAAAATCGTAAAATTGCGATTTTTATAAGAAATAATTTCTCGATTGCGCTCAAATTTTACACTAATATATTAATTCATAAAATAAAGGTTCTGCGAAAAAATCATTACAATCGGATAAAGCATGTAGGTGTTATAAGTCAAAGAATTGTTTAAAAAAAGAAAAAACCTGTAAAATTTCGATTTTTATGATAAATATTTTTTCAATTGTGTTCAAATTTCACAAAAATATCTTAATTCATAAAATAAAGGTTCTGTGCAAAATCCATTAAAATCGTTATAAAGCATGTAGGTGTTATAAGTCGAAGAAATTTTTTAAAAATTGAAAAAAATCAAAAAAATTGCGATTTTCATGAGAAAAAATTTTCCGATTGCGCTAAAAAACGTGGCAGTTCTAAGTTCAGAGATTTCGAAGGCCTCCATAAAATTTCATCGCAATCGGAGTATCGGTTTAGCCGGAATCGTGTGGACAAACAGACAAAAATACGAAAGAAAAAAAAAGAAAGAAAAAAAAACAAAAACAAAAACATTCCGGATTTTTTTCTCCAGTGTAGTGAAATGGAATCTTCGCTTCGCTCATCCAATGATGTTGATGAATGATGATAGTTAAAGCAAAACAATAGTTATTTATTTAAACGAAAATAAAGAAATTAAAGAAACGTGTATGATGTGAATTAAATTTTGTTAAATAAATTACTTGGAATGAATGAATGAATTTCTAAGTGTATATATAAGAAAAGAAAATGATAAGAGCCTCAACATGATATCACGCCGTACAGGGGATTGAATCAAAAGAACAATATATCAATCACAGTCTGTTTGTCACATGTTTTCGTAGATACGAGCCAAGATAAGACGAATCTTTAGTATGAGCATTTATGTCGTCGGTTGTGCATGGGGATTTACAGATCTATACAAAGTGTTTGCTTTGTAAGAAGACACATGACAAAATCCATTGCGGATCCAAAATGACTTTGTAAATCTATTTCACGGCTCTCCAATGGTAAATAATTTCACACTCTTCGTCTACGATAGTAGAAACCTTGTTACGAAGTCGGATGAAGTTTGACGCGAGGTGGTTTCAAAGTTTCACTTCGTCCATAGTCTCCACCACGATTGGACATTTGAATCCAATGAAATGGGTACTCGAAATAATTCAATTATGTCGCTAAGGTAATAATATGAAACTCACCATTTTACAACAAATAATTATTATAATAGAGACAAATATAAATAACTTTTCCGTGACACCGATTTAATTGTATTTTCGTCGAAAAGCTTCCAAGTACTTATCTAACACTGATAATTAAAACTTTCCAATTCAAACTACTTGGGATAGGATAAAGCACAAAACGTCGCTTGTAAATAGAAAACTAAAATATTAGTTTATTAATTAAAAGTTTTCGACACAGATTCTATTGTTGGCAAATATCCTGTCTTTCGTTCACATATTCAACTATAGTATTTTGTCAACTGGTGATAAAATGATTTCAATGTAAAGCATGGTAGAGACAAAAGATCCGTTTTCGGTTCACGCTTTCGTAATAGTCGTCGTTGAAGAGACGGCATTTAACAAACAAACAAGTGTTTAAACTCGCAACTATATTATTGATCTATAACTGCATAACCATACACTCAAAGGGAAGCATTGACACACTTTAGCCACTCGCGCACCAATCCCGAAACCTAAATATATGATTTCAAAATAATGCACTGTACAGCTGGTGTTTCTACGATAATATGAGTCTGAAGTTTATGCGAGATACAAATACACGTGCATACTACACTTCATTAAGATCAATTGAGTGGATAGTTTCAAAGCATTTTATTCACTTTTAAACACTTTTTCCGTCCGTCCGTCCGCCTATTCGCGAGCCACGTCGCAACTCTCAAGGTATACACCGAACATGCCCGACAATTATCATGCGTTTTTTTTTGTAAAACAAGGACGATACTGAATGATTTTGATGATTTTGTTGGTCTTGTGGGGGAGCGGCGGGGGGGGTGATGAGGGGGGACATTAAAATATAAAAAGTTGTCGAACCCGGCACCTCCACCAAAAGCGATCAACATGCGTTAAGATTTTTTATTTGTGTATCCTCTTTGACAATCTGTTGATTTAGTAACTCCTACCCTCTTGCATGTTAATATAAAAATAAAAAAAGTTGATGAAGATTACGGAAAGTTGAAACCTGAAACCTTACACTTCAAACAGTCACCCGAGCAGGATGAGTCACAGCGGACGAGGCAGAGAAAACGAATCACTCGCCTCTCCTGAGTGTGAGTGTTTGTGGAGTTGAGTTTCCTCACTCAAATCAATAGAATAACTTTACATATTTATTCAAGATTTCGTTATTTGGAACTTCCTTTGATTTACGATATTCCAATCCCATGTAAATATATCGCCGAGTAACGGAGATATCATGGATAGAGAGATATATAGAGAGAGATAAGTTAACAAGGACATACTTGAACGATCTCCTGAAGGAGGAATCAAGAGACTGTTATTGAAATCTTGTATATAAACTAGATAGATCAAAAGTATATAAAAAAACATATCTGCGTTATATAACCGCATCCGCTCCCTCCTCGGAAGCAAGCATTGTTCAGTGGTGTTATATTTTAAGTTTTGAACTGTTTGTCATATTTGTAAATTTTGTGTAACATAAACGATATCTATACATCCAAAAATTCCAATATAATTATTATAATCTGTTGGCAGAAACATTTTTAGCTGGGACTTAAATAATCGAGGCGAAGACAGCGAATGCCACCTTCTGGAATTCGGGCTAAGATTTTCGGAGAATATACCGTACCTATCCGTATCTTTCGTCTCTAACATGCTTTAGTTAAGACACGTCGTATGTGCTCTTCCCAAGTCTCGCAAGCCTCCGGTTTCTCTCTAGATAGACCACTGTACTTATGATACATTTTGAAGCGCGAAGAAATTATATAAAAAGTAGAACCACTACCACCACCACCACCACAATTGGAACACTTAGACAAGATATTTCAGTTTGCGGTATAATGGATATGAAGAAACTAGACTGGTGAGTGAGAAGATGGTGGGTGAGGTTGAATATAATACTTTTCGTGGGCGTGGCTATACCAGCGGTGTTTTCAATATGCCCGAATATTTGTAGATTAAGTCTTCTTTTGGGAAACTTTTGGTTCGAATAAACATACTTTTAAAGGTCGTAGGTTACATTAAAAAGTAAGAACAATTCAATGTTGGTACTTTTTATATCATTATTATTATTGTTATTTCAAGTTTTTAAATCAACTTCAATAGAAAATGCATAAATCTTTGCTTGACAATCAATCAATTAAGTTAAATATTAATTTACAAACTGTTGCAAATGTTCGCAAAAAGATGCTACGCGTCTAGCGGGAGTATACAAATAGGGAGCGAAGCTTATCGATATGTGCACCAAGCACGTTCTAGCCTTCACACATGGTGGAGGTGCCGAGTTCTTGCGAATACCAAGATTATGGTGGTTAGCTCCGCCTCCCTAATCCCAAGGGTCGCCAAATTATTGTGTACAATTCTTTCTGAAACATGTTAACAAAAATACCTCACGTCAATTTAAAGTCATGTTCGGTTTTTATCTATAGACGTGACACACGGACGGACGGACACTAAAGTATTGCATGTAGGGGAGATCCGCTCTCAAGTGTCATAAGCGTTATTCGAGCATTCGTCACTTGGTCTTATACGATTTCCGAACACCGATACAGGTATAGCTCATACGTAACGCGTGAAAATCTGATTCACGAGGTCACCGGTTTGATACCCGCCATTAGCAATCCTGACCTAAAGTTTTTCGAATGGTTTTCAGTCGTTCTTGAATACGAATGCAAGGGACTGAGTCCTCTTGAAACAGCCCACCCCTTGAACATTTGCTTCACAATTACCTTAACTGTTAATTACGTAGTAAAGAGGGTTGGGTCACATATGGTAAAACTGATGATTATCATACAGAGGGTATCTCTTCCGACCTACATCACAACAAACACCCATGGATTAATTACACCCCAACGTTCCAGTATACAAAGCGCTCATTGTCGTCGACTAAACGAGATTTCGTCTCCCGTCTAGCGAATGTCTACCTACCTCCCCTTGTCTTAATGAGATGAATAGGTGGAGCTTACACTTACAGGCCCGTCTGGCTCCACCTAACAGCCCACATCGATTGCAAGACTTGAACTTCGGGTTTGTTAAACGAGGTCAGGGCAGACGGGTTAGTCACGTAACTCGGCCCGGAGTGGTGGCCCAAATGTCTGGTCCGATACTCGTGCTTATGAATGGAGAGAGAGATCAATATCACTAGGATTCCCGGTAAACTCCTGAGGGTGGAGAGAGAGAGAGAGAGAGAGAGAGAGAGAGAGAGAGGGAGAGAGAGAGAGAGAGAGAGAGAGAGAGATGCTGTGCTCCACAGCAGAGGCGTAAACAACATTTTAACCTAGTTCGCAGTAGATTTTAATTATAATTGCTTACATATTTGTTTATAACATCTGCGAAACAAACATTGTTTTGAAATAGCTCTTCATGCTTTACTCTATTCCATCAACATCTTGCATGCATAAACTTTGCATCCATTTGGAAGCACAAGTGCCAATTAAGTAGGCCAACAGTGTACTAATAATTTGACATTGCGTTGTTTCACGGTAAAATTTAAATATTAAAATGTAATTTGTGGAGGTCATAACGTTAATCAGAGTAATGTCAGGAGAGAAGTTTACAAGAGTTTTTGAGAAGTGGTCTAGTTCGGGCTATGAAGTTAGTAGGTATATGAAGTTGTAGACACACCCGCCGCTTTCTTGCCTTCCTATCTGCTCCACATGTCTTATCTCTTAATTACATATTATATTTTTTTGTAAAAAAAGTATAATTTTCAACGTTGCTCGTAAAATGATCTGGAGTTTTAGCCTTTATTTTCCTGGGCAAACTATGTGTTAGGTTGGTGGATAGTACAGAAGAAATGTAAAAAGACTTCGATAGAAATACATCTTAGAAGTCTTCTGTTTTGAAATAGCTTCAATCATTTTATGGATATTAATCCAGAAATTAAAAGAATCCATCTCAGCCGGGTATCGAACCCGAGTCTCCCGATTGTCGGTCAGATGCTTTACCTTATAAGCTTCCGAAAAGGTAAACTTCATACATTCTGGATTGTTGTTGCATTATAGATCTGAATCGATTAGAATAGTTCTGCAATGATTCTGTTGTATTTGAACTGACCAGGTAAACATTATTATAATGACGTAATGGTTGCTGGGAGCTGAAAAGATCTTCGTGGTTGTATGTCACATGTTAGGTTTTGCTAACGGGTATTTAGTAAATCGAAGTAAGCCATAGAGCAGTAACTATATTTACATTAGATGAAAACGCCTGGGACCTGGTCTCGTGTCTGTCACACCAGACTCCATAAGATTCATATTTCTCCTTCTTCCCAGTGCTTCAAGGTCATCCTAACGCAATCCAGGAGAGTATGAAACCTCGATTCAAAGTTTATTTATTTATTTCCTCTCCGAATGTATCAACCATCTATTACTCCTTCCTTCACTTTTTCGATCACCAAAAATCCAAATCTAACCGAGTTATATATTCTCCTATCATTTGTTATCTGTAGCAATCCACTTATTTTTCTCTAGACAGATATTGTATTTTGTCTTGATGGTCAATTTCTCTCACGTACATCTCTGTATCTATCTTGCGGTTGGGGGGGGGGGGGGGGGGGCGTGATGGGGTTGAGGTTGTGAGGTTGCACAAACTTGGAAAGAGGGCGAGACGAACTGACGTAAAGACTCAACCAATTTCTATCAAATATGACACGTGGAGGGAAGGGGTACGGAATATGTTATTGACAACCGGAAAGAAATTCTTTTATAATGTTATCGAAAAGGAATATAGCAAACATCACTTTGAAGTGTATAGATAGCAAACATATCTCGTAATAGTAAATATCCTCGTTCATCGCATGGATACTCAGTAATTCTTCTTTGATTGCTAGATTTCAAATTGTTACCACTTATCGACATATTTTTCAACATGACCTAAATATTGTATCGTACATTTATACAAAACTTATGACTTCGTAAAAAGTTTTAGGTGTGTAATATTTTGTACGCTACAAATAACAATTAATCAATTACTAATCATGCAATTTTTAAAATAAAAAATAACTCCTATTCGTAAATCTAGCGTCTTGGTGCTTTATTTTTTCATTTTTTTCTTTTTTTTTCTATTTACAAATATACACGTCCTTGGTGACTTAAATTAAATTAATTTAAAATTTTTAGTAAACAGATTAATAAGTAACCGCATAAAGTATGTGTATTGCTTCGCAATGAAAACTGTCTCATACATATAGGACTGATTGTTTTGTCAGACAAAAGGGGATACTATTGAAATGTTTTTACTTTTTCAAGAGTTTTAGCCAGCAAGTGGGAAGAGAGGTGAGGGGGTAAGGTCTAACGCCTTCACTAAAGACCTGGCCCTTAGTTGGATAATGAGAGAAAGCTTCGGAACAATAACCGAGTAGTTCAGAGAACGAGAAGTACTTTCTCTCTAAGAAAAGTTGTAAAAAGCTGAATGGGGAGGACAAGGTGGGGATGGAGTGGTTGTGAATCCGAGAAAAACCTGTAGAGCGTTGTTTAATACTGCCTGTGAAAGGCTAGTTAAGATGTCATAAACTGTATTTGGATATCTTCTAAATATTGGATGTGCCCACGCTTATCTAAAAAAAAGTGTTTATTTTAAATAACAAGTATCCACACATTTTTTTTATTGTACAATAATTTCATACTTTTTCTAATGTGCGTTTAAATATCATCTACTACAGTTACTTTCACGCAATAAAAATGTTATATTTGAATTCTATCTACACACGAATCATTCTCAAAACATGTTATACACAACACCTACCAGTTACCTCTTTTTTACTCTCCCCCACTGAAAATCAGTTATATAACTGTGTGGGTAGACTCTTAATACAATTATTTATTTATTTACTTATTTAATTTGATATACATGTAACGTCGACCTCCGCTTTACGTTCAAGTTTAGATTAAAACCAGGCCCACTAACGCTTCTTGGTAAGGTCTACAACTTTTTCTAATTAAAAAAATGTAAATAACATCTACTCTTGTTACTTTCCATTTGAACGTCGGAAATACATGTCTTGATAAAACTCACACTTAATTTCACACCGCCTTAATTACAAACTATCAATATTTAATTATCTCTTGCATCAGTTGGGACGGAAATAAGATTTAATTTGGAGACGAAACAACCAACCGCAATTCCATGACCTTTAGAACTGAATATTGCAAACCATTCGTTTCAAACTAATCAATGTTGAACTAAATCAAGATAATTAAGTAAGTAAACAATGATTGTCTTGTCTAGAATCGACTAATCGGTAAAATCAACGAGCGCACTGTGTGAATGCAGCCACCAGCGTTCTCTTATTTGCTAGCCTTGGTTTTAATTAAGCAACCTGAACTAGAGAAGCAACGACCGGAAAGTAATCGAACGTCTATCCGGCTGGTTGTTCGGTAACTCGCGTGCTAACTAGTATTGGCACAACTACAACTGCAACTGCAGGGACTCGTGCGCAGATGCACAACTAAGATTAGTACTACTGGTTCGGACTTACATGAGGTAGCGGATGGTTAATATTGAAAATTTATGTTCGAATTTAGATTGGACATTTAGAACATAAAATGGTTGGGTAAATCGTTCAATAAGAAACTCATTTCATGGAGTTAGGTACCAGAATTTATGCAAAACTGCATTATTTTATTATTGCTTGTAAGTCGTGATTAATCCAAATCCGAACAAGACGACACCAAATAATTACATATAAAAGTTGAATAGTATAAATATTGATAGCTGTTTATTATCTATTACTTGACCTTCACCTTGTTTTTATTTATTTATTTATTATTTTTTTTTTAAATTTTGTAAGACTAGTGCTGCACATGACAATAATAAGTAAATAAATAAATACATATTTCGGATATTTTGTCTAGAGTTCATAAATATTATACTATTACTATACGTTTCACGTCGACGAGCGAATGGCGCGGCGTGAGCGCCGTTCGTTTGCTATCGTGGTCCTAGCACTCTGATTGGTCTAGCTAGAAACTATTCGCTTGTAAAAGCTCGCCTGCATGAAAAACTAGGTGAAAGAGTGTCATTTGATTTGATTTGTGTGTATATGACTGTCAAAGTTACACCGTCCTGTCGGATGGGACGTTAAGCCGTTGGTCCCCTTGGTACTTTTCGAAAGGAGTAGGCTACGTGCCGGTACCGGGTTTCCCCTCCTCCCTTCTGTTTATACTTCATCCTCATCTATCACCACTCATCGTCTCGATTAGCCAAAGTGCATAAATATGAGACGTTAAGCAATATTCAATCAATCAATCATTTTATTATAATTTAGTAACAGGTGAACAATTTCGAGTCCTATGGATTCTGTTTGATTGTCACAGTTGTGTTTCTAGGTGGTTTTATACTCAATGGTGGTTTGGTTGAAAGGCGAACGTCACTTGAACAAGCGCTTTACTTTATCCAGAGTAAAATATTTAATATCTACTCGTTCTTTTCATTTAGAGTGGATTCATTTAGAGAGGACAAATGTATTTTCCATTCTCAACATATTCCAAGTACTACCCTGAATGAATGTTGGTTATACCTCCAGCCTCTCACCACCTCTTCACCCTCCCCCCACGCGCGACATCAACTCTTCACATGGATTTATAATTGGATTTTTTCAAGCACCCCCTCGTGGTTTGCATAAACTCGGTCATTATAGAAGACTATTATAATTACACGGGTCGCCATTTGCTATACACGCCTGAATATAAACCATGTTTTGAATCTCTTTGAAACAGTGTAAAGACTGTTGCACACGATTCTAACGCCACTTTGTGCAATGCGATGGTTTTTGTCGTTATTGTAATTGAAAGCTTAATATTACATTTACGACGCTAGAAGTCCGGTGCTGGCAGCATGGCATAGTAATGAGCTTGTTCCATGCATCTGTTTGTTGCGGTACCTGCATGCTTGCGGTGGTTCTAGAAATGCAGCAGAAACGCGACAAATAATTGAGCTCTGGAAATTCAGTGCATCCGAAAATTCGGGTCGGGTCGCATTATATTCCGATAACTAGGCCGCTTCGCGAACGCTTTTTTCAGTCGCGTTGATGGATGAGCTTTTTTTTAGAAAAATATTTATTTCCAATGATTATGATTTTAAGTGGGATCTCATGACTGATTCTATAATTACTTGTTCATTATACACCTTTAAAAGGCTTATATTAAAACCTTTATTTTTATGAATTTTGACTAACTTTTTCAACTTTTTCTTTCAATGGGCACTACATTACCATAATATTTATGTCAATATAAAATATAAACGTTGTAACCCCACCCGTTGGTCAGAATCGTCCCAAATATCACGAAAATATCGTATTCAAAATTGGGGAACAAATCGTAAATGTACGATTTCTATGAAAAATATTTCTTCAAATGTCTCTAAAATCATATCATATATAATTTTAATGATTTTTAACGTTCCCATAAAGTTTCATGAAGATCGGAGTAGCCGTTTGCCAAACCTCACGAAAATATCTAATTAAAAATAGGGAAAAAAATCGTAAAAGTACGATAATCATAAGAAATATTTGATCGATTGTACCCAAAAACGTGGCAAGTCTAAGTTCAGAGATTTCGAAGGTCGCCTCCATTTTTCATCAAGATCGCATGTGCCGTTTGCCCGGTAGAGAGCGAACAAACAGACAAAAACTAACAAAAAACAAAACACCCGAGCGATTTTTCTTGGGGTAACGTAAGTGAAAAAATAATCAAAAAAACAAGAGTGAAATTGAAGTCTTCGCTTCGCTCATCCAAAAACTTGTTAAAATTTCAAAATTTCATAATGTTATATATTTTATTTAAATAATAACTCTACTTTCTCTGTTTTATGAAAAATATATTATGTTCTATATTCGCTGGTTTCAAGAGCAATCACATAATCACAAAGCGAAAACACTCACAAAATCGACGGAATCAAACGAGTATTTAGCGACCTGTAATGACACCCTTACAGCACAGATAAAACATTACACTTACGTGGGATGGGTCTGCTTTTAACGGTATATTTTTCTTAGAGTTTAACTGACATTTGAACTTGTTATAATACTTTAACCAAAATAGTAATCAGTAGAGTGAAAGAGGCTGGCAACAAATTAACAAGACTCTACATAAAAAACGTTTGGATTGTTTGGAATGAGTTTGGTCGTGTGCTTGATACTGTGCGGGTAGAAGTTTTGATAGTCGGTTCGGGTAAGGTCATGTAGGAAAAAGACGGCCGTTACAATACTTCATGTAAAAAAGATATTACATTTTAACTAAGTAGTGAACTTTAAGTAAGTTTTAAATTAAAAAATGTCTGGACCGGCACCTCCACCATTTCCTCAAAAATATTTTTTGTTGATGAAAAATCGGGTTTATGGGACTATCGGGTTCGGGTTTGTCCCTAAATACATTACTCGACCCGAAATTTCGGGCACCCGCACACTACACGTGCTTAGATATTTGAGCCGGCACTTCAGTAAACGGGCTCAAATCGACAGTTTTAAACCATTGTGCTACCGGAATTAATTGAAACGTTTTAAACAAACAAAAGCAAGGGGTTTAGCCGAGGTCGTTTAGCCGGTTCTCACTCGAACACCGAAGTTAAGCAACCTTCGGACGTGGTCAGGGGGAGAGTGGGTGAACGCTCTACCCTGCGACACACTAGAGCAGATGGAGGGTTCGAGAGCTAGTGTAACGGCTTCGTTCTCCTCGACGTCTGCTCAGCAATCCGGGTTAGTGGAGGAACATAATGACTGTCAAGGTAACACCGTTCTTTCGGATGGGACGTAAAGCCATTGGTCCCCTAGGTACTTTTCGAAAGGAGTAGCCTACGTGTCGGTAAAAGGGTTTCCCTCCTCCCTTCTATTCATATTTTATCCTCATCTACCACCACTCAACGTCTCGAATAGCCTTAGTGCATTAATATGAGACGTTAGGCAATATCAAATCAAATCAATTAAAAAACACTCGCTTTAATTTACATTTGAATGTTTTCGCTGCCTTAAGACGTTATTTATTGATTGCCATTACAATGTATATTGCGACGCAATAAGTAAGAACGTGATGTTTTTTAAACAAGACGTCGCGCTCTGATACTTTGCCTATTAAAAACTGATCCTCGATACGATGTTACCCTTATAGTTCTTGAGAAATGTAAATATCGAAATATCATGATGGCGAATAAATTAATGTTCTTCTAAGATGAAGATGGAATTAATACAACGGAATCTGCGTCGTAATTGCTGAAATCGTATTGTTCCAAATACGTTTCGAAGCCGATAGTTACCACGTAGGCGTATTCAAAGCACTTCAAAACGTTTTACTCAAACGTTTTCCGAAGTGATTTGTAGAACTGCACTTTATATCGCATGCTAGAGATTGAGATACGGTTCAAACTATTCTAGCATGCTCACGCTTCCTTTCACTATAACGTGGTTCTTCCAGCATGGAAGCCTACCATAAGCTAGAGTGGCGCATTATGACCTAACAGTTGACGCGCTCTTGTACCAACCACACTCAAAACCATATTGTTATGCCTTATATATAATATCAATCAATTTAAATGCAAATGTTCCCGGGTACTCAACACATGACTCGCTCACTCGTCCAACACGACTTTGGCGTTTTCCTAGTTATTGCTTTCTGAAACTATGGAAACAGGAGTGAGCTATAGAGATTGGATTGACCTTTAAGTAACGTGTTTCCACAATATTCTAGATTAAAAACTAAGATTTGTTTTGAAAGTTAATTAGTTAAAAAGGGATGACATACAACTTTTCCTAAGCACCACAGCATTAATGTTACAACCGTAGTAATGATGAAATAAATTAAAAAAGTATATTAAAGTAGAAAGTTTTATATTGGGTTTGAAACTTGAATGTGCAATTTCAACACAATTACCCAGTAATCAACGCAATATCTTTATAATATATTCTCCAGGGTTATTACATTTCTTTACGACCTTTAAGAAGTTTGCCAATTAAATGTTGACGCCACACGTATATGCGAACAATCTTGTTACTGTCTCGCGAACCGTGATGACATAATATGCGATTTATTTACATTCCCGGCGAGAAGATATAATAACTTGATCCATGAAACCATAGCCTTCTTTAATCAATGATGAAACTTAGACAACACAGACACATTTAATAAATGTAATATCTAAACGACATCGATATGTTCTGCCATAAACAATTAAGGGAATTAATTTCTTAGTTAATTTTTAACTGCGATCCGATAACTTATCTCATAACTTTTCTTGTAAGTGCTTAATTTCTACAAAGAAAAGTAGGACAAATTATAGTTTACCGTTAATGTTTGTAGGATAAAAAGTAACTCTGGCTTATGTCTCTGAAAAACAAATAACACTAATATTACTGGAAATACTTCCTCTTTTTATAGAACAATCCACCTTTATGATAATAATTTTAAGAAGGGAATATTCTAGTTTCATTCATTGTAGTTTTCTATGATAAGTTTGCCTTTGGTTTGAAAATAGGTCAGAATGTGCAACTCTACAAAAGAGTAAAATACCGCAAATCATGTGTCTATTTCTACAAAAAGTACAGACGAAAACCAGCACAATCGCCGTCACTGATAATCCTGGTTGGTGTAAATATGTAAATGAGGAAATCATATATATAACGCTTAGCCTAGCAACAGTAAGCTTGAATAGAGTGCACTGCCGAAGTTTCGAACAATGCTAGTGGCGAAATATGGATGGAATCCGGCAGAAAATATTTCAACCTCCATTACGAAGAGAAAACTCGCATGCCTATCAATACCTTACGATCGATCAATATCTTATTGTATTCCACAAACAAAACGTTTGGTAGGCGGAGCTAACCATTTAACCGGCGTCCCAATGTCAGGAGCAGACAAGGAACGACATTCACAGAAACCGCGATCTCATCAGGAAATATGATCAAATATAGAACAGTTTTATGAAAATGAGAATCGACGTCTACACGATTCAATTTTTTCACCGCATGTGGGTTTAGTGTTTAAAAATACTTTAACCGGGTGTTTCCAATTAGTTATGGTACGCATATTGCTTATTTATTAATGAACTACTTTTATAATGTACTGAAGCGCTGCAGATACCAAATAAAGGTATGTATAATTATTATTAGTTTAATGGATATATTTCACAAAACGTATAATTAGACGAGGGAGCTCAGCGACTGGGTCTTGCAATAATAAGACAAACGGCTCTTCTGTGATTCTGTGTGTGTGTGTGTGTGTGTGTGTGTGTGTGTGTGTGTGTGTGTGTGTGTGCTATAAAAATCAGCTGATTTGCTGAATACATTGCGCAGAAACTTTTAACAAACATCCGGTACGAGTTATTCTGAGAACTGCTAACAAAATGAGCAAAATCAGTTGCGATATAAACTTACAAGAAATAATAAATTAAAAAATATTTAAATGTGTAGGATTGTGGACAATGATTTTATTCTTGAAGATTTTTTTATTTTTTATTTGTCAGTCGGTTCAAATTGCATGTAGTGACCAAGGTGTATCGAATCTAGCACGCTAAAGGTTCCCCTAAATTCTGCTGGGAGATTGAGTAACCGTTGCATTCTTTACACGTATTTTGTACTGTCTATGTTTTCCATAGTACAGTGTAAGCATTTCAAAACATGTTCTTTAATTTAATCCAGAAATAAAAAAAATCTATCCCGATAGTTGTTTGAAACCGGGTCTCCAACATTTAGGGTATACAGGCGCATTAGCCAACTGAACTAGGAAAACGCCAAAGTCGTTGTTAGACGAGTGAGCAAGTCATTGTGTTGCTTCCCGGGAACATTTGCATTTAATTTGATAATGTATATAAATGATAGGGGTTTTAGTTTAGTTGGTAGTTGGTATAAGGGCGCGTCAATTGTAAGGTCATAATGCGTCACTCTATAGCCTATGACAGGCAAGGGAGGAAAGACTCATGCTGTTTAGATCCAGCCTAAAGTAGGGGGAGGAAAGGGAATGTTCCCGGGTACTCAACGACTTTGGCGTTTTCCTAGTTATCAACCTAGTTATGAGTGAAAATGTGTATCTGTTTTTCACAGCATTCAATGTAAAAAGAGTTTTCATTTCATCAGAATGCACCCCATGCTACTAGGGCAGGTTGACCTCTAATCTGCCGACTCACAGCCAGCCACTCACAGCTCCACTAGCGCCTGCAAGTGACGTCACGTTCATTGTTGATCATTGTTAAATTATTAGTTCATTTAAGCATGGGCCTGTTACTATTCTAAGGACGTATCTGAACTAAATTCTCATTCTTATTCTCAGTCTCAGTTTCATTCTCATTCTCAGTGTCGGTCTCACTACTAGAAGTGTAACTTTCGGTCGTTTCTTGAAGGGAGTATCAACAATGGTATTTGACACATGCAAGTGGACGACTGATTGCGATATTAACAGTACTTTAAAGTGTTTACATAACGTTTCCATATCAAATTTAACTCTGTACTATTAATTAGGCCTACTATATTATCTATTACATTTAATAACTTATTTGGTTACTCAACGTGATTTGGAAGTGTTTTAGTTCGATCGTCTCCCGAGGCCACCATATTTTTAGTAATAGGAATGAAAACGAGTGAAGTTATTTCGTTGCTTGGTTTCATTCCCGTTCTCGTCTCGATCTGGACCCTTCGTACATTGCTTCTGACGTCACCGATGATTGATGACGTAAAACTGAGAATGAGAATGAGACCGAGCCACGTTTTTCAAGCAATCAGACACGTCTAAGTCCATGATCTAAGCGACTAGGGTAGAAGAGAGCTTGCAGATCGATGATTAATTGAACGTTTAGGAATGACTGAATATAGCAGTCTACGTAGCGTAGAGCGTAAAGATTTTAATACTAGTTTTAGTTTTAAATTATTGTGTTCTTACAAATTTTAGCTGTACTGCATAAATCTGAGTGTTTAATGTCGTAACACTGATCCCATGTGTAATGCATGTAAACATAACATACAAAGTACCTAAAAGGCAACGTTCATTCATGAACCTGGATAGTCACGACGACCCGGCACCTCCACCAAGAGCCTAACAAATCTTTCGTCCAAATTATTTACTATAAACTTTTATATTTAAAACTAAATCTTTCGTCCAAATTCGATTATAACCATTTTAAGAATTAAAATCAGTATCGTTGCAACTGCGTTGCAAAAAAGTGTTAAGTACAAATTTAATTTATATTATTAACGAACTATAAATACATAAGAATATTAAACGATATGTAAAATAGACACAATCAACATCTTAAATAAGGTGTTGAAATTGCTCCAAATCGTACTTTATGAAGAGGTTATTTAACACACATTGTTGCCTATAGCGTTGAAATAACATTAAATCGACATGCAGCTACATTATTGAGATAATCCTATTTACAACATTTTCTCACACTGTGTATACATTTCGTAGAATTACCTCAAACCTCGAATCAACAGTTATTTCTCTCTTGAAATAACAAGGTAAAGTCTTTTACATATGTTCCCCGGTACCTTCTAAATTGTACCCCGCAGTCTCGCTCTCCAGCATCACATTATTCTTGCATTACATCCTTTTAGTGCCCCATTCCCAAGCGTTTTACTTATAAAACCGTGTCTTGAGAATGCGATCATAGTCGCCGCTATATTCTCTCGTGTTTATGCCTCTAGTCCCAGAGGAGGAGTTAGTTGGATATTCTTGCCCGATAGTTTTGCTCGCAACACTCTGTTTCTCAGTCGAATGCGGTTTGACATTTGCTTGAAACGTGCTCACTAGCCAAAACCAAATAACACGGCAAACTAATGATTCCATTATTATTCTACTACTAACGTTCAGAAACTTTCTCTCCAGAACCGAACTTGATTTTAATAAATAATTCGTTGTCGGAAATATATACAAGACATCGTTTAATTTATAAGATCCAGGTTATACTTTCAAAGCTTTCCGTTATCCAACATACTGTTGTTTTTTGTTAGGCAATGAACTAGCAGACACATTTGCAAAAACAGCATGCAAAAAGACTGACACAGATTGCCAATTAGTCGTTCCTTCAGACATAAGAGTATTTTTTTAAACTAAAGCTAAAAGAACAATGACAAACAAGATAGAAAATAATAAAATGCGCGAAATAAAGGATAACGTGGCGACCTGGGTTTCTTCACGTCGCTCTTCTCGTCGTGAAGAAGTTGTTCTGACACGTCTTAGAATAATGGACCCATGGATATCTTCTACGAGGTAAAGACCCTCCCCTATGTGATGTGTGTGGCTTATAAAGTTCAACAGTGAGAGGAAAATGCTGACATTAAAATCTACTCTCAAAGAAATTTTAGCTGAAGATTCCAAAACACTTGATAATGTATTTAATTTCTTGCACAATGTAAAGCTGTTTAAATTAATTTAGTACACAATCATTTCAAATATGAGAAAAAAGACTTTAATGGCACTGATAACTCTACTGTTGAGTGCCCCAAAACAACACTAACTACTAACTTACTATCCTAACTCAATATTTCAGTAAATAAATAATTAAACATTCACATTTATAGTCTACTCACTAAGCTACATAACTGATTTTAGTGGTGGACTTCAATTTTTTAAAGCAGACCAAGCCAACCCTGTTAGCACCGACGCCATCGATGGGCGAATAATGGCCAACCGGAAAGACATAGGAAACACAGAAATAGCTTGCTGGACATAACTCCACCCGCAGGCGAAAACAAAATCAATAAGACTCATTCAGAACAACATTAGAATTGATTCCTAGCTAGGACGGCTGTTAAGTCACCGTTTACACATTTCCAGACAAAGTTATATAAATATAATTTTATCAAAAGAAGAAGACATCACAAAGTCAGTTTCCCCAACCTACACCAAACAACAATATTGATTGAAGTTTATTAAAATATGTGTACCCCTATGCTTTGAAAGTAGTGAAATTAAAAATAAGATCCCACGATTAAAAAAAGCTATTAAAATATAAATGCATTTAATGACATTGATAACAATAAATCATCGTTTGTTTAGA
Organism: Sweltsa coloradensis; assembly: GCA_024449915.1. Lineage (NCBI taxonomy): Eukaryota > Metazoa > Arthropoda > Insecta > Plecoptera > Chloroperlidae > Sweltsa > Sweltsa coloradensis. The sequence continues at coordinate 2,036,281 of JAMZAV010000087.1, forward strand.
TCATAGAGATTCACCACTTAAACTTGCGCATTTAGTAGTATGTATATAATGTATGTTCAATACTCAATGCCAGAAGCAATCAAACTTAATCATACGACTTAAATAATTGAATGATGCTTTGATTCAGAGCATGTGTTCGTGGTGTTATAGCTATCCCATCACTTTCATGCCAACATTAACCACAATCACCACTTTCTGCATATTACAACTAGCATCCAAGTTTCATTGCCTATAGTGGTGACTGTTGCCATGGCATTCGCTATAATCGGCCACGGAGCTCTCTATAGCGATAGTTCGTATAGAGAGCTACCACCGTTCTCACCAACGCAATGTTTTGTTTAAATAAGTACTGAACAAGTATAATGCGTACACGCTAAAAAAAATTAACTACTGCAGCATGCAAAACAGTAAACCAGATCCTACGAGAAATTACTTTTTGATTTTAAAACCTACGGTTGGAATATTTGAGAGGAAGGACTACCGCCAATATTAAAACCACGTGAAATATCCTTATTTTAGTAATAACTCACATAACGCTACACAAAAACGAAAAAGTGGATAATAAGTCCTATATGTTTTAGTAAGTACTATATCTGGCATAACACCTTTTACAAATATTGTAACCTGTGATGATTTAAATCAATGTTTAAATTAAATTAATGTATGCCGTAGTTAAAAACGCTACTGATTACAATATTTGAATAATGTTTCATGCAGGGTGTAGTTCTAACGAAACTACGTGACACCTATTAGCCTTTTTTGCGATGTTACGTACGGTTTGAAAGATATTACTAAAATAAGACTATTTCGCGTGGTTTCAATATTCCCTTAAGAAGCCTTGACAATATGAACTTCTTGTATTATTATATTGCGTCTTCACGAGACAAACATGTTCTCGGCACGCTCGTAATCAATCAAATTAAGATGTACAACGCTCTGGAGAAAAATTGAAACTACGTACAAGAATTATAAAAAGCACCAGACCTGGGTAGTAACGTAACGGAAGTAGACGCGTTACTGTAACGAAATTACTTTTTTCAGTAACGAGCCAGTAATTTAATTACAATTTTCTCAAAATAACGGAAGAGTAATTTCACTACTTTTATCATTGTAATTTCGCATTAGTAACGCATTACTTTTGCCGCGCGGCCCGCGTCTTTGTGTATCAAATATCAGTCACTGGCCAGTGCGCCTGCTGCCTTTCTACGTATCGCCCGCTTGAGCAATGTGCATGTGCATGCAGCATTTCCAACATTTCGTAGGTTTGATCGAGAGATTTCGAGTCCTGAATTTTTATTTCAGAACCTAGCCATGTTTACTTTTGGTACTTCCGCCTATGACGAGTGCCGTTGACGACGTAATTATCTACTTGACATCAAACATTCAAGTCTGTGTCAAATAAATCGATAGTCGAATTGTTACATTGTAATGTAGCCTAGTTACAACATTTCGCCGATAGATGTCACCCGCATAATCAATAATTTACTATACATCTATACGTCGAAATCTACAATATCTCTGTGATAGGCCTCCGCTGGTTTTAAAGTGTGGGCGTGGATAACACGCTGTCTGAGACCCGCCATCGGCAGACAAAGCACTTGTGTCATACCCGTCCGCACGTCAGATACATTTTAAATTAAAAAAGTAATTTTTGAAAGTAATTTCACTACTTTTTTTCATAAAAAGTAACGTAATTTCATTACTTCTTGGACAAGTAACTAAATAGTAATTTAATTACATTTTGGCTGAAGTAATGAGTAACGTAATTTCATTACTTTTCAAAAGTAACTTACCCAGGTCTGAAAAGCACACGATCAATTAACACAAATATGTTTATGCAGAACAACATACAAGAAACAGAATTGCTTTATGTAATAAACCCAACTATTCACCATTGTTAAACGTAAAATCAACGCGACGGGAGCAACCCCTTCTTGTTCCCGTTGCGTCGACTTTTGCGTATTTGTAGGGTTTATTACATACATCAATTCAGTTTGTTGTTCTGCATAAAAATATCTGTGTCCTGTGTATTTTAGAATTCTCGTAAATAATTTCAATTTTTCTCCAGAGCGTCTTAATTTGAGTGCTTACAAGCGTGCCGCGTACATGCCTGTTTCGTGAAGACTGGTAAAGTATTTAGAAACACATTATTTAAAAGAGCAAATAAAGTGAAAGACTGAACAATCTTGTCGCATGAAGTAGTGTTACCGTTGTGTTACTAAGCTCATTCATATCATTTCCACTTCTCGTTTTCTCGTTTCACTTGTGTTGCTCCGAGATAAGACCCAAGTAACATGCAATACACTCTGTCAACATTGTAATGAAATCCAGTGAGCTAGCGATTTAATGTCACACATTGTACATTCGTATACAAGTTAATTAATGTTCAATCAAATTACTTTAATGCGTGTTGACTATAATGATGTTTGACGTCAGAAGTCGTCAATTTAATTAATTCAAAAACTAATCTTGGTGGAGGTGCCGGCTCGTTCAGAATAGGAAATATAAAACACTAATAAACGCGGTACCGGTTTGGGTGGCATTCGCATGAAAATTAGCGACTGGTGTTTAATGTTGACAAACAATAATAACTAATTTATTCAAGTTATTACCTGACATCTGTGCACATTTTTAATACTTAGGTATTAAAGGAAGTATTGATTAATTTTCTAAATTCTTCAAACATGAGCTATTTCGCTCAGTCTCACGCATAATCTTAATTAATTACAAGTTTGTGTTATTTTTGTTATTGTTTATTACTTACTGACATAAACAACGTAGTGGACCTAAATAAAACAAAATATTACATAGTGATGAATTATAATATTCTTCTTCTTCTTCATCTTTTCATCCAACAAACTACAAAAGGTAAATGACTAAAATATGTAAATAAATTATGAAGATGTTGATTGCTGATTGATTGGTTGGATATTGCTTAACGTCTCATATTAATGCACTTTGGCTATTCGAGACGATGAGTGGTGATAGATGAGGTTGAAGTATGAACAGAAGGGAGGAGGGGAAACCCGGTACCGGCACATAGCCTACTCCTTTCGAAAATTACCAAGGGGACAACGGCTTAACGTCCCATCCGAAAGGACGGTGTAACCTTGACAGTCATATAGGTTCCTCCACTAACCCGGACTGCCCATCAGACGTCGAGGAGAACGAAGCCGTTACACTAGCTCTCGAACCCTCCATCAGCTCTAACCAGCAGTTTCAGGACAGAGCGGTCACCCTTTCTACCCCTGACCACGCCCGAGTTTGTTTAAATTCGGTGCTCTGGTGGGAACCGGTTAAACTACCTCGGCTAAACAGCTGAATGTAAAGATGTTAAAGTAAATTTTAAAAAAAAGTATCCTAATTTTGTTACTAAATTAGGTCACTTTGTTTATTTATTCATCAAGACGGGATTTTACGGCCCATTTATGAAATTTAGTTTTTCTTTGATTAGGATGCTGCAGTGATGTGACGACGAAGAAAAAGTGCTTGACGATTCGCCCCCATGATGGTAATTTTTTCAAGGTTGATTGCCAGTCATCGAGCAGTGCCTCATAATCGACTCGACGTAACAGTCCAAGATCTAGACCATAACATTATTTATTTATTTATTTATTTATTTATTTATTTAAATTTATTTATTTATTTATTAATTTATTTATTTAAAGTCTGTCCTACAATCGATTTGTCTTTTTACTTATCGTCTTATTAGTTACTCAAGCGGTTAGGGATGAATTAATAACGATGAAGTTACAAGAATAACGAAACACCCGAGGATGCGGCTTAGCCATCTTGGAGAAACCAATGATGTAGAAAATGGCCCCAACTTTCAGCGCAAGAACGGTGCAACTTCTACATATTCGTTACCTCATCAACCTGAACTGCTGTACAAATTAACAACGCTAACGAAGCTGCTCAACTTTCTCAAACTTACCAACCGATATAATTAACAAGATGCAGTTTCAGGTTATGAGAGTTCCCCTAGACTGTTATAACGATCAGAAGTTGGATTATCCGTATTACTTCTCCAGGTCATAGATTATGCACCACGTAAATTATAATTATGTTTTTATATAATAAAAAAAAGTAATTAGTTACCCCGGCCTCTGACGTCTCTCTTTTGTAGCATAGTGACCCATATTCAATTATTCATATCTTCCTCAACCCTGATTATAAACCCTTGTTACTCCTAACACCTTTCTGCAAACTTCTTATCTAAGTCTTGCTCTAACCTACACAATCTCCCACAAAAATTAAAAAATCTTTAATCATTCAAGACATAAAATAATGAATTCCCTTTGACTTAATGAATTAATTCTATTTCCCTTCCCACTTGGGTTTGTGAATGTATTAATTTTGTAATTTAAATTTAAGTGTAAAAAGTGTATTGTTTTTATTGTAGTAACTGTAAAACTGTAATGACTTTCTATATCCTATATGTGTGCTATGAATGCATCAACGTACTGAAATAAAATAAATTGTTAAAAAATAGTAAACAATTCTAGCTTAAGAGCTATAATTTCGGGCACTACCTCATGTTTCAGACTGCTACTCGTACGAGGCGGCCGACCGGTGCGAAGCTATCAACGGCTCTTTCTACTTGCGAGTGTGTTACAACATCACCGAGGCCATAGCAGAGAACATCACCCAACTCATAGAACACGCCGACAAGCGACCGCCCGCAGAAGAGTACTTTACGTGAGATTAACAACATTTTGTCCTTCTCTCGTTTGCGCAATCAGGTTTATATACTTTTCCGTACAGGTTGCACATTTAGTTAATGTCGATGCCATTTAAAAATAGACTTGATAGCGATTCGAGTTATTTTTAATTAAAATAATGATTCGTTTACTACATTTTCAGAAATAACTTTTTCTACTCAAAAATTTAAAACAAAAACAAAAATTCGTTTGTAATATTATACTGTTTTCGGGACATTACACTGGGTTATACGTAGGCCTAGCCACTGTGATGATGGTTCTTTTCAGTTTCCATAGGATTTCATGTGTTCAAAACTCGACTGGAAAATTTCGAGCCTAAAACCAAACTCGACTCGATGTCGAGTATAAAAACAAACTCGAAAAAACTCGACATTTCGAGTACTCGCACAGCCCTATTAAAGACTTAAAATGCTAGAAAACGCATCTCTAGTTAGTAGCTATAATTATGTGGGTAAAGTAAAATAACGTTATAGTCGACAACATGAGACTTTACTCAAGGAAATGTTCAACGTTTCATGATTGGAAAAGTATAAAACCTTTCGAGAGTAGTTCAGTTATTTCTATAAGAAGAAAATGCAACTTGGCTACATTTTTAGTGCAATTCCATTTCATGGGATACGATAAACGTTTCAAAGCAATTCCTTTTTGTAAGGCTGACTTGTCCGAACCTTGGCACAGTTGTTGCCACGGAAGTAATATTTACGGAATCTCATATTATCATGTCACCATTGAAGATAAAAAACAAATTTAATGTTTTAGATTTGATAGCAAAGTCCAAATCAAACAATATGGGAAGGTTGGTACTAACATAAGGTTGTCCATGTCATAGTAACAGCTGCTATGCACATTGTCCATCAGATACAGCACGCTACTTGTGGACTTCATTCGAAGACGTTTTCTGCAAAATGTGCTGAAATAGTGTGATTCGTTACTAGCAACTACATGGCAACGGTTTGTTTTAAGTCAAAATAGCAGCGCTCTAGCTTATATCCTTTTAACCAGGCTCGACTTACACATATTACATATTACAGCATATATGCGGTGTACCTTATTGCCACTTAGCTACATTGAGTGCAGCACTCGACTCCACAACCCCCGTGCAAAAACACTGTTCGTTTCGGTGAGCACCCAGTGCAACCAAAGCTCTGATACATCGAGAAGCTTCCCGTTACCGCACAGTGTACATATCTGCCCTGACCTGGCCTACGATCTGGACCACTTGGACGCTTGCCAACCAATACGCTCTGTCACAGTGAGCAAGGTCAGGCGACACCCCTGTTTAAAGGGGGTCGTTAACATTGCTTTATACCACATTCACTTAAAGGGAATAAATATATACATCTCCTGGTTAAAAGTGGCCCTTTGTTATCATTGCTTTACACCTCATTCTTTCACAGGAAATTAATACGTACATCATAGCAAATCAATCTAGTAATAGTGTTTCTTTAATTTCATTTAGAATAAGTTCGATGGCACGTGTTTCTGAATTCGCATTGTTATTTACATCTAAATATTTTGTCAAGGTATTAGTTTTAGTTTTATTTTTTCTATAATAGGGAATATTCCACTTGATATTTTATATTTTATTTTAATTCTTATTCATGTCTTAATAGTCACTGCACTTTTTTTTATTTAAAAAATATGTTTTTTGTGTAATTTAAACGAAGTAAATTGGACCCCCAGTTTGCGCGCCAAAAACGAGCGTGCGCCATCTTTGGACGGTACTACGTCATAACTGTGTTGAGTCAAGGCCAATTGGAAACTAAATGTACGTATGTTTGTACATATTTACATACAGACGGCGGTGCTCGCCCATCCGCTCAACACAAACAACTCCAAAGGGATGTACATTTTCACCGTCTTTTGTTTTTCTTTTTTCGTATGTGACAGGAGATTTCGCGAGATCATTGAATAACGAGCATTTTGTCTTGAATTTTTGCATAGCCTAGGACTATCATAGTATTATTTATCTACAATAGGCTTTAATTAGTCATCAAAGTAAGGTTTTTGTGCGGGATGTGTGTCAGAACATGAACGTGCAGGCCTAGGGCTTGTCAAGTGAGTAATTTTAGTATTCACATACCAATGCCTATATCCTACAGGCACGATTGGCCCAGACTGTTGTATTATAAATAATTTTCTACGTCTAGGCCTAGACCTAGGACTGTTTCAGTTTTGTTTTTTGATTGCAATGTCAACTTTTTTCGTTTTCCGGCTAGGCGTTAAATGTAAAATGTCCGCCATCTGTTTACATTACTGTAGGCTACGCTAGGCCCTGCTTTGCATAGACCATAGCTGCTTGTTTAAAACACCGCCGTCTTGATGTATATCTCGATCCTACTATAATACTATTCCAACATCTTTGGTCTGGATGTATGTCTATCCAGACGGCGTTGGATCAACACAGTTCTGACGTCACAGTCGTTTTGCCGCTTTAAAAAACTGCTGCTTTTAAAACGGCTATAAATCACTGGATTATTATTTCACGGAAAAACAAAGTACATATTTGTAATCGGGACGGCATACTTCTTCTAAAAATCTATTCGTACAGTATTTGGTGGAAGTGAAATATTCCTATTGGATGGATAGGTATGCCGTTATAATTAGATATAAAATGGAAAGTTGGTTTGTAACTACCAGTAACCATTTGATCACTGTTGCTAGCGTTCGAATATCGTGTTCAGCCAGCAGGTTCCAAGAACATATGACATCATGATGGCATTCGTGGACAGAATTCATCTGAAAACGTATTTTATATGAACTCCTTTCCTCATCATGACGCACAAAGCTCGAGCCAAGACCAGTTACTTCCAATGCGTTTGATATAACTACTGGAAGAGTACAGCGCGCGTTCATAACTTGAATGTGATTTGTTTTGTCAAATAATTGAACAAAACTTATGTCCGCACCCCACTCAATAGTCAGTATAATTTTTCGGGCAACCGCAAGGGCAGAAGAGTTTGTATCAAGGATGTTTTGATTCCGAACCATCATTGAACAAGATACATTGCTTCAATTATAATTTTTCTATGCTGCCATTAACTAAATCTATTTAGATTCTAATCGTGAGCTGTTTCCTTCCTTGTGAACCCAGTTGAGTGTTAGTAAGGTGCAAACCTGGATCCTTCATTTAATCAGACTCAACCAAGGAAACATTAATCTTCGTGTGTATGTGTTGGAAAAGTGATCGAAGAGTAATTCCTTGACTCAACTGGGAGAGACCACATTAATTATTAGGCTTGTTCAATTCAAGATCTGTTAAATCAGGAAATATATGTAGGCCTATAACACATAAATTCTCAATTTAAACAATATAAGTTCAAAGTTCGCCTCTTTCGTTTGGATTTTTAGTTTCCGTGATGGTAACTCCCCCCCCCCCTTTTTTTGGGTGTTGAGTAGCAGTGACCGGTGTTGTTTTCAAGGTAGTGGAGATGGGAGGGTGGCTAATTTAGTTCAAGGAAATCTGAAGATTATCGAAAAAATAAATTGTTATTTGCATCATTATTGCTTGACAAGCTTGGAATTTACGTTGTCTCCATGGATGGTATTGGCCTGTCTCAGTATTGATTACAATTTCTGGTTTAATAATGTTGATGTTATTTGTGAAGTAAAGTGTAAAATAATGAATTACGTTGATAAATGTTTAAGTTTAGAATGTAAAATAATGAAATATACTTCGTCAAACGAAAATACTTGGTGGAGAATTTGAAAATGTAAATACAATATACAATAGTCACGAATTAATGTTGAAATCAAAATCACGATTGTTGATTTATATTTATGGCCAACTTGTAAATTACTTCATTATAATTGGATATATTTTATAGAATGCGAAAATTTCCATGAGAAGTGATATTGTTGATGGTGCAAGAAATAGTTTAATACAATAATGCTATGAATATATTTATCAGATAAAAATATTTTCAAAAATACTAAATTGTCGAGAGGTATGCCTATACGGTGGAAGAAGATTGCGTTAATTTTGTGCTCGTGAACGGTCAATTTGTTTGCACATAATTAGTATAGGAACATATTTTTCAACCTGCTGTAAAATATGTATCAAACTGTGATTAGTTGTAAAATATATGCTATTTCGTAGTATGTTATTATTTAAAACTTACAAACATGCATTGTTTTAAACACAAATTATTGATGTTAGCACACTGCAATAGCACGTTATTTCAAAAATGATTTAAACCCTTGGAAACTACATAAACATTAACTTTCCGAGTACCATAAACACGCAAAGTATAATACTGTGTAAGGTAGAGCCCACATTCTAATGCAACATATTAATTACAATATTCTCGTCTGTCTGATAAAATAAAACGAAATCAGATAGAGTACCTTGTGCACAGAACTAGTAATTATTTTTAATGGTAGGTAGGTCGTTTTGAAATTTTGTGATTCATGTGTAGAATTAGTCGTTTTAACCTGTAACCAAAAGTGAATTGTTTAACCTGTAATATAACCATACACTTTTACACGAATTAAATAATTGACATTCAAAGAAAAAAGATCATTGTAAGATTATGCTGTGAAATATCAAATGTTACGAAAGTAATAACAACAATAGTAACAACAAAGTAATAATTATTTACATCTAAATATTTTGTCAAGGTATTAGTTGGATGAGCGAAGCGAAGACTTCAATTTCACTGACCCCCCAAAAAATTTAGCTCCAATGTTTTGTTGTTGTTTTTTTTTTTTGTATTTTTGTCTGTTTGTTAGCAGGATTCCGGGCAAACGGCATAAGCAATCTTGATGAAAATTGGAGGGGACCTTCGAAATCTCTAAACTTAGAGGTGTATTGTTTTTGGGTACAATCGAAGAAATATTTCTCATGAATATCGTACTTTTACGATTTTTTTCGATTTTTAGTGCGATATTTTCGTGTCATTTGGGCCGATTCTGACCAAACGGGTGGGGCTACAACGTTTATATTATACATGGACATTAAGGTTATGGTGATGTAGTACCTTTTGAAAGAAAAAGTTTGAAAAATTAGCCAAAATCCATAGAAATAAAGCTTTTAATATAAGTTTTTTCGGTTTTAGTGTGAAATTTTGTGCCATTTGGACCGATTCTGACCAAACGGGTGAGGCTACAACGTTCATATTATACATGGACATTAAGGTTACGGTGATGTAGTACCTTTTGAAAGAAAAAGTTGGAAAAATTAGCCAGAATCCATAGAAATAAAGCTTTTAATATAAGTTTTTTACGGTAAATAATAACATTTGACAAGTAACAAAAGAAACATGACAACAATCACCTACAATACATAGGCAGCAAAGCAAAACACTTGCAAAAGTAAAGATATCCCACGCAAACTAAAAACTTAAAAAAGCTCATTCATCAACGCGGCGGGACTTTAGCGTTTTCCTAGTTTTAGTTTTATTTTTTCTATAATTACAATATGACAAACTTCGACACTAGTTAACCCAAATGATGAACTAATTTCCTTTCAATAACACTAACAATGGTGTGTTGTTAATAGTTATCAGCTTCTCTCAAATGATTTTCATTTTTTTTGTCTGTGGTATTTATTAATTTTTGATTCATTTGAATATTTGACGTATATCTTATTCAGTTATAAAAACTGATTTTAAAAGTAGATTTTTCAGTTTCGTAAACGGGGAAAAAAATTTAATTATCATTTGCGAATGCCAATTATTTTGTTTTTATCATATAAAATTAAGAATAAGTAATAGACGTAATAGATACTGCTTTTCAACTCGTCAAATCATTTCCAAGATACGTTTTTATATGGTATAGAACTATAGATTAGTCGTTGAGAATCTATATCTCCAGGGTCAACATTCCTGAGTGAGCTTATATCATCCCCCTCTAACAACTCCCTCCCGTGTGTTCCAGAAACTACGTCCTGGGCCTCTCGTCGGGAATAGAGGAGACGGGACAGGTTCGATTGTCTCTTGCCTTTTGTCTGCTGTTGGCTTGGGTCATTGTGTTCCTCTGCCTGTGCAAGGGGGTCAAGTCATCGGGCAAGGTGAGCTGTAGAGACAACAGGAGCGATGCTGATCAATATATTGCGAAGCGATCCCTCTTACCTTAGTAACTAGCAAGTAATTGGAGTTCAAAGTTGGCTGATTAATTTGATGTGACCTTCGATTTTCATATAAACTTATTATTAACAGAAAATTGTTTACTTTTACTTATTAAAGTTAAATTGATGTTTGCTTTATTGACCAGAACTTTACTAATTGAGTTGACTCTATTAATTAAGCTATGCTCTTATTCAGGAAGTTGTTGCTGGTGTCGATTCAGGTTTCAAAAACTCTAAAAACAATGCAGAAAGTTTGAAGATGTGTAAATAAATAATATACCAGCTACATCAATCTAGCATGTTGACAAAAATATCAACTATTTGTATCCCACCTTCAGTAGAATAAATTGCCGTAAATAAGATATTTATATTATCTAATTTATTCCTAGTAAAATAAATACGTTTCACATTACTCTTTTCAACCGGTAGCATGTCAACAGCAATTGAATCAGTTCAATACATACTAATAATTGTAATATATGTGTCAATCCAATACATGTGAAAATGAATGCATTCAGGATAGTAAATACAATTACCAATAAATGTAATGAAAGGTATTTTTCTTGCCAGTGTTAGGGCAATACTATGACATAATCGAGAACGTGTTCTCAAAAACTTCCATTTGTTACTTGTAATTTATACATTTCCGTTTTGAAATGTTCAATTACTTACAATACATAATCAACATATCTTTTCACATGGTGGTTTTATCATGTTTATATGCATTAGATTGCAAAAATGTGTCAATTTGCAAGAATCGGGTAAAACTTTTCGTCGACAACTCAAACTTTATTATCATATTTCTCTCTCATCTGTTCACCCTCGCTCTCTCGTATATCCTATTAGGAACCATGGAATAAATTCCATACCGTCGTCTCGTCTTCGGTGTACGGATATCGATTTGCGATTCGTCCATGAACTCGGGCCCACTACCTTTGATGTTGCATAAGGTAATAATAAATCCCCTTCTCCCCCCTCTTTCTTGTGGCAGGTGGTGTACTTCACGGCGCTCTTCCCCTACCTCGTGCTCGTGATACTCTTTGTGAGGGGGGTCACCCTACCGGGGGCGTCGACAGGCATCCTCTTCTATCTCACGCCGGACTGGTACAGGTTGGGCAACGCACAAGTAAGAACATTTAAAATACATTCGTCTTCGTGGTCATATTTGTTCAAACTTCTTCAAACTTGTTTAAATTTTAAATAGATTTTGTTTGTAAATAACATTTATTTTATTGTATTAAATATTCAAAGTAAATAAAATAGAAGATAGATATTTTTTATCAAAGCTACGTGCCACAATATTTGTTTGTAATTGATTGTGTATATTATAATAATTTTGTATGTTTTGTATATAAGTGCACATTTCGAGCTTAGTAACTAATATACATTCTTATTTACCGTCCTCTGATGTAAATCAATTTGATAACTTCATAATGTAATAGACTACAAAATTGAATCGAGCTACCGGCTACAAATTAATGAATTTTATGTATAGTTGATTGTTTTTTTGGTATACCCCAAGGAAAACACACGTGTTCTGAGGCGTTGAACCGAGCAAATGTACAAGGTAGGGTGTATTAAATTATTCACGAAGGGTAGATCTTTGCCACCATGAACTTAAATTATTTCGGTTTCACAACAGTACAATAAATACATTGTAATGTGATGTCCACAGCTCAAAAGAAAACGGACAAAAAGCTAACTAAATAGCCCATACGTTTATATAATGAGTATAGCAGTAAAACTATATTATTTTTTAATTTTAAAACAACGTTCTGCCCCTACAACAGAGGACATGCGATAATCTATGGTCCGTTTCACTCCGAGTTGCTACCATGATCGCTTGTTACTCTCACTGTAGCTTCCGCGAAGAGTACTAAGTTAGAGATGATGGGATAAGAGCACAATGCGGAAATAAAAGTGGTAACGAAAAGGAAACATAATCAATCGTAGGGCACTCTTGGCCTCTTTATACCGTTTAAACAGTCTCAATTACAAACAAAACAAAGACGGATGTTCAAAAAACAACAGCAGAATAGGTTTAATCTTTAAACAAACAGTCCAACTTCTAGAGCAGAAACATTTGTCGCTGTCGCAACGTCAAGTAAATAATTTAAGATCAATAAACTTTCCACCCAGAGGAAATTCATTTTCATAAATATTTTAACCAAAATCGGAACAGTCGCAAATTTGTCGCTAGAGGAAGTTCATGGTTCATGCGTCAAAAGTGAGATTCAGATTCGGAAGGCGAGGCTGCACGTTCGAATCACGAGTGGCAAGTCCAAGATTCTCTTTATCTCCTTCAGAACTACCTGTAGAGGGTCGAAATGGGTCACAATGTGTTCCCTACAACGAGCCACCTTGAGTTTGGGAAGCTAATCTATGTCTCTGCAGGTTTGGGGCGACGCCGCCGTTCAGATATTCTTCGCCCTGAGTCCGGCCTGGGGTGGCCTCATCACACTCGCCTCCTACAACAAGTTCGACAACAACTGCTACAAGTAAGACCACTTCACTGCCAAGTGTTATTGTCTATCTAGGCTTATTGTTTGTTTGTAGAGGGACGTGTGGGACAGTTAGTTGTTAATCTGAAACTTGGGGCTCAGAATCGATTTTGTTTAGTTAGTAAGTTATATAGACACGTTCTCTTAACAAATGGAAGTGATAGTACTGTTGATTGTATCAAACAATATAAGCTGATGTGTGTGTTTGTAGCACGTTGCGTTGGTTCTTGGTATAGATATCGATAGTTTTGTTGTGTAGATACGATTATTGTTCTAGTGCAGATAAAATTATTAATTTGTGTGTCTCCGGCAGTGCTAGTACTGATTCGGGAGATCCCGGGTTCAAATCCCGTCAAGACCGTCAATCCTGACTAGTTTTATTCCCCGAGGTTTTCCTCAATCGTTAATGCAATTATAAGGGATTTATTCCTTTTAAACAGCCCTCGGACATCCCTTCACAACACATGAACGCGCTGACATATATTGTCTGTACCGGGACGCGCTGATATTGTGTCTGTACAGGAACGCGCTGACATATTCTGTCTGTACCGGGACGCGCTGATATTGTGTCTGTACACTGTACAGGAACGCGCTGACATATTCTGTCTGTACAGGGACGCGCTGATATATTGTGTCTGTACCGGGACGCGCTGATATATTGTGTCTGTACAGGGACGCGCTGATATATTCTCTCTGTACTGGGACGCGCTGATATTGTGTCTGTCTGTACAGGGACGCGCTGACATATTCTGTCTGTACAGGGACGCGCTGATCGTCGCCGTGTCCAACATCCTGACCTCCTTCTTCGCCGGTCTGGTAATCTTCTCTGTGATCGGCTTCCTCGCGCACGAGCTGGACGTCCCCGTAAGAAGGTCGTGGACCAGGGGGCGGGGCTAGCCTTCATCGTCTACCCGGAAGTGGTCACTCGACTTCCGGTCTCGCCCCTGTGGTCGCTGCTCTTCTTCGTCATGCTGCTCACACTGGGGCTCGACTCGCAGGTACAATATGAACACCTTGCACGAACTAGTCTCAAGCTGACAGGTTGAGTTCTAGGCCTGGTTATGCACGAAATACTTAAAAAACAAATTTATTGCCGGGAGTCAGCGAAGTTTTTATTCATGCTGTTTTTAGAGCATGACAGCTGCCCTTTTTCGTTAATAGTTTTTAATGCAACATTTACCGTGACGAAAAATATTAACGCATGGGCTATGATTTATAATTATTATTAGGGAGCGAAGCTCCATATCCATATCCATATCCATATCCATATCCATATCCATATCCATAACCATATCCATATCCATATCCATGAGTCCGTCCATATTCATTCGTCCGTCTATATCCATTCGTCCGTCTGTGAGGTGTACTAATTGACATGCGTTTTTTTAAACATTGTCCGTCAACAAGGATAATGCAGAATGTGTTAATGACTCTTGGTACAACGGGTCGGAGTTAGCAATTTTTAGTGTAATTTTTCCGTACCCGGTACCTCCAAGGATTTCAATGCAGGATTACGCTATATTTTGATGTTCTTCGACAATTTATTGAGATTCGTTAAAAATTTTGGGTCTGTAACCTTGCTTGTTACTCAAAAGTATCACGGCTCTGTTACAAACCCTACACTTGCCAACCTGCCAACCTGCCAACCAGCATTGAGTGCAGGTAAAACTTAAACAACAATAATCTACTTGGGGAAATTAAGTTAATATTAATTATTAATATCACCGAACAATAAGAATCCTGGAGCTAGGCCTTTAGTTGTTAAGTGTTGTTGTACCATTGCAGGAGTAAGAGATTGCATGCACATCCGTAAATAAAACAATGGATATTTATGGGTATGAAATATCCTCGATGGGCATAGTCAATGTCTTCGTATGTATCAGAGTCGATAAAGAAGTTCTTTATCGACTCGTAGATGCACAGAGCTAGAGCCAAAGTGGCTGCAACCACTTAGAACCGTTGTGAGTCAAAGGTTCACATATTTTGATGAATAGTTGCCGGGAACGCACTTTGTTCTGTTGTTTGCAATGTTTTTCGCTGACAACTTATGGCTTTTTCCACTGGTTCAATTAAATGATTTGTTTTTAGTGTTCTAGCCCGCACCATAGAACAAGTTTCTAGTGGATTATTAATGTAGCACGTGAATACTTTAGGACCATGTGTTACAAACATTGTTCACTCAAACGAAGTGTATTATTGTTTCCGTGATTGTTCAACATTGTCATCAAGCATGTTAAATAACCATTTAATCGGATAACATATTTAATTTAGATAAAGATATACGTAAAATAATTGAATGATAAAGATTGTTGTGAACATCGCAATTCCAGGCCCAGAAAAAGGTCAGTTAAAACTAGGGCTGAGCTATGACATAACATTCAATTATCAATATCATACGAAAACTTCGATATCGATATCGATATATCGAAATTTTAATAGTAGTGTCTAGGGCACGAAACAGTTTTGTGGCCGAGGTTGCGTTTCTTCATCTTCATCCTGCATCTGCTTATGAATATCGTACTTTCACGATTTTTTAAACCGATTTTTAATGCGATTTTTTCGTAATATTTGGTCCGCGACCGGGCAAACGGCTGCTACGTTCTTGATGAAACTTTTTTTTTAAATTATTTTTATATAAAACATTATTTTTATAAACTTATAAATATGATATGATTTTGGGGGCAATGGAATAAATATTTCTCATGAAAGTCGTACTTTTAGGACAACGATAATCAACTATAAAAGCTCATCAATCAACGCGACTGGTAAAAGCGTTAGCAAAGCAGCCTAGTTATATATATATATATTGTCCTGCTGGGGGGGCCTAGCAGGTGATGAACCTGTTAGACCCTACTCGTCTTTTCCTTCAACCTCTTCACCTGCAGCCAAGAGCTAATATAGCACGTGTACCTGTGCTATAGCCAAGAGCTTGCAATTTGTAGTCTTGTTTCCTTTCGTTTTCGAATCCCAGTCACAATAAGTAGGGCAGCCTCTCTCGTTGCCACGGGTCTTGGTTCAAATCCAGGGTAAGACATGGTTCTTTTGTCGCCCAAGCACCAGAGTCTAGGAGGGAAGCCCCCTCACTGGTTGTGCTGTGTTGTGACTTTCCACCCTTCCTATCTCTAACCTTTTCTCTTAGTATGAATGAAGAGGCACCCTTGCCCAGCAACAGCAGGAGGGCAGCTTTTCTCTTGTTGCCAAGGGTCCTGGTTCGAATCCAGGGTAAGTCATGGATTTCTTGTCTCCCGAGCACCAGAGTTGGGAGGGAAGCCCCCTTACTGTCTGTGCTGACTGTGTGCCCCAGTATGAATGGTGTGTGAAGTAACCTTGCTGATGATGACAACATGCTTGCAGATTTACTTCTTGCGTGGCCCTACCACAGGTTTGGTTATGTGTTGTGAGTTTTGGTTGCATGTAGTTAGCTGATTTTTAGTGGCCACCATCCGCCTGAAGAGTCCCAGAAGGACGAAACGCGTCGTGGATTAAGGTAACAACTTTAAATTAGCTACAGTTGTCATCAGAAGGTGAAAAGTCTTGTCGCCCCCAGCCCTCCAGGCTGGGCTTTATGTTCTCTATGCTTTCCCAACCTGTCAACCCTTCTCCAATCTAAACTATATATATATATATATATATATATATATATTTAGATATGGATGTACCATAGCACGGGATTAATAAATGATGTATCCCCGAAAGAGGGGTTGACTTGCTGAACGGGTACCCCGACTCAAATCAGATTGTGCTTCCAGTTTGCCCTGATGGAGACGGTGACGACGGCCATCCTAGATCGGTTCCCCAACCTCCGAGACTACAAGACGTGGGTGGTGCTGGGGGTGGCTGTGTTCGGGTACTTCGGGGGCCTCATCTTCACGACGAACGTAAGACAAACTTTTGTGTAGCCCTCCGTAGAGAGTCTGGAACGCTAGTTCTTGCAGAGAGTGGCCACACAGTGATAAGAGGCCGCCACGTTTGTGACAGACCATGCTGACGTATATGCTGACGTAAATTAAACAAATACAGCTTGGAACAGACTCGATAAAAAAATTTGGCCTACAACAGACTACAACTTTCTGATGTATGTTTCAAGTCACATTTGTGTATGGCAATAGTCAGATTCAAAATGGTGTGAAACTACAGGACGCGGGTTCGAATCTTTATAACTAGGATTAAAAATATTCGTACAAAAAAAAACCGTTTTAAAAATAAATATTTTGAGCAGGGTCAATGTTAGCTAGTAAGGAAAATATGTTATATTTAACATTGTATTGAAACTTTAAATTTATAACTTATTTGAATCGTATGGGTTAAACAAAATTAAAATTAATGAAATAGAAATAAATTATATTTTTCATTTAGAAGCAAAAAAAGAAAGAGTTCAGATAGATTTATAAAAACAACTGTATCTCACAAAGAAATCCACTAAATTATTCATGGGGGGGGGGGGGGGTAATCATCTCCTAAATTAAAATGTAATAAGTTGGAATTTAAAAAAGATATGTTTAAAAAAACAGCAACCAAGGTGTGTAAAGGAAGCTTATTTTAAGTACTTTCCAATTTGGAAAACGTCTTTGCATTGGCTTAATTTTTTATGATTGTCACATTTTTGTAAACAATAGGTCACACTGTTTCGTCAGTGGCATAATGAGGTTATTATTACATTCTGTAGGACTATCAATCTACGAGTGTGTAGTCAAATAACTGTACGTTTAGGAGCACACAAATAATGTTACTTACGTAATAATGTAAGTCACAGGTTTCTCACATACTACGAACAGAGATGATAAGATAAGATAAGATAAGATAAGATAAGATAAGATAAGATAAGATAAGATAAGATAAGATAAGATAAGATAAGATAAGATAAGATAAGATAAGATAAGATAAGATAAGATAAGATAATGTATTCACCATGGATAGATTTGTACATAATGCAAATATAGGTTTCGTCAGGGAAGATAGAAAATAGTAATACAATGTAAATACACACGATACATACAATATATACAATAGTAGGTCAAATACAAATAGGCCTTCAAAATGAGTAAAAATATAGATATGTTACAATGGTTACAATAACAACAATAGTAATAAGATATGGTGGGTATGCCTCCAGTACAGTTATAAATTTATTGGATGAGCGTAGCGAGCGAAGCGAAGATTCCATTTCATTACACTGGAGAAAAAAATCCGGAATGTATTTTTCTTTTCTTTGTATTTTTGTCTGTTTGTTAACACGATTCCGGCTAAACCGATACTCAAATTGCGATTAAATTTTCTGGAGGCCTTCGACATCTCTGAACTTAGAACTGCCACGTTTTTGAGCACAATCAAAAAATTATTTCTCGTTAAAATCGCAATTTACGATTTTTTTCGATTTTTAAAGAATTCTTCGACTTATAACACCTCCATGCTTTATTCGATTGTCATGATTTTTTCACAGAACCTTAATTTTATGAATTAATATATTGGTGTGAAATTTGAGCGCGATCGAAAAATAATTTCTCATGAAAACCACAATTTTACGTTTGTTTTGTTTAAAAAAAAATTCTTCGACTTGTAACACCTAAATATGCTTTATCCGATTGTAATGATATTTTCATTGAACCTTAATTTTATGAATTTATAAATTTGGGAGAAATTTGAGCGCAATCTAAAAATAATTTTTCAAAAAGTCGCAATTTTACGCTTTTTACGTTTAAAAAAAACATACGCTTATCCAATAACGCGCCTGAAAAAGCGTTTGCAAAGCTTCCTAGTAATGAGAATAACATAAGTGAGAAGAGGATATCAAGGATAGTTGGCTATGAAAAATAAGATAAATATTAGGGACGGTTAAGCCCCATTAAAAAGCCCTTGGATTGGATATTTTTAACTCAACTTATAACATATAGGCCTAAGTAGTAAGTTATAAAAGGGTATAGGGCGCTATAGCCGCGTTATACGCAAGTTAACTCAGTCATCTTGTACAGAAAGGCATATTGTGGCGTTTTCAAGGTATTACCCAGCCGCCATGAAACGTAAAATGAACTTTACTGTTATAATCAGGAAGATTTAGAAACACATGCCAATTTTGGTTGGGGTGTGAACATTCCTTCTGGGTTAAAATTTTAAATATATACATTAATAAAATCAGACATTATATAATTATTTATAATTAAATCAATTTTGCACCCGCCAGCCTGAATTAGACGGTTCAATTTTTCGTTCCACATTCCTTGATATCTAGGACATAACATAATCAAAATGTGCAAATGTAAAGAAAATGTACAACGAAACATTGAACCGTATAATTCATTCATAGCTATAGTAAAAAATCTACATTAAAAAGTGGAAACAAATAAATACTTGTTATATTATACATGTTTTTTATTAGTAGAGTATAGAGTTGAGAAATGTGAAATAGAAAACGTAGAGAATCATTCACACAAATACTGACATATTGGGGAAAATCAATACAAATGGACTGTGAATGAAAGATGTAGATTACGGTGAAGCATATTCTAAAAAAGATTTTAATTTGTGTTATCTTTTAATATGAATGTGGTAGCAGAAGAAGTATGGAACTAAATTCTTGTTACAGAGCGGCATGTACTGGCTGCAGCTAGTGGACAAGTATGCGGCCAACTGGTCAGTGCTCCTGATTGCCATCTCGGAGTGCGTCCTGATATCCTGGGTGTACGGCGCGGACAGGTTCCTGGGGGATATCCAGGACATGATCGGGCTCCAGTCGGCTATATGGCTGTTTTTCTGGAGATGGATGTGGAAGCTTGTTACTCCTGCGGCTTTACTGGTAAGCTGAATTCGTGTTATAAAATACTAGGAAAACGCTTAAGTCCCGCCACGTTGTTGGATGAGCGTAATAGGCGCATTGAGCTGCCATGTGTTATGCGGATTTTCTGTTACTCTGTGGAAAAAATCATTAGTAAATTGAAGATTTTTTTTAAAATTAATTTAAATTAAATAAAAAAAACTTTAATTTTTAATTTTTGTAATAAATCGTAATTTTAAAAAAGGAAAAATCGTAAAATTGCGATTTTCATAAAAATATTATTCGATTGCGCTCAAATTTCACACGAATATAAAATTCATAAAATTAAGGTTTTTTAAAAAAAACATTACAATCGGATAAAGCATGTAGGTGTTACAAGTCAAGAATTGTTTTTAAAAAAGAAAAAACCCGTAAAATTTCGATTTTAATGAGAAATAATTTTTTCGATCGCGCTCAAATTTCACACGAATGTCTTAATTCATAAAATTATGATTCTGTGAAAAAGTCATTAAAATCGGATAAAGCATGTAGGTGATATAAGTCGAAGAAATTTTTAAAAACTCGAAAAAATCGTAAAATTGTGATTTTCATGAGAAATAATTTTTCGATTGCGCTCAAAAACGTGGCAGTTATAAGTTCAGAGATTTCGAAGGCCTCCAGAAAATTTCGGTTTAGCCGGAATCGTGTTAACAAACACATAAAGAAAAAAACATTCCGGATTTTTTTCTACAGTGTAGTGGAATGGAATCTTCACTTCGCTCATCCAATTAACTGGCGTCGCACAAGTTCTATATCTTTTGACGATCGGATCTGCCCCCAAATACCCGACCGGGCCCTGAATTTTCGGATACCCGCACACCATTAGTTATAATGTGAAAACGACTACCGCTGGGAAATTTAACCAAGAGCAAAGGTTTTTTTGTGTTCGAGTAGTTGGAGATGGAATATCCCAGGTATGTTTGTTTGAGAGGAGAACCTTTAGAATCAGATTGGCGTGTTACGCATAACCTCCCTGTGGGTCGCGAAATATTTCCTTTATCAGTTTTACAGAAAAACAAAATAATACAAGTAACTGTTAAATAATTCTAGTTAAATTTCCCCTTCAAAATTTTCTGAACAAAAATATTCAAAAGGGTTTTTTTTAAACCCCCGTGGGGCGAAAAAACGCATTCTTTAAGTTGTTATAAATAAAGATCGGTATTTATTATAAACAAGTCTTAAAGGGAAATTTTTGGGATGTTTCCCAAATTGCAAGCCCAAAGGGAAAGATTTCTGAAAGAATTATTGTGACACACGAGGTCATTAACCAAAATAGCATGCGCCATCCATAAAGTCTGAGAATATCCACGTGTAGTTGGCTTACTAGACATCTCGCTGATGTATTAATAGCTGCGTTGAAATCTGTTTGGGTTTAGTCTAGTTGTGCGGAAAATGTTTTAAAGAGATACTTAATTTTGTATATTTTTTATTTGAGCTGACCGTGTTAGATTCTTTTGCAATATACTCGACCACAAACCCCATACATTAACTGCTACAAAAATATTTTAAGAGCATGCACGTTATAATGACATGCACGCAATATTATTTAAAAACTTCGAAACATACGGTGCCCTGATAAAAACATCTTGGCGGTGCTCCTCAGTTGTAGTCAAACTTGACAATTGGTTATTTTCTTATTTTTCCTAGTTACGTTTTGAGATCGGTATGCAGTATACACTACCTACGCCAACGCGTTTATGTTTTAGAGAATTAGAACTTAAGAGTTTTAGTTTTTAGAGACACAGTTTTTCTTACGAAATAACAAAAATCAGAAAAATAATATATTATGTTCCAAAATCTAACAAATTTGATTTTAAATATATTATACACACCGAACCTACATCTTATCTTATAGGATTTTAGTTCCATACTCATGGATACATAGTAAAAATAAACTGATTAATTGATTAAATATATCATTATTCTAGAATGCGAAGGTCCTTAAATATCTAATATATGCATTACGAGTAAAAAAACGGTGTAATATTCTGCTCACTTTCTCAAACACACAATTAAACTTAACTTATAGTATCACACACAAGAAGCATGCACACTTTATAATGAAGAAATGCCACATCCACACACGTACTTACGAAAGTGATTGAACTACATAAATATTTATTTATTTATTTAACGTCTATCCTAATCAGTTATAAAAACTGATTTACAAAGGAGGACAACTAAATAAATCTAATTACATAGATGCAGAAACAACAATAAACTACATTTTCGTAAATATTTGAAATGGTAGCATTACAACAACAATAAATGAGAAGTTTAAATGTATTAGCCAGTCACATATTAAACATATTATAAAGCATAATACAATGTCTTGTGTTTATTATTAATATTATATAAACAACATTTTTTTTTTAAATAGATCGGACATTTTTGTTAAGAGCAAAGAACAAAAGAGAGAACATGAATTTTAAATTAATCATATAATACTTATCCTTGATTATGTAAATTTACAGAAAATACCGCAAACGCAAGTATTTGCTTTGAGTATCGTTGGATGTATGAATAGCGCTGTTCCACAGAAAAAAATTGTTTCGTCCATGAGAAAACATCACCGACCGTCTTCGGTTTTCCAATTTCTATGGACAACAACATTTTTTCTTAAATTTACAAAAACTTTAAATGAGTTAACGCGTACTTATGCCGTTTTGAACGAGCAAGGTGCACCGGCCAATCTATTCAACGAGATATTCAAATTTCAAACCCCAATATGTGTTAATTGTATTTTATTAAAACACATACGTAAGACAGCCTTACTCACAAAAATAATTGAAATCTAAAAAAAATGTCGCTATGGATATATAAATCGCTATCAATCAGTTAGCCATGTTATTTTCTGTGATAACGATTGATATATTCAAATCTATACATTAACGTTATCCTTGCAGAATCGCACTACACCTACCTTTAGACAGGAGATTACTCGTTACTACACCATGTATTTAAAAGAATCTCGCTACCAGCAGCCACAGCATACTCGAATCATTGGCAGCTTGTCTACCGGGCCACACCGCATAAAACTACACTATTTATCACACGCATAGCTGCTTGATAACTTTGCGCTGATCTGCGCGTGTGCCACGGATAAATTCTATTTGCCGAATCACTGGATCTATAACTACACATTATTGGATGAGCGAAATGAAGACTTCAATTTCACCGACCCCCAAAAAAATTTAGCTCGGGTGTTTCTTTTTTGTTTGTTTGTTTTTCTGTCTGTTTGTTCGCTCTCTACCAGGCAAACGGCATATATGCGATCTGGATAAAAATTGGAGGGGACCTTCAAAATCATTGAACTTAGAAATTGCTACGTTTTTGGGTACAATCGAAGAAATATTTCTCATGAATATCGTACTTTAACGATTTTTTTTTTCGATTTTTAGTGCGATATTTTCGTGACATTTGGGCCGATTCTGACCAAACGGGTGGGGCTACAACGTTCATATTTCACATGGGCATTAAGGTAATGGTGATGTTTTGCTTTTTGAAAGAAAAAGTTGAAAAAGTTAGCCAGAATCCATAATATAAAGGTTTTAATATGAGTATTTTAGGTTTATAATGACAATTTACAAGTAACAATAGAAACTTGACAACAATAACCAACAATCAGTTCAAAAGGCACTTGATAAGTAAAGAGATCCCATGCAAAACTAATAACTTTCAAAAAGCTCATCCATCAACGCGACGGGACTTAAGCGTTTTCTTAGTAACAACAATGCCACCAGAAGCATTTTGCTTCAAGATCCCTAGTCCTCATGTTCTGTGCTTCCATGTTGCAGTTCATTCTGTTCTTCAACTGGGTGGAATATGCTCCGGTCACCTACGGCGAGTACGTCTACCCCAAAGTGGGCGGACGCGGTCGGATGGGTGATTGGGTTCTTCCCAGTGGTCATCATCCTTGCTATGGGAGTCTACCAGCTGATGTCGGTAGAGGGGCCACTGCTAGAGGTAGGTGTTTGAAGTTACTTGGCGCATTCGTATAGGACGTTATTCAAATCTACTTTATTTAAATTCGATGTGTTGAATATGTATTGCTTACATTTTAGTTAGTAACAATAATTTGGCTATAAGGCTACTAACCAGGGGAGATAAATAATAGTCCGGGGAACAGGGGAAGACAGGAACTGTCTCCGGTACATAATTTAAAATTGATTTTAAAAAAAAATTTAAGTAAGAACACACGAACATAGATCGATGGCCAAATTTGAATACCAACTTACCATAACCACAATATCACTTATCGACACCTCTCATAAATATCGACTTTTTGGAGAGAAACAAAAAGTTTATTTAAATTTGGAAAATTTCAATAGAATTAATCTAGGCTACATGCGAATCTTCTTGGTTCTTGGTTTGCCCGTTTTAGATTATTCGATATCTAGGTTAGTTTCTTTACAAACAAAATGGAGGTTACAAACGGCTCGAAATGGTGCCTGCTGGTGATAGTGATGATATTATACTTCATTTGGCTCAAGTGACAAACATTTTATTTTACTATGTGGCTAAGTAAACGAATTAACAGAAGGTATGACAAGAATTCTAGCATCGTAGTTAAAGGTTTTAGGGCTTAGTTTGTGTCATAGGTTAAGACAAAAAACCACAAACATACATTCTCATTTTATAGGATACTTTGGCCACTTCTATTCAACTGGACCATTTAGTTGAACTGAAGTCGTTAAAGACAGGGCAATAATCTTAATACTAGAACTGTAAACACATACGTCAGTGTTAATGGTAACCGACAGAAAAGATCGACTAATTCTAGCGGTTTTGGTTTTTGGCCACTAAATGTCACGCTATTGCCAGGAGCTTCTTTGTAGTCTCAATTGATGATAAACATGATTAGCAGACGACATTCCTCGGTAATAGAAACGTTCCCTTCTGCTACTTAACATTTCTGAAGAGGAGGTGACATTATTTGAGAATAGCGATGTATTTTATTTGTTTTAACTCTCTGAGGAGTGTGAACTAAGAATCAAACGTTTGATTCAGAGCCAATGTTGTGACACACACCAAGAAACAAAGGGTTAGTGATTGTATTTTAGATTTAGGTGTTGAAAACAGACATTCTAGGTAACATATTATGCGATCCGTTTGAAACGTCCAGTTTAAGACAAGTGAATTTTACTTTCCACGCAACGAATGTAAACGAAATAAACAACATGCAATCATATCGAAAACTCGTAAACAGACCTTTTAATTAACGAGGAAGAGTACTCAAAAGACAAGCAATAAATGTCAACCGATTATTTCAGTACACTCATAAATACCAGTGACTATAGTGGGGAACACATCAATAGCATAATGTTTAGTATAAAAGTTGAAAGTTGCTACACAACATTTGCGAGATTAGACACACATCTTACTGTTTACTAACGCAATCTGTTATATGTGCTTATACGTATTCACTATAGTGCATTGAGCTTTCTTGTTTGCTATTTTGAAAGTAACGATAACTCATAAGAGCATGAAATTCTGCATAATACATAATATGTTATCAACGTTCACAATAATGGAACATTACAAGCTAAATCCAATGATAAAACACTGCAATGCCACGAGTTAATAAAATATTCAAATGGCTATATTGTTCACGTATTTTCATTCAAATTTAACAAACGCTTGCATCTTAACATGTTTTGTACCTAATGTAGTACATATTTCCAAGTGAATTTTCCTTGTATGCCTATTTTGAATAAGTTTATATTACAGCCTCGAATAAAATGATTAAATCGAAAAGATATCATGAAAAAATTATGTTATAGCAAATATTAATTTTTCATTCCACGTAAAAAATGTATTGTCGTTTGCCCAGAGATTCCGCTCGCAGCTGAAACCTACCGACGCCTGGGGTCCCGCCGACCAACGCTCCATGGCGCCCGCGTCTTACGACAGCATCCGGAACACAGCCATCGTCCTTGAGAACGGACTTCCGGTCATCCAGGAGACGTTCGACATGTACGAAGACCAGGTTCTCTGAGACGTAGCCCCAGTCTCGCCGCTGCCGCGCGGGGGTAAAAAAAACCGGAAGGGGTAGTGCACAGAGAACAGGTTGCCCCGGTCTCGCCGCTACCGCGCGGAGGGATACTGAAGAACACAGCGTCGAGAACTAACCAGGAACACCGGGTGTAGTGAGTGTAACACAGAGAACAGGTTTTAGTTCTACGAGCGAGGTTTCAAGTCCACTCAACGGCATTGATGGATGATATCAACATGTCCAAATCAGCAGGTTTCAGTACTAACCAGAAACAAACTATTAATGGAATTTGCGCTTGTAAGACCAGGGAAATAGGTGTGAAACCAACACAACCTTATTTTTTCCCTTGTCAAGTAGTTTGAAGGCGGTTATAAGTTACAACTTATCAATGTATGGTATAAACTCGAAAGAATTCCATACTCGATGGGGGCTTCGAATGAAGTTTACAATATCTCCGTGCCAAATACTCTTCGAAAGCCCTTAGACGTAAGGTTTTGGAATAAAATGAATTTTGTTAAATAACCACCAAATTGCAGCAGAAATATAGTGTTTTGTGCTAAAGTCACATGCGTAAAACGTTTCCGAGACCCACAAATCTTAAATTTCTGTTAATTTTATATAATTTATGAGTTAGCGTTTATCCACACCCGATCTGAACTTGTTACTTCACTAAAATTATTTCATTAATTTTAGGTGGAAATCAATAACTAGACAAAATACTTGCTTGGATCTTAACATACCCATGGGAATTAAGTTTGCCAATGTTTTATTCGAACCTATTTTACCCAGTTTTTAATTGTTTAAACAATAATTATTGTACAATGCTTAACAATTTAAAGTGGTATATTCTGCTCATATCGGTATATATTTTGTAACCTGTTACGTTCACAGATGTTTTGACCACTCTTGAAGGACATTCTGAATAGAATGAAGTGTGTCAACTTCGAAAGAAGTGTTTGAAAATAAGGTATGATGTGTATAAGTTTCGTGATAAAGTCGTCGAAAATATTATTTTCATAGAAATACTGATAATGGCGTGTCTATTTTTAACATGTACATTTCAATGTATATAGTGTTTCCCAATGAGTGGACTCCAACGAACTGATTAATTTGAGAAAAGTTTCGCACACGCTGACCAGTTGGCCTATACTATTTACACAAACCAATATTTTAAAAGTCAAAACTGTAAATATTAAAGTACGTAGATAATTTACTGTTCAATGGTGTGGTAACCTGTGTGTAATGTAAGTGTTCTTTAGGACATAAAAACCGTTCGTAAAATACTAATCAAAATAGTGTAAACACTCGAAATGTAATTTAAATATATAACGTTATTTTTTGTTATTTTCTAAGTGTAAGGTTAATACCACACATATATTATGTGAAGTTGTCGTTTAGAAGACTGATTTTAGTGTAGATGTACCACAAATGTTCCATATCAATAATGTTGAAACGGTAAAGCGAATAGTTCAACAATACCCTATTTGCTTGCATATAATTTTATATGTATATATGTATGTGTACATTATAGAAAACATTTATTTATTAACTTACATTAAGGAAGCAGGGTATGATAACAGTGGCTCAAGAATTAAGATTGCTTATTCTTTAGCAACTTGTGAAGAACATGTTGTTGATGTTTTGAGGGTGATGACTGGTAAGAATTATCTTGTCCTGGTGAAAAAGGGAATGAATGACGACTTTCAATGTGAAGTAAGAGGTTTTGTCCCATTTACAAAACAGGGTTCCACTATTGAGAACAGAACAGTTCTCTACTCAATAGTTCTGCAAAATGACTGGTATTCTAAGAGATTTGGTTAGGAGGAAAAAAGTTATATATAAAATAATATATATTATTATGTTATTGTATATTGAAAGAGTTCTGTCCTGGTGACAAGTACTAAAATAGCAATGACTTGCATTATATTGTATTGTAACGATATTGTAAGAGTGATTGTCCTGGTTGTTGACTAAATCTAGTTTTAATAACGATAACTTATGTACTGGCCAGTAACTTCTTTCTTGGAAACAACATAACATCAAACTTGCCAATTACTTTAAAAAGTAATAGAGAGTGATGCCATAACTAGAAAAATACAAGAAATATCTATGTATTTTCATTAGGGATGGGCTATGACATCATTTCACTATCAATATCACACAAGAAATCGATCTTGATACCGATATATCGAAATTTGATCATGCCAAAATATGTGCAAAAATTCATTCAAATCAAATGTTTAAATTACAAAAATATATTTAAAAACAGTGGGCCTGCGAACGAAATGTGTGGCTTCAAAGGATTTGATAAGTTATCGCGAAAAATGCGTAAAGATGTTGACATACTCAAGACTCATGTTTAATGACCCGGCACCTCCACCATAATATTGAGCACGTCCAAAATTTAAAGAAAGAAATCCATTTTTCTTGGGTATTTGAAATGTGAAGAAATAAAATCTTTCATCCCCAAAATTCATAGCCTCGTTTTAATTTTTCAAGTTTTCATTTTTTTTCAAATTCGATATTTTGATATTCAGTCCAAACGTTGAAATAGTATCAAAATACCGATTTCGTTGTCCAGTACCAATTTTTATCCCTTTCACTACTCAATTTAATTCGTCTAGACAGGTATTTTTAGTGAAAGAACTAAAATTCAGCCTTTTTTCAAAGAATTTTGTAATTATTGGGGATTTTTAATTGTGATTTGAAGAAAATTTTGAATTGTGAATAAAAGTAGTTTTATTTTAAGTTAGAATGCAAATTGTAAGAGCACACCTAAAACTTTCTGAATGTTTTGCATATTTTAGATTTTATGTACCTCAAAATGCCAGCAATACTAACAATATATTAAATTTCCGGGACAAACCAAAATTTTGGCGTTTTTAGCTGTTTTTTTACACAATGAGTATTTTTAATCTTCTCTCAAAAAGGTACTATTCGTTACATTGGCATAGGGAAAAAAATATTTATTTTCTATTAACCAAACAAAATTAAATAATTCTAAGTAAAAAAAACATCATTTACCCGCCTTTAATTTATAAAGTTGATATCCAATTTAACGGATACCAGTAGCAGTCATGGACGTAATTAGCAATCCCCGACGACGATATTGACGCGACGGTTGTCACGAAGGTAAATATCTTTGGATAGGTATGCCGTTATAATTAGATACAAAATGGAAAGTTGGTTTGTAACTACCAGTAACCATTTGATCACTGTTGCTAGCGTTCGAATATCGTGTTCAACCAGCAGGTTCCAAGAACATATGACATCATGATGGCAGTCGTGGACAGAATACATCTCAAAACGTATCCCATATAAACTCATTTCCTCATGTTACACAAAGCGTGAGCCAAGACCAGTGATTTCCAATGCGTTTGATATAGCGACTCGAAGAGTACAGCGCGCATTCATAACTTGAATGTGATTTGTTTTGTCAAATAATTGAACAAAACTTATGTCCGCACCCAACTTAATCGCATAATCTCGGGCAACCTCAAGTGCAGAACAGTTTGTAGTAAATATGTTTTGATTCCGAACCATCATTGAACAATATACATTGCTTCAATGCTACCATCCAACTAAAACTATTTAGATTCTAATCGTGAGCTGTTTCCTTCCTTGTGAACCCAGTTGAGTGTTAGTAAGGTGCAAACCTGGATCCTTCTGTCTCATTATTCGTTTTAACAGTCTCAACCAAGGATACTAAGGAATCTTCGTGAGTACGTGTTGGAAAAGTGATCGAAGTGTAATCCATTGGTTGACATGGCTTGACTCAACTGGGAGAGACCACATTAATTATTAGGCTTGTTCAATTCAAGATCTTTTTAATCAGAAAATATATTTATGACATAAACATTCCCAATTTAAACAATATAAGTTCAAAGTTCGCCTCTTTCGTTTGGATTTTTAGTTTCCGTGGCGGTAACTCTCCCCCCACCCCCCTTTTTGAGTGTTGAGAAGCAGTGACCGGTGTTGTTTTCAAGGTAGTGGAGATGGGAGGGTGGCTAATTTAGTCCAAGGAAATCAGAGGATTATCGAAGAATAAATTGTTATTTGCATAATTATTGCTTGACAAACTTGGAATTTACGTTGTCTCCATGGATGGTATAGGCCTCAGTATTAATTACAATTTCTGGTTTAACAATGTTGGTGTTGTTTGTGAAGTTAAGTGTAAAATAATGAATTACGTTGATAAATGTTTTAGTTTAGAATGTATAATATTGAAATGTACTTTGTCAAACGAAAATTATTGGTGGAGATACAGTGAATGTAAATACAATACATATAGTCACGAATTAATGTTGAAATCAAAATCACGATTGTTGAATAATATATATTGCCAACTTGTAAATACTTCATTATAATTGGATATATTTTATAGAATGCGAAAATTTCCATGAGAAGTGATATTGTTGATGGTGCAAGAAATAGTTTAATACAATAATACTATGAATATATTTATCAGATAAAAATATTTTCAAAAACACTAAATTGTCGAGAGGTAGGCCTATACGGTGGAAGAAGATTGCGTTAATGTTGTGCTCGTGAACGGTCAATTTGTTTGCACATAATGAGTATAGGAACATATTTTTCAACCTGCTGTAAAATATATATCAAACTGTGATTAGTTGTAAAATATATGCTATTTCGTAGTATGTTATTATTTAAAACTTACATACATGTATTGTTTTAAACACAAATTATTGATGTTAGCACACTGCAATAGCACGTTATTTCAAAAATGATTTAAACCCTTGAAAACTACATAAACATTAACTTTCCGAGTATCATAAACACGCAAAGTATAATATTGTGTAAGGTAGAGCCCACATTCTAATGCAACATATTAATTACAGTATTCTCGTCTGTCTGATAAAATAAAACGAAATCAGATTGAGTACCTTGTGCACAGAACTAGTAATTATTTTTAATGGTAGGTCGTTTTGAAATTTTGTGATTCATGTGTAGAATTAGTCGTTTTAACCTGTAACTAAAAGTGAATTGTTTAACCTGTAATATAACCATACACTTTTACACGAATTAAATAATTGACATACAAAGAAAAAAGATCATTGTAAGATTATGCTGTGAAATATCAAATGTTACGAAAGTAATAACATCTCGAACTTAATGACAAAACGATAACGACTTAATTAACACTTGTGCCATATTACTGGGGTCCATTACTCCATTACATTATTTTGCTTGTGATTGTGAGACTGTCTTTGCGTCTCAAGGGAATTTTCCTTATTCAGGTTTTCAATATACACAGCTATTCCCAGTTCGGTAATTGTGTCAATATACAATAGTATATTATGTATTATCATTATATATCATCATATTATGAAATGTAACCGACTGACACCGAGAGCAGAAGATTGCATGCGTTATGTTGTGATTCTATCAATGGTAAAACAGGGTTCTGTGCATGATATTATATTCGAGTAAAAACCGGGGAAGCGGATATGCAGGGTACGGTGCCAAACTGTGTTAAGCTATAATTGTAGAGTATGGTATTTATGGAAGGCGACAGTCACACGCTAGAAATAAGAAAGCGACAGAGCCAATGAATGTCATTCATTCAACGGAAGAGAAGTGTTGTTTTCAGAGGAGGAATAATGACTAAACTTGTAAACGACAGGTGTTGGCGTATCCAGTTCAAGAATAACTATTAACTTGGAGAAGGTGTTACAAACTTTCAATGAACAAATAATTACGAATTATTAATTGCAGATGATTAGTAATTTGTAAAATTAATAAAGGTAATTTAACCGTTTTCGATTGGTGTTTCACACTGTGTAATTTGTAAACTAGTTAGTTAAGAACTTATGGCTACAAATTGGACGGACTATCGCTAATTTCTATCATAGATAACTATTGGGCTGGACCGGCTCTAACACTAAAAACAAGTTACATTCTCAAGCAACACTCACCTTATCGATAAAGATAAATAATAGTTGCTATGAAAGCGAGTACTCTCCGAGCTTTTTGTAAGTTTCACAAAAAGGCTTTGGATCAATCACTATTTACCCAATGTTACAATGTCACACCGTTATTTTATTTCCGTGGAATAATATTTTACAAAACAACATGAAATTCTATTAAACTGTGATTTCAACATATAGGTACCGAACTTTCTTATTAATTTGTTGATTATAGTAACCACGGTATCAACAAAAATCGAACAGTATCAGAATTAATTTATGTTTTGGGCAATTTTATTTTGAGAAATTATAAGCAGGCCGGATCCAAGATTAGATCACCAATACAGGAGAGAGTATTTATAGTAACCGGTATGTTAGCAGTTATGTCTCGTTCATTTAACGCAATTTAACCTCAAATGTCATTGTTTTGCCCAATGACTCACAAAACATAACACCGACACGTGTGGGTTTAAAAAGAATAAAAGAATGTCAACTGGTGTTGACTTAGAAGTCTCTCAACTAATTAGCAAAGATATACTTAAACTGGATACTAAAATACAGCGTCGTTCTCGTATTGTTGTGACAAGTAAAGATTACAAGGTGGTTGTGTGAACAATGGAAGTTTGAAGGAAATAGTATGCCAGAAAAAGATTAACTGTGTATTGAAACATTCACCAAAAACAAAGGCACACATTTAAACAACGTACACAAATAATACTTTTAACCATCACATACACATAAAATGCCGAAAATCAATAATGAGTGCCAATAAATCGTAATAGAGTATCGAAGAATAAGCCCCGATAGGTCACACTTAAATAACAACAAATAATTCACACTTTTGACCTATGGTAATGAAAATGAAATCAAGTGATAGACAACATAATATTACAATAATTTGTCGACCTATAATCAGTGCATTGTTGTGATCTGAAGGGCACTTGTGGTAATACGATTATATTTTGACATCCCACATAAACTCATCATAATACACACCCTCACTCACGTCTAAAAACAACACTATACAATGTGCAACCAAAGCTATAACTTTAATTATTGTAGTTACAAATGGATTTTAATTCACTTACTACATCTAATTGTCCACGAGGGTACGTCACATTCACACTGATGTAGAACTGTGCCAAAATATGTTCTGAAAACCTTTTGTGAGTCAATTTTAGATAATACCTGTTATCGGTCAATTTTCGATACTAGCTTTATTCTGACACGCACTTCTGTACTGTACTACAAGTACAACTTCTGTACTACTACAAAAGTAATGTACCACTTCTGTACGTGTTCCTAGAGATTAATTAAGTTTAGTTGTATAAATTGGCACACTTAAATTGAGAACAAATGAGATTTGCTTGGTCCGCTTAGTATCGGTGACAGTCCAACTTATCGTTGTAATCTGCAACCTCTTGCATGGTTAAGACAATGTATCCAAGAATTTGACAATACAATGCATAATTACAATTATTAAAATGTGTGTTTAAAACCTGTTTTTGGTCAGAGGCAGAACACTGTATTAAAGTTAGGACAGTCAATGAGAAGAAGTTTAATGATTTAAAATCGGAATTGTGCACTGTTTTAATGGATTATCTATACATGAAGGCATTGGAATACTTTTGCTGAAGTTGTTAACGAAAACCACTAAGTACATCTCGAACGGCGATTCTCAATCTCATTTTATGTGTCCGATGTTTTAATAATAATAATAACTGTTGTTAATGTACGATGTACATTTTGTAGTTGCACCGTTCACGACGTTGCAAGGCTTGCTATTCTAGAGAAATGCACAGTTACAACCGAAATTATGTTGAATAGTATCAATACACACTACACAGTAGGCATAGTTAAATGTTAAATCACATTAAAGAGAATTTTATTGTGCAAATAGATTATCATTTTGCAATATTATTACTATCAATGCAGTAGTTATTGGATGTATTTAAATGTGATTAGATTAAATGTTATAAATAAGAAAATAAACGCTGTTATGTTATGTATGTATGGTCTATATTGTCAAACTCGCCCTCTACTCCCAAGATAATATGCACTACCACATTGTCTCGATATCCCTATAAATATTTCTATCCCTATTCTTATACACTGATTGTTCACACACTTTGTTAATTGTAGCTATATTGAAACAAGGTACACTATTTAACTAACAAGGCCGCTTCGCGAACGCTTTTTCCAGTCGCGTTGATGGATGAGCATTTTTAGTTGACTGTTTCTATCTTATTATTACTCTTTCGTATATCTTTCTTCGACAATTTGAGGCAACCGACTGCGAGCCTTCAAGTCAGAAGAGGTGCGGGGCGGCGAGGTCATATCGATCTCTCGTTGCTCTACAAGTATGATTTGTATAAGGGAAATATTTCTTCGATTGTACTCAAAGAGATAAAATTGCAGTATTCACTACGTTCATCCAATTAAAACTTAAACGTGGTGTAGAAGAAAATGTCCCCTAACACTTGCTTCACAGCTTGAGTGCAACAGGTGCTTCGGAAACGAAAACACTTTATAACCACCTAATATTTTTCTTAGACAAATTAGATTGTGTGCATGCCTCTATATTGTGCATAACTTTTCCGTCCGTGCGTGTCACGTCTTTCGATAAAACCCGAACATGACCTCAGACTGCGTGCGTTCTTTGTTGACATCAGGAAGATATAGATTGTTATCGGTGATTCTGAGGGTAAGAGGGCAGGATGCCCCCCCCCCCCTTCCCCGAAAGTTTTAATACTTCTGTACTCGGCACAACCACCATTAGTGGAGGCTAAAAAAAGAACAATAATTTATTTTGTATCCCTCTTTATATACTCGCGCCTCCACCAACGTGATTTGAAAGATAGATATAAAATAAATTATTTTATTTGTGTAGGTACACTATTCATCTTTGACGGCTACACTCTCCTGTACCCATGCTTGTAGATAAGAATTAGTAGATAAGCACAAAGATTAAATGTGTTACATATCTGTGGAAAGGGGGGAATGAAGAATATATATTTTTTAATGTACCAATAAAATGACAAACCCTTTAAATAAAACTCAATTATAATTTTATTGTTTCTTTCTCAACAGAAAAATATTAGGACATCGATTTATGATGAACAAGCTGCATACAATAAAAACATGTTATAGACATCATTCTATAAACTCCATCTTGTGTCGTTCATAACAGTAGAGAAGCTATTATAAATACTTCTAGGCTATAACACAACACAACTAATAATATCAAATACAATAAGTAGGTAGGCCTAAGCCAGTAATTATTATTGTAATTCATAATATATTATTACCACATTTCAATTTTAATATTAGATTAAAAAATTATGATGATTTGAACATGTAGAAAATCAAATAGTAGCTTTCATCAACATTAGATAGGTTCAAATGTGATGCTGTCTTATTGTAGCATAATCAGCATCACAAATAAAAAAACATTTATCACTTGCACGTTACAAGTATTGTGATCACTGCAGATAATGGTGATTCATTGCGTAATCAAAATACAACTTAACTGATAATTGGAATGGTGGTAAAAAAATAAAGCTTCTTTCTTTTCACAGTCCACATTATAGGCCTAGATACCTCACATAAAAAGGATACAATCTTAATAGAATTCTTTCAAAAATATATGTCAATGCCAAGGGAAATACTTGTGATTTAACACGTTAGTGTGGTGAAGTTCAAATATATTATTCACATGGTTATGTTTACATTATTGTTCTATGCATTATCCAAAAGCTAAACTTGAACAAAAAAATTAAATCATGGTACAAAGAGAGAGAGAGAGAGAGAGAGAGAGAGAGAGAGAGATAACACAAGTTGTGAGAAAATACCTCTTTGATTACAGAAAACAAAGTAAAAGTATGTTGTAGCCTATCCCAAAAACTCATCAACAAGGAAAATGCTGTTTTTATTACCCAATGAAAAAGTACAATGTTGATTTTAATTAATCCATTAATTATAACAGTAGGCATAGGCCTATGCATGTATAATTGTAACATTTTTTTTATATTTTGTATTTAATTGTAATATAATCAATGCACAATAAAAATGTATGTTCCCCTGTTTTAACCGATCATTACAGTTATTAAGAGAATAGAAAGACCAAGACCTTGTCGCATCCGACAGCAAAAAAACTACAGTATTAGAGACTCAATGGATCCCCAAGCCACTGACAGATCATGTGAATGAAAAGGCAGACTTCTTGGCCAAAGTGCCAAAAAGCACCGCAACCACCAGGGAGCGCCTCCTTCTACCAAAATGCCAAAATAAGATCAAGTCAACACAAGACAAGGATCTTTCAGAAACACCACAGAAGAGACTTCACACTAAAGAACTGGTGGACGAGATCAAAGGGCCAAGCCAAAGACTGGTCGAGGAAGACGGCCACCGCCCATTTCCGGCTTGTAACCGTCACGACGTCTTGCAGCACCACCTGCTACCGCTTCAACATTACCAACGAACGCCACCTAAAACTTTGTAATTTAGAAGATCAAGAACAGAGCGCATCTCTTCAGATGCGCCGCCTCAAGAATGACAATTGACTCCCTGCCGATGACCTGAGCAGATAGAAAGGAGGCAGTCTTATATTGGTAATAGAACAGAAGAATGGCTGAAGAGCCAACTTGCACAAGAAAAAAAAATAAAAGTTATCAAACCCTGGAATCAATAAACTTACTTTTCAAGTTATATAATATTATCAGATAGGTGGGCCGCCTAATACCTAATATATTGTACTGAACAAAAGAGGGATGAAGAGATTCCTTTCTATCTGGGTCAATTAGAACAAACAAAACATATCTAGCTATCACTTGAGACAATTTTTTTTTTTTTAAACATTGCAGCAAATTATATAACATGGCATTGACATCACAATAAATAAATTAATAAGAGTTTGCCATAAGCCAAAGTATGGTTAAGAGAATGTAAACCATTTAATACCTAATTAATAATTTAATTGTGTGTGTAATAATCATGTATTCATTTAACATTAACTACTAAAATTACTCATTAGAGTAAGTAGAAACATTATAAGAATACACAGAGAAGCTTTCTGGGGAGTGTGGTTAATCTAAGTTTATTTGGTATAAGAGCGCGCCAACCGTAAGATCATTATGCAAAGGCCTATCTAAGGGCTAAAATAAGTAAAAAACTAAGATACATAACAATTCCCTCCATAGAGACATACCAGTTGGCTATAAGTTATCCGGTCTAGTAAATAAAATATGCATCACAAATGAGAGACTTAATTGACCGGCCTACAATTAATTTTTGGATATAGCCTACATAATGTAGAACAAAATATAATAAAATATTTTACAAGCCACCATTAAATAAGTAGGCCTAGCAAGGAACAATAAGATGTTAATTTACATGATTTGTAAACCAAAACACCAGGCCTACAATACCTATAAAACTGATTCAGAATTTAGGTAAATATTCCTAAAACGTGAACAGCCAGACTTGATTGCACTTTCTAAAGCTAAGATGGCAGACATAGCTACCACAATGGTGCAAACTACCTGCGTTGAAAAGTTTGTATTATTTTGAAACCAATGAGAAAATAGTCCCAAGATCAGAGTGATAACGCCTAATACAAATGTTAATATTCCTATAGCATTATGCAAAAACTTAATTTTTGCAGGTTTCATAAGTTTCATTAGGTTTATTGCATACAGAGCTAATATACCACCTGTTGCTGTAATAGCAACAAGTAAAACTGTAGTTAAACCAAAAATACTATGTAAAGTCTGAAAATGGTATTTGTTGTGAATATTTTTGTTTATAAATATAATAAGAAATCCTGAGAACATGAAACCAGCTGCTCCTGCCTGCAGTATAAAGTGCAATCGAACACGATTATTCCGCTTTAGTTTACTTGCAAAGTAATTATTTGGAGACATTGCCATGACAGCTTCGGCCATTAGAAGATAAGCCTGAAAATAAATAGAAAAATGTTATAGTCTACCAAATAAGATAACATACACAATAAAATGGATAAATCAAGCATGGAGGGCTTACCCAACAATGTATTTTAGGTAGCTACTGAACTGTCAGATTTTTTTCCTGGGGAGAACATTGTACTATTATCGTTTATCACTTAGAGGTCAATAGAGAACTGCACTATAAATGTGACAATGCCCTTATATTTAATTTTATTTATGTAGCTTGCCTATGTGCCTTCAAAATAAATTAAACAAACCAATTATTGAAGTGCCCTCCAGTAAAATCTTCTTTTCATATGACCACAAGTCACATTGTTTTCTAGTTATTTATTTATTATATTAGTTTTATTGTTTGTTATTATTAGCCTAGTTTGGATTTTTCTTTTTGTGGATTTAACTCTGATTGTGAATTAATTTTTTTTTATTGATTTTAATGAACAATATCAGCTTTTTAAAATCGTAAGTTGCAAGCGATTGAAATATTTCCACTCGCATTTGACTGTTTTACAAGATCAATGTATTTTCATTTTCCTATGCAAACTTTGCAAAGTAACCAGGGGACGATACATGAGAAGGGGACGACTGCCTTCCCATGACTACAAAACTCCAATTTTCATTTCATAGCTTATTAGTTATTAACACTATCACCTAATAATATGTAATAATTTCAAATTTTTAAACATTTTTTTAGGCATTTCAAAGCTGTTAATTTGCAAAATGATTTAGCCTTAGGTGAGAAGGTCCCCGCGGCCCTGCCAACAAGCTTGCCAAAACTTGCCAAAACTGTTTTTTATTTATTTTTCGGTTGAGCGGTACGCCCAATATAGATGCTTATAGTGAAATTTATGACGTATACCCCGGACATATTCCTGATCATAATTTTTGGGTTGGAAGGCTAATTTTTGTTCCTATTTGTAATACGTACTCTTGCCTACAAACTGACATACTTGAAAAATGTTCTCGTTAATATCTTGCACGGTAGGATTTTTTTTCTTCTCCCGGTACAATACAAAGTTAGTATTTGTACTGGATGGGAAAAAATGTGTACCGTGTGAGATATGAATGGAATTTTTTGTTCAAGTATGTTAGTTTGTAGGCAAGAGAACATGTTACAAATAGAAACAAAAATATGAGCCATCCAACCCAAAAATTATGAGCAGGAATATGTCCGGGGTAGTATAAGTGATAAATTTAATTACTAGGAAAACGCTTAAGTCCCGCCGCGTTGTTGGATGAGCGTAATTGGTGCATTGAGCTGCCATGTGTTATGCGTTTTTCTGTTGTTCTGTGGAAAAATCATTATTAAATTGAAATTTTTTTAAATTAAATAAAATAAAATAAAAAATTAACTTTTTTTTTTTTTTTTTTTTAATTAATCGTAATTGTTTTAAAAAAATCGTAAAATTGAAATTTGTATAAGAAATAATTTCTCGATTGCGCTCAAATTTAACAATAATATATTAATTCATAAAATAAAGGTTCTGCGAAAAAATTATTTCAATCGGATAAAGCATGTAGGTGTTATAAGTCAAAGAATTGTTTAAAAAAAGAAAAAACCCGTAAAATTTCGATTTTTATGATAAATATTTTTTCAATTGCGCTCAAATTTCACAAGAATATCTTAATTCATAAAATAAAGGTTCTGTGCAAAAATCATTAAAATCGGATAAAGCATGTAGGTGTTATAAGTCGAAAGAAATGTTTTAAAAATCGAAAAAAATCGTAAAATTGCGATTTTCATGAGAAAAAATTTTCCGATTGCGCTCAAAAACGTGGCAGTTCTAAGTTCAGAGATTTTGAAGGCCTCCATAAAATTTCATCGCAATCGGAGTATCGGTTTAGCCGGAATCGTGTGGACAAACAGACAAAAATACAAAAAGAAAAAAAGAAGAAGAAAAAAAAAAAAAACATTCCGGATTTTTTTCTCCAGTGTAGTAGAATGGAATCTTCGCTTCGCTCGCTACGCTCGCTACGCTCATCCAATAAACATCTATATTGGGCGTACCGCTCAACCGAAAAATAAATAAAAAATAGTTTTGGCAATGTCAAATGATGATAATAATTGATAAACTACGTAGGCCTATGTTGTTTTGATAAAATAATCCTTTCCCTTATTTGCTAAATATAAATAAAACCATACTTTGCTATTTCCTTTCACAATAACAAAATTACTTCAACTAATTATCACTTTTCATTATGTGAAAATTTGTATTATGCCGATAGATCAACCTTAAAGATTTCATGCTATTTCTGAAGGAAAAACATTGACCAGTGTTGACAATGAGAAATTAAAATTCAACAATAATAATTTAAATCTTTATGGCTGACCGATTGGTAGAGATGTGTATTTTTCGTTATATTTAATAAAACCAAAAAATAACACCGCTAGACCCATATGGCAATAAAACCAAATCTTCCCTTATTTGCTAAATAAAACCATACTTTGCTATTTCCTTTCACAATAACAAAATTACTTCAACTAATTATCACTTTTCATCGTAAACTTGCTGATAAATACAAGCTAAAATGAAAAACAATATGTAATATAAATTAAGGTAAATTACCACACTGTCTTCTGATCACATTGTGCTGTGATATTCCAATTTCTGTCAGCAAACAGCTGCAGTAGTAGCGATCACTAGGTGGTACCCGTGAGATGAAAACAGGTGTGACTTAAATGCGCATATTGAAATTCCCTATGCATTTTTAGTAATATGATAGTTCAAATCACTGTTTAGCAATGTGAGGAAGGCAAAAATAAAATAAAAACATACAACACCACTTCTTGCAATTTAAAAACGAAATTATTGAAAAAATAAAACTATTTTACCAACCCTCTACCAATTGGTAGGGGTCCAGGGAATTAGCGTTTAGCCATAAAACTACTTTTAATAGAAATGAATAAAACATATTGCTTTGTGTTTTAGATGAAGTTTGACACCAATTTTATCAAATTTTGAAGTGCTATAATTATAATGCTACATAAAACTATTTTCCTGATTTCCCGTCATAAAGCGATATAACACTATTTCTGTTCTTTTCACGCTAATGTAATGAAATTAAGCTACTTCCACTATATTTTATTATGTTTGCCTTCGACAAAGTTTAAAAAAATCCAGAAAACAAGCCAAATTTCGATGTGCATTTGTATGTAAAGAGTTAAAATAGCCATAAAACTATTTTGGCATTTCATAAAAGTACTAATTTACAATTTTTATAAAACTATTTTCCTGGACCCCTACCTATTGGCTACAAAGTATTTTTTTTTTTAAATTTTTTTTTATAATATTTAATACAGTTCAGAAATTAAAAAATCCATCCCGATCGGAGTTCGAACTCGAGTCTCCCACATTCCGGGGCAGGCACCTTAGCCAACTAAACAACCGAGACGGTAACTATTTAACTTCTGAATTCTTTACATTAGCCTATAGAATTGAATGGATGGAACAACACAGCATCAAAAAACTGTTGCTGTTGAACTGACCAAACAAACATGATTTATAATGTCATTACCTTACGCAGAAATGAGCGAGGGTATATTTCTCGATTTGGATAGTCGGGAAACACTCCCTCCGGAAATTTTAAAAATTGTTTAAATGCCTATTCTTTGTTAAGGTACATAGGGTAGGCCTAAGTTGGTAGAGTGGCCAAAAAATTATTTATACACGTGCCTATGCATAGCGTCCCAAGTGATAAAACGTTTAAATAAAAAAAAGAATTTATGAAATAATTTGTGACAACTCGTAAGCAGTGCGATTTTATAAGGATGACATGAATTCGCTACGAATATATCAACCGTTATCAGTCACCAAAAAACGCATGACTAACTGCTTGATAACGATTAATATCCATAGCGACATTCACGCTAGGTATCCATATAGAATCGCACTACTGGTTCCATGTGCATCGTGCATCTCTGGAATATAGAGCTCAGGGGCCAGACTGGCCAAACTACCTGGCACTGGCGAAGTTGCCACACAGGTGGCGCTGCCCACCGTGCACCGGTGAGTGTGCGGTAAGGGAGGGCACGCTACACTCAGTCAGCCGTCAGAGGCGTGCGCAGAGATTTTCCAATGGGGGGGTCACAGGACAGTGGCGGATCTAGAACATAATCATGGGGGGAGGGCGATTCGCGCCTGCACGTATCCGTGGAAAAGGGACCAATCACGGGGGTATGGGG
This sequence comes from Sweltsa coloradensis, assembly GCA_024449915.1. Taxonomy (NCBI): domain Eukaryota; kingdom Metazoa; phylum Arthropoda; class Insecta; order Plecoptera; family Chloroperlidae; genus Sweltsa; species Sweltsa coloradensis. The sequence continues at coordinate 2,078,443 of JAMZAV010000087.1, forward strand.
GGCAAATCCCCCATAAATACAGCGCCACAGAGGATTTTTTGTTAATAGTTTTTTTTAGTGCATTTGGTGCGTTTTAGAAAAAAGTGGTGGGTTGAATGCAATATTGAAACAATGTAGGCCTAGGCCTAGTTTGTGTGCATCAATTTGTTTTGTCATCATGTCGAGCTTGTAATTCACAGCATACATGGCAACATATTAACGTTTAATCTTATTTAAATTTAGCATGGGCCTGCAGACACATTTCTGAGGGTTGCACGATAAAATAATAAACTAGCCTATTATTATGAAATAATATGAAATATTTTATTTTTAAGGAATTATATGCCGGGGCAAACTCCCCATCGCCCCCCTGTAGGCTATACGCCATTGCCACAGGATCGCAATACCGATTGAGGAATGATGGTGGCGGAGGAAGGACGGGGTCTGGGGCTCGATCTGGGGCATAGCCCTATAGCCACTGGAGTCGAAAAAGTTTTGGAGTAAACTTTTTGGGGGAGGGCCGAAAATGTATTGAGAGTAAGAATGGCTATTATTTACACTTCATAGCTTAAGGCATTTTTGTTAAATACAACTTATTAAAAGTGAGATGATGAGGTAGGTAAAGGTTTTGGAAAAGTAAGTAGGCCTAGATATAGGCCTATTTCTTAATTTTATAATTTTAAATCAATTATTTTATATGAATTTTTAATAACGCTAAGTTTAATTGGGGGGCCGGGCCCCCCCTGGCCCCCCTGCGCACGCCTATGGCCGTCGGACAGTGTTCCAATCTTCTTGTTGGTGTTTTTCTACGTTTTACTGTAGGCCTACCTACATAAACTACAGTAGGCCTATATTTTGGTAGGATTGCATTAAGCCTGCTAGGCCCTATGTTTTTTTCTAAAACGCACCAAACGCCATCTAAAAACTTGATTTTTAATTTCATGAGTTTGTCCGACATGTATTTTTTCCCCAGTCCACCCTTGATAGAGCTCCTACAGGGCCTTTCTCTAAGAGCTGCATCAGATGTGGTATGAAGCCGTGCCCAGCGCCGGATTAAGACATTTGGCGCCCATAGGCTTAAACCAAAAATACGCCCCCCCCCCCCTATTTTTTCAACATGTTGAAAAACATAATATGCATGCATTTTAGCTTAAAAAGAAAAAGTAAGTAACTAATAACTATAAATTCAACTCGATCACCACATTGTATAATTTCCCTGGCCCTATAGACTCGTCCGTTGAAGTCGCGCAAATCAAGCATTGGTAAGCATTTTTTTTTGCCTTTTCCTTGGCAAAGGTGTCAATGATGTGATCGTAATTTAAACTTAAAAATTTGATAGTGGCGCCGGAAGTGCATTGGGGGGGGGGGCAATAAAACACTTTTTGTATGAGCGTAGCGAGCTAAGCGAAGATTCCATTCTACTACGAGAAAAAATACGGAATGTTTTTTTTTCTTTCTTTTTTCTGTTTGTATTTTTGTGTGTTTGTTTACACGATTCCGGCTGGAGAGATACACCAATTGCGATGAAATTTTCTGGACGCTTTCGAAATCTCTGAGCTTAGAACTGACACGTTTTGGAGCGCAATCAAAAAATTATTTCTCGTGAAAATCGCTATTTTTCTATTTTTTGAAAAAAAAAACTTCCGACATATCACACCTACATTCTTTATCCGATTGTAATGATTTTTTCACAGAACCTTGATTTTATGAACTAGGCCGCGTTGATGGATGAGCGTAATTTTTTTTAAACGAAAAAAGCGTAAAATTGCGATTTTTTTAATAGATAATTTTTTGATTACGCTCAAATTTCACACGAATATATTAATTCATAAAATTAAAGTTCTGTGAAAAAATCATTACAATCGGATAAAGCATGTAGGTTTTATTCGTCGAAGAAATGTTAAAAATTGAAAAAAATCGTAAAATTGCGATTATCATGAGAAATGATTTTTCGATTGCGCTAAAATTTCACAAGAATATATTAATTCATAAAATTAAGGTTCTGTGAAAAAATCATGACAATGGGATAAAGCATGTAGATGTTATAAGTCGAAGAATTTTTTTAAAAATCGAAAAAAATCGTAAAATTGCGATTTTCATGAGAAATAATTTTTCGATCGATTTTTCCCCTCGTGCAGTTCTTCGTTTAGAGATTTCATAGACCTCCATAAAATTTCATCGCAATTGGAGTATTGGTTTAGCCGGAATCGTGTTCACAGACACACAAAAATACAAAAAAAAAAAGAAAAAAAAAAAAAAAAAAAACATTCCGGATTTTTTTCTCCAGTGTAGTGAAATGGAATCTTCGCTTCGCTCGCTACGCTCATCCAATTAATATATTCATGTGAAATTTGAGCGTAATCTAAAAATTATTTCTTGTGAAAATCGCAATTTTACGTTTTTTTTGTTTTTAAAAAAAACGCTCATCCAACAACGCGCCTGAAAAAGCGTTTGCGAAGCTTCCTTGTAGAACTGGCCATGAAACAATGGTTTCGGGAAAAGTATAAATCCTGGTACAATGGGGGCTCCGGCGGGGATGCCTTCCAGCTAGTGCGGGTCTGGGCGCAAAGGCCCAGAAAATTTTGATTTTTGACAATGCAAATGGGAGCATTTTACTGGATTTAGCATGATTTTGTCAATAATTTTTAAGTTGTTAGTTGTTGTTTGTTAGGAGTTAGACGCCTCGCCCACGGAGCCGAATAAGCCCCAGGCTCCAGCCTACTTAGCCTATGCCTTAATACGGCCCTGGCTGTGCCGTTATGTTCAATGTGGTGGCGCTACCTACTATAAAATTTACTGAGAATCTCACAGAATTGCCCTGCTGCACCGATACATTAAGGGTAGGCCTAATTATGAACAATTCTGTATGGTCAAATTATCACAATCACTTTCTACCAGCTTGAAAGGTATGGTACCGGTAGGGTATTGTAATTCTTTTATGTATTTTTTAGCTGGCACACGCAAGTTTTTCATGAAATTTTTTATTTGTTTTACTTTTCGATGTTACTGTTAACATTTCACTTATGTTTCGCCATTTGCTGTGCACTAGGCATTGGAATGCCGCGCTGCGACAAGTATCGGTGGCCTTCCCTACCGTAGGCCTAGCCCCTTCTAAATGTGATTTGGGTCAGTCACTTTGTAGGGCCTACAGTCTGTGTAGGCCTACACCTATGGGACCAGGTGGCTGGTGTCTTTTTGCCTGACAATATTAGATTATTATTAGTTATACCTCTAGGCCGCTTTAACAATGAAGATTATTCGAGCATGTCTGGTAGCAGTTTATGTTGTGGGAGCTATGATTAAGTGGGTAGCCTAGATCCTGCCATAGGCAGATAGGCCTATCAAGGCAAGGACGCTCTACAACAGCCCGGTTACGGTAGCTACGGTATACGTAGTTAACGGGCAATGTTAAATCATAGCCAATAGTCCAGTTAGGCCTACCGTTGCTATGAGCCCAGCCCAGTCAGTTTTCCTGCAATCTGGTAAAATTTACCAAGCCAAATAGACCTAAGCTACCTACCTAGGATAGGTATCCAAAACAAACAAAGCCGTTTTACATTGTGACCTAGCTCTAGCAGCTAGACAGTACCGGTAGTAGGCTAACAACAGCTAGGGCCTATGTCTTTGGGTTTATAACGGCTATATTATAAACCCAAAGGCTATGTAGCCTGCCCAATGGCCTGCCCTAAACCACTGGATTTACAAATAAGGCTAGGCTCCAAGCTAGACCCTATGCCTGGACCATTTGATTCAGGCCATATGCTTTAAAAGTGAGGTTATGTGTGTGTGGGTGGTGGATACAGGCGTGACTTTTGAAAGAAACTCTACGTTTTGACTAAACTATAATAATTTCAAATACTTACCCCTATTGTCATACATGCTGGATGCCATGAGAACAAAACAACGTTTTGAAAGCTTAAATATATCATGTAAATTGTAAAAACAATAATCAAACAGTGACTGACAGCGCTCATGATTGCGCCTAGTGTTTTTGGAACGTCAACAGATCTTTCCCCGGCCCCGCTATTTTCAAAAGTTTCGTAGACGGGTTCATTGAAGTCGGAGCCTCGAATTGTTTGTCGACGATCTTCTGCAAGTGGTTTTAATTCCATTGTCTTGACAACTTGTTGACACTACTGTTGACACGTCGGCTGAATCGAATGAGGAAACTCAAATAATGGATGAAACTGGTGTGCACATGTAAAAACACTTGTGCATGATTGTATGAAAATGACACTTGTTTGATAAGCTCATGTAACAACACGTATTGGCAAGATTCCAAGTTGAATGACAAAACGTAACACACGCCTTAGACTAGTATGTTGTTGTTTTTAATTTTAGTACGTGAGCCCAAGATGACGGTTGTGCTATAAACAGTCCATTTCAAACTAATTATTAAACTAGGTACCTTAGCATCACAACCACAGATAACAGCTGTTATCTATTTCACAACGTTACTCTCAGCACAGATCTGTGCTCTCAGCTTTAAGCCGAATGCAGTCAAGTCCAAGTCAGGTCATAGCTCTCCAATTATTACGAACACTCTGAAAACAAAATGCGCTCCGATCCAACAGACATGGTATTTTGTTAATCAACCTACCGAAAGTCGGGTTAAAAATATCTTCCAGAGATAAAAATATCTGGCAGTTGATAGGTCTGCGATGCGACACGCTTCAAAGAATGGCGCCCAAGCAAGAGACGATGCCCTCCAGTTTACAAAATATTACGTGATTATTGCGATTTGTTCAGTCGTATCATTTTATGCGAGGCAATTAATTGGAAGTGTCAGCCAAGAGAAACGATCGGTTCAAGTTACTACTACGTATTAGTCATTATTAACAGCTGCTTTCAGTTTCATAGATAGATCTGCCATCTAAACGCCCATTGCTATATTGTAATGTCACTCTACTGCGAGGTATAAAATAATACCAGTAGCCTTCTAAATTAGTGATAAAATACATAAATAGAAGGTTCCGAAATGTGCAAATAATTATTTGACGAGATTGTGCCCCGACCGCGGATCGAACCCTGGAGCTATCGAGCACAAGCATACTTTTTCTCAATTGTTGCAGTGGCGTATCCAGGGGGAGGGGAGACAACCCCCCCCCCTTTGCCAAAGAAAAGTGTGGAAACGTTTAACTGTTTTATCGCAAAACTAATGGCAAATTACATTTGACCAAAAGAAGATTTTAGTAGATACAAATTTGGTTATTATGATGTTTTAAAACGCACAGATTTTCACCAAAATGATCTTGCACGAGAAATCTTTTAGATTAAAAACAGGATTTTAGTAAATAAAAAGTTACAAATTTTCTGAGGGGCAAGCTCCCGGGACCCCACAATATTGTCCTTCGGTGCATCTATGAATTAATTGCTTGAACCCCCCCCCCCCTTTATGGATTCCTGGATACGCCACTGAATAGTTGTATGTGTGATTTTTATAAAATGATGTATCGAGTAGCAGACTGCTCATTACGACTACAATACCACATTCTCGAAACGTGAATAGGCCCTACCTTTTACAATCTAACTAACAATATACAGGTAACTTACAAGTCCCAAATTTGAAGGCTGTAAAGAAACAGTTAAATTTCCAATAAGTGGTTTTAGTGATCGTTGTTTTATTAGTTTAGCAACGAAATCCTAAGACTGTTACACACAATACCGGTACGTAAACTGGCTATTTTCATGAGAAGTATTTCTTCGATATTATTTTAAATCGCTACAGGTCTAAGTTTACAGAAAATGAGGGTCCTAAAAATTTGTATTATAATGAGTATCTTTGTAGCTGGTAAAGAGAGAAGAATACTTGTTCATTAACGGGACCCCCTCCAAAAAATGTAAAAATTCAGTAAAAACATTTCATTAGACAATCATAACTACTACATCTACTCCATCTGAGTTTCAGGAGGTAAGGAAAACACAATTATTTCGAACAAAGCCTCGATAACATCCTTTCCGGCTACATACTTTGCGCCAGGAGTGACACGGCCTACGCCAACAATACTCCACCTACAAAACCTTTAACGTCGCTATTTTAAATACTAGGAAAACGCTTAAGTCCCGCCGCGTTGATGGATGAGCGTAATTTTTTTAAACGAAAAAAAACGTAAAATTGCGATTTTTTTAATAGAAAATTTTTCGATTACGCTCAAATTTCACACGAATATATTAATTCATAAAATTAAGGTTCTGTGAAAAAATCATTACAATCGGATAAAGCATGTAGATGTTATAAGTCGAAGATTTTTTTTTAAATAAAAAAAAATCGTAAAATTGCGATTTTCATGAGAAATAATTTTTCGATCGATTTTTCCCCCCGTGCAGTTCTTCGTTCAGAGATTTTATAGACCTCCATAAAATTTCATCGCAATTGGAGTATTGGTTTAGCCGGAATCGTGTTCACAGACACACAAAAATACAAAAAAAAAAGAAAGAAAGAAAGAAAGAAGAAAAAAAAAAACATTCCGGATTTTTTTCTCCAGTGTAGTGAAATGGAATCTTCGCTTCGCTCGCTACGCTCATCCAATAAAGGACTGTCAATGGAAAAGTACTTTCGTTTAAAATAGTGACGTTAAAGGTTTTGAAGGTTCATTTGGTATCCGTGAACGTCAATGTCAGCTGCACGGCGACGACTGCTCTCATGTAGGCCTACGCGTTCCAATGGACTGTACTCGCCTGAGTCACGTTGAACGTGTGAGTCAAGTTCACTGTCAAGAGTCATATTCAACTCCTCGCAAGTTGTAATTATTTATTGGAAACAAAAATAATTAAAAAAAAAAACGACAATGGGGAGGACCAATTTACAAAATTGAGGGGGGTCCCGTTAATGAACAAGTACCGAGAGAAGAAATCTATGTAAAATAGTAAAAAATAATTTTCAGAATGCATTAAAAAACTTGGCACGTCTAAGTTGACATTTGGAGGGTGGCCAGAAAGTTCTATCGAGATCGGAGAAGCCGTTTGATCCGAGAACGAACTAATACTGAGAACAAATAAACAAACAACAAAACATACAAGATTCTGTTCTCCAGTGAAGTCAAATTGTTTCTTCGCATCACTCGCTATGCTCATCTAAAATGAAGAAGCAAATTTATTTTGTATAGCATATTAAAATTTCTCCCCCCCCCCCCCCCCCCCCCAATTTATTTTTTTACTGAGGATGATCGAAGATTGAGTCTCGACGGGACAGTCTATAACTGTGACCATGGAAATAACTGGCATCACAAACCATGCATTCAATGGGGGGGGGGGGGGGGGGGGGGGGGGGGGTATTATTCCTCAGCCATGCTCATTCCATCATTGAAAGAGCGACATTAGCATAATATGTTAGTGACCCAATATATTCGCTCCTTTTTCCAGTAAATTCAATACCAGGCAATAACATATCACAATCAATATCATACATGACAGCCAAAACGTGTATTGTAACATCCACAAAAATTGCTATGGCTTTGCGAACGATAGTAAAACATAGTCGCTGTATTTGGTTGTATAGTATGCTTCAGTTTCGTTTAGTCATTTCGTTGCGTTAGTGCAGTGCCCTGCTATATACATGGTCTTGGCGTAATATAGGAATAAATGGTAACTATGTTGTTGAGTGCACATCGAGCGAGCAGTGATAGTGTGTTTCCAGATTTTATTTCGTTTAGATTATATTATGGTTTAGGGGCGCGCCAACCGTTACGTGATTATGCGACATGGAGGATATGGCTCGTGTAGAACAGACAGCTACAGGCAAGAGTGGGGAGGGAGTCTCTCACGTCGTGGTCGTCGTTGTCTTTGTTAGCGTTCGTGTTGTCATTGTCGTCGTCGTCGTCGTCGTCGTCGTCGTCGTCGGAGCAGGCCGTATCAAGAGATTTGGAGGCCGGGGGCTAATTTTTTGTGAGGCCGTTTTTTTTTACCTTAATGTGTTGACTACCCCCCCCCCCCCCGAGACATTTTGTTGATGCAAATTCTTCTACCGTCTTTTCAAACGACAGTCGCCAAAGAACGTCATTTTCGATGTACATTAGGACTAGTGAATTGAGTCTCATTTCACCCATTGTTGTGCGTAAGCGTTTTTTATAAAACTTAATTTAAAAATGAACGTTCAGCTTCACAATTAACCACTGGTATTGTTAGATACAAACGTAAGGCAATCAATATATACATACGGAAATGTAGGCCTCTTTTCAAGATCGTTTTGTACGATGTGTTTGAGAATTGCTTGAGCGTTATTATTATTTAGATCTGCATGTTTAATGTAACAGCAAAACTGTTTCAGTTCATTATAGGAAATGCAGCGTCGAGATCATTAGGGTAGAAAATTACTAAATTTTCGGCAGCAATCTGATCATCGTAGGACATTGTTGTTTGGGTCATTCGTGATAAAAAAAAACCCAAATTTTGACACAGTTCTGAATAAACTTCAATTCGATTAGTAATCTCATTACCGTAAAGGTCAACAATTGTGTTGAAGGTTTCTATTTTGAATTTATCCTTTCCTTGTGATCGAAGATCAGTTTTTCCATCTGAATATTTTGTAACACGTACTCTTTTATCTTTATCAGCATATGTTGGGTTTACACTATTGCTCAGCTTCGTTGCCCGAGTTTCAAAATCAGAATAGGAATTTCTCAACTGTGAAACGTACTCATACAACGATTTTAGGAGATTATCAGCGACTGTCAAATCAAGCCCAGATTTTTGTCATGTTTCACTTCAAGAATTGTAGGCCACATGACTGCCATAAGAGCTGATTCAATTTTACAAAGTTCAACAAACATAGCGCCAACTACGTATAATGTTCCTCGCGATTTAAGCCGGGTTGCAAACGTATCTACATGCTACGTCATTTAAGTTTTAACCCTACGCTTATAAATTATAGGAACGCTAAAATATTCCACTAGAGATATTATTTGTTACAAGTTACAAAAATTACATTAACAAAACGTTATACATGGAAAAAAACTGTTGGCGGAGGTGAAATTATGAGGCCGCCACGAGAGCGAGGCCGGGGGCTGCAGCCCCTAAAGCCCCCCCCTTAATACGGCCCTGCGTCGGAGTGGTCGTTAGGGAAAACTAGTGCCAGAGCTCGCCCCTAGTTTCAGCCCATCGCTATGTTTAGTCTGGCTATGCTATATCAGTAGGCCTATACCACATCTTAAAACCCTGTTATCAGTCTACCGTTTTTGATCATGACAAAACTCATCTCACGTAGGCCTACTCCTGCTAGACAATAGGAACATAAAATAGGAAACAAACAAAATATTAACAAAGAAAAATTTTCGAATTTATCTAAAATAAACATATAAAAATACACAGAATGTTACAGTACTATCTAGAAATAATGTGTATGATGTAAAATAATTGTAACAAAGTAATAATATAGTAGTATTTGACATCTCTCTCACTAATTGCACAAAACGCCACCTCCTCGAGTGAGGTCGAACCTAGCCCAACAGGAAGTGTTCGTCTTCTTCGTGAAGCAGGTTGTAGTCGTCGAGTGTCACTGACTGATCTTTGTCGCTAAGGTTCGGCGTGTTGGGATGTGCGGTGTCGTACGCCTGCAGGTGAGCGCACCTCATGCGGTGTCTGCACATCGGGCACCTGGGCTCCTTGGCGTACATGGATGGAAACTCGAGTATGTCGTGCACATAATCCTGGTCGTTAGCCTTGGAGCGATAGAGAGAGGCCTGGGTCGGCACCAACAACCTCTTGATCAGTTCTTCTTGCTCCTCCTCGGACGCCAACCGCGAAGACTTGATACGATGAGAAGAGTGTTGAGTCGAGGACTTCTCGAAACTCGAAGATTTCATTTTATTGTCGGTGACGTTGGAACCGTTCTTACGTTTAGCTGAAGATTTACCCGCGGACGAGAGCGTGTTCCCCGAGTCGCAAGACGTGTCCTGCGCAGAGAACACAGCCGTTCATGTCGGAGTGGGCAAGGCAAAGGTCATTGATCGCGCTAATAATTTTGATATCGGCAAAAAGTTGCTAAAGATTTTGTGAACGTACTAATACAATCAGAAATTTTACAGAAAAGTCGATATTTGCAGTACGATCGAAAATATATCAATATTATAGTGTCGTTATACCGACGCTATCACTTGCCTTTTGCATCATTCGTTTGAGAAAACAGAATCTGCTTGTTCAAAATATTATCCCCGCCTGGGCCCGGGGTAGAATTGACCCAGAGCATGGCTCTGCTGATCGTAAAAGGCGATTCAAGAGAAAAAGTCCACCTCGCAACATCAGCTAGAAAGAGGGGAGTATATTACCCCCCGAAACTAGAGGCGTGCTCTGGCAATCGTCGTCGGGGACCTAGTCCCCTTCCCTTGCCTTGACGACCCCTCGACGACGATGACAATGACACAACGAACGATGACAAAGACAATGACGACCGCGACGTGAGAAACCCCCCTTCGTCCCCTTCCCCGTGCCTGGTTCTGACCAGCATGGGCCCCTCCTCCCCATATCCCCTAGGCTAGAGTGGTGCATTATGACCTAACGGTAAACGCGTCCTTAATCCAAATAAAAAAAAAAAATTATCCATCCAACTTTTTGGATTCGAGGACAAAAGAGAATCATTATTAAAGGTGAACATTGTTGTTTTTTGTCCTTGAATTCAAGAAATTGGAAGAAGAACTTGAACCGTGTATGCAGGTTGATTTTCTTCAAACGAAGAAAATACCCTCCAGATTCTGCTCGAGTATGTGCCACTTAAAAGTAGAGATACCCATAGCCCTATAATCATGATGGTGTACAAGAAATTGGCTGGTGCAGGATAAAGATTCGCTCTGCAGGATGCTGACAAGACGGACGGACGTGTAAGAAGTGTTAGCTTTACTGTTTTAACAGCGCACACGACAACCTGATCATACACGCACGCTCTTTAGCAAGTTAATGTTTCACAGCACTGTAACCAAGGAGGATGGGCTAAATCCTCCTTGGTTGGCATGGGGATTACGTTGGTTCAGGTCAAGGACGTTGAGTCACGCAGGGAGGATTCAAAAGTCGACATGTTATTATCCCTGCAACTCCACTGAAAGACATCCGAACGAATGTTGCAGTTCTCAGTTCGCTCACTATTTTGCTTATTTCACTCACACAATCATTCATACACTACACTCAAACACTCGTATAACATACATACATTTAGGCCTATTTTATATGTTCAACCTTCAAAGTCATCTTCAATTTTAAATGTGTTATGTTCTTTGTTAATGTAGGCCTGAATGCTAAATTGCACTTGTGGAACATGCCCTTATGCAATGCAGCCTGGTGCCTGGGCCCCTTGTAAAAACCACATTTAATAATAATCAAGTACACCTTGAACTTGAAGGACACCTGAGGTTGATAGAGAATAATTAGAGTAATTGCCGACACTTACTTGTTTGTAGCGGTCATATGTGAAGAGATGACAACTAGTGTGACGTATTGTGTCAGCACATCAAATAGAAACAGAATGAAAATAAATAGTCGTGGCTAAGGAAGGAGAATTGAAAATGTAGATAAAACGAAGAGAAAAGCAATGAACAAGATTACGATGATGCTGCCGGGAGTCGAACGAGCCTTGTATAGTTTTTCGGGGCGTAGAACTGGCGGCTTGACCACGAAAAGAGATGCACTGCTCACTATACACGTTTCCACTGTAGCTAGCTAGAGAGAGCTATGTCACAACATAACTGAACTGTGTCGATGAAGTTGACTGACTGACTGACCCTTGGACTTGGATTTGAGCTGTCCATAACCGGAGAGAAAAGAGGAGAGGGGTAGGCGTTAGTCGTGTTGATAAGAACAGGTTTGAGTTGAGTAACAGAAAATGAATGACGTGTAAATACACGCGAAACAAACGGATACAAACGAATAAGCGCGAAACAATTGATATAATATACTTCACAAGATTTTCGTGGGTAGGGTCAAACTCAGTTTTCCTATGGTCAATGCAAAGTGTGCATGGGACGACGCTAGGGGGTGGCAACGACTGTCCCCCGAACATCGCCTCCGCCCCCCCCCCCCCATCAATGTGTGACACTATTTTATACTATGTAAACGCAATGCAAGCATGAATCTGTAAAATTTGATTTTTGCCAATCATGTGATGCATATCGTTCGGTCGGTGCACTTGAGGTTGGTGTATTTAGATTAGAAAGAGGTAAAACAAAAGTGGGCATAGTGATGCTAGTGTAAAACTCACAGAATTTCACTACAATGACAATGAAGGGTAGCATTTTCCGGGGTGCAAGTTCCCCAGGTCAAAGGTTCGAATCCCACCTCCGGCAATCCTGACTGAAGATTTATTCTAATTTCTAACGTTTTATTCAGTCGTTAATGCGAATTAAGAGAATCCTTAAACAGCCCTTGGGCAATCTCTTCACAATCCACATTCCATAATACTTGGAAAGATATTGATGTGGGGCAAGCATGCACCTTAAATAGGGTTTCCAACAAGAAATTAAAATTTATTTCAATACACTTGTAATAAACATAACTGGCCTACACATCCAATATCCCCCTGCACCCGATTTCCCAAACAAACAAAAATAATAAGAACAATAATATTGGCTTTAGCAACAAAACAAAGTGGAAGGATGTCAAAACATAAACCAGCACTACTGAGTCTAGGCTTGATGAGATACCAATGAATTCTACTTCAGAATCTCTTGTCGAACGAAACTCATACATTACACTAAATTAATATCTTTGTCAACAGATTAAAGGCAATAACTAGAAAATAAAATTGTTAATAATTTATTATGAATCAAACAAAAAGGTTTGAAAATAAATACCATTATACAAATAATTGCATTTGTGCACTCAAGTGTTCTTCTGAAGCTACGATTGGGCTACCTCAGTTATTTTCTTTCGTGCACATTTGACACGATTCTTTCACAATATAAAAAAATGTTCGAGTTCCGTCATCAATAAACACTTAAAAACGTCATTGTCACCGTTTGTTCGTTCATATTGCAAAACACTAGCGCCATTAGGTATCGGCACTACCTACACTACGTGCCTGCGCACATTAAGTTCCGTTGGCCATCGAAGTTAATCAACGTGACGTGGAGAGGGAAGATCATACGCGCGTTATGGGCCGCCCTGGTTAGTCTTAGCGGGGGCACGACGGGGGTGACTGTCAACGCGGGGGTCTCATTGCCCGGGCCCCCTCGAGAACACATCCTCGAGCTTGCTCCGGTACTTGGTGATGTGTCTCGCCGCCTCCCCCCACCACCGCCTAACAATAACCTGTCGTGAGTCGGCCACCTTGGACACGTTCCCTCCGCTCTCGTTGGTGTGGTGTAGGTGCCGCTTGCAGACGATCGTGCCCTGGACGTGCACCCCGGCAGTGGCGACTACGGTGGAGTCCTGCGTCCCGCGCACCTGTCGCATGAGAGACGCCTGGGTCGGCGCGGCGATGCGCTCCACCTCGACCTTGCGATGCGCGCGCGCCTGACGCTTCACGCCGGCCGAGCGCGAGGAAGAACGCGCAGCCGCTGCCATCGCTTTCTTCTTCTGGGCGCGAGACTTCTTCGACGGCGCCGCGACACCCTGGTCGCCGAACAGACCTCGCGACTCGGCGATGTTGATCATGTACTTGGCGTCCAGACGCACGATCTCCTGCACATGCAAAGCACTCATCAGGTAATAGTCTTTATCAAGATCTCTGGACCTCCTATTAGAAGGTACCAAAAACCACAGTACAGGTACTTTTTCTACAAGGCGCGACTCAGAGACCTTGGTAAATAGATAGCCTACATAATGAATCCTGAATCCTTTGTTGGGTCATTTGTGGCAGAAAGGAAAGAATAGGGTTGAGAAATGCTGGTTGTAGATAATTTAGGTGACAGGACGGGAAGGACAAGGTGGAGATGGTTTGAAAAGATTGTCAGAAGAGAGAGGATGGTAGGCATGCCTGAGGAGACCATAGAAGCTACTAACAGGCAAGAGGAGGAAGCTAGGAAGTTACGTGGATCGTGGAATGATATAGCACTAAATCCTACTGAGCCTACTGAGAGAGTGCCAAATTGGCAAATTCCTTTTTGGATAGCGCCTTCAAACAGACATGGTTCGATAACAAATTGCTAGAGTACTTAAAGTATGTCAGCAGAATTCGATTTCATTCTTCGTGTGCTCACACAATATGAATGTAAAGGGGTCTTGCATTTAAAGCCGTGTTTGATCCAAAGATCTTTGGTAAAGTACAGAAAAATCAGCTTCTATGGACGAAGAACCTCTTGAGAATAAACAAGTGGAATCATTTGGTTCAAATTCCCAAGCTAACTCTGTCAGAACCAAGAAAGGGTGATGAGTGATGAACTGATGATGATGACCAAGAATTGTGTTTCAGTGGGTTAAACTTAAAGGTTAAAATCTTTTCAAGAGTTATTAAATCCACCGAGGTTGTCGAAAAAGTTTGGGGGAAATACCACTCAACACCTGCGAAAAAAAAATTTCCCACAAAACCCCAACCTTACTGCAGTGCGCTAGTGCCCCCTCGTTGGCACAATGAAAGAATGAAAAAGTTGTTTTATCAAAACTTCGTTGTATTACCTTGCGTTGAAGGAGAGCCAGGTAACACCCCTCTTGTTGCATCATGTTGTTTGGATTCAAACCACTTTTTTTTGGGCCCCTTTCCCCCACTTCAAACCCCGATAAAGGAGGCACTGGGGAAAAACCAGCTTTAATAGGGCCCTAATTCCCAAAAAAGTACAAACACTTTCTTATAATCTAAAACAAATTACGATGTAATTAAAATTAACGTGGTCATTGAGTCACTTCTGACCGGAATGGATATATTTCTATGGTGGGGGGGGAAAGGGCATGTCAAAAAATGGTCATACCCTTTTGAAGTTAGTAAATGTTAATTATATAGTTATCCTTTAAACACTGTTAACATAGCCTATTAAAAGGAAGGTTTATGACTTGTGCCCCTTTTCCCAACACAGAAGTAGCAAAATTGAGAAAAAATGTGACATTGGTCAAAATCGCCCAAATTGGACTTGTGACCCTTTTCCCGCCATCCACGGATACATTATCTTTTAGCTCATCTCAATCATTGTCAAAAAATAAGCGATTTTAAAGTGAAAGCAGCATTAGACCTTCCACTCAAAGTGACTCTCAACACCCCCAACATTTAATCAGATTTGTGTTTGTAATTGTGGAAAGTAAAATAAGTTTATACGTTTTGATTGCAAAAATGTAATGGCGTGCTGTGCTGAAGAAAAACAAATCCAAACACCTTGGTGAGGCTAAAATTTGCAGATTGCATAGTCTCTTCGCTGTTACGTGTGTCTGCCGCCTCGTTGGGCGCTTGGTCCGGCGCTAGTTCCGCGCTCTGCGACGCCTGTTCGGCTGCGAGTGCGGCTGCCTGCTGTGCCGCTGCCTGGTGCGCCGCCTGCACGGATGCCTGTTGCGCCTGAGACATCCTGGCTCCCTGCTCGTCGGCGTGTCGCTCCCGTGCCGTCCGGTTCATCTCCTCCATCGTGAGGTACACCATCGTCTCGTTCTCAGACTCTAGGACTGAGTGAGTCTCGTAGACGACCACTTGGATCTGGCAACACAACAATATCAGATTTACAGTCTAGAAACCTCCCTATCGTTTTTAACGGGACGCTGGGGAAAAAGAGGGTGAAGGGGTGGTACAGCAAATCCGCTCGAGCAGTTGCAGGAATTGCAAAATTTAAATTTTTAAAATATACAGATTTTGGGCCCATTTCACTTAAATTTTATAGGTGCTTTGCACTAAAGACACATGCGATTCCATGGAAAAGGCCTCCATCCTCATGATCTACCTTCTGTCTACCGAATATATGGATTGTGAACCACATGACCCCCAAACAAAAACAGTATGCCTCGGTCTCCACCCATCCCTCATCTACATGCTACTCTTGGATACCCGATGGATGATACATGAACATATCGCCAAATTTATCAAAAATGTTTTACACTGCTTTACACAGCAGCCCTCATCCTGCAGCTCGTGGCCAAAGTCTCTTCATCCCCGACTGATTCGACTTCTATCGTCGCCCATTCTCATCTTTCGCTACTGTGAGGAAAGTGAAGAATTGCATCATCGCCAGGACCCACAAACTTTATAAAAAGAGACGGGTCTATAGGGGCCCGATCCGATCTGTAAATCATGACCACAAGTCAAAGTACTTTTACGTATGCATCGAAATTTACTCCGACAGAATGTTGCAACTCTACATTCTAAATGCTCCACAACCCCTCTGCCAACATGTAAAACCGTTTTTTCCCCCCTTGGAACACAATCACCCAAACATTTAGGGTTTTAAACCCCGGTATTGTATAATGTGAAAGAAAAGACCACTTTTCGTTCTTTCAAAATCCTCACTCAGCCAGAACAACGGTATAAAGTCCAGGCACGTGTGTGGAACCGTTTAAAATATCAACCCGGTTTAAATTTAGACACCCCCGTACGCCTCACCTGCGGCTTGGACATGGCGTGCATCAGCGCCGTCCTCTGCTCCTCCATCATCTGCCTGACCCTCTCCTCGCCGCCCGTGTTCCCGCCGACGTCCGTGAGCACGCGCAGCATCTCGATGTCGCCCCCTCGACTGCAGGCGAGGTCCACGGGGTCGGTCACCGCCGAGTAGGTGTTGGGCGGCGACGCCAGCACCGCCACGACGCCCTCGAGTAGGTCCGACTCGGGAGGGACGTCGACGAAGCGCTCGGCGAAGATGCGCGTGTTTGTCACACCCAGCGTCTGCAGGTAGCTCTCGTACTCTTCCTTCCTGGCCAGAGAGTAGGGCGTACATTCATCGGGGTAATGTAGGCAAATAAATTTGAATCTTAATAACCTAAATGCTGTTCGCGTTCTTAGCTGGAATTGCATAGTGACACTTTGAGTGAATTAGATTATTATTATGTTTAAAACGTATACACAAGGGGGGAAAAATAAGATGCCAAGAAATTATAAAAGAAGGATTAAAGAAGAATTGAAAAAAGGAAGAAGAAGACGGGGTAGCCAAAAAGGATGGAAGGACATCATACGGGGACTTGGAGGCAAAGGAGAGAGCGGGGAAGATTTGGAAGTGAACATTGTGGGGGGATAGAAAAAAGGGAAAAAAATTTGGTTGCTAAACCCAAGTTGACACTGCCAGAAGCAGGAAACGGCGATGGATAATGGTGATGATGAATAACGTACACTGAATAGTAATACAGCTAGGCAGATAGATTACTAAGAAATTGACTAAAGAGAGCAAATGTAAACAGACGTGATGAGATGTTGTAGGCTTTCGCGACCCGTAGAACTGATGTCTTCTGTATGATCCCTGGGCTGTTTCGTCGTGTCGATGATGAGGCACTGCTCGACGTTTCGCCAACCATGTTGGTGGCTTCTTCAAGAATGTTCAACAGACGTGTTTCAACAACATATTTCAGGAGTGCTTTATGTTATACCAGCAGAATTCGATTTCATTCTTCATGTGCTCTCTATCATGCAACTAATTCGAGTTTCAACAAATATGCGAAGTAGCTGATAAAGAAATAACTTATTTTCACCACAACTCCCCAATGTAACATTTTGGATGACAGAGGTCACAACATGAACGTAAAGAAAGAGGACCAGAGGTATTGCATATAAAGCCGTGTTTGTTCTAAATCTCTTAGGAAAAGTGAACGTAAAGGAAAATGCAGCTTCAATGGACAAAGAAACTCGTGATCTCGTTTGCGCTGCCATCTTTGGATCTGCTTTGATGATTTCTGCCCACCGTTCAACTAACCTTAGCTTCCTAGTCATGGATTAGAACTTCTCCCAATGTCGTAAAAGTGTCACTATGACATTATCACATTACAACACATTTAAAACTCATCATTTAAAGTAGCGCATAACCGGAAACGCATTAAGTACTTTCTTAAGAATTACCATTGTTGTGTCCCCCTTTTAGAATTTGAGGGCCAGTCACAGAGGAGTAAGCAGGTGTGCAGATTTTAAGAAATAGTATGTAATATATTGACAGAATCATTTTTGATGGTAGAATATCGGGTACCTATACATTCAATCCTCCTAGGGTATTTGCCGTATGGGGACATGTTTTATCCCACTTTTAGGGCGAACATAAACAGATGCGAAATTTGTTTTGTATAAATTGACTGTGCACTGTAACAGTGCACATGGTTTCGTTTGAACTAATTTGGCAAAATGTACATAAAATGTATTATTATATCTAAACTCTGAACTGAATTCATATTGATACAGGTACAATAAAACTGTTATCTTGTGTGGGCCCCAAAAGGTACCTCGTACAGTTTTGATAAAAATTTTTCAGTTACGTTTGGAGGAGATAGATTAAGAAGGACATCTATGATGTAAATGTTGTGCTATTTTTTATATTATAACATCAATGAAGATGCGGTACAATGATTATGTCAATCGGTTACGGATGTACTCACTTGTCGTCAGCTCCGAACGCCAGGAGATCCTCTATCTTCTCAACGTCAGCAATGATGTTGGCCAGATAGGCCACAGAGCGTGGCGAGTTGATGTGAGTCAGCACAATCTTGCCACCGAGGTCAGACTCGAGCAGGACTCGGTACATCAGGGCGGGACCCACGCAGAAAGAGCGGTCCTGCAGCGGGGGAAAGATATTATCAAGAAAGAATTTAAATTTATAATAAAAAATAGTTCATCGGTAATGGATTGGTTTTGTATAAGACACTGGCTGGCTATACCGGGTCTCCTCTTGGGCCATGTGTTGAGTACCTGGGAACATTTCATTTCCTCCCCCTAAGGCTGCATCTAGCATGGTTCTTTCCTCCCTAGCCTATCATAGGCTCCACTAGAGTGACGCATTATGGCCTTACAGTTGACGCCCCCTTAAACCCAAACTAAACTAAAAACCATATAGTTTATCCCAATAAATCAATCACTTAAAGCAAATTTTCCCGGGTACTCACACATGCTCACTCTTAAAACGATTTGGGTTTTTTCCTATCTATTGGGCTAAGGCCCTTTATCCCCGGGAATTTTGAGATCCGCAGGTTCAAAAAAGGGTGGGGATAGTTTTGGGTTATTTTGTGGATTATTTTACTATCTCTGGAAAAGTATAAAACAGTTTTTGAATGCTATCATATGGAAAACTATCTAGTACAATACATAATGTTCCCGGTTCACTAAATCTTCGGCGGATTTTTGGTTTACCTTGAGGGGGTTAAGATTCCCATCTTGGTCACTGCATGCAAACATGATTTGATAAAAATGTTTGGTTCGAAAACAAACAACATTGTCGCTAAAATAAATGTGACTTTCCCAGACTATTCTCAATAAATTATTTATTGTGAGTTCAAATCGTAACGGATTTTGCCTGTCCCGGGATGTCTGTTTGAAATTTCAGCGCAATCTGTTTAGCCATTCGGCCGTTCTGCAGCGAAGTCACTCAATCACTCACTCACAGACAAAAACAGATCTATTGACGTTTGAGTCGCTGCGCTCTCTCGTCTAATTAAAAATAACAGTTTCACACACGATTAATTATAGAATTTTCTTTAAACTCGATAAATTGTTTCAAACATAACAATAACAGTAATACATTTTCGCTGTCACGTGGCCAATGTTCTAGACAACGTGGTAACCGGCATGAATGAGATTCCACGCCTGCATGACAACCTCCACTAGTTCGGCTTCTCAACGCTCAGGCTTCTCCTGTACATCCTGTTAATTAACTACTTTGTTTCTTTGCTTCACTGCGCTCGTCACCATTAATTTGTCAAGACAATTAATTGCTGTTGTCTGTCCGACTTTGTGGCAGGCAGGGCGCTATAAATAAGCTACACGTAGCCCCACACACAAGCTATTGTATTCGAGTTAATTCAGGCTATTCACTGGTACGCTGACAAGGAGCCCTATGTCTCTTTGATGAATGTGTATTATTATTGTGAAATGAAGGGATGGCAAAAAAGAATGTCTTTGAGCGTCATAGGGAGCTCTACCAGTCTTTTGAATTTTGAATAATAATATGTTCTATGTACGTAATATAATCGGCAACTGATGTAAGTAAGCCATAATAGCCCGAGTCAATAAAGCTGGCGCACCCCCTCACCCCCCAGCATGAATGTAAATTATATTGGAAATGGGGAAAGATATTAATAACAAAAATATGCCAATATGGACTCGAGATCAAACCTGATTTAGATTTCAATATGAAATTTTCGCTGATTAAACCCGTAATATCGAAGAAAACGCTTTTTTATTCTAGGAGTTCACCATTACAAATTTATCAAAAAAGTTTATATTGAATTCATGATTGTCGTTTCAACTATGCATTTTGCAATTAAGTGTTTGTTGTCTACAAACGAAAGACGAATGAATGTAATGAAAATAATAACATATATATTTTAAGGGTGTGGGAGCGCCCAAAGTTTCGAGTACGTATTTCATACCGGGAAATTGAGTAGAAAAACAATTGGTGGAGGTGCCGGATAGCCAGTAGCCTATAGCACATTCGTCCAGATTCCACAAATGGGTTGAGGTTTCCCCGGGGAGCCTATAGCACATTTTTCCGTTCCACAAATGGTTGAGGTCCGGTACCTTACCTTTGCCAGATTCGCACAAAAGGTTGGGTGCCGGTTTCCTATACACATTTGTCCCATACGCACAAAAGGGGGTGCGGTACCTATATGCAATTCTCCAGATTCGCACAAATGGTGTAGGAGCCGGGTAGCCTATAGCACATTCATCCCGATTGCACAAATGGTGGAGGTGCCGGGGATCCCCCATAGCACTTCGTCCCGATTTCACAAATGGGGGGTCGGGTAAACCCTTTAGCCATTTGTCCCGATTTCCAAAAGGTGGAAAGGGGCCGGGTAGCCATAGCCATTCGTCCCCCTTTCACAAATGGCGGGGTGCCGGATAGCCCCAAGCACATTCGTCCCGATTCGCTTAAAAAAAGGTTTGGGGGTGCCGGTAGCCTATAGCACATTTGTCCCCGTTCGCCAAGGTGTAGGGGCCGGGTAGCCTTAGCAAATTCTCCCCCATTGCACAAAAGGTGGGGGTGCCGGTGCCTAAGCCTTCAAACCCGATCGCACAAATGGTGGAGGTGCCGGGTAGTCTATAGCACATTCGTCCAGATTCGCACAAATGGTTCGCTGGCTCGATTCCCTCCACCGACAATCCTAACTGAAAGTTTTCCCCAAGGATTTCTGGAATGCTGTGAAGTGTGTGTGGCATCGTACACAGGCAGAGCTGGTCAATACCTATCAAACCCAGCAACCAGACTATTATATTTTATTATTGATTTCAATACCAAAACTTACGACCAAAAATACCAAAACCCCCTTTTTAAAACATTTCTCGAGGAAAATTGATGAATATAACATAAGGCACTGCTAATTTGGCGATTGTGATTTTGTCAAATGTGACAGCTCGTCATCACTGCCGCCAACTTTCTAAAGGCTGGGAAAGATAAATGACCAATGATTAATGACTACCTACTTAATGATTCAGCGAGTTGAAGTTCTTAACCACACTCAATTCAAAGCATGGACCCACCCTTCTCAGCTCAGCCAATGAAATGAGAGTAGGTTGATTAGACTGTAACCTTGACAATCAATCTTTTGCGATCCCAAAAATAGGTCCACCGCAGGATAATCATGTTTCCCCACAAAAGAAAACTGGATGGGGTTGGTTTTCTCTGCGCTGGGTGGCACAGAACGAACTTTGGACAGATCGGATCGAACTGATAGTTGAACGGTTCCATCCTCTCTTGATTAGGTCTGACGGCTCGCAGGCCGGCACCCTCTATCATCTTGCGCGGATCCTCCCTGGAAACCAAACACCGCAGCTGTCACGTCTTGGTTCATCATCACACAGACTTCTCCGTTTCCAGACACGAAAATAGTACGAGGGATATATGTGACATGTGGTACAGGCGAGTACAACATGCTGAAGACATTACTGAGCTACATACACTGAGCCAACATAGGACTGTTGGATGAGCTTGGACAAACCAGTTTTTTTAATGAAGAATGCAAGGGTTTATGCCAGAACGACTTGAAGCTCTGCGACTTGTAGCTATGCGACTTGAAGATCTGTAGATTATCTAATGGGGTTGTGGTTTGCACCCATGATCTAACAATATATCTCGGTTTGCACCAGTGTCACTCTGCGGTGCAGTGTGTCAAGTAAGAAGAATATGTAGGCCTACATGTTGCCTCTATCAGAGCAAATTTTCAAAATATTCCTTCGTATTTTATTAGCTGCTAGCTTATTATTTATAAGTCACCAAAGACACCTAGGCCTGGGAATTTTTTTCCAAAACTTGTGTGAAAAAGGCTCTGATCGCGACATACACATATCCTTTGGAAAGCTTTCCAAAAATTTTAAAATTTTTTTCAGTAAAAAGTAGAGGCTGAAAAGAGGTCCAGAGTTATTAAGATAAGAGGCGGTGCTTTAATACCTCACCTCTCGAACGTGTTTACCCCCCGGTGACACCCCCCTTCCGGGGACGGGGGCCCCTCAAACTCTCAGGTGGGGTAGCGCGCGTTCTAGCGCCGGCTGCAGGAAAAGAGAGACTGGTGCTTCAATACCTCACCGGGTCTGAAAAGTGTTGACCCACCGGGGACGAAAGGCCTCTTCCGAGACGGGACGGGTCTCTCTCAGTGTGCGGGTAGCAGCGCGTTCCCCCGCCGGGCTGCGAGAAGATAAGAGACTGGTGCTTCAATACCTCCCTGGCTCTGAACGTTTTGGCCCCTCCGGTGACGAAAGCCTCTTTCCCGGGGAGCGGGGCCGGTCTCTCTCAGGTTGCGGGGAGCAGCGCGTTTCTAGCCCGGGGCTGCGGAAAAGAGAGACTGGTGCTTCAAACCTCACCCGGGGTCTGAACGGTTGACCCGCCGGTGACGAACCCCTTTCCGGGAAAGGGGGGCGGGCTCCCCTCAGGTGTCGGGTACAGCGCGTTCTAAAACGCCGGGGGTGCGAGAGAAGATAGAGAGACTGGTGCTTCAATACCTCACCTGGCTCTGAACGTGTTGACCCAGCCGGTGACGAACGCCTCTTCCCGGGGACGGGACCGGTCATCTCTCGTGTGGGGTAGCGCGCGTTCTCGCCGGGCTGCAGAGAAGATAGAGAGACTGGTGCTTCAATACCTCACCTGGCTCTGAAAGTGTTGACCCAGCCGGTGACGAACGCCGCTTCCGGAGCCGGGACGCGGTCTCCTCAGGGGTGCGGGAACAGCCGTTCTAGCGCCCCGGGTCAGAGAATAAGAAACGGTGCTTCAATACCCCACCTGGGTCTGAACGGTTGGGCCCGCCGTGAAACGCCTCTTCCAGACGGGACCGGGCATCTCTCAGGTTCGGGTACAGCGCGTTCTAGCGCCGGCTCAGAAAATAGAAAACTGGGGCTTCAAAACCTCACCTGCTCTGAAAATGTTTTACCCACCGGGGACGAACGCCTCTTCCGGAGACAAGCGCGGGCCTCTCTAGGGTTGTGCGGGTAGCAGCGCGTTTTGCGCCGGGGGCAGAGAAATAGAGAGCTGGGGCTTTTTAATACCTCACCTGGTCCCGAACGGTTGACCCCCCGGTGACGACCTTTTTCCGGACGGGACCGGTCATCTCTCAGGGGTTTCGGGTAGCAGCGCATTCCCACGCCTGGGTGCAGAGAAATAGAGACTGGGGGCTTAAAACCTCACCTGGCTCTGAAAAGTGTTGACCCAGCCGTTTACGAACGCCTCTTCCGGCGGGGCGCGTCATCTCTCAGGTGTGCGGGAAGAGCGGTTCTAGCGCCGGCGGCAGAAAATAGAGAGCTGGGCTTTAATACCCCCCTGGCCTGACGTGTTGACCCGCCCTTTACGAACGCCTCTTCCGGAACGGGGCGCGGTCATTTTTTCGGGGTGCGGGGAGCAGGCGTTTTAACGCCGGGCTGCGAAAGAAGAGAGCTGGTGCTTCAAAACCTCACCCGGCTCGAACGGTTGACCCAGCCGTGACGAACGCCTTCCGGGGACGGGACGCGGGTTTTATCTCTCAGGTGGCGGGTAGCATGTGTTTTTGCTCAAAAGCTTGGCTCCGATGCGGATGCGCGCCAGAGAGGCCGCGATGCGAGTCTTGAGCGACAACAAGATGGCGTCCGGTTCCGCGAGATCCGCCTGACCGAACAGGTCCTTCTTGGACACGTCCGAGTGTTGACTGCGCGGGAGGAAGCGACGCTTGTGGAGGTCGTAGAGGAGGAGCTCGACCACGTTCTTCTGGTGGGAAAACTGTGAAGAGGGGGAATTTAATAAATCCATTCATTAATTCATTCATCGTTAAGTAGTTAAAAATGTTTAGCTATCCAGAGCCAATGACCGCCTGTTTACAGCTCTGAACCACCTAAAATACGCTAGTAGTCGGCTAGTAGGCCTAAAGCTTTAGCAAACAATGAAAAGAACGCGATGATCAGAGAATTGCGTCGAGACTTCATTGTTCGCCGAATAGTCGTTCTTCAGTGTTTCAGAGAGGTAGACAAGCGGTCACTGGCGCTAGGTCTCAAACTACACACTATAATCTCATTGGTGTTTCTGACAATGTGAAAATCTAGCTTCTAAGATGGCCGGACATCACGATCGTCGATGTGCCGGAGGCAGGAGTCGGGGCTCTTTATCCAGAAAGAGTGTGCACAACTGTGCATGAGTCTTATGCCTCACTATTCAGCCATGTTTGATCAGGTTAACTCTGGGGACGTGCTGCTGAGATTGTAGTGCCGGGTGGGACGACACGCAAAATCAAAGTTTTGATCATGTGCTGTCAAATATTGAAACAAATCGGTTTTCTTCATGGGTCAAATATTATTTCGAAACTAGGCCTACAGCATATCAGTAAGGCTAGTATATGTAATTTACCTGGCCCATGGGACGGCCAATGTAATGGTGTTATGAAGAGGGGTAGTGCGGATTGAGGCCTAATCTAATACCTGTAGGTCTTTATTACCCTACAGTATAAAGACTTAAGCGAAGCGCTAAACTCAAACACCTTGAGCAACACTTTTGGCCAGCCCTGTCACTTGCCTGCGGGTTTTCGATGTAGAAAGCCGAATCGATCAGTGTTTGATTGAGAACAGCTTTATCTGCAAAGGAGATATATTATTAGTCTTCGTATGGAGAGAGAGATGGCAAAGGCAAAGGGATGAAACGGAGGGTTGGATTTATTTGCTACGCCATGCAATGAGAGGATGGTGTAATTAGGACACTGGTTGGTGTTTTTTAAAGTTTGTTTAGTTGAAAGGCGCGTCGACCGTTTGGTCAAATAATGCACCACCACACCCTAGGGGATGTGGGGAGGACAGACTATCAGCCACGGGCAGGAGGTCTCTCACGTCGTGGTCGTCTTTGTCATCGTTCGTGTTGTCATTGTCTTTATCGGGAAGGTCATCGAGGGGCAGTATACGAGGGAAGAATGCCGTATAAAACTGGGGATAAAGGAAATTTAGTATCCCGTTATTATGTGATTAACTGAAAGAGGGGAAGTACGCGTACTAGGGCTATAATTTGTCTCGAATCAACAGTCTAACCATGGTCTAACTTACTGCTCAGACCATTAAAGCCAGTTCTCTGTAAAGCTCATCACATATTAATTTTAAAGTTATGCATACATCTGACAAATCTGATGTTATATAATATGTAATATCGAAAAGATGCTAATAAAGAACTTGAACTTGAACTCTATTCAATGCCCTTCCTCAATCATTGAGGAGATTGGCGATTACTACCCTGTGCAAAAATACCTGAAAATATGTCTCTCATTCAGTTTACACTTCGCTAGGGTGTATACTGATTTGAGATATAGACGGAGGAATGAGATCTAATAGTCGTCGGCGTGAAACCAGCGGTTGAAACACACACACCCCGACTCTCGCGTGCCGGTTTCAATCCCCGGACGAGCCCGATAAGACGTCTGTGCCTGGTTGGTTGCATGTCTCACCCAGACAGCTACTTGGCGCAACGGTATCTAATTAAATAGGCGACGTGGCGTGAGCGTGACCCATCTCCTATTTTCATTAAGACGTCACTGAACATAACGCCGGGGCGTAATTGCTTCCGTGCACAAGAAACAGTGCACTTGGAGTACCGTAACTGAATAATGGAGCTAAAAGTGTGCATATTTAGTGGCAGGTCTGAAAGAAAATTGATTTAATCACTATTCTAGCGCTTTAATGGGTTTTGCATTTTCTCATGTGGGAGGAGAAATGACTAGGAGATGAATGACAATAATTCGTTGTGCGCTATTCGTTCCTAAATATTCTTTCTGATGCTTTCGTTATCGGTGGGTGTGTCGGGGCATACAAGCGGGACCAAATTTGTAATGCTATCCACGATTGGCAACGATTAACCCACAGATGTATCAGCATGGCTAGTTCGGGATTATTTTTATTAAGATCCCTCAATCGGTAACATTACATTACATTGCGGTATCTATCTAACAATATTTACGCTATTGTTGCTACTTGCTTGCTGCCTGCTGGGAATTGAAACTTATGGCGCACTTGAAGTTTTGGAATCATCAGGTGCTAATGCAAAAAAAATTGCTAGCCCTGTAACCACCAGCACATTACTTTCAGTTCAGTGATAAAACAACTAGAAAACGATAAAGAAACGGTTGAACGATGTCATCTCTCGATCTTTTAGTTTTACCACGGGAACCTTAAAGATTTTTACTTTGTGAGTGTCCCAACTATGCAGTCCAAGCCTAGGAATATGCCTACAGTGTTCGACTAAAGTATAGATGTAGGCCTAGCCTCTATCCTACAAAATTTACTAGGAAAACGCCAAAGTCGTTGTTTGACGAGTGAGCGATCAACCATGGCACCGGCTTTGCAATGAAGTATATAGGACGAAAATAATCAGAAATTGTCAACGAAATAGAAGTTTTAAATTGAAATTCCAGTCGAAATGAATTAGGAGACTTAGCCTACAGTTTACGTGGCTGACCAATGAGTAGACTCACATCTGAAGACGTCGTAGATGAGCGCGTAGACCCTCCTCATCTCCTCCTCGTCCTCGAAGCCGGCCTCCAGCGGGGGGTCGCGTAACAAACACCCGGCCTTGGCGATGTCGGCCACCGTCCACGAGGTCTCCGCCGAGAGGGTCGACGTCAAGGAACCGCTCTCCTGGACAGAGGTGTTTGAGAGGACGCGGGGCCTCTTCGCCGCTGGAGGTTGATGGGTCGCGGGGCTGGAGGGGATGGAGGCGGCGCCCCATGTAGCCTCCACCTTCAGCATCTTCACCGGCCATACGGAGGGCATCCTACGTCACAGGGAAGCAGAGGTTACGTCATTCGTTTGTAGCCTACATTAACGAAGTATTAAACTCAGATCCTACAGTCACCTCATACGTCTGGTATCATCAATTCTACCACGGGCTCGTCATAATGTGTTATCCTAGCCTAGGGGATGTCGCCGTCACGTCGCCGGCCAGAGCTCTCCTCTAGTTTCGGGGAGTAAAACGCCCCTTACATAATAGGCCTACTAGCTGATGTTTGCGAGATGGACTTTGTCTCTTTTAGCGCCTTTTAGGATTGGCAGAGTCATATTCTAACTTAGATCAAATTGTGGCACTCTTTCGGTTGGTATGGCCAGTTTATGATTTTGTATGTACTTATATTTAAAATAGCGACGTTAAAGGTTTTGTAGGTACCGTACTTGATAAAAAAAAAACTGGCCATACCAACCGAAAGAGTACCCAAATTCTACCCCGGGTTTAGTTTATTTTATTTGGATTAAGGACGCGTCAACCGTTAGGTCACTCATAATGCGCCACTCTAGCCTATCGGATAAGGGTAGGAGGGACCTATGCTGGTCAGAACCAGCCACGGTTAGGGGGAGGAAAGGGGGAGTCTCACGTCGCGGTCGTCTACCCTAGGACCAGACGGGGGCAAGACCAGACAAGTAGCTACTGGCGCTGGGTCTCTAACGCTATATTATAAACTCTATGGTATTGCTGAAAGCTGCAACTACACACACAACGAGCACGCGCTCAACTCGAGCTGTTGTGCCTACGAGTGCGCTCAGGAACCTACCTGGTACTATCTCGCTAACACGATCTCGACACATTTATTAGCACTACCGTTTTAGTTTCATCTCAACAGGTTACTAAATAATAATACTAGTTTGTAGGATGCTTCGTTTTGTAGATTTTCGAAATTTTGACGTGCATTGATGACGAAAGAACTCTAATGTTTACCGATTCCCCAGTAACATCACAATTTTGCGCCTTCCATTGTTCTGTACTATTTTGTTTCGTATTTGATTGTTAAAATAGTTTGATAACTTTTATTGTGCAGTGGTCAAGGTCTGTCACAATCAAATTATTCTAACTTTATTTTGATTATTTTATTTATAACAAAGCCAAAGGACACTATACAACGTATACATTAGAGTATGACATACAAAGATTAATATAGCAATAATATAACAAATAAAATAAATTTAATTTTTAATTTTATTAATTAATATTTTTGTTTGTGAATCAAGTGAAGGAAAAATTAGGAGAGTATAAAAAAAAGTGTGAAGATAAGAATTTAACAATTTATATTTAAAGAGTGCAAGGGATGAATAAGAGTATTTAATTGATACTTGTAATGTATTAAATATTGTACTAGCTTTTGTCGTAAAAACATGTGGTTAAATTTTGGAATGAAAATGACATCGTACGCAAGATTGTAATTTGTATTGAATACAATATAATTTCTAATGGAACATTACGAATTAAAGTAGATATGATGGTTCAATACAGTTTTCTTATATTTTTATTCTTAATTAAAGTCGATGAAAAATGCATTGAAATGATACCAAACATGGGTAATTTGGGCTTACTTTGAAAATTTTTGGGACAATGATTAACTAATTAATTCTCAATTAATTAATTAATTAATTAATAGTTAAATAAAACTCTGCGTGCTGCCATTTTTTTAAATTTATCATTATAAAAACTATATAATTGCAAATGTTTACGCTGAAATCACATTTTGCACTATATTTAGGCTTACCCCACTAAAATGGGAAATGGTTTGCCTTCACCGACTCCATCCATAATTCTAAAATTTAAATCATTTTTGTCCTCCCGCCCTACACGACGTCAATCAAAATATATTTCAGCAATAACTTATAAAATCTCATAAATTGGTATGTATTGATGGAGCTAAAAATTGATTGTAGCTAATTTTGTTCGTCAATCGATAGAAAAGTAATAAACTCCCTTGCACAAGACAAGCTGGAGACGAGAGCTGAATGGCACTGTGAAACTTTATGCTAAACCGAGCCGAGCCCAATATAAACATCTGCGATCACATGGGTAACGCCCATTACATGCGAGGATTGGAGCTTTCGACTTTGAAGCTAATAAAACTTTATCGATACAGACTGGTACTAGGACCAACATGATAACAAAAAAAACAACACGTTGTGGAATTCAGGGCTTGCACACATATGGTTTGCATGATAACACTTGCTCTCCATGCTATAACGGTAGACAGACTTGACAGACTCATTATACCACGCAGGGCTCGACTCGTGAAAATGTGGGTGAAAATCAGGAATTAACCCAGGTGTCTCCCATTTTCTGGGAGGACGTTTATTAACCACTAGACCATCAACACCGAGGATGATCATGCTATAGTTGACTGAAATATTACGTTCAACTGATAACAACAAATACAACACATACAAAATAAATGTGTCGAATCCTGATTATCGCTAATTGTTCAATTGTAGTGTTGCCTTTTCTCCGGGATCAGGCCGGCAGACGAGAAAGCAGGATTCAACCTTTGGTGGGAGTTGGATTTTGTTTTGTCTGGAATTAAAACTATGCTATAATAATATGTATATAAACATTAATTATAACAGCAATAATAACCATCACATTACAGTGACATCTACCCGGCACCTCCACCAAAATCACACATCAAATTATTTCCACGTTATCTAAAAGTTAATGGCAAGCTTTGTTGTTATAAATAAAAAATAAAATCGCCCTGATTTTATTTCAAGAAGCATAGTGCTTGACTTTATTGTGGATTCACCGTAGGACTGCAATATCATCAAA
This sequence comes from Sweltsa coloradensis, assembly GCA_024449915.1. Lineage (NCBI taxonomy): Eukaryota > Metazoa > Arthropoda > Insecta > Plecoptera > Chloroperlidae > Sweltsa > Sweltsa coloradensis. Next base: position 2,108,430 of record JAMZAV010000087.1, read on the forward strand.
GTTGACAACGACCGGGACTTGAACAAACATACCCCGGATCTATAAGTAACAGTGTCGTAGTCACTTGAGTTATACCAAGGTAAAACTTCCTACATAGTAATGATCAATGATATCGTCAAGATGTGATACCGACTTCGATATCGTGGGTCGTGTTTTTCATTTCGCCCCGTACGTGGAAGTATTGTTACTTTTTATTTATTTACTTTATCATTGTGACTTCGCCGCTACTGTAGTCGTGTGTGTAACGAAAGATGTTTGTTGATTCAAAAACATCGTCAGAAAATATTATTTTAAATATAAAAAAGTATTAGTTCAACTCTTGGACTTTGTATTCACATTAATGCATTTTCTGCTGTAAGTCAGCTATTCACAAGGGTGTAGGAGGGGCCGGTTTGAAATACTTACTGTTGTCAAATGTAGATTAGAAACCGAAATATTTGATAAAATGTTTCAAACGAATTTTAAATTTTAAATTGAACACCATCTTAAGGTATAATATAATTTTAAATAAAAAAAGTAAAAATAAATATAAGACGCAACAACATAGTTATACGTTCCGTGTTTTACGTTGGGTACAACCTTTACGGAAGTTTCAATGTGAAAGACCTACTTGCGATTTTTAAAAACTTTCATGCTAACTATAGTTATGAGTTTACAAATCTACAGAAAAAATATTGGGTCCACCCTGATCAGAAATTTGTTTTGTCTAGCTTCGTCATTTTACAGGTAGGTCCTATCGGTACCTAGCAAAACTATCTTAATCCCCTTGACCTTGGAGCATTTTGGTTCAAAAACTGTTGGCCATTATTGACGTATACTCTACTACACGTTTTCTGTAAATCCTCTATATTTTGTTTTTGTAATTTGGGCAGTTGGTTACCAAGAAGGGGTGTTATTTCGGAACGTTATTTTTGCGTGTTTAAAATATGTATATTTTGTGCACAGCTTTTAGACACAATTTTCTAAATGACAGTTTTATATTGTTATGATGCATCTAGTATCTATGTGAAACAAAAAAGTAGTGTGAAGCCGATTAAGAAATTCCTCAAAACGCTAATTTTCGAAACGAGACCGATTGAATGTTAGGTCGTCGACATTTTATCATTTAATTTTTAATGTAAATTACATGCAACCTATTTAAAGATAATAAATTGTAGAGTACGACAACGTAACAGAATATCAGTAAGTGTCAGCAATAATGTGATTTTTGCTTTTTAAAGTTGATGATATTTTGCTTTCAATACGAACGATATTGAACAATAAAATAGAATGTTGCAAGCTTTGAATTATAATGTAGTGTAGGCCTAACGACAACTAATTTAAAGGTATGTAGAATAGGGAATATTCCACTTCCGCAAAATACTGTACGAATAGAGTTTTTAGAAGAAGTATTTCGTCCCGATTACAAATATGTACTTTGTTTTTCCGTGAAATAATAATCCAGTGATTTATAGCCGTTTTAAAAGCAGCAGTTTTTTAAAGCGGCAAAAACGACTGTGACGTCAGAACTGTGTTGATCCAACGCCGTCTGGATAAACATACATCCAGACCAAAGATGTTGGAATAGTATTATAGTAGGATCGAGATATACATCAAGACGGCGGTGTTTTAAACAAAGCAGCGCCTAGCGTAGCCTACAGTAATGTAAACAGATGGCGGACATTTTACATTTAACGCCTAGCCAGAAAACGAGAAAAGTTGACATTGCAATCAAAAAACAAAACTGAAACAGTCCTAGGTCTAGGCCTAGACGTAGAAAATTATTTAAAATACAACAGTCTAGGCCAATCGTTCCTGTAGGATATAGGCATTGGTATGTGAATACAAAAATTACTCACTTGACAAGCCCTAGGCTTAACTTGCCAACCCTAGGCCTGCACGTTCATGTTCTGACACACATCCCGCACAAAAACCTTACTTTGATGACTAATTAAAGCCTATTGTAGATAAAGAATACCATGATAGTCCTAGGCTATGCAAAAACTCAAGACAAAATGCTCGTTATTCTTTATCACAATGATCTCGCGAAATCTCCTGTCACATACGAAAAAATAAAAACAAAAGACGGTGAAAATGTACATCCCTGTGGAGTTGTTTGTGTTGAGCGGATGGGCGAGCACCGCCGTCTGTATGTAAATAAGTACAAATATACGTACATTTAGTTTCCAATTGGCCTTGACTCAGTACCGTCCAAAGATGGCGCACGCTCGTTTTTGGCGCGCAAACTGGGGGTCCAATGTACTTCTCGTTCAAATTACACAAAAAACATTTTTTTGAAACTAAAAAAAGTGCAGTGACTATTAAGACATGAATAAGAATTAAAATAAAATATAAAATATTAACTGGAATATTCCCTATTGAGTTATTCAATCAACATAGTAATTAGGAAATTGAAATACTAGACCTTTATTCCTACATCAAACGAAGTCTAATAGTATATTTTACTTTAGTTTGTAAAATATAATGTTAACTAGACCTGAACACCGCACCGGGCACATTCCGTTTTGTTATTCGTACTTTCGTAATTATAGATAACCGTTAATGGTATACGTGTGTCGCGTATTGTTTCTCTACACAATACAAAATTGAAATGAGAACTGAAACAAAGTTTCAGCTCGCCATTGAAGTGATTTTAAAGAAGTTGACTAAAAGAGAATGATAGGCTCAAGGCTCTGTTATTTTGCTTGCCATTATCTAATTTGGTTATTATAACATTCGTTTATTTATTTATTTATTTATTTATTTTATTTATTTATTTAACGTCTATCCTATTCACTTATAAAAACTGATTTACAAAGGAGGACAACTAAATAAATCTAATTACATAGATGCAGATTTTTTATTGTTAGTGCAGTTACGAAAAATAATATCATTAGGTCTACTGGTCTCCAGAAATAGATATATAGTGTAAAGAGTGCAATGAGTGAATGAGTGTAATGAGTGTAATGAGTGTAATGAGTGTAATGAGTGCACCGTGATAATTTTTGTGGCAAAGCTGATAATAACGTAAAGATTAAAATATTTTGAAGAATAATAATTAATAAGATTAGATCTAGGTACGTCACAAAATACTAAAACGCCACTTTTAAGCCCAGATGCATCAAACTATAGTAACTCGCAAAAATAATTTAGTTATTTATGGATTTATTGTTATTCATTTTCAGTTATTTAAACAATTCTCGTGTTTAGTAAGTAGTTGTTTATCTTTAAAAAGGACTTTTGTTTGATTCTTTAAAAACTACATTTATATTGTGCCATACCTTGAAATACGAGAGTAATGGTAATTGACAAGGTTTATGATTTTAATAAAAGCATTCCTAACAATGACTTACCGTTTAACTACAATATGTCTTCAATATACGTAACACTATTAACCATACATGAGATGTATAATCAAAGAATGTACATCGTAAATGCTCAAACAGTGAAACTGACAGCACAAGATCAACACTAAAAAACTTACTCCTTGTCGATGATATCTTGTCGATTCTTATCAATAAGTTTGAAATACTCCTGCAGGCGCCAAGCTTTGTTACTTGGCAGGATTGCTGCGTTCAGATAGCGAAGATGTCCCATTGTGTGTTTCACGCCGACTGTGACACTTACGACTGACTTCAGTTAGCCACACATTTACGAATTAAAACTTTTCAGCGGAATTAATCAAATGTCTCGAAGCCCTAATTATAAAAGTTTCAATGAACATTAACGAGTTTTTATCGTTGTATTATTAGTTTTGCGACAGAATGTTAGGAACGGGATTAAGTACAAAATTGTCTTAAAGTCTAGAAATAGAATTTGCAAGTTTTAATTAATTTAACTTTGACACATATAATACGATGAAGTTTGTTTAACATTCGTGACGAGCCTTCTGAGATAATGAAACATAAATGCAAGTGGTTTATCACTTTTGATTGATTTCAGTGAAATTAAGTTTACTGGTGGTAAAATAGGCGCAATACAAATATGGCACAATATAATGCAGAATACAAGTAATAACGTTTACTTGAATTTTTACAAAAAAACAAAACGTGAGACATATCTCTAGCTAGATTTACAACACAACATGTTTACACTGTGATTATAACTGTATGGAACTTTTAGGCTTTAATGTTCTAACTATTAAAAGAAGAATTAACGTGTGTAGTAGAATATCCTTAATATGTCTACACATTATTTTACGATCGAAATTAGACTACTTACGGTATAAGTTTTGATATCAACGCATAGTTACAGAGGCTTTAAATAGTAGATACAATGTAACCTGTAGTGTGTTTTTTAATTTGAGTATTCTTAATAATAGTAATTTCTCACAATCTGATGAGCTAATTCTGGAAATACAAAGCGTATAAAACAAATCAATATCTATAATACTACGAATGCAAAAGAAACGCAATTTTACGCGAATCTTTTCCATTTCCAAAATAATAAATTCTTTAACGCACTTGTTTGACGCAATAAAATGACAAAATTTCGATTTCTTCAAAATCGTGTAGCGAAATCACAAACACACTCACTCGCAATGCTAGAGTGTCCCGCGCGATTCCGTCTACCGAATCTTCTACATATGCGTGTGTTCACGATGATTCGACGTCATGTATTTCATGTGAAGAATTATTTATTTGTGTATCGTGCGTTTTGATTTAAAATGCTCATGTAGAAATACAACAGACAAGAAACTTCCATTCAGTAATTGGATTCGAATGGCTTAGTTTTTCTTTGTGTGTAGGTTTCTGCATCTAAATATAAGCTATATTTGAGACTATTATTTATATGTTTTCTCCACGCAAAACCGTGATCACGATGGAAGTTATTCGTAAGTTAGTGTAACGTTTAAAAAATATGTATCCAACCCCAAAAAGATTCGATACGAAATAAGATCTAACATTATTTATTGAAGTAAATAATAAATCACAAAAAGTTTTGTTAACTTACGGACTCGCTGCAAGTTCTCGTTGTCTTTCTACCAGCTTGTAATAATTCTTCATGCGCCATTCTTTGTCACTCGGTAGTAATATAAACAAACATGGGTCATCACCCGTATCTTGCAAGGGCCCCATAGATTGATGTTAGCCTTGTTAATTGGCTTAACCGCACCACGCAATTAAATTCTCGACAAAAGTAATAATTATTATTATTATTACCAAAGTTTGAAGATAATGCAGTGAAGAAGTTTCTTAACACCGTGTAATTGTTCAAGTTAGGTGAGTGAATCACGCAATGGCGCTTCGTTAACTGTCCACACATGTCATGATACGAACTTTGGTGGCAGCGGACGGAATCGTGACGTGCATTTGACCCGGGGACGTCTGGAGAGGTTCGGAACTATTATGTATGCGGATGACGATGACGACGACGACGAGGTCGACTGCTACCGTATGGACAGGAGGCGCATGCACCACTCGTAGAAAGCTCGAAAGTTATGCCCGTCACGCGAAACGTTTTTCGAATTTTTACTGTATATATTTATATGGAAGTTATCACAGGTTTTGTGGGGGTGTATCAAACGGCGATCAATTCGCTAGCTATTTATAACCCATACTCTACAACTTGTGTTATACTAGATTGAGAGACGTACACTTTTAGTTTTGAGGAATTATTATTATAGTTGGTTTAACTTTGAAAGACAAGATAATTTACTGTTGGTCTGTTTCATTTATTTTTAAAAAGAAAAAGTTTGAAAAAACGATAAATTGTAATGTTTAATAAAACAATTTAATATTGAGAAGTACAGACAGATTAAATTAACCTGTCGGGGAATGTTGATGAACGTAGTTTGAGAAGACATGCACTATTGTTTGTGCAAGAACATTAAAAACAACATTTAACATTTCACATGCGATGGACCTGTTGAGAAGATTACGAAACTTATCAATTAAAATCTAGTTAAAGTCAAAGTTCTAATCTAATCGTCAAACATATTCGCAAATTGGGACCCCTCAACAATGAAACAGTTAATTCCTCAAATAACTACTTAAATAATTAAAATGCAAACATTAGCAATAAATTGAAGAAAATTTGCGGGTTATTTTGTCGCGTCTTAGTGGTGAATAACCCACATAATTAAAACATTAATTTAATTTATATTTAGCATACTCACTATTAGTGAAGATTTAAGTTATTAAACATCAGTGCTATCGTGTTATCATCTTCGTTTTATTGCACGGGTCTCGTTCTATAAAATACTTTCTAATCAACTGGGGCAGCTGACCGTTACATGTGAATAACAACGCTCTTACTTCACAATAAACAAAAAACCGTTCACAAAACTTATTCGTTGTTATGTGTGCGTGTTAGAGTGTATTGGAGGCGCGAGCGCATTCCGAAGTTATTAGGAAGTCACGCGAATTTGAAAGATGGAAGGGTGCACTTTACTCGCACGGCCCGTCAACCGAGATATCGGCGTAGTGAATGATGCGCAGGTAGGGAGTCCTAGAGGTTAAACTAAATCACAACATCACGTGATCCCATCGCTAGTTTATCGCGAAAGTTTTCGACGATTTATGCTCTGTAGTAGAACGATCTGACCTTTGGCATGTCAACTCCCGTTTTGAAACAAGTAATTATACTAAATTGGTTGGGATTTAGGTCGACATTCCGCGGGGACACGGGATCAATTTAGCAAGATTAGCTTTTATCTATCTATAGGAAATTAATGAATCAAAGTTAAACATCAAAACCTTTACAATGCCCAATTGATTGTGTAGCGTAAAACAACAGAGGAACATCGTTTGAACTTGTATGTACACTGCTCCGGTGGGGGAGGGGGGGGGGGACAACATTTATGGCAGCATAAAAGTACACTGGTGAAATACACGACACAAATGTAAATTCCTAAAAAGGTTAATCAAAGGACGGGTTTGGCAAAGCCAATTTGATGTAAATTTATTTTTTTATTTCGATTTTCCGCTAATCCAATCCCTTCTCCAATACTAATAATTAAAGGCAGAATGTAATTATTAATTAAATTAATATTAGAGGCTATGAATATAATTAGAGAGACCAATCAATCAATCATTAATCCGCACTATCTAATTAGTTTTCGATTACAATATCCCTCTAGTAACACTTTCGAAATTCAATCTCAATAATAATTAGTTTGTGTAATGAACTTACCTCTAATAATTGATATTATCCCTGACGTGTGTAGTCGACAGGCCTCGTGCTAGAGTGGTAGGCCTATCGGTGTTTCTCTCGCAGTCTACCGTGGTTAACTACCCGGCCAACTAACAACGCACTACCCCAACCAACCCTCCCCCAGAATCGAGTTAAAGACGAATGCGCACAGCACACGAACAAACTAACAACTACTCCCCTAATAAATCATTATTGATTTATTTCAAGTGTTATAGTTCGTACAAACGGTGCTGATTGTTCCGATATTGTACAATAGGTGATCAAAGTATTTGCATCGAATGAGTAGCACACAGTAAAAGATCTGTTACTAGGAAAACGCCAAAGTCGTTGTTAGACGAGTGAGTTAGTCATTGTGCTGAGTACCCGGTAACATTTCCCCTAGGCCTCCCTAGCCTATCATAGGTTAGAGTGGCGCATTATGGCCTTACAGTTGACGCGCCTTTATAAACCCTATTATTTATACCAATATAATTATCAAGCTTAAATGCAAATGTTCCCGGGTACTCAACACATGACTCGCTCACTCGTCTAACATTCCATCCATAAAAATATTCCATCACACATTGTCGGTAATAGTTTCTATTATATAAACATATCGCATAAACATTGCAGAAAAACACTATGATATTATTCTAAAGTCAATTTCTATAAAGATTTAAGTTTTTACCTAGTAATACTAAAATAAAAGAGATAGAACATATTTTCATCTTCCATACCCTTAACATTTTTGAAAGTGTGTAACGGTATCTACGTACATGTTGAATACAGATCGAAGTATAGTCTGCACATAAGAAGCATAAGCATAAGCATAAGTTGAAGCCCAGACGAGAAGACCAATGATGACAGTAAGAAAGTGAAAGTACAGTAATTGAACTGCGTGTCTATCACATTTATTTATTTATTTATTTATTTTATTTATTTATTTATTTATTTATTTAACGTCTATCCTATTCAGTTATAAAAACTGATTTACAAAGGAGGACAACTAAATAAATCTAATTACATAGATGCAGACACAACAATGAACTACATTTAAGTAAATATTTGAAATAGTAATATTACAACAATGCATTAAATACTCAACAAATTTGATAACAAATAAAAAGGATATTAAATGCAATTTATGAATGAATCGAATATAAAAAAGGGTGGGGAATGAAAAGAAAAGAAAAAAAAAAGAAAAAAGAAAAAGGAAAGGAAAAAAAGTAAGAAAAAAAAGAAAGAAAGAAAGAAAAAAGAAAGAAAGAAAGAAAAAAAACATTAAAAAAGAAAAACGAAAAGAAAAAAACTGATTTATTAGACGATCCCACTCAAACGAATATGAGGTTTGCCAAAAATCAGGAACAGCAAATCAGGGATTGTACATTGTTGAACATGATACCAACTGCCAAGACAGCACAAAACCGACATATAATGTTGTAGGTACTGTACTGTGTTGTATTGTATTGTTTTGTATTGCATTGTATTGTATTGTATTGTATTGTATTGTATTGTATTGTATTGGCATCTTGTTCAATTATTACATAACACATAACAGATGATGCATTAAGTACAACAACCATCGTAACATTAGTCTTTTCAAGTTAAAGTTTTCAAGTTATCTATAAAGAAATGTACATAGAGTTCATTTCAAACCAGGTACAAAATATAAACTACTAGACTAATAAAGACAAATACACGCGTAAAAAATAAATGAAACAGACTCAATACATTTGCAGTTTACTATGTTATAGACCTGAAATAAATAATTAATAGATAAATGAACAAATAAACCAGGAATAGAGGATACAATGTGAACAAGATGTCCGGTCCGATACTTAGAAGCAACCCTCAGGCGAAAACGTTCGTGGCATGTAAAGTACAAGTAACACGATGCAAATGCAGCAGGTGGGTCACCTGAATGTACAGAGTTTAGAAGCTCCAGCGTTAGGAGATCCCACACAATAAGAACAAACATATTCGGCATTGAAGCTAGCAGAGTCGGACAAGAGAACAATGTACAGGTTACAACTTATGTGTTAAGCATTCACAACTTCAGTATACATCACTGGTTGGTGGCAAAATCTTATTGAAAGCACAATTAATTTATTACAGTGGTGTAAAAGATCCAATGGGAAGACTTTGGAATAGCAAGGCTAAACTAAGTATTTACATTTGTATTTATTTTATTTTCGTTGGCACGTACAAAGTACATATTAAATGGATATCGTCAAAAACATTTGAAAAACAAGAAAAGTAAAAAAACAAAATGAAGCGAAAGCATAGGGTAATTGGATGAGCGAAGCAAAGACTTTAATTTCACTGACCCCCCAAAAAAATTAGCTCGGGTGTTTTTTTTTTGTTTTTTTTGTATTTTTGTTTGTTTGTTCGCTCTCTACCGGGCAAACGGCATATGCGATCTTGATGAAAATTTCAGGGGACCTTCGAAATCTCTGAACTTAGACTTGCTACGTTTTTGGGTACAATCGAAGAAATATTTCTCATAAATATCGTACTTTTACGATTTTTTCGATTTTTAGTGCGATATTTTCGTTACATTTGGGCCGATTCTGACCAAACGGGTGGGGCTACAACGTTCATATTTCACACGGACATTAAGGTTATGGTGATGTAGTACCTTTTGAAAGAAAAAAGTTGAAAAAGTTATTCAGAATCCATAGAAATAAAGGTTTTAATATGAGTTTTTTTAGGTTTATAATAACTAGGAGCTTCGCAAACGCTTTTAGTCGCGTTGATGATAGCTTTTTGAAGTTTTTTTTTTGAGTGGCATAATTACTTATCAAGTTTTTTTGAACGCATTGTAAGTGATTGTTGTCAAGTTCTAGTGTACTTCTAATGTTATTAATACCTCAAAAACCTAATTAAAACCTTTATGTATATGGTTTCTGATAATTTTTTCAACTTTTCTTTCAAAAGCAATACATCACCATTACATAATTCCATTTGAAATATGAAACGTGTACCCACCCGTTGTCAGAATCGTCAAATGTCACGAAATATCGCACTAAAAATCGAAAAAAATCGTAAAGTACGATTTTCATAGAAATATTTCTTGATTGTACCAAAACGTGCAAGTCTAAGTCAGAGAAAACAGGTCCCTCCAATTTCATCAAGATCGCATATGCGTTTGCCGAAATCGTGCGAACAAACAGACAGAAAAACTAACAAAACAAACACCGGTATTTTTCTTGGGGTAACGTAATGAAAAAAAACAAAAAACAGAAAGTCAAATTGAAGTCTCGCTTGCTCATCCAACAATTAACAAGTAACAATAGAAACTTGACAACAATCACCTACAATGCATTCACAAAGCACTTGCAAAGGAAAAGTGGTCCCACGCAAACTAAAAACTTACAAAAAAGCTCATCCATCAACGCAGCGGGACTTGAGCGTTTTCCTAGTAGTACTAAAAGGTATAGATATTAATAGATACATGATAAATATTAATATTAAAAGCACATGTATTGCATAACATGGTGATGGTGATGGTAATCAGGTAAAGATAAATACAATACGAATAGTGATTAACTTAAATACTATCAATTGAATAGAAAACTTTTTTTTTAATAAGAATAGTTTAAGTTTGCAATTGAAATCCAAATGTGACTATATAACATTTGTTGTGGAAGAACATTAAACACCTAATTTTATTGATTGATTTACCTTGAGCTATTTACATTGAAAATAAACATACATTTTCAAGCATCATGATTAAAATTAAATCTAAAACTAAAATAACTCCATGCTCTTATAAGCAGATAACCAAGTAGAGAACATAATCTCGTAATCAGATGTTGTTTCATCAATGCCATTATGGTTTACTGAAGATTAATGCTGCTACATAAATCATTGCCTCTACTTATTTGTTTAGTTTGCAAACTAAGTTTCTGTGAAAGTTCAAGCATTTTTAAGAACCTAATGCAAAATACTTTTTAGATATTTTGTGCCATTGATTGAAGTTAATATTTCTGAACTGACTCAGTCATTGTTTTGTTTTGCATACCGGTACCATACTTCAATACCGGTACACAACACACACACGCAGCTTGTAGACTAGCTAGACTAGAGAGTAGGAGTTACTCGAGTGTGCGTCCATGTTTCTTTTTGTTTTTGGATGGATCACAAAATCATTACAACGAATTACTTAAGTATTCAGTTCTGAATACACTATACAAGTATTTTATTTAAAGGAACTTATTATATATTATTATGGACTCTTAGTTGTTCCAATGTGAACTGAATTGCTTGCTTCACACGATTGATAAAGTGTCATAAAGTCATTTTATCATCTCATCGGAGAACTCTGGTTTTCAACGTGTAGAAAGATCTGACAAAGTGGGTAGAATTGCTGTCACACAATGCATATTGACATTGTCATACAATGCTTTTAACATTAGCATTTAGTTGGGCAAGTGAAGATATTAAAATAATAACAGTTCCCTTTATTTTGTAATCAATTAATGAACTTGTGAGAGACTTGTGGAACTTTTTCACATAAACAGTTACATGTGTGTGTATCTAACAACAATATGTGCAACAATAAGTTGCTTGTGCATTGTACTAGGGGTCTATACGAGGGCTGTACGTATAGTAATATTTTTCTCCAAGCTCTCTTATCTCTATATCCACAAGAACATAGTTCCACACACTACTCCCAGCACGAGACAGCCATGAAAATAGTTAATACAAAGTCAATGGAAGGTAAACTCCATTCCAGTAGCGTGAGGTCGTGCTTCATAGGCAGTTTCTTGACCCACACCTCACTTTTCTCGATGGAGCCTTCCGCATGCAAGACCTTAGAGAAACAAACATTATATTATGTTCATGAGATGTTCATCATTAATTCATAATGATTCATGATCATCATGATGAAGAATAGTAATGCCAATATTTTCACAGATGGCTGACTATATAAGCAAATACCGTACAAATACCCTAATATGTCTTCACTTTAATACGAAAAAGGCAGGCGATCGTTCTACAGCCGCAAGCAGCTTTTCACAAATCAAGATGGGGCTGATTAAAAAAGGGTGAACTATTAGATAGTGGAAAAAAATTACCATTGACTTTTCAGAGTTCTCGTAATGAACCAAATTCAATTACCAAGCATTTTTTTTTTCTTTTTTAGTTTAAAATTGTTATTTATTTACCACGAAAATGGTTGGCTTGGCGCTCGTCAACTAGCGAAATGATCTTACTTCCTTTCAATGCGAAACTAGGGAGAAAGAATGAAAAGCTTGGCTCAACTTCTATATCTCACAGCATTCATAGCCGAATACTTTTGAAGGAGAGCTTGGCTGCCGTTTTTTTTTTTTTTTTTTTTTTTTACAAATTTTTGTATTTGTGTGGGATTTGGTTACTGCAGGCACCAAAATTTGTTTGGAGTCGATTTTGCTCGTTGCTAATGGCAACCAGTTGCGTGACGTCACCACAGTGTATTTCCTACCTCTCTCGCCGCCCTCTTTCCCGCGTCTATTGCCCCGGACAGGAAGCCTCGGAGGTGCGTGGCCGTGTCAGTTCCCGCCAAGAAGACCCGAGACCCAAGCGGCGCGCGCATCGCTGGTCCGTATGACGTCAGAACCCCTGGCGCGTAATAACTGGTGAATCCCCCCGCGTGGTATGGCTCCGTTGTCCACGCCTTCATGAGGAACTCCACAGGCTGCGGAAGAAGAAAGGTTAGTTTATTTGTCCGTCCGGAACTCTTTAGAACTATATGAAAATGGTCGTTCAACTGTAAAAAAGAGTGTTCGGGTGGTGTTCATCTCTCCAGACATCTGTTTTAGAACAGGCCGAACATGTTCAAACAATTCGGACGGAAAAGGAGGATATAGGATAGGATAGGATATTGCTTAACGTCTCATATTTGTGCAACTAGGCTAATCGAGACGAAGGGAGGGACGTAAGGGATGACGCGGGGGGACAAGGGGTGGACAGGCCTGTGATGGTCAGAACCAGCCAGGAGAGTGGATAAAACAGAGTGGTATGTACAGTGGGAATTCGAATTACTGTGGATGAAAATAAGGTTATGTGATTTTTGGTCGAAATGTATATGTATATATTTTTGTATTCAGTATAATAAAAACTGTAAACCTACATATAATGTAGGTTTACATTTACACATTTTGTTCGCCTGTAATAAATGTATCTGTATTTTTCATCCGTAAGTAGCCCAACGCACACTAACTATAACACTAGGCATTTATAGGTAATATATTTCTTTTTTCTTCTTTTTATAACAAATTACTTTGCACTAGGAATAGGACAAGGCATCTATTTAAATGAATACTAATTATTATGTCATATCTTCACACTAACTTTAGGCTAATCACTTTATCCGTTACTAGTGTTGAAGTCATACATGTGCAATATGCATTTCAAGGTGAACAAAGTTATTCCATTCTATGCTATTCTGTTTTTGTAAGTTAATGCCCGCCAGAGATCACCTCTAAAGCCTGCTTTGATCGAAACACCTTGGCAAGACACCTGCAGACTTCATCTTGAACAATCTCGCGGCTCATACCAGACAGTCTTAGCACGTGGGGTTCGAAGATGAAACAGTGTAATCCAAAGAGCTTAGCTCCAGGTTTGGTGACGGCATCGACGGCACCCACTACATCATCGGTGTCCATGCAAGAAACAAAACCGTTGAAACCTGCAACCAAGCCAAGGAGGTATACTTTACCCCCACAAATACAAAAATTTGTAAAAAAAAAAAAAAAAAAAATGCAGCCAAGCTCTCCTTCAAAAGTTTTCGGCTGTGAATGCTGTGAGATATAAAAGTTGAGCCAAGCATTTCATTCTTTCTCCCTAGTTTTGCATTGAAAAGAGTAAGATCATTTCGCCTGTTGCAAACAGAGTTATTCCATTAAATTAAGAAGGTAACAGCCAAACTAATGTAAACTCAACTAGACCAAGCGAGGAACAATCTCCGTACTTGTACCATTGAGTATACAACATTCTTGCACTGAGAAGTTTAAGAAATTCTAAATGTGTGCTAGTCATAGCGAGTGAACCAAGTCGAATGTACGGAGTATATCATACCGTTGGCTTCCCAGAAGGGCTCAGCGTAGAAAGCCACACATTTCATGACGACGCCCATAGGACTGCGCTGTATCAACGAACTTCGCATGAGTGACAGCAAAGGTTCGAAGTGGATCTTTGCCTGTTGGGCAAACCATTTTTCTGGATTGTATTAAATTTTTAAATAACATCAATATATTATCAATTTGATAAGACATGATTATTGCTTTTAAATTGTTATATTTCTTATATTAATCACGACCAAACCAACAAGTTAAAGAAAAACAATAATCAAGTCTAGTAATCAATCAAGAATTCTTATATTTATCAACCAAACTACAAAGTGTGTGTGCTGCACACACAATAATAAAATTACATATTTTGAATGTGTATCTTTAGAAATAGATTAAGCGCCCATAGGCTTGAAAATTAATTCGCCCCCTCCCACGCTCCCAAATTTAACATCCTAATAATTAATTGAAAATGTGAGCTAGAAAGAAATATATATTATTCAATACTTCTCGCCAATTTGGTTAATTTCAACGTTGTTTTTGTTATGTTGGATAGTACACTTGTTGATTAAAAAATAAAGTCATTAAACAGGAACAAGATGCTTCATAATCTTAAAGCCTGTTATGGCATAATATGATCAACACTTTTGTAATTTTTAGCTTTTGGTGGATGCGTGGGATGCTTAGGGGGAATCCTAGACCTAAATATGATTTCTAAAGAATGCTGTAACAACGTCTGAAAAGTAAGTAGAATGAAAGAGGGACTTAATAAAAGAGCACATTATTTTTTTGAATTTTTTTGACGGGACATAAACTCAGAATCAATACTAATATTCAAATTGGCGGATCAATCCAGCTAGTTCAAACTTAAATTTTAAGCAGCGGTTTTTTGAATATTGTTTCTACACACCTTTATCTACAACCTAAATACAAGAATTAATACTTTTCTATAGTTCTTCGATGCACGATATTTTTCGTCTGCCGGTACAATTTCAAATTTTGTACCATTTAAAACCCTTTATAGGGCAGTGGTTTCTATATTTACCACCACCTTTCAAAATCTACAAAATCTGCCAGTTTTTCATACTTTACACCCGGTCAAAAAGCTGCTTTGTTTTGTTACGAATTGGTAGCATTTTTCCTTACTAAATTCTAATGATAAGAACGTTTTTTGTAATGGATCGAAAATCGAACTGTGCATAAAAACACAAAAATACACCAATTTCCGGGATGTCCCGGATATTTTGTTTGGCTGTAGTAGATTCAATTTGAACATGCAAAAAAATTGCAGAAAATAAAAAATTACAAACAAAATCTTTTTTTTTTTAAATCCTACTCAAAGTTTTTTTTTTTAAACTTATACCAATTTGGAACTCAAAATCAGCATTTTTCCTAAAAGATCAAGGAAAAAATCAAAAAAATCACAAATTTCAAATTGTTACGGTAGAAAGAAAAATTTTAGGTCCCAACATTATGCCCTACAAAGGGTTAACGAAAAAAATCGTGCAACGCCAGAAACTACACATAATTTGTTCCCCTTATATTTAGGTTGTAGATAGAGGAAGGTACAAACAATATACAAAAAACCGCTGATCAAAATTCAATTTGAAACTAGCTGGATTGATTCGGGCAATTCAAATATTACTAGGAAAACGCTTAAGTCCCGCCGCGTTGATGGATGAGCGTAATTTTTTTTAAACGAAAAAAGCGTAAAATTGCGATTTTTTTAATAGATAATTTTTCGATTAAGCTCAAATTTCACACGAATATATTAATTCATAAAATTAAAGTTCTGTGAAAAAATCATTACAATCGCGGATAAAGCATGTAGATGTTATAAGTCGAAGAATTTTTTTAAAAATCGAAAAAAATCGTAAAATTGCGATTTTCATGAGAAATAATTTTTCGATCAATTTTTCCCCCCGTGCAGTTCTTCGTTCAGAGATTTCATAGACCTCCATAAAATTTCATCGCAATTGGAGTATTGGTTTAGCCGGAATCGTGTTCACAGACACACAAAAATACAAAAAAAAGAAAGAAAGAAAGAAAAAAAAAACATTCCGGATTTTTTTCTCCAGTGTAGTGAAATGGAATCTTCGCTTCGCTCGCTACGCTCGCTACGCTCATCCAATAACTGTTGATTCTGAGGTTATCGCTTATTAAGTCTTCTCTTTCATTCTACTAACTTTTCAGATGTATTTTCCCCATTCTTTATAAATCATTACTCACACATCATTTCATTACATCATTTCTTGGCACCAAGCGCTTCGCAAATCGTTAGCGCCCTGGCTCAAGCCTTATTAGCCTGTTCCTTAATTAATACGCCCATGTATATCTTACTATACCAATGTTGTTAATACACTTGTATATCTTGTTGCGAAATAAACACAACACGAAACATTGTATTCCTTAGTTAGTTAGTTAATGTTGTTTTAAGGCACTCAACAGTAGAAGTTATCAGTGCCCATGTCATTTGTATTGGAATCTTCCAAATTTTCTTTTTACATATTGTGGATTACCACCATGTTTTTTTCTTTCCAATGGATGGAACTTAAGGGAAGACGAGGAGGGTTAATGGGAAGGAGTAAGGATGTGTAGTGTGTGTGTGTGATGTAGTAGTGAAAGAAGAAAATAAATATGAGTTAGGCTGTGTGAATGAAGAAAGGTGTGATAAAAAGTTGCGCGAGAGCTCTCTCTGCAACACGCACCCCAACCGGCCAGAGCTCGCCCTTAGTTTTGGGGAAAACATTACTCCCCTACTCACAGGCCAAACCACGGGAAGGTAGCGAGTTGGACTTTTACCTGAGTCCCAGCTTGAGCCGATAGAATCAGGTACGCAACTGTGTATTTCTCCCCATGCAACGTTTGGACAACGACTTCATCTTCTCCGTGGGTAATCGACACAACTGGCTGATTTAACACCACTGGTTCTAGAATTAAAATACAAAGTTATAAGATTATGCATATGAAAGTTTGTAGAACGTAAAACATGCTGGCTGGATTAGCTCATAACAATGTTAAATATCTATTTATAGATCGCTTGATTGCTATAATTTCTGTGAATTTTACATATATTCTGGACCACGTTTAGACTTTCAATTTTCACCAAACAGATTTGAAACCTTGTGCAATGTGTGACGAATTCGATAGTTACAAATTGCAGTAATTCAAATCTCCCGCTCAAACTCACCTTTTAACTCGGCCGCCATCTTGTCAGGTATCTGCTGGGAACCCCCGTCGATCACCACCTGGTAGTCGCTTTCGGAATTAGACCATCCTAGCACCTGCCCCTTTCTATTCGAGACGCGAACCTCCCAAAGGTAGTAGAGCAAAGACATGTGGCTCTCTTGAGCGGCAAACAGCGTCCTTAATACCGTGGTCAGGTATTTGTTACAGAATCTGAAGGAGAGCAGTGATTTTGTACTTATGTTTCATTAATTTTAATTTATTATTCAGCTCACACAAAATGCGCTATTGGCTGCTAGAAAATGACGTTGCCCCATTCATAATTATCAGTTTGCATTTGTCATCCGTATCAGTCTGATAGTTGGAGAAGGAAGAAGAAGACGGGGGAGGCCAAGGAAGAGATTGAAGGACACCATAGCAGGAGATAGAGAAAAGATGAGAGAGCTGGGAAGATGTGAAAGAGATACGATTGTAGGTGGATAGAAAGGAGTGGAATTGGTTTCCAAACCAAGGTGACCCTGCCAGAAGCTGGAAATGGTGATAGATAATGATGATGATCAGTCTGGTAAGTAAGTCTTTGATAGGCACGAAGGCATGGCTGCCGCCATGATGGATAGATTGTGACGTCTTGTGACAGTACAGTAGAAGGTTCTATACTCAAAGGAATCAGGCAGGCAGAGATTAGTCCAATGTGTAAACGTACTTCTATCCCCACCACAGAGCCCAGCCCAGGCGACAGACCTTATTTACCCGTGTAATATCCGGATATTGTAAGATTGTTCGACGTAATAATCACACACACTTATCTCCAATAGTAAAACCACATTATTACATGCCTCCAAGCACAATGTCGGATCAGGAATCGCAAAATGAAATGCCATGTTCAGAAGTGTCGAGTCGAGTGGAATTTATTTGCGAGAGATAATATAGTCGACCTTTTGTGAGATTATCTGAGTCCAGACCTTCTATATTATCCACAGAGGTGGCTCGAAGTGGAGATGAGCGCGGGGAAATATTTCTCCCTAAACTTGGACTAATCTTTGCAGCTGTCTTCAAGCTTAGTGTAGACGTAAATGCACGCTCTGATGCACTGAAACCACTTGAGTGCTCACAGACCGACTGATACTGATGAGAAACATGCATTAATCTGTTGTATTATGTTCATATGAATAGCTGCAAAGCAGACGAATACTAATACTAAATACTAAAATTCATATTTATTCCTTTCACAAACAAGTGTAAACATTACACGGAGGTTTGGCGCACGACGCAGATGAAAAATGTAAAGCTTAGCCTTTTATTTTTTAACTCAAATTCATTTAGAGATCGTTTTAGATGCTGATTTACTATATTGTTTATTACATCCAATAGTTAAACCTGTAACCTACCGTGTCCAGCAGTGTTTGTCTAAGTACTCCTTGACTGTAATCTGGTCCCACTCTTTGGCGTGGGGCGCGTCCCATGGTCGGTCTACCGGTACCTCTGACGACATCGCACCCAGGCGTCGCACCATTACAGCCAAGTCCCAAGCTGCCATCGGGTGCCGCCAAAACAAGGCCGTTTGCCAGTCGAGAAACGAGTAGCTGCGGCCCTGGATTTTTTTTAATTTAGTGAGAAACCTGCCCAGGGTGCAATGCATGCCCCTGTTCAGTAGATATATTGGATGATGGTGTTGGTTTTTGTTTGCTCTATTAATCCGAATTAACGACTATAGGGAAGCCTCACGTGACGTCACAGCTCGCCGGCAAGTGGCCGCGAATCGAACTGATGGACAAGCAGCCTCATTTCGCAAGTTGACGCCTGGTGAACGGCTCAACAAAGATCACGCTCTAACTTTTATCCTATTCATTATTTGGACAAAACTTAAGAGTAATAATATTTAGCAAACATATCATTTCATCTAATGGCGATATCTCGATTTTTTTAACAGAACCGTTAGCTTGTTATAACAAGTTACGCATTATAAATGACAAATTTATCAACAACTTTTAAGTCTTCTCAACTTCAATTGATAAAAAACTACTGATCGGATTTCAACAAGAATTCTCTCTAAATATGCATCCAACTAATAAGAAAAGAAATAAGTTAACTTTCTCGATAGAAAATGCACTGAACGAAATTTTACAGCATAGCGTGCAGTTTTTCACGGCTCATCCGCACGTCAAAGCGCGTATTCTAGATAAAAACACATACCATGCATATTACCCTATGCTATAAATTTTCGTTCTGTGCACTTTCTATCTAGAAAGTTTATTTATTTCTTGTCTAAACAGTCCGATGAATTTTTTGAAAGAGGTCTTGTCAAAATCCGATCACTAGGTTTTTGTCAATTGAAGTTGTTTTATTTAATTTCATAAAAAACAAGTAACAGTTTTAAATGTTATTTCAATACGCACATCGATATAACACGTTAACGTCTGTCTAAAAATTCAAAATGATCGCTATTAGAAGGAATGATATATTTGCTAAATATTATTCCTCTTAAGTTTTTTCCCAATAATGACTAGGGTAAAAGTTAGAGCGTGATAAGTTGTGCGACGTTCAGCAGGCGTCCACTTGCGAAACGATGGTTGCTTGTCCATCAGTTGGGCTCTAAGCGGAGAATACCCCTCATTCCCCTCGATTTGTGACGTAGGTGCTAGTAGCCTCACACGAGGCTAAGGAACAGGGTTGTGATTAAGGATTAACAAAGAATGAATAGATTTTAACTTTGAAACACGATTTGTTATTAAATCCTTATACCCAGCCAACAAAAATCCAGCTTTCATACGCATCACGGCATTACGGCCAATGGCAGAGCTTCTAGTAAAATTAAATTTTTCTTATACCCTTATAACTTTGAGTATAGAACCTATACTCAATGTTTATGACTGAATCACAAAACAAAACCTTCAACATTTATGTATACAACTCCTCTTGTTCAACCCAAAATCAACCAATTCGCACCAAACGCAAGCACAGTGGCGTAACTAGCCCATTTTAGATAAAGCGATGTGGGGGGGGGGGGGGGGGACGAACATTGCCTTTGACACAACAATTGTATCGGGAAAATTATGTATCCTGGTACAATGAAGGATCTGGTGGGAATGCCCCCCAGCTATAAAGCGAACTAGCGCATGTTTAATAACAATGGGGGGGGGGTCTGGTGGGAGCTTTTAACTTTGCAAATGGGAGGTTCGTCGATAATTTATAAATAATTGTAAAGATTGTCAAATTTAGTGCCAGTTTACAAAATCTTGCCACAAAATTGGTCCCGCTTCGCCACTGAGCTAGCATAACCAGGTCTATAACGTTTTTTTTTTTTTTAAAGTGAGTTTCACTTACTTTATGATAAAGAATGCTGTCGAACTCATCGTTCAAGTCATATGTTTTCAGGCCCAATTCTTTACATAAGGGCATTACGTTCACATCCGTGCTATCAACGAAGGTGCCACCGAGATCGGCACAGCCATATTGGGGGTCATCCTTGCCTGGATACGACGTGCACGCCCGGCCGCCCACTCTGTTGGTTGCTTCGAGAACTACGACGTCCAGGCCTCGTTGGCTCAACAGTCGAGCCGCACTCAAGCCTGAAACAGTCGACGACATTGTCGTCATCAATGTTGCCTTAAGGGTTAATAGAGCTGGATGAGCTATAAAACCAATAACAAATGGTATGTAAATAAATAAATAAACATATAAATAAATAGTTAATTAAATAAATAAATAAATAAACAAATAAATAAATAAATAAAATAAATAAATAAATAAGTAAAGAAAGAAAGAAAGAAAGAAAGAAAGAAAGAAAAAAAGAAAAAAGTTTGTATTTAGTCTACCCACTCGTGCAGTCACTGATTTTCAGTGTGGGACATTAAATTTAAAGTGGACATGTATCATAACTAATTTACATATTGTACATCTTCAATAAGTTTGTATGCGTTGAAAATATATTTTTATAAGCACCCACCTTAGCCACTTTAGACAATTTTCGGAGTCATTTTTGGATGAGCGTAGCGAGCGAAGCGAGCGAAGCGAAGATTCCATTTTACTACACTGGAGAAAAAAATCCGGATGTTTTTTTTTCTTTCTTTTTTTGTATTTTTGTGTGTCTGTGAACACGATTCCGGCTAAACCAATACTCCAATCGCGATGAAATTGTATGGAGGTCTATGAAATCTCTGAACGAAGAACTGCACGGGGGGAAAAATCGATCGAAAAATTATTTCTCATGAAAATCGCAATTTTACGATTTTTTTCGATTTTTAAAAAAATTCTTCGACTTATAACATCTACATGCTTTATTTGATTGTAACGATTTTTTCACAGAACCTTAATTTTATAAATTAATATATTCGTGTGAAATTTGAGCGCAATCAAAAAATTATTTCTTATAAAATCGCAATTTTACGATTTTTTTTCAATTTTTAACATTTCTTCGACGAATAAAACCTACATGCTTTGTCTGATTGTAATGATTTTTTCACAAAACTTTAATTTTATGAATTAATATATTCGTGTGAAATTTGAGCGTGATCAAAAAATTATCTATTAAAAAAATCGCAATTTTACGCTTTTTTCGTTTAAAAAAAAATTTCGCTCATCCATCAACGCGGCGGGACTTATGCGTTTTTCTAGTAGTAAAAATACATTCCGTTTACATTATACAGTATCGATGAAACCTTACAGGGCGTTCAGTTTAAAAAATGTAAGATTTGTTATAATCCCAGGCAACAATTTTGTAGAGTGCATTCGTTCTTCCTTCTAAACCGATCGTAAAATATTGCAACGAATCTTTAAAAAAAAGTCATTTGTTTGTTACTTGTGTATAGAGTGAAGAGATTATTAAAAAATATTCTAAAGCAATGAATCTACGTCAAGCTAGAAAAATATGTATCATACGAGATACGTATTTATAGCATTTCAATTTTGAATATTTATAATTTTTTAAATTAAGTATTTTTGTTGGATGAGCGAAGCAAAGAATTAAATTTCACTGACCCCCAAAAATTTAGCCCCAACTTTTTTCGTCTGTTTTTTTTTTTGTCTGTTGGTTCGCTCTCTACCGGGAAAACGGCATATGCGATCTTGATAAAAATTGGAGGGGACCTTCGAAATATCTAAACTTAGACTTTCCACGTTTTTGGGTACAATCGAAGAAATATTTCTCATAAATATCGTACTTTTACGATTTTTTTTCGATTTTTAGTGCGATATTTTCGTGACATTTGGGCCGATTCTGACCAAATGGGTGGGACTCCAACCTTCATATTTTACATGGACATTAACGTTATGGTTATGTATTGCCGTTTGAAAGAAAAAGTTGAAAAAGTAGCCAGAATCCATAGAATAAAGGTTTTAATATGAGTTTTTTTGACGTATATAATAACAATTAACAAGTAACAATAGAAACTTGACAACAATCACCTTCATTGCGTTCAAAAAGCACTTGCAAAAGTAAAGAGATCCCACGCAAACTAAAAACTTACAAAAAGCCCATCCATCAACGCGACTAAAAAAGCGTTCGCGAAGCGGCCCAGTAGTCTAGTCAATTAAAACGTATAGGCTAATAGGTATGTGGGAAAACTTATTTTTAGTAAAATTAGCATTGTGTAGCGTTTTCCAAAGTAAATCTTCACCGATTTAGCATTAAAAATAATATTAACGCTAAAAATATGTATCGCTAATTATAAATATTATCAAATTGAACGTTTGTTTAATCTACTAGTGGTATTGTTGGATGAGCGAAGCGAAGACTTCAATTTCACTGTCCCCCAAAAAATTTAGCTCGGTTGTTTTTTTGTTTGTTTGTTTTTTTTTTGTTTGTTTTTTTGTCTGTTTGTTCGCACGATTCCGGGCAAACGGCATATGCGATCTTGATGAAAATTGAAGGGGACCTTCGAAATCTCTGAACTTAGACGTGCCACGTTTTTGGGTACAATCGAAGAAATATTTCTCATGAATATCGCACTTTTACGATTTTTTTTCGATTTTTAGTGCGATATTTTCGTGACATTTGGGCCGATTCTGACCAAACGTGTAGGGCTTTAACGTACATATTTCACATGGACATTAAGGTAATGGTGATGTATTGCTTTCTGAAAGAAAAAGTTGAAAAAGTTAGCCAGAATCTATAGAAATAAAGCTTTTAATATAAGTTTTTTTACTTTTTGTGCGATATTTTCGTGCCATTTGGGTCAATTCTGACCAAACGGGTGAGGCTACAACGTTCATATTTCACATGGACATTAAGGTAATGGTGATGTATTGCTTTCTGAAAGAAAAAATTGGAAAAGTTAGTCAGAATCTATAGAAATAAAGCTTTTAATATAAGTTTTTTGACTTTTAGTGCGATATTTTCGTGCCATTTGGGCCAATTCTGACCAAACGGGTGGGCCTTCAACGTTCATATTATACATGGACATTAAGGTTATGGTGATGAAGTACCTTTTAAAAGAAAAAGTTGAAAAAGTTAGCCAGAATCCATAGAAATAAAGCTTTTAATATAAGTTTTTACGGTAAATAATACCAATTGACAGGTAACAAAAGAAATTTGACAACAATCACTTACAATGCGTAGGTAGCAAAACAAAGCACTTGCAAAAGTAAAGATATCCCACGCAAACTAAAAAATTTAAAAAGCTCTTCCATCAACGCGGCGGGGCTTTAGCGTTTTCCTAGTAATAATTAAGTTAATATGTTTCGAGTTCGCTTATAGATTATTGTTAACCGTGTTTGCCTGATTGCATACATAATCACATTAATCGCATCCGGTTTCTTTATCCTTCGTGCTGTAATAATGCAACTACCGACGTTTGAATAATACTAGGAAAACGCTAAAGTCCCGCCGCGTTGATGGATGAGCTTTTCAAAGTTTTTAGTTTGCGTGGGATATCTTTACTTTTGCAAGTGCTTTGTTTTGCTGCCTACGCATTGTAGGTGATTGTTGTAAAGTTTCTATTGTTACCTGTCAATTTTTATTATTTACCGTAAAAAACTTATATTAAAAGCTTCATTTCTATGGATTCTGGCTAACTTTTTCAACTTTTTCTTTCAAAAGGTACTACACCACCATAACACTTAATGTCCATGTATAATATGAAAATTGTAGCCCCACCCATTTGGTCAGAATCGGCCCAAATGTCTCGAAAATATCGCACTAAAAATCGAAAAAAATCGTAAAAGTGCGATATTCATGAGAAATATTTCTTCGATTGTACCCAAAAACGTGGCACGTCTAAGTTCAGAGATTTCGAAGGTCCCCTTCAATTTTCATCAAGATCGCATATGCCGTTTGCCCGGAATCGTGCGAACAAACAGACAAAAAAACAAACAAAAAAAACAAACAAACAAAAAAACAACCGAGCTAAATTTTTTGGGGGGTCAGTGAAATTGAAGTCTTCGCTTCGCTCATCCAATTATAAAAAAATAATAATAATAATAATAATAATAATAATAATAATAATAATAATAATAATTATTATTATTATTAAATAGTAGCGATATGACATAAACCATGTGGAATGTTGTAAGAGTCCAATCACCCCACCTCGATACAACAGCCACTTCACTTTCGAAAACAAAACTTAGTGGAAAAACAATTCATTCTATGAATAATATTAATTAAGTAACTAGGAAAACGCTAAAGTCCCGCCGCGTTGATGGATGAGCTTTTTAAAGTTTTTAGTTTGCGTGGGATATCTTTACTTTTGCAAGTGCTTTGTTTTGCTGCCTACGCATTGTAGGTGAATGTTGTCAAGTTTCTTTTGTTTCTTGTCAATTGGTATTATTTACCGTAAAAAACTTATATTAAAAGCTTTATTTCTATGGATTCTGGCTAACTTTTTCAACTTTTTCTTTCAAAAGGTACTACATCACCATAACCTTAATGTCCATGTATAATATGAACGTTGTAGCCCCACCCGTTTGATCAGAATTGGCCCAAATGGCACGAAAATATCGCACAAAAAATCAAAAACTTATATTAAAAGCTTTATTTCTATAGATTCTGGCTAACTTTTTCAACTTTTTCTTTTAAAAAGCAATACATCACCATTACCTTAATGTCCATGTGAAATATGAACATTGTAGCCCCACCCGTTTGGTCAGAATCGGCCCAAATGTCACGAAAATATCGCACTAAAAATCGAAAAAAATCGTAAAAGTACGATATTCATGATAAATATTTCTTCGATTGTACCCAAAAACGTAGCAAGTCTAAGTTCAGAGATTTCGAAGGTCCTGTCAAATTTTCATCAAGATCGCATATGCCGTTTGCCCGGTAGAGAGCGAACAAACAGACAAAAATACAAACAAAAAAAAAAACAAAAAAACAAAAAAACAAAAAAAAAAACACCCGAGCTAAATTTTTTGGGGGGTCGGTGAAATTGAAGTCTTCGCTACGCTCATCCAATTAATTATTCATTCATGTCGATCTTTGGTTGGTTATCGCTCACTCGTCGATTGCGTCGGGGCCTACAGGGTTGGCTTGGTCGCTTTGATTTAAAGTCCCCCACTGAAAATCAGTTATATAACTGGGTGGGCAGACTAAATACAATTTATTTATTATTTATTTATTTATGATCTAGGAATATCACAACGAGCTAAGGTGACCAGACGTACCGGTTTGACCGGTAGGTACCGTTTTCAGAACACTTGTACCGGTGTTCCGAGAGACTCGTTAAAATGACGTGTTTGTACCGGTTTGCAATTTTGGAGGGGAAATGTCCCGGTATTCTGTCAACTGTACCGTGTGGAACGATAATGTTTTATTTAAAAATACACTCCTCCGATAAATACTAACAGTAATAACATTGATATAGTTCTTCCATTCCAAAGAGATAATTCATTTTCTCTAGGGGTGTGCTAGTATTATTCAATGATTTTGGTGGAGGTGCCGGGTCGCGCACGTGCGTGAAAACGTAAATATCGTCATCTATTCTTGGCGTTACCTTACCAACCCTGAATATCCATAATACTAACCTCAGTCTTTTGATACAAATTTGTGTTCTTTTTCGATGTTCTGAACATTTTTTTGGCACAAATAATAAAAATATGTCACTATAATGTTTGTATCAACATTTTCATGTAATACCACTTACTACAGAATTATATGTCATAGCCTAGCCCTAATAACATTTGTGCTTGATCATTAAAATGATCAAGAGAGAGATTACATTCTAAATCAATTAGATGTTGTTGTTGTTGTTCTCTTTCACTTTTGGAGCCAACATACAGACATATCAATAAATAAAATTAATATTGAACATAATGGTAGAAAATAAATATAGCCAAAGAGTAATAGTGAAATTTAAAAAAAAATGACGAAGTACTCGGACTCGACTCGAATTAAAAAATCAGGACTTGCACACACCTAATTTTCTCAGTCATTATTTGCATTGATTTTGTTTATGTTAATGAAAAATCAAAATGTAATAATCATGGAACTGAACTACGTTTTTGATTAATTACTTACCTACACTAATTATTTCATTGAAAAGACAAAATGTATTAAAAGTTAAATCATGCATATTATACGAATTCAATGCATTTTTAATTATATTTATTATTATTGATTAGGATTTCATTAAACCATTTTTAATTCATATATTCATATCAGAAAACTGTTTTCTGGGCATTTGACCAAATTTATCTCGAAACAAAATATGCCTCTAGCATCTGGGACTCTGACCCAGTCCCCGAAATGGTCCATGGAGTACAAAGTACATTTCTTACACTTAAGTTCACCCGGTTTGTAACTTTCAAAATATGGTCACCTTACAACGAGCATATCACTTAAACACGGAATCGTGTGTGATTTCCCTAAAAATTAATAAGATACATACACAATTATACAAATTATAGTGGAGAGATACAATAACTGATAATCACAATAAAAAAATCCACTCATCAAAACAAAACAAATTATATAGAAAATAATATAAATTATATTAATTAATGGTAGGCGTAATTAATTTCTCTCAAATTGATTGAAAGGTTGAATAATTTGTAAAGTTAATAAGTTATTAAGCAAGAAGAATACATAGTATACACAAAGGTAAAATTCGCCAATACAATACCCAGTAAAAGTGTTTATACATTGGGAAATGGGGTTACCCTTTGCAGTAGCCCACTATATGCACAATGCTGGACAGCCCAGCAGACGTGCAGACCTTAATTTATGGGAAGATTGGGACACACATATTATATAAATTATGCCATGTTATGACATTAAAATATATTGTGTTAATAAAAAAAAAATTCGTGGGAAGTCTGTGCAGGGTGCGTTCATGCCCCTCTTCAGGTATCTAACTATGTATGTTACGGATAGGACAATTGTGAAGGGATGTCCGAGGACTGTTTAAGAGGACTCAATCTCTTGCATTCACAAGGGAAAAACATCAGTCAGGATTACCGGTCTAGGCGGGATTTGAACCCGTGCACTCCCTAATCAGAGTCGCGCGCTTAACGCTCGAGCCAACACTGTCGGTTAATATTAAGTTCACACATAATACGACTACATGATGGTAACAAACTGTCACTATAACCCATTAGACTGTAGAGGTAGGTTACGTGAAAATAACGTTGCGTGTATAGAAGCTATACAAAGAGCTATCAAAGATTTTCCCAGTCCCATTTTAGTATTTTTGTTTGTACACATTTTGATACAGTTGATATTAATTCAAACATGATGACTTTATGTCGAAATTTAAAAATGGGAAAACATACATAAGTTTTGGAAGGTGGCCAAAAATAGATGCTACAAAACGCTATAAAATGACACTTGAAAATGCTATGTACACTTATTTATATTTTTGTGTATTATTGTGATGATTCGGCAGTAGCGATTAATTGGCATTTAGTTGACTTATTTCCCAGAAGCCATGGAGTCCCTTGAATTGATTTGATTGCAATATAGCTAATCAAGACTATGATTGATTGATTGATTTGATTGATTTATTGATTAATGACTTTATTATAAATAAATAAATTCATATTCAGCGTCTAGACTCAAGTCTAGGCCTATATACCCACTCAGTCAAATAACTAATTTTAGTGGCTGACTTTTAACCAAAGCGACCAACCCAACCCTGTAGGCCCCGACGCAATAGACGAGTGAGCGATAACCAACCAAAGATCGATATTTTAGGAAATAATTGCAATCAGTGTCCAAAGTCACCGTTTACTAATTCCTAAGACAAGAAGTAATGGACTTAAATCCATATAAGAAGTTATAAAACTTCCGCCTGAAGCGGGATTCGAACCCGGGACCTTCTGCATTGGAAGCAGGTAAGCTCACACTACTCGAACGTCCAAGGCCCAAGGTCAGTGAGGCCATTTCTTACATCCAACCATTAAAATGTGTAGTACAAATTAAAACAAATTATGACAGATTACTTCACACAGTGGTAAGAGATGAGGGGTGCTAAACACATATGCCTTGTGAGGGATTCGAACCCGCATCCCTTGGCGTCACACGCTTTGGTCCTAAGCCACAATCGTATGAGCCACTGCGGACGTTATGTTAAATCTTGACAATGCATTGCAAAGAAATAAAAATAAATTCTATTTTTGAAAACGAAACAATTAGCGATTTTTTTAGCTGTAATTGCCATAAAAATTAGGAAATAATTAGTCTAACATGGTTTTCAAATTTTTTCAAATAAAAATTTCAATAAAGGATAATAGTTTTTTTCTTCATTTTATTTAACGTATATATATATTTTTACGTACGTACGTATATATTATTATACGTTAAATAAAATGAAGAAAAAAGAAGAATAAAAAACTTAAAGAAATGATTTTTAAATAAAAGTGGAAGGTAACCCCATATTCAAGTTTTTGTACAAAATGATTCGTTCGACTGTATTGTCTGAGCTCGAGAAATCCAAAGTTCTTATGCAGAACGCAGAGGTTTAGTCTGGATCACTTGGAAGCTATCGTTTGTATGTAATGTAATGTAATGTAATAATTATAATTTGCGGTAAAGTATTAGAGCACATTTTTTATTGCTCACTTTTGTTATTAAATGACCGTAAAATGCCACCAAAACAGGTAATTTTTTGTAAATTCGAAAGCTTGCGTAAAGAAAAAAATATTTGAAATCTTAAAATGTGCTCAAATAGCTACATACGGCATCTCTTGTTAACATCCAAATCATTTTCAACATCTCTAACATCTCCATAAAATTGGAGGTCGAAAAGTGGTCCAGACTGTATGGGAAATTAGCTGGATTTGTAAAAAAAAAGGTAGCCCGAGCTCATCAAATAGTCCTGAATATTAAAAACCAAAATGATATCACGTATATCAAATAAAATAATCATATGATAACATAAACAAAACATTATTTTCATAAACTTACCGCTTACTCCGGCGCCGACGACCATGACCTTAACACCGACCATCGTAGTTTGCTACTAGCCGCGAGACAGAGAACTCAGCTCAATGCATTCGATCGTAAACACACGGGCACTGCAAGAGGCCGCCCATTAGATTAAGATTATGCATGGCAACACCCACATTACCTCATGTGCAGTGAATAGTTGGATGAGCGTAGCGAGCGTAGCGATCAAAGCGAAGATCCATTTCACTACACTGGAGAAAAAAATCCGGAATGTTTTTTTTTTTTTGTGTTTGTTAACACGATTCCGGCTAAACCGATACTCCGATTGCGATGAAATTTTATGGAGGCCTTCGAAATCTCTGAACTTAGAACTGCCACGTTTTTGAGCGCAATCGGGAAATTTTTTCTCATAAAAAACGCAATTTTACGATTTTTTTTTTTATTTAAAAAAAATTTCTTCGACTTATAACACCTACATACTTTATCCGATTGTAATGATTTTTTCACAGAACCTTAATTTTATGAATTAAGATATTCGTGTGAAATTTGAGCGTAATCGAAAAATTATTTCTCATGAAAATCGTAATTTTACGTTTTTTTCTTTTTTTAAACAATTCTTTGACTTATAACACCTACATGCTTTATCCGATTGTAATGATTTTTTTACAGAACCTTAATTTCATGAACTTATATATTCGTGTTAAATTTGAGCGCAATCGAATAATTATTTCTTATGTAAATTGCAATTTTACGATTTTTTTCTTTTTTAAAAATTACGATAAATTAAAAAATTAAGTTAATTTTTTATTTAATTTAATTTAATTACACATGGCAGCTCAATGCACCATATACGCTCATCCAACAACGCGGTGGGACTTAAGCGTTTTCCTAGTTTTATTGTATTTTACCTGCCTCATGACGGGGCATGTCGGCCTGTGTAGGGTTATGCCACCTTGTGATGGCAGCTGGAAACTCATTCAATCATTATTTACTGATT
Organism: Sweltsa coloradensis; assembly: GCA_024449915.1. NCBI lineage: Eukaryota > Metazoa > Arthropoda > Insecta > Plecoptera > Chloroperlidae > Sweltsa > Sweltsa coloradensis. The sequence goes on from JAMZAV010000087.1 coordinate 2,139,097, forward strand.
GGAATGAAGGGACGATGACGATTACGTTTAAATTAATTAGAAAAAAATTGGATGAGTTGCAAATTCTATTTTGCCAAGCTTTTCAAGGATGTTGTTACGGGACACTGTACTTTTATGAATTAAGAATGCGCAAATGTGGAAGGGTAGATGAGCTTGGCCCTTTTTTTAGATCTCATTTCTTTTGAGTGTGTATTTGAAGGTTTGGCTGTATTTTTACAAGATTTTGTTATGTGTGGGTCTATTTATCTATAACACTTCTCTAGCCTTATTTAATTAAGATTAAGCCTAGCTATAGTTTTTTCTTTTAAACATAAAATATCCTGACGACGCTTATGTTTGTATCCAGTACATATTATATACTGGCTGCGCAAAAAATATTTTGTTTGAAAAAAATAAAAACACGAGAACTGTGCATCATATAACCATAATTATTATGTAATATTTTATTTAACACTTGGTCACCCCTGGAGGTCAAAGTTGTGGTGATATTAATTATTCATTGATGTTTTTAATTAAAAGTCACCTTTTTCTAAACGTAAAGCAAATTTAAATATATCGAGCACATCTGGTAAGGTCTTAAAATCTAAATTAAAAAAACAGATGTGTTCACCCCTGAAACGCAAAATCGGAGTTTTTTCGAATCTTTATTTCACGTGTGAAAGCAAAAAATTGTAACTTTTGTTACATATATTTCAAAATAAACTTTTTCATTTTCCAACATCATTTGGGCAATATTTCCACAAAATCTTTGGTCACCCCTGTATGAAAAAAGCTACTTAAAAATATGGTATATTCTGAGACGGGACATACATATGACCGAGTATTTATGGAAAAGGAAAAATTCGTGACAAATTTTTTAACACTACAATATTCATTTGTATAGCCACCAATTTGATTTGGCCACCCCTGTAGGCCAAACTAAAAGTGGTACAAAAAAGATCTATCGCTCACGTGAAAGCACATTTTTATTAGTTGATACGCTAAATCTCGAATTATTATCACTTTACGCAACATCAAAAACACAATACTTATGGAAAACCTTTGGTCACCCCTGGAGGAAAAAGATGTTAAGATCAACTTCATATCGTTTTGCCAGATTTTAGGGCACATATTTCTTAGTATTAAACCGAAAACAAAAATATAACAGGTATCTCATTTCACAACATTGCCACATTAATATTTCCAAAATAACTTTGGTCACCCCTGGAGGACAAACTTGAAGATATCCGAAAAAGATCCATTGCCCACGTGAAACATTACATTTTTTGAGTAAGTGTGCCAAAGGAAAAATTATTACATTTTGCACTATTTTCCAATTCTGATGCACTAACAGACCTCAATATAATCCAATCCAATATAAGACTAGGAAACGCTCAGTTGGACGCGTTGATAAGCGAGCACGTGCTATACCTAGACCCACATTGCACATTTTTTTATATTTTTAAATTTGCGACGTTCGCTGTCCACAGGGCCATGTATCCAAAATTATTTATTATTGCCAAGGTATTTGGGTATAAACCCGTGTGTAATCCTTTACTTTGTGGATAAAATCCACCGCCATCTAGAGAACCTGACTCCTTGGGTTAACTATTTAAACTCTTTGTTGACAAATAATAGACTGCTTCCTCGAAAGTATTTTGATTACTTCTAGGTGGCAGTGCATTAGAAACTTCGCGCGTCTTTTCGTTGCCATGGCAACGTTACTTTTGTTATTATGTAATTTCCATCTACACTACTTATCGGATCAAAATAAAATTAACATATTCGTGACCGGACGGACATTCTAAATGATTTGGCTATCTCAGATTTTGTCGCCGTTTAGTTTGAAAAAAAAACTTTCGATTAACTTTAATGTAACTTTTTAACTTTTTGAACGATTTTGCCACAAAACTAATGGCATTCAATCGAGAACGAAGCTTGCGGATGGTCAAAATTTCAACTCGATCCGAGCCTCCGTTCGAACGTTATGGCGAGACATACAAACAAAAAAAAAAAAAAAAAAAAAAAACAAACAAACAAAACCAGTGACTAATTTTTCCGGCAGAGTCAAATGGAAACGCTCGCTTCGCTCGCTTAATAATCTTGTAGTAGCTCAGTTTTAGACATACTTTATGAACGTTGGTGCAAGGTTGGTTTCCAACACTTTGCATATTAGGCCTGTAACGAATTTGCTCTAGCTCTTCAAATAAAGAAGTTAGGTGCACAAACCGTATAACAAGCTGAAAATTTAACCAAGTGTTCTCAACACCCTGATTAAACTACTGTGTAAAATTACCCGAAATCACTTTAGCGGAAAAGGGTTTTAAAAAATGGCAAACGGGTAACTTTTCAAAAAAAGGGGAAGTTTTGTAACATCATTAAGAAATAGCTGGAAGCTGGTCGTCTGGACAAAACTGCACATACCTTGTTTTTAACACTACTTTTTAATATCCATAAACGTAATAAAAGGCAAAGGCCAACAATTTTGATTTGGTATAGTCTGTTTTGCACATAAATAGACCCCGAAATGAGTTTTTAAACCGTTTCGCAATATTTCAATCTCATTCTTCAGACGAAATATGTAGAATTATCTAAAACTTATCCAGCAATAAAGTCATCTATGTGTCTGCTTCAATAAAAAAAATTGACGCCTTGAAAAACGTACATTTTAAAACATTGATTGTACGCTCGAAGCCGCGTATGCTGTATTGTCCACTTTTCCCGCCAAAATATAAACATAGCTAAATTTGAATTTGAAACATTATATACAACGCCAACTTGTAACATATGTTTTAAAACTCCACAAATACAACCCTTTTACATTAGACATTTGTTAGAATATCATAGATCATGTTCAAAATAAAATAGAACCCTACAAAATAAATCACAAAATATGCTCTTTACTTGTTCTTTAGATAGAAAATCAGCATCACATGACTACATACAAATTTATACACTCTCTTAACAATTCATTAAATTATAAAGAGCCTTTTAAAAGGCTAAATGGGCTTAAAATGGGCAAAAAGGGCTTATAATGAGCAATTTTTTTCTTGTTTGTATTTGTTGTAAAATTTAAATTTTTTAATACTTGTTCATATTATATTAATTTTAATGATTGGTATAGGTAACGTATTTGTATTGTTTTGAATTGTATATTTTTGAATTGTTTAGTTTTAGTTATACCTAACATTTGTGGGTTTTGATACCTGTTGTTATAGATAAATAAATAATACATAAAAAATAAAAAAGTTCAATGATTTATGGTTTCTTTAGTGCAAAGTCTTACGAACACTCGCGAAATCACATCAGTTTTAGGTTAACGCCGTGGTAACACTGCCCGAATGTATTAGACCTAGGAAAAAAGAAAATGTTATGAACATTAACTTGTATTTGGATGATTTCGTAGAATTCATATTTTCATGACCGCTTTTCCTTAATTTTGGTCATCATTAGTGATTTAAGATGTGTCTTGAAAATTGAACACGTTGTAACAGTCTCGATTACATAGGCAAATATCTGTACAATCCAGTCCATTTCGATAGCAGGGGCATTTATCGGAATCAGTGCACAAGAGCTTTGTTCTAAAAGTGCAGAAAAAATCGTTCAACTTTTCCATTACACAAGGTCCCTCATGATTCCGGATAAATGGTCCTGACTGAGAATGAAACAACACGGTTTGAATACTTTTCTGAAATATTTATTTTAATGGCAAAAGGACGGAATGCATTTGATATCTCAGTGTCAACTCCAGCTTCATTTAAAAATTGAATGTACATTTCCAAAACTTTAGGGAGCTGTATTATTTTTCCGTTTTCAATCGAGTCTTTGCAAGAATCCCAAATAAAGTCTGCGGCTTGGTCATATTTGTTATTGGTTTGATATTTTTTTGCGGATTTGATGTTTCTTGTGCTTGTGTATTTTTGATAACAGTTTCAATGATACCTCGCGTTTACAGCAAAGAGATCGCTTTCAAATGAAATTCGTTTGCTTATATTTTGATCACCTCTAGTTAATGGGGCTTGCAAAACAGACTCTCTGACTCGAACAGGATTCATGTCGACAAGTAAAAACAAACGCCCTAGTTTAAATTTATCTTCTTTCTCGCCACAAATTAAACAGTTGATATTCCAATCAAATTTAAGTGATTCATTCCTAGCACGGCGTTTAGACTCAGTTGGTACATTGTACGTAGTGCCTTCTTCAGATAAATGTTTTTTGCTCTTTCACGTTTGCGTGAGTTTGTATAAACAGTTCTACATTTTTGGTAAAATTTGTATGGGAAACTGTCAACTGTACTTTTTCGGTATTTAAGAACTTTAATAGCCACATCGTTCTGCCTATCTCCAAACGATTTTATAAGTGTAACAAAACCTTTCTTAGTCAAAATCGTTTTATATTCTGTGGAAACTAATGGGCCTTCCTTGCCATCACAAATACCACACACGGTAGTTCTGTGAAATGTTGATTTGATATATTCTTTCGCCGAAGGGATTGCAAAATCGTCCTTGTCACCTATTTTAATAAATGTGCGGTTGTGTGAGTTTTGTTAAATGTATAATTTATTAGTCTTATATTATTATACATTTCAGTCAGTAATCACCCATATTTCCAGGTTATTTTGTATGATTTTTCATGATTTACATTAAAAGAAAAAAGTAAAACAACAGGCACAACCATTCGTAGACTACAATAAAACTTCCACACAATTAGTGAATTAACACAATAATCTGGCACCGAGTTATAAAATACTGAACGAACTGTCCTGTTCGAAATATCTCACAGGACTGAACTGATATTATCCTTTAGCAAAGCTCTTGCACCCTTTCACCAATTCATTTTTGTATCTGTAATTATTTACAATAACCTGAGTAGAGTTGAGCATACGATCATTTAGGTTTAAGTATGTTGGAGCATAACGCTTGATAACACGAATGGGAAGATGCGGTAAAGAAACGATATACCACACATATTTCAGTGGAGGGACTCGATTTAATACGCGTCAACAAATTTGTATGCTTATTGCATTGGTAGTAAAGATATGTAAACACAGAAGAGATGAGCAATCATAACGTAGGTGGATCGTACAGTCGCTTCAATTTTTTATGCGTTATGTGCATGTATTATTTTAAAGCCAAACTGGGGGCAGGAGCTGAACAACTGGACAATGTCATAAAATTTGGCAATTATTTGTGTTTAGAAATACATATTGTGTTGTTAGTGTTATTAACAATGTTATCGCCATTAAATCACAATATAATATGAAGGTTTAAAACTATTTTAGCACACAGCAACATTTAAATAAAACACAGCACAGCTCTTAAATTTAACATTAGGCCAACCAATTTACCATGTTGATACTTTTATAGTCTTAATTATATTAATAAAAAGGATGTGTGTAAATTCGATATAATTTTACAAAACGTTTCATATACATAAGGAAAAGTCGGGATCATTTCAGCAGTGTAACCCGTATGAGTAATCTCAAATACAAAGCGACAAAAATCACATCTGAGGTTTTATTTATTTTTTAAACAAAGGAATTTGACCATGTAGTAGTAAATAACTAGCAGGGTGAAATAGAAAATTTCAATTTATTTTCTTTCCATTTATGACCCATTTTATTTTCTAACATACTATAAGAAAATGTAATATATAGATTTAATTTCATATACTTATTACTTACGTTTCTATGTGAAGATTGTTTGTTGTATACAAGGAGATTCTAAAGCAAAATTGGAAGAAATAGTGAAATAAAACATATATTTTTCACTTTTTGCCGTTTTACCCATTTTTTGTTTTACCTTTTCCGCTAAAGTGATTTTGGGTACATTTGCACCACACATTTGTGAGGGCCTAAGGAAGGCTTGGTTATAAAATCAGCGTGTTATACGGTTTGTGCACCTAAAAGTGAAAATTTCAATATTGGTTAGTCCTCCATAAATCATTTAAGTTGCCCATTGTAAGCCCATGTAGCCTTTTAAAAGGCTCTTTATAATTTAATGAATTGTTGAGAGAGTGTATAAATTTGTATGTAGTCACGTGATGCTGATTTTCTATGTTAAGAACGAGTAAAGTGCATATTTTGTGATTTATTGTGTAGGGTTCCATTTTATTTTGAACAGGTTCTATGACATTCTTACTAATGCCTGATGTAAAATGGTTGTATTAGTTGAGTTTTGTAACATATTATGTTACTAGTTGGCGTGGTATATAATGTTTCAAATTCAAATTTAGCTGTTTATATTTTGGCGGGAAAAGTGGACAATAAAGCATACGCGGCTTCGAGCATACAATCAATGTTTTTAATGTACGTTTTTCAAGGCGTCAATTTTTTCATCGAAGCAGACACATAGATGACTCTATAGCTGGATAAGTGTTAGATAATTCTACATATTTCGTCTGAAGAATGAGATTGAAATATTGCGAAACGGTTTAAAAATGCATTTCGGGGTCTATTTATGTGCAAAACAGACTATATAAAATTAAAATTGTTGGTCTTTGCCTTTTATTACGTTTATGGATATTAAAAAGTAGTGTTAAAAACAAGGTATGTGCAGTTTTGTCCAGACGATCAGCTTCCAGCTATTTCTTAATGATGTTACAAAACTTCCCCTTTTTTGAAAAGTTACCCGTTTGCCATTTTTTAAAACCCTTTTCCGCTAAAGTGATTTCGGGTAATTTTACACAGTAGTTTAATCAGGGTGTTGAGAACACTTGGTTAAATTTTCAGCTTGTTATACGGTTTGTGCACCTAAAAGTGAAATTTCAATATTTTTTACTCCTCTATATTATGTGCAGTGCATTCTTCATTGCAACCATAATAAGGGTTCTTGAAGAGTGTAGTTTAGTTAGACAAAATTTGACTACAGATGCCCAAGTAAATAAAAACAAACGCCCCCCCCCCCCCCCCATCACATGTGACTTGACCTGTCAAAAGGCTCATCTCATTTATCATTAATCCGCACTTTTATATTTTGTACAAAACTAATTTCTGAATTGTAGTAAATAATACACCAAATTAGTTTGATTTTTCCACTGGTATACAACATGATATTTAAAATGAAATATTTTAAACTAATCAAACATTGAAATTAAATATAAAGCAAACATTTTCCCTAAATGTTATTGTACAGCTGATTCTGTCATAACACTTTTCCTTGAGAAAATCAGTTAAATCACATACCTAACTCCAACAAATAGTCATGTACAACTGAAAATTGTTGGACAAATTATTGAAATTACGAGAAATTTTCTATGATCTTGATCGTGTTGGTCTTGTTGTTGGTTATAGGCTCTGCTTCCAATGCAGATGGTCCAGGGTTCAATTATCGCTTTAGGCAGAAGTTTTTTAGCTTCTGATGAAGACTTACGACTATCAGTTTTTGGCTTAGGAATGAGTAAACAGTGACTTTGGAGCCGTCCTAGCAATGACTATGAGACACATAATAAATTCAAAGGTTGTTCCTAATGGTCATGGAAATAAAACGTTCTATCTATCTTATCTAAATTAGTCTTGTTGATTCTGGGACTGTCCGCGGGTGGAATCGTGTCCAGCTTGATTGATAGGTGTTTCCTACTTGAATATGCCGGTCTCTAGTTGGTCATTGTTCACTCGTCGATAGTGTCGGTGCCTACAGGGTTGGCTTGAAATTTAATGTTACCCACTGAAAATCAGTTATTAAACCAAGTGGGTAGATATAAATTCAATTAAATATATTTATGTATTGTTGCAGACTGCAGAGTTTGATGTATTGAGAGAATGAGAGGGGTATGTACAACATAAATTTCAAAAACAGTTTAAGAAAACGTATAATATGTAAATAGGACATCTGTTTTAGGCAAGTCTTTTGTTTAGTTGGCTGAATTCCGTCACAGTTGTCACAAACGAATATTAAGAGCTATTTTAATTTAGAATGATTTAGGTAGGTACAGTCAGCCTAAATGGGGGAAAATTGAAACTTTCAATTTGGAAATGTTTTAAATCCAAATACTAGCAAATTTGCAAAAGGTTTCTACTAACTAGGATATTACTTTGTGTTTAATAAAATAGCTCTATAATAAGTAATTTTAAAGCACAAGTTTGTATAATATTCCTATAAAAATAAGTTAATAATAATATTGTTAAAAAATAAAATGTAACACTAAGAATCCATTTTATAAGTAGCCTCAATGATGCCTACTATAGTGGTACCATTTATATATATTTTATACACTATAATTAATTTATTGTATTTTACCTGCCCATAGGGCAGGAAGGCTAATGCAGGGCAAGTGTGCCCTCTGTAGCCTGACACAGTGATAACAGAGTTACAAATTAAACATTACATGAAAAACAACAAGAGAACATGACATTTATAAAGTTAGACAAATTAAAAGACAAAAGGCGGATAAGGGTACTTGAATCGCGGTAGAGGTCTGAAGACTCGAGGACGCGAAACGAGGTCGTGAAGCTCATTCCTGCCGCCTGCGTGAAGACGTTGCACGTAAGCCCCTGCGAGGGTGTCGAGTCGAACGCTGATACCACCGACGCCACTATATAGGCCATAGTACTTTATTTATACACATATGTACATTCATTTTATATACTTTCATTGAATACTACTAAAATTCAACGTCATCACCATCTAAACCTGAATTACCACAAAATATTATGCGCCCACACACAAGCCTTGCCCATGTGGGGCATTCACCTTCATATGTAAATCAATGTTTGTTTTTCAATGTTATGTATCTTTTGTATCTATGAAGTTGAATAAAGCATGCTACAAATCTGAAAATCTGAATTCAACAATAAACATTCTTAGGTACTTGAAAACTATACAAATCTTCATGTAAATTGCAAGTTGCAAAATGAATTGCTATTCCCTCTTGAAATAAATAGCTGCTCCGTTGGAAGTTTGCAGATGCTGGTGGCATCAGCGGACCAGTGAGCTATCATATTTTATAGTGGGGTTGCTGATTGGCTAGAATTAGCCCACACAAGTATGCACACAAAAAATTATCATTGATAGAAAATTGAAGGCGTAGTTTGAAAAGTACGAATGCACATTTTTGTCTCGAACTGTAGAGTTCCCATGCTAGTTTCATTCAGAATTCCAACTTCATCCCATTGTACACAATGCTGTTAACTGGAAGCAAAGAAATTAGGGTTTTTATAAGCATTTAAAGGGGCTATTACCAAAAAAGCATTTTCTACCACATCATCTAGACTATACCATAATACAAGGCCTCCACAAAAATCAGTTAAAATTTTTTTATATTGTTACTGTGATTTTAAACAAATTTACCAACTTTTTTTATCCAGAAAGTTTGAAAAATTGGCATTTTGGGAAATTTCTTAAATCAGTTTTAACCTGCTTCTTTTTTGTTCCAAATAGATACTTGAGCATTGTACCAATCTAAAATGGCCCTTTATATAGGGTGACCATAATTCTAAAAGCAAAATCCGGGACACATGGACTTTTGTTTAGTGTGGACTTGCGTGGGCTACAGGGGCCTGGGGCGAAGCCCCAGCCGGCGGAGGCAGAAATTTTTTGGGGCAATTTTTCCCTCAAGATAGCCTGTAGTGAGATCTAAGACAGGTTGGGTTGGGTTGGGTTGGGGGCTGGCCTATGCCTTGAGAGTGCGGCGCTTTCTTACTGGTGCCTTTAGCAGACGAGGCTTTCTTGTGTTTTTTCTTTTCAAAGTGGTCAACAATGTCCGAACGAAACGAACACCTTGAGCGATACTGTGCATTCAACTTTATCTACAATCAGAGATTGCTGAAGATACGTAAAGTTCGTTTTGACTGCGAGTTTTGTTTCAGTTTCATTCAACTTTTTAGATGAAAAGGAACCGTTGATTGCGGATTTGTGTTTTTTTGATTGCACACGGTTTTTTATGTCCGTGCACCCACCGTGTTCGATTGGAAAGGCCGTGTGACAGAGACTGCAGTTAACCTTGCTATAACTTTCATCACAGCAAGCTAGAAATGCTTTTTCTTTTTGCAAATCGTCATTTAAAACACATTTTTACCCATCACAATAACACCACCTACACTGCAATTGTATCAGAAACAAAAACCACACGTTCTTCTCCGATGCACTGCACTGTGACACGCGCAATTAAAATACAGTTGCACGACTGTTAACACGAAACACACCCCACTGAAGGTCAGGCACTGACTGACAAGGCCCAATCCTAGGGCCCAACACACGTCCAACTCGACAAGTCGACATAGAGACGAGGCACGGCCAACCTGAGCAACACAAACTCCACTAGGTGTATTGGTAAGATTGCTGAAACATGGGCATTTTCAAATTCCGGGACAAAACAGTGTCCCCAAAAACGTTTTGGGGACACCGGGACATATTACAAGAAAACGGGACAGTCTTGGAATTTCCGGGACGTCTGGTCACCCTACCTTTATAACATCTCAAACATGCAAAAAATATGCAATCCCAAATCACACTCCTTCTTGGAAGCGTATTTTGACAACCACTTGCCCAAAGAACAAAACAAAATAGTATAGAGGATTTACAGAAAAGGCTGTCGAGTACGTCAATAATGGCCAATATTTTTTGGAGCAAAATCTTTCCAAGGTCACTGGGCATAAAGATTGTCCCCATGCTATTTCTTATGGGAGATTTTTGCCGGTGGAACCTAGCTCAAAAAATACCAAGTTTGACCTTTTTTTTGGGGGGGGGGGGGGGTTCATGGTGGACCCAATAATTTTTGTATTTATTTTGAAAATTCATAACTAGTTAGCCTAAATGATTTATTTTTTTAGTTTAGCGGGTGAATACCCCTGTAATTTTTTTACCCTGTGCAGAGAGGGGCTTCTTCAGCCATTCTTCTTTCTTGCTATCCAGTATAAAATGGCTTCTTTCTCTGACCTGATCATATCATTGGGCAGGGAGTCAATGTCATTCTCAAGTGCGGCGCACCTGAAAAGGTGTGCTCTGTCTTGGGATTCGAAATTACATAATTTACAAGTGGCCGGTTCGGTGGTGATGTTGAATCTGTTCAGATGGTGTTGCAGAACGCCATGGCCAGTTGCAAGTCGGAACTGGTCTGTGGCAGTTTTACGAGACCAGTTTTTGTCTGGCCCTTTTTTGATCTCATCCCACCAAGATTTCATTGTTGCAGCCTCTTCTGTTCTGATTTTGAAGACCTTTTCCATGATCAGGGCCATCTCCCTTTTTACATGGTGAAATGTCGTAGAGAGAGCTGGTGGGGGATCTTTTATGGTGCCACTTTTGGCTAAAGTCAGCTTTTTTGTTCCACAACCTAATGTTATGTGTTCAATAGAAACTTGAGCAATCATCAGTGGTAGCTCATGAGTCATGACTCATGAGCGTTTACTTACAAAAGACTGCAGTGAACATTTTTGTTTTAGTTTTTGTCTTTTTGACTGGTTGGATCAAAGAGATTCTTGTTATGACATAGACACACTCTCAAAAGATAGGAATTAAAAGAACTGCATCAATAGGAAAAATATTTTCTCATGTGGTTATGTGTTTATTAACAAAAATTCACAAACACACGAACACAGACTATACAATAAGAGTTTACCTATTCTATAAACAATATGAAAAAAGTAGTTTGTAGGCCTATCTTACTTCCAAATTGAGGTTACTTATTTGTACAAAAGAAGCAAATTAACAATTCAGTTCAGCAATATTGCTTTTTTTCAGGCCAAACCGTTTTGGCTTTTCAAGTATTAGAAACGTATTTAAAAGAAAAGCATTTAAGATAAAAAACATTCCAATTTCAGTTAATTTAACTACAGTATGTACATTCATTGTAGTATGTACCGGTAATAAAATAATTGGAAGTCTTCTTTAACTTATTAATTATTTCTGTGAATGCCAAAGGCTTCCCAACTGTTCTTTCACAGAATCCACAAATACGTTTGTTCGTTCATCTTTAGCCAGATATTTTATTGTTGAATGTTCAAACCAAAAAATGTACAAATTCTTTTAGATAAAAGTAATAGCTAAATAAAGCATTCAAAGTATAGCAAATCGCGTGCATTTGAGGACAAGGTACTTGGCTATGATTACAACATCCCAAATCCTTTTGAGTAGCTGATTGCTTTCATAAGCCTGTCGTTTAGTTTTGCTTTGCTTTCGTATTCCGGCAGTAGGAGGACATTGAAGCATGTGTGAGCAGTGGGCAACCTGGAAATAAAACATTGCATTAGTTGATAGTTCGATACTTTAAACAAATGAAACATGAAACCAAAAAAGCTCTTCCATCATCCATCAACAAGACTGAAAAAGTGTTCGCAAAGCGGCCTAGTAAGCAAAATAGTACAGTGCAAAGCGTGACATTTTACTTTGACCCACCGCCTTCCGCATTACTTACCGCATCGAAATTGACACTATACTGGTTCGGGACGTCGTCACGACACATATTTTGGTACCCGTCTCAATGCTACCTGAACATGCACATGAAATAGATAATGCATGACCAGCGCCCACCGACATCTGAATGAAATGCGTGACGGAAACATCACTTTCTTATACGTGGTGTCAAGGACTCAAGACGCATCTCTTCATACCAGTTTCCATATCGTACTCGTAACGTCAATGAATTATTTTAGTTTTTTCTCGTTAAACTACATTCTTGGAGTAATGCTGATAGCCCCTGTAAGAACGAAGTAGGCTGTACTGAATAAAATAAGTTACCTTTCTGAATCTGGTCCATTCCTTGCAATGATCAGCTTGAGTTTACTAAGTCCCCCCACAGGAACTCTGTCACTGCCCGTTGCAAACTGCAACAGCTTCCGTTTGAATTCTATAGGTAAGCTATGGACAATTTCCCAAAAGAATTTGATGATCTCGCTTTCTGCAGTGTAGCCTCCATCATACTCGGTTGCGTCTTCCAACTCGTTAAAATCAAAGTTCTGCAAGACAAAGTTCAAATAGTTTTGTAAACACAATCGTCAATAATATAAGATGCTATAGATCAGGGATGCACACGATAATCAATATTATCGATCTATAATCAATAATGGATATAATTTCGATAATCGATAACCAAAATTCATTATTGATAGTTGAAATATCAAATAATTGGTCAATAGTGGCACAAACCAAAACTCTAAAGACGGAGATTATCTCATGTTGTGGCATGCACTGGCTGGGCTGATGGTGTCACACTCAAGATTTATGTTTGGAAATGAGCTATATCAGTCAATAACGGAAGCCAAACACATGATATCAAAGACAGCAAACTGAACACGATTGTATTGTTTTGACTTACACTTGCCACACTTGAGGTTCCACTTATAGGTCGGAACAGGCTTTGATGGTAATATCGATATTATGGATTCGATAATGACATTACCATTTTGATAATTGATAATGAAAAAAGTATTGATGCACATCAAAACAAACCAACTCACTCATAGCACTCGCACCTCAATAAAACAAGTGTTGTAGGCCTATAGACATTATCATCGATTAAAAACAATGATCTTGCAATAATTATCGCGTAAGAATAACACGGCACCAAGAGAGTGCGAAATATTGAGAATGTGTAGTGAAGTTTATTGGTGGAATGAGCTGGCCCGGTGGCCGGCCGACTTGAAAGTCTGTATAATACGATCCGGGGTGGGAGGGGAGGAGTGAACCGATCCCGTCAATAGCTGCCAGCAGGCGGGGCGGGGAAGTGAACCTGACACTACCGCTGACAAAAGATCGTACTTGCTGTATTGTATAGCAGGAAATAGTGCTTTGTTCGTCTGTCGGTGTTTATAAAAGGCGAAAGCCGAAAACGATACCTTAGGATAAATTTAACATTGAGAAACACATTTTGAACGATACAGCGAGGTAAACGATCAATTGAGGAACGGTGGATGTGGGAATTTTTAACATTGTGTAAATGGGACTTTTGCAAAAACTTTTCAAATACAGTATAGCGATCATGGCAGAAAAACGGCCGACACGAGAACGATCCACAGGGGTTTTACTCCATTTTAGAAAGATTGAAGATGATGCAGAACATGCAAACCTTGATACCAGTAACTTATTGAAGACTGGTAGTTGGTACTTTCATGACTTACCTTACTTCCGCAAACCAACTGTTCCACCTCTTCTGGCCTGAAAAGGAGGGTAAGCGGCGATTCGTCCGTAACCATCTGGAAACCTCGTCGGAAGGCGCGAAACTGTTTCTCTACTGATGAGTTGAGCAAGAAGTCTGCGTATAGGTCCACAAATTCCTACAAGCACAGATTGTCTCGTTAAAACAGATAACACTTCTCAAATCATTAACTTAAAACATATAGGCTAGCTGCTAGTACAAAATAAGCCTACAATTTAATTTTAGTTATGTACATTACTCTAAAAAATAGTTCGGCCTACCCTACCTAAAAAAAATGAGATTTAGCAAAACTGAACCGCCTAATTACTAGTAGGCCTACATATTTACAACTATAGGCCTCCGCCTACATCATAGTCGGCCATGCCTCTGGGTTGACTTTATTTTCTGTTTTACGGGTGTTCCGTAAATACAAGCACTATATTGGTTCTGTTCTCATCAAAATCCTTGACAGACACAACTCCCCCATAAGCTTACGACCCCTGGATTGCTATGACCTCACTGCCCTGCACGGCTCAGCCAATAACGTGTGATACGCGCGTATACAATCGACTAGTACCTGCAATCAAGTTGACTTAAGACTAGCCAGTTTTGACCAGGGCATTTATAGTGTTGGCTGTTGGTAGTCCCTACTTATATACAGTAGGCCTTCTATAAAGCATATGATGGCTCAAATAATTAAAAATAAATACACTAGTAGGCCTATAAGATATTATTATTTATAGGAACGCTTAATCGCCGTGATGGATAGCGATATTTTTTAACGAAAAGCGTAAAATTGCGATTTTTTTATATAGATAATTTTTGATTACGCTCAAATTCCAGATATATGAATTAGTAAAATTACATTTTGAAAAAATCATCATCGTAAAGAGTAGTTTTTCGTCAAGAAATGTTAAAACTGAAAAATCGTAAAATTGCGATTATCATGAGAAAAGATTTGTTGATGCGCCGATTCAACACACAATATTAATTCTCAATTAGTTCTGTGAAAAATCATTCATGGGATAAAGCATGTAGTTTATAAGTCGAAGAATTTTGGTAAAATGAAAAAATCGTAATTGCGAATTGCATAAGAAAAATTTTCGATGTCGCTCAAATTTCAAAGAATATTTTCATAATAAGTCCTGTAAAAAAAGTCATTAAATCGGATAAGGCATGATGATGTTTATCGAAGAATTTTTTAAAATAGAAAAAATTCGTTAAATGATTTTTATCGGAGAAATTAATTTCGAATGATTTTCACTCCGTGCAGTTCTTCGATTCATGGATTTCATAGACCCGTAATTTCACTCGCAATTGGAGTATTGGTTTAGCCGGAATCGTGTTCACAGAAAACAAAAATATACAAAAAAAAAATACAAAAAAAAAACATTTCGGATTTTTTTCTCCAGTGTAGTGAAATGGAATCTTCGCTTTGCTCGCTACGCTCATCCAATTAATGTCATAGCATATTATTTTATTTATTTTAGTATAAATAATTTATAAATGTAAAAAGTTTTGTAAAAATTGCTATAACTGCAATCACAAATTCAACTTACCAGTTTGTTATCCTGATTAACAAAGATTTGATCTCCACCTTCTTTAAGTTCATGGAAAAATGTAGTTCCAAAGACATCTTGGTAGCATATTCGAAATGTCTGAACAAACGTCTCCTCCATGTCATCAAGCTCATAATCAAGCATTGTTTGCAGTCCTGTATACAAGGTCTAAAAAGGAACATATGAATGGTTCAAATAATATTATTGTACATCTTACGTTAAGATTTTAAGTTCAGTAGGCAATTAAAAGTGTGCAAAACATTGAAAATTACAACTTGAAAAGTTGAAATGTTCGGGAAAGCCGGTAGGTTAACTCTGCTTGTAGTGTGTGGAGTCATCCACAGTGCATTCAATCAGATTATATCGGAGTTAGTTAGTAAGTGAGGTTTTAGGGCACAGAAGAGAAAGTCTGCACTACAAATAAACTAGGAAAACGCCAAAGTCGTTGTTAGATGAGTGAGCGAGCCATGTGTTGACTGTTGAGTACCCGGTATCATTCGCTTTTCTCCCCCTATACCTAAGACTGAATCTAGACAACGTTGGTCTTTCCTCCCTAGCCTAAAGTGGCGTTACGGCCTTACAGTTGACGCGCCCTTTAACAAATAAACTCAAAACCCTAACATTTATAGTTATACCTATATCAATCAACTTGTATGCAGATGTTCCCACGTATTTAACACATGACTCGCTCACTCGTCTAACAACGACTGGCATTTTTCAGTCTAGTTAGATAAGGCGCCTTTATACCCGTAATATGGGAGACCTGGGTTCAATTCCCTGGTCAGGAAAGATTTTGTAATTTCTGGTTTGTATTTAAAAAATTATAAAAGTAAAACATGTTTTGAAATGCATACAAAGGGTACGTTCCGAATGATGCTAACTTGCAGCCTTGGGCGTGCCCAAAGCATTCCGTAAACACCGCCGCCATCACAACGCCCGTAACGCCCAATGTTAAACCTCGGGCATCTTGGGCATGTCTGGGTGTTGTGGGCGCGTGGGAGCATCATTCGGAACGTACCCATAGAATAGTAGTCTTATCATCTGTGACAATACTATAAAGAACATAACCAGTACGAAATATGTGTAAAGATTGCAAGGTTTACTCAATCATCGCGCAGAATTTGCAGAGTTGGGGAAGTTACCCAAAAATAGTATCTTTTTAAAAGTTAAGTTAGTTGACTTTGAGTTTGATAGTAATTAGTTAAAGTTGAAGTTAGTCCAAAATTAAAGTAACTGGAAAGTTAAGTTACCATAAAAAGTAACTTGTAAAAGTTGGTTTTACGGTGTTTGCGGCAGAAATTCTAATTGAACGAAAAATAAAAAACTCCAGGAAACTTATACTATATAGGTACTAATAAATTAAAATCAACATGAAATAGGTAGGCCTACCGGTAATGTATTGATGACTCTTACTTTAATGTTAATTTACTTACATTGACTGTAAACAGGACACTTCTATTATCTTGCTTCTAGTACTTAGATTCAACTTTTATAAACACTGAATGGCGAATGGAGTGGGCAACGCTTTATGACGATGAATATTATTGAGGTATAACGCACTACATGCACTCTAGAGGAAACTCGGGCTGCAAATTTGCGATTGAAACAAAAATGTCACCAAAGTAAGCAATCTCGTTGCCGCATGTGATGCTAGAATGAGAATGACCAATGTCTAGCCCTACTAAAATATACCGGACGGCTGATGCGAGATTTTCTTGGAAAAGAGGCTTTGGACAAGAATTCCTCTTACAAAAACATTTCATTATTGGGAAAACCGGATGTCGAGATGTATCCTGATGAATGTTATGTATATTTCGACAAAGTACATGTTTATTTATTTATTTATTTGTAGTCAGTTGATGGTATACATAATAGGGATGACATCACAGACTTGGGGCTGGCCGTTTCGGCGACCAAGCAATGTTTTTAGCGACCAAAATATTTCTGAAGTCGCCTGTCGCCAAAATGGTCTACTTCACGAAAATCCAAACTTTCCAAAAATTTCTCAATCCACAGCGTGCTTTAAACGTTGAGTGACTATATATTAGTCACTCAACGCTTTAAACACAAATAATGTTTATCAGAAATTATTCCATTGTTAAAAAGTATCAAAGTAGTTTGTAATTTAAATATTAGGTAAGTCACACAGAATAGGTACTCATTAACCGACTACATTTTGCCCGGCCCGCGGCGTTTTGTTTGGTTAAATGTCACATCTACAAGACAATACGGGTGGAATGTCGAGAAGGTGTGTGTGAGGCAGGAAGGCCAAGCAGATAGATCTTTAAACTGTATCGTTTTGTCGTTTAATCGTTTTGTTATTTGTATACAGAAGCTCAGTTGTTTTTTGACCGCACGTGCACGTATGTGAAGTTGTGTCGAACTGTTGATGGTGTTGTTTATCATTTTAGTGGCTCTGATCGTTTCAGCACGTGAGTACAGAATATATTTTACTTTTGATTATAGAGATTTTAAGCTAAAATTTAATCTATTGTGCCTAGTAAATACACCCATAAATATACTCCCTTAAATTCTCCAATATTTCCGTAGAGTCAAAAATACACCTCTTAAAAAACATGGAAAAAAAAACGGCCTGCGGGGCAATTCTAGGGCGTTCCCCCCCAGACCCCCCCATTTGGGCCGCCGCGCCAGATTGGGCGACATTTGGGCGACTTCAAAAGTTGCCGCGACGACATCAGGGCTCATATATCTGGCAACCCTGAACAGCCCGGTAACAGCCAGAACAGTTGCTTTTTGGGAGGATGCAAGTTGAATTGAACAGCCAAGAACAAACAATGGGCTACAAAATTGTTTTCTTTCGTTTTTGTTTATAAAGTTTGGATTAATTACGTAGGGTATGTGATTTTAAACGTGAAAAATAGAATTAGTATATGATTAAAATGTTATTAACAAGTTCTGCTATGTTATTTTAACACAACACATGGGCCTAGGCTAAGCCTAGATCAAAATTGTGATGCAACATTCATAGGGCCTAGGCCTAAGAATTTTGCAACCACGGACGGGTGTTTCTGGCTCATTTATTCTCGTCTGTGCCTAGGCCCTTGGCAACTTATAGGTTAAAAATAGAACCGGTTCCGAAAAAGGGGAACCAGATCGTAATGGAACCGGTTTCCGGGTACCCGAAGTCATCCCTAATACGTTCACTGCGCTCACTCGTCCAATTAATATAAATTCTAAACATTCAAGCTGCTGAATGAGATATTTCATCAGTGATATTTCATTAAGCTCTATTTCATTAAAACAATAGGCCTATACTAAAAATGATAATATTTTTTCTGCTATTCAAACTTGAAATATTAGAATGTTTGAACAATTTATAACTACTCAATTCAAAGTAAAAATGTATTACTATTTGCACATCCATATAGGCAATTGAAAGTTGAGTATAAAGCATATGACTTACAAGATTCCAGTCCTGAAGGTCGTGAAATGTTCCTTTCTTCCCGAGAAGTTTCCGGTAAATGACCATAGGGAAATGTATATCGAGGATAACATTGTTGTAGATTGCAAGACCTAATATGATACCAATTAGCGTGAATTGAGCATCACTTTCAAAAGAGGTTGGATTAAACCAAACGGTTTCAGTTTCTTGTTGGTGTACAAACATTCCTGTAACAAAACATCATGGAAATGGTGTAAACAATATAGATTATAAAAGGTAGGTAAGTAAGTAATTTCATGGCCCCGTATATTATAAACACAATTAAATTATTGGTCAGGTAATTTCATTAAAAAATAAAAATATATTCGACTCAGCAAAATGACTCGAACAATTAATTGCAATTTAATAATACTAATAGTTAATGAATACATTTCATTGCATTTCTATTTCATACCGATCCTTACGTATGCAGCAGAAACCTGGACAATGGGAGATCGAGAGGAGTGTCAGATGCAGGCGGCAGAGATGAGATTCCTGAGGAGCACAGTGGGCAAGACGAGAAGGGATAGAATAAGAAACACGGACATGAGAGAAATGCTAGGTGTAGAGAAGTTAAGTGACAGGATAGGAAGGACACGGTTGAGATGGTATGGACATATGAAATGAATGGGGGTAAATAGGATGCCCAAGAAAATGTATGAAAGAAGGAAGAAGAAGACGGGGTAGACCAAGGAAGAGATCGAAGGACACATAGCAGGAGGCAAGAGGAGAGAGCTGGGAAGATGTGGAAGAGATACAATTGTGGGAGGATAGAAAGAAGTGGAAAAATTTGGTTGCTAAACCCAAGCTGACCCTGCCAGAAGCAGGAAGCGGCGATGGATAATGGTGATGATTGATGAATAATCGTGCAAACATGGCGTCCTTTTCAGACGGAGCAAATAGAAGTGACAATAAAATACCTTATCAAAGGTCCCGACAACAAGGATAAATTTTTTCGAAAGTAAAATGTTAAAAAAAAAAATTAGGGCCTAGGGCCAGGACCCCGATTCAATAACCCCGACCGAATTGGATTCGGACGTTTTCTACCGGAATCGACTCGGCTGTTAGTGATCGACCCGGTTGAGGTCAATATTGTTGTGAAATATAATATATGACAACCTTATCCGACTCGGTTATTTATCGTTAGCCAAAATTTGTTTATTTTTTATTAGTAAAAATGGTGGATGATAAGCCTTGGCCTACATGTAAACAAAACCAGATTATTAACTTTCTGATAACTCTACTGTTGAGTGCCCTAAAACAACATTAACTAACTAACTAACTAACTAACTAACTCAAACGAATATCAATAGTATGCTCAAAGAAAAACTACCGTTAGTAAGGGCCTACCCCTAAAAGTCCTGTACGTTCCCTTTTTTCATGAAATTATACCATTTAAAACCAATTTCTCCCTGATTGGGAATAAAATAATATACACACATCTATGTCATTTCGAAGATTTGACAATTGACTGCGAATCATTTTTTCACATTTGGCCGTCCACTGCCATGTAAATCACACCTTTTGACCTCGACCAACAACAACCGAATCGATTACCGTTGCTCCGAAACGATGACTGTTGCTCCGAGTCGATTACCGTTGCCATTTTTTGAATTTTTGAATTGAATCCGTAGAGTTACTGAATAGAGGCCCAGGACCTTACTCTGGCATAATGATGTTTGACTACACGGAGTATAGGGCTACCAAAAACAATACCATATCCTAGACATATCATACCTCGCTGTCAGAATAGCTGTTAACGACATCAGAAATGTATTCTGTATTTTAGGGTACGAGTTTAACATATTCAAAAATAACAAATCTTCATCGCTACTGTCCGACGTTTCCAAAATCTGCATCAACAAAACAAATGGCACGCGTCAAGGGCCCCCATATTGCACTAACTCCTCGCACTACCCTTGGACCCAGTGTGGCTCAGTGCAGCATCAGGGCTTGACAATTTAAAACAATCTACTAGGCCTAAGTGGACCAAAATTTTAGTTGCCCAGACTCAATTCAAGGTTGATGGTTGACACAATAATTTTCTTTATTTTTACATACCAATATGTATGACAATTTTCTTTATTTTAACAATAGCCACGAGTCATTAACTTAATGTAGGCTTCCCCTTTTTTACCATAAGCCTACTCTTGGTCACATTTTACTTTTTTGGCAGGTTCATTAACTAGGCCTAGGCGGGCCTATCCCATCTTCGTTAATTGTGAGTGGCTTGGTAGGCGTAAGCCGAGACGTTGAAGCTACTTCACTAGGCCTACAGTTAAAAAAGTTCCGTATCCCTTAAAGAATGGTTCAATATTACGCAATAGTTTAAAAGTTTAAAAGTTAATAGTTTAAAATGGTTGGAATTTCACGAAACGGAGAAGGTAAACAAGTCTCAGATCGCCATTTTCTCGACAGCAGTGAATTATGGGTAAAGTCGATAGGTCGATATCGATCGAAATGCGTTGTAGTGGTGCGTGATGCAGCCTGTGGCAAATGCTTGGAACTACGTCGAGCGTCTGTCGCTTGTCGATAAAGTAGGTTTCTACTGAAATCTTACGCGATAAGAGTTTTTAACTGAATTTTTTGGTTGCAACTAACTCTAAATTATGGTTGCCCAGGCCTGGAGTGTTACTTACCCCGGGCAACTCGGACATAGGAATTTTCGAGCCCTGAGCAGTGAGCACTCATTTCTAATGCACCGCCAATGGTTTCCGTGCACTGGCACCGAGTTCACACTAAAATTCCCAATGGACTGACATTAGTTCACATTCAGTGCTCACGAGTGCGGCCAATGGAAAACGCCATTAGTCTTGAAGCTTTCATTAATTCACTAAGGTCAAAGGCATTGTTTGAGTTCTAACTCTAGTTAGACAACTCTTAAACAATAGGCTACTATTCAATGGTATGGATAGTACATGGAAACAGGTGTCTTAAGAGCTGCTTTACCAATGACAATGAGACTTATAGGCCCAATAGTCAGGGTCACATTGGATGTCTCTACTTACAATAATTTTCATCATGTGGTTAAATTAAAAAACAAAGTAGGATTATGACTTTGAAGCAGAAAATTTAGGCAATCATACCAAAATCTGGATAAAAAAGTTTTTCTACAATCAATTGGAAGAATTCTTGGACACACCACCCTCATCAATTCCTTGCTCCCCATCAAACTCGAACGACTAACTGCTTCTTCAAATCTTTGGGATTCTCCATGGCTACCATCCTCCAACTGAAAATTAATGTTTTTAGATTAGAATTCAAAACATTCTTTAACAGTTAACACTGACGAGTATGAACTGATAAGGCCTAAAAACTATTAGTGTAACAAATAAAGCTTATGGAGGAGAGAATTAGTTACAATAGTTGGAAAAAAGATGAGCACAAGCAAAGACTTCAATTTCACTGACCCCCCAAAAGAATTAGCTCCAGTTTTTTTTTTTAGTTTTTTTGTTTTTTTGTCTGTTTGTTCGTCTCTACCGGGCAAACGGCATGCGATCTTGATAAAAATCAGAGGGGACCTTCGAAATCTGTGAACTTAGACCTGCCCACGTTTTTGGGTACAATCAAAAGAAATATTTCTCATAAATATCGTACTTTACGATTTTTAAATTATTTTAGTGGAAATATTTTGTGACATTTGGGCCGTTTTGACCAAATGGGTGGGCAAACAACGTTCATATTTTACATGGACATTAAGGTTATGGTGATGTAGTACCTTGTAAAGAAAGAGTTGAAAAGTTAGCCAGAATCCATAGAAATAAAGGTTTTAATATAAGTTTTTTGAGGTATATAATAACAATTAACAATAGAAACTTGACAACAATCACCTACAATGCATTCAAAAAGCACTTGAAAAAGTAAAGATATCCCACGCAAACTAATAACTTACAAAAAAGCTCATCCATAAACGCGACTAAAAAAAGTGTTTGCGAAGCGGCCTAGTATGTACTAATTATTTGGCCTACTTTATTACAGATATAAGGAAAGTATCTGGTTATCAAATTCTATTTGTACAATAACCCAAATGATCAAATTAGAAATCAATTTTGAAGCGGAGTTCCCGAGGTTGGCATAACTAAAGTGCACACGCTCAGGTGTTGAATCGTTGATGACTGCAACTGAACGGTTAGTTGGCTTAATTATTGCATCTAAACATTAGCAAAGAACTTTTCTATTAAAATCCATACTTGGGTGCAAAGAATTAGCCTTCAATCATTACAAGACAGGCCCAAGTCCAGAAAGTTAAAAAAAGGGGAAAATTCAAAACCTAGTTGAAAATTTGCATAGAATAGATTTCCCCAAGTTACAACAAAGAGTCAAATAACACATTTAAGAATTTTAATACTAAATCAATATAGGCCTATTATTAATTAATTGAGGAATGAGGGTATTGAATGTACAAAATTGATTCTTTATCAAAAGTGACTTATGGTACCGGTCATGATTTTATTACAGTAGGCCTACCAGTTATCCAGTTAACATGGAAAAAGCAGCTAGCTGAGCACTAGAACTTGAGCGCTCGGCTCTAGCCTAAGCGACTCCGGATCTGACTAAATTCAATCCATCAAAAATTGATTCATAAAATGTCAAAATTTATTTGTTATTCACAAGGTACAACTGCCAATGCATGTTGTTTTTGTATGAACTATAAATAAAAATATGTACGTATTAAACACCTTATGTGGCTTTGTAACTTCTTTCTACAAACATTCTACAAATAAAAAATAATAATGATCTTATAAGTATTATACATCTAATAGGCTAATAGCTAATAGGCTACAAATTACAAAACAAAGTAATTCAAGTTCTAAATTTGCACACTAGGCTACCTCACACTATCATGTTTTGGTAGGTCATCATGGCTTTCTGAACAGTACGCATACACATTTTGAATACACTATGCTAAATGCTATTAGTAGTGAACATAATATAAAAATCCAATGGAGGCCTTCTAAACATCAACCAAGTTGCTAGATAACTAAAAAGTAAAAATTAGAAATATCAAGGTACAAATAAAAAATGTTTTCAATTCCTGCACCAATAATAATTGTAATGGGATAGACATTCTCGTGAGCCTTGCAAGTAAGTACTAACCAAGTGAATGAGTGGGGAAAGGAAAAAGGAGTCCCGGCTCACCTGAAAATTATTGGAGGCTGCGTGAGACGAGTAGACATAAAAAGTATACAGTATACAAACTCAATTATTGTAGAAACGTTACGGCCTGCATGGCCTTGGGTCACTCGGTCGTTAACACAACACCGTTAAAATAAAGTAGGGCATAATGTATTAGGGATGTCATGGGGTTAGTAAAATTAGGATCCGGTTCCTGACCTTCCAGGAATCGGGTTACCCGAATCCTGAAAGCCCAAATTACGTCATTTATCGTCGTACCCCACCCCCCACCCCCGCGAGCGGTTGAAGGTCGTTCGGAAGCGTCTACCAAGAAGATACCCGTCAGCGATAAGCTTATCTTCTACTGTTGTGAGACAAAACCTAGCGGTCCGGCGTCACCCATTCCGTCACGTCCTCTTCCGTCACGTCATCGCAACTTGGAAGTTGCTTGAACAATGACGTGTCTGGCTCGGCAGCCCAGCCTTTCTCAATAGCGACGGGTGGGTGGGTGGGGGAGGGGGGTCGCCGGCCGGCCAGCCTCGCTCGACGGGCCGGGCAGCCTGCAGTCTGCACTCAGTCAGCTGCATGGTGGGTGGTCGGCGGCATTTAATCGCTCCTTACTACGCATGGCGCAGCGGTTTTAAAAACCTTTCATTTTCAGTAAAATAACTACCCGATAAAGATTCGAATCGAAAAACGGATTCGGGTATTTCTGGATTCGGGTAACCCGGGTACCCTATGACATCCCTAATATGTATGTATGAATGATATTTAATAGCATATGAAAAACAGAAAACATGCAAAATAGCTAAAGTAGCCTACTACCAGTCAAGGGTTGAGATAAACATGTCAACAATTTCTGTGATTTTTTTAAAAGATAATACTGTATCATTTATAATTTATTTATCTTTTCCAGGGTGTCTACTTATTTTATTTTTAGGTTACCAAATTCTCAGACTTCCAGGTTAGCTAAAAATTTGGTTGAGTAAGAAGTTACTGGTAATAGTAATTAATACCTAGTAATAAAAGGGGATTACCACTGAAATTTTGTTTTATTATATAGGCCTACACATTCAATTTGGTGAGTTTGGTGATTATTGAGGGGAAATAAGAAAATTCCAGAAATATAAGTAACTTCCCTAACCTTTTCAGTTTTTCAGGCTTGAAGACATCCTACTTATTGCGAAACATTGAAAATGTGTCCTTCATTGCATTTTCCTAATTCAAATTGTGTTAAGCAAAGTCAGTGAAGGATGGAGGAACATGTCAGTGATGGTAGCATGCTTACAGTTACTGAAATTAAGCCTGATGATGCCTGCTATGATCAAACATTGATGTGTGACGTATTACAATATCGGTTGTGACTAGACAGGGCATGATATTGATCGATAATCGATCCGGGAAGACTGATTTGATTAGGCTATCGGTCGTTTAGGGAAATAATCGTATTGTTCGATATATCGATTATCGCAACCCTAGTTAGGGCCTACATCTCAAAACACAGTACTTTTATATTCAAATAAATATTCTATACATACCTCAACAAGTGCATCACTTATCAGTTCGTCCCGCTTCACTCTCACTTTGAGGTAGGGGTTTGTAGGTTGACCGATAACTTGGTGGAAGAAACTTAATCGCCTCTCGCTATACATTCTAATCCTATTATCGTAGTAGAGTCCTAATGTTTTCGTAGCTGGTGTTAATATGAAAGAATAATTCATGAAGCTGAATTTTCGATTTTGAGCAGTTAAAGGTTCATGTTTGTAATTTGCAAAATCTTTATCCATTTCAATGGCATCACTCAAAGGATCATTGTAGAAATCTGTGAACGGTAAGAGGGGTTTTCGGGAGTCTAAAACGTTGATTCCTAGTTCTGTCCCCAATGGGTCTTCATGAATGGTCGGCCGTGGTACTTTAGCTGTTCCCACAGCACCACCAAATGTGTCGTCTATGTATGCGGTCATATCTTCATGCCGCAACTCTGGAGGATCTAAATCACCGGCCAAGAGACTTGCATAATAGGCCACCTGTTGGAAGGGAGCAGAGGAAATCATTAATTGAGCGAGCGTAGCGAGCTCTCCACTTGACTCTTATGGCTCGAATGTCTGTTTTTTTTTTGTTTGTTTGTTTTTTTTTTTCTGTTACTGCTTCGGTACAGGTCGCACCGTTTTCTGATCGACCTGAAATTTTTCACACATGTAGGCCTACATACCACCTAGGCGGGTTGCTGTATAGTTTTTTAACACTAGGAAAACGCTTAAGTCCCGCCGCGTTGTTGGATGAGCGTAATTGGTGCACTAAGTTGCCATGTGTTACGCGGATTTTTCTGTTGTTCTGTGAAAAAACCATTAATTAGTCGAAGATTTTTTTTAAATAAATGAAATTAAATAAAAAATTAACTTTATTTTTTTAATTAATCGTAATTTTTAAAAAAGAAAAAAATTGTAAAAATGAAATTTTCATAAGAAACAGTTATTCGATTGCGCTCAAATTTTACACAAATATATTAATTCATAAAATTAAGGTTCTGTGAAAAATTCATTACAATAGGATAAAGCATGTAGGTGTTATAAGTCAAAGAAAGTGTTTTAAAAATGAAAAAAAAACGTTAAAACTGTGATTTTCATGAGAAATAATTTTTTGATTACACTCAAATTTTACACGAATATATTAATTCATAAAAAATAAAGGTTCTGTGAAAAAATCATAACAATCGGATAAAGCATGTAGGTGTTATAAGTCAAAGAAATGTTTTAAAAGTCGAAAAAAAAAATCGTAAAATTGCGATTTTTATGAGAAATAATTTTCCCGATTGCGCTCAAAAACGTGGCAGTTCTAAGTTCAGAGATTTCGAAGGCCGCCATAAAAGTACATCACAATAGAAGTATCGGTTTAGCCGGAATCGTGTTAACAGACACACAAAAATACAAAAAAAAGAAAAAAAAAAAAAAAAAAAAACATTCCGGATTTTTTTTTCCAGTGTAGTGAAATGGAATCTTCGCTTCGCTCCCTACGCTCATCCAAAAATCCGATCGTTGGTTATAAAAAGTAAAATTTAAAAAAAATAAAAATAAAAATGTTCCCGATCGTTTATGAAATTTTGCAGGGTCAATAAGTAAAACATTCTCTCCTATTTTACAAACTTATTTCAGCTAAATCGGTCAAGACGTTAAAGACTTATAGTCCGGATGTTAAGAGACTTGACCTTGCTTTTTTTGATACAAGCAAGGCACTTGGGCACAGTTTTTCTAGGGACCATACCCAACTAATTTTGAGGGGGAGCCATCGTGATTTTCCCGTGCAGGGACCCGTTATCGCATGTTGCCTACCCCTGCTGGTTGAAGGGTTGATTAGCAAAAAAAAATTCGGTTTTTGGGTTTGATAGAAACTTGAAATTTTTACCAAATGGGGGGCAACATTAGGCTTAACATACTGGCAAGGGGGAACTTCGGATTTCTTCATAGTTAAGGGTGATAGGGGTTTTAATTTTGGGTTGAACATTTCGATTTTAATTTTTATTGATGGCACCCTTGGTGTAATGTTGGACTTCTTCGTTAAAGTACTTTCCCAAAATCTTCAAACAAAATGATTGGTGTTTAAAATATGACTAGCGACCCCTAATTTGGTCATAATGCCCTGTTGACATAATGACTGAGTTATGACCTATTTAAAAAATTGTTAAACATAGTCGTGTGCCCACTCTATTTAAAGCTTAGTGAAGTGAGAAAAATAAAAAAAAAATTCAACATGCCATGTTAAACCTGTGACCTTTTTCGCCCTTTATTTGACCTTGATAACTGTTTCAGCATGGCTGCATGAGGGCATAATGTATACTTATAGAACATCCAAATGCAAGTGATATATTAACAAGTTTATTACTAAATAAACTCAACATGTAATGTTATAAGGCTGCATTGCGAACGCTTTTTACTGTCGCGTTGATGGATGAGCAGTTTTGTACCATTGAACCCTTTTTTACTATACTTTTACTTCGTCGTTTTTCAGCGTATTTACATAGAATTTACCAATATAAAGGAGTACCAAGTTCCTGGTAGATCGTTATAGTAAAAAAACCATAAAAAAATTTAATAATAGTTCATGCGTTGTTGATTTTTATCCTAATCCAAGGGTGAATCTTTGGCCAATCAGTGGTCCGTTTTTAAAAGTAACTGATCGCTAGTTTGTCATCAATGGAGTCAAATTAAAAAGGGAAATTTGGGTTCAGGTCCTTTTCATTGGGGTGAAATAAACGGTTTTCTCGTAAATGTACCAAAATATGACTAGTTAGAAGTGCACTGTGGGAAAGGGTTTAATATAAACAATAACATTAAAAATACAAAACCCAACAAACTAAACAGCTGTTTGAGTCGCGCACCTTTTGGGACTATTTTCCGAGAGCGCGCACTCTCTCGCTCTCTGGTGGCGCGGCAGTGAGTACTTTTGCTAAATATTTTATGGACCCCATCAAATTAAACAAATTCTTCTCTTTAGAACAGCCACTTTACCTCTTGTTCATAAAACTATGGCCAAAATGACTAGTCATCAACCAGGCTCATCGTCCTTGTCTGTATTGGGGGCGTTGAGATCTTGTACCAAATTGGATCTAGTAAAATGCCTTTTGAATACCAGTCAAAACAATTCTGTAGTAAATGCACCACCTCCTGTAGATGCAAAAATACTAATGGGTTAAGCCTCCCCCCCGGACCACTCAATTGCATTCCAAGATTATGTAGACAGTTTTTTTTCCTCCCTTCCTCAAGAAAGAACTAGCGTCTGTGCACGCTTAGATATCATCGGGGATAAGTAGGGACCCAATTAGTCTTTAAATATGACACTGGACAAATATTTAGGAAAATCGTAACTCCAACTACAAAAACCCCAAAGGTGGCCAAAATTTTCTACGTAAATTTCAGGTAATAAAGAAATTCTTTAGGATGTTAGCCTCCAGCATATCAATGACAAATGAGGAAGGCAAAGGAGTCATTAACACACTTGTTTACCCTCTTAGTTACTACCACCATACTCAAAGCTACCATTTAATACAGGATATCACAGGCGGGTTGGCCCCAATGTAATCACAAGCAGGGAGGAACGCCCGTGCTACTGATGTGCTAGTCCTTGCAATCAGCTGTGTTCCGGAAATGACTGGCATTGAAGCACTATAGGGGGAAATCTGGGGACTGGAAGGAACCATCAGTATGTCGAAGCACACCATGTTGGCAGCTTATCTAGGTAAATAACCGTATTGATTATGTTCTAAAAAAGGATACCGGGAACCGATTTGAATTATCTACGGGTTATTCTATAGCATTTCCCTATGTTCCACGCATTTTCGGGATGGAAACCGTTTCCTCCTTTCGTGATGGTTATGGGGAAAAAGTCTGCATTCGATGCTTGGAGAGCGTTCCTGATGCTACAAATGGTTTCATTGCCACTATTGTTGGAAAAGTGGAGGGGTGTCATTGAGACTTTGGAGAAGGTTTGCAGTACTTTTGAATGACATTGGAAAATCCCAATTTACATTCACGTATCAAGAGCTACAAAACGTACGCTTGAGATACTTCAATGCATTCCAGCAAGCATTGCCAGCAGGACGTAATGGAAGCAGTTATGACGGAGAAATCAAGGCAATCAAAGTAGCACTTACTAAAATAAAGGAACAGCAAATACCAAAGCAGTCATTCTCTCAGACTCCAAAGCAGCCATACAGGCATTGTGAGTAAGGGACATGAGAGATAGTGAGACGTTGGAGTGTAAAAGACTACTGGTCTGGCTGGTAAACAGGAAAAAACAGGTGACCTTACAGTGGGTGCCAGCACACTGTAACATAGAACGAAGAAAGCAGACAGACTCGCGAAAGAGGGGAGCAGGTGAAGCAGAACAAGAAGCCCCTATCCTTCAATGCCGTCCCAAAACTCATGTGAACACGGCAGTGAAAAACAACATTTAAAAAGGTATGGGAGAAAGGGAAGTTAAAGGCAAACAGTGGCAAGGAGCCGTCACAAAAAAAACGAAGTGGAGAAATCGGCAGGGCTGAGACGGCACAATTCAGATTCGAAACCGGTCATGACCTGCTAGCTACACACCTTCATAAAACTAGGGATAACTGACTTAAGCACATGTACACTATGTGCTACAGAATAGCATACCAGGGAGCAAACCCACGTAGATGCCCGGTACTTCAAGAAATAAGAGACGCAATGCCAAAAGATATGGAGGAGGCAGAAAGAGAATCCTATCTCTACTGGGAAACACGGAAACGCATGATGGCCCAAATAGGTCAATTGTGGCATAAGAAGAAGAAGAAGAGATACCCTAAAAAGTGTTTATTTTAAATTTTCACTTTTTGATGAAACACGTACTTTTCTGTGAATGAATGTCGCAAAATACTTTTCAGCGAGAAAAACAGAAAAGCTAGAAACGATTCCTCCGACAAAAGACGCCTTTTGTACAGCACATTAAACGCTCAATCTATCAAAGGGGTACACTCAACTCTCTCCCTACAACAACAACTGCCTTGGCTCTCTGAGTGGGGTGGGATATGACGGCAGTGGATGGGAGCCAGTGTGGACCATTCTTCCAATCGCTTCTGAAGCATGTATAGAGTTTGTACGATGCAGGGTGCGGGTGCAAGAAAGGATGTGGAGGATGATGAAGTGTCTCAAACGTTAATGAAAGTAATAGCTCTGCCAGTGCGTCGCACTTTGTGAGCTTAAATGGGAAAAAAAAAACCAAAACTTAACAAATTGGTTAAATGCCCATAAGTAATTAATAAAGTACTATAATCAACAATGGGTGTATTGTAACTTTTCTCTTAATGAATGTTAATCTAAAAAATTTTACCATAACGATCTACCAGGAACTTGGTACTCCTTTTAAAATGGTAAAGTCTATGTAAATAGTTGAAAAACGACGAAGTAAAAGTATAGTAAAAGAGGTTCAATGGTACAAAACTGCTCATCCATCAACGCGACAGTAAAAAGCATTTGCAATGCAGCCTTATAACATTACATGTTGAGTTTATTTAGTAAATAAACTTGTAAATATATCAAAATGCATTTGGATGTGCTATAAGTATACATTATGCAGTCATGCAGCTCATGCTGAAACAGTTATCAAGGTCAAATATGAAGGACCCAAAAAGGTCACAGGTCAACATGGCATGTTGAAATTTATTTCATATTAAACTACTTTATCTCAGCTTTAAATAGAGTGGTAACACGACTATGTCTAACAATTTTTTAAATAGGTCATTACTCAGGTCATTATGTAACAGGTCATTATGTCCAAATTAGGGGTCGCTAGTCATATTTTAAACACCATCATTTTTTGAAGATTTTGGAAGTACTTTAACGTAGAAGTCCAACACTACACCAAGGGTGTCATCAAAAAAATTAAAATCAAAATGTTCAACCCCCAAAATTTAAAACCCCTATCACCCATTAACTATGAAGAAATCCGAAGTTCCCCGTTGCCAGTATGTTAAGCCTAATATTACCCCCATTTGGTAAAAATTTCAAGTATCTACCACCAAACACCGAATTGTTTTGCAACCAACCCTTCAAACCAGCAGGGGTAGGCAACATGCGATAACGGGTCCCTGCACGGGATATCACGATGGCCCCACCACAAAATTAGAAGGGCAGGGTCCCTAGAACACGCGTGCCAAGAGCCAGGCTTGTAACAAAAAATGCAAGGCATGCCCCAGATATATTCCTTTAAAACATCCGGACTTTTATTGGTATGTAACATTAGGGGAAATGTCGTACTTGGGTCGTTGTTGCACGTACCGGTGCTCGCTCAACAACGCGACGGGACTTTAGCGTTTTCCTAGTAATAATTAGAGATGGTGTTTTATAGCATTAACTATAAAAGCGACAAAAATAAAAATGTAATTTTTCATATTTTTTTTTCACCTTTCTCGACCTTTCACTTAAAATGGGTGAGTTTAAAGGTATGTTTATTTTCGCAATTTTTCCCAAAAAACGGCTTTAAACGCGATAAACTTGCTAAATTGCGATATACGCGCGAAATTGGGTAATTTTGTAAAAAAATTCGTAAATAAATGGCTTATCTGGTAATTTTTCGTAAAATACGTATTTTTGTATTTTGTCGCCGTGGCCGGTCGAGCTGCGGTCTTAATGAAAAAGACCCCAAAATCACCGTTAGAGAGGTCTACGCTCACAACTAGCGCCTACTAGAATTTCGATTCACTTTAGCTACTGTAATCTAAAAAAATTTATATATTTTTTCATTATTCAACGAACGACGACCAAAAAAAATTAATGCTATATAAACGCTATTTTTGAAATAATTAATGGTATTTTTTATTTTTTTTTAATGCTATAAAACACCATCTCTAATAATAATAACTCAACACCACAAGACGTCAAGGCAAGGTAGTAGGCCTACAGTGTTCTCCCAGAAAAAAATGTTCACTGGGTATTCCATAAACATTGCCGGGTGGGTAGGGCCAAAAAAGTGGGGGTCCGGGGCTTGCCCCCGGAAAAAAATTTGAGATCCTAGATTCGATTTTGGGGAGTTTTAGAGGTTTTCAAATCCCTTTTAAAGTAGCTTGCTTTAGTTGGTTTAGTGGTATGAACATTTCAAATTTGATTGAAATCATAGTCTAAGCCTATTTTCTCCTTTGTAATGTAGCCTATGTGAATTACTGTATTTCCTATTGTTTAAAATTTAGTACAATGGGCCCTTAAAAGGGTGAGATTTTATTTTTAAGTGGTTTTTTTTATTAAGTTTTTGTAGGTTTTCAAATTTTTCCCAACTTGAAACTTTGTTGTATTTGATGATTTTCATTTTTATTTATTTTTAAAATCTTTTCTAGAAATCAATAAAATTAAAAATTGGGCAAAAATTTTTTCACTTGTGTTGAATTGCCCCTTTTTGTGCAGTGAATGTTTACTCATAGCAATGATTCCCAAAATTTTTTCCCAAACCTTATGTTTTTTCTTTAAATGCTTCCCTTGGGGTTTTTTAACTTCCGCGAGCCCCACGTTTTCGTTACAAGCTCGTTACGTTTAGAGATGGGACTTTAAACTTTTAAGGAAACGGTTAGAGTTTGAATTCAAAATCTTTTGGGTAAAAAAAAGAAAAAAATAAAAATTTTTTTTTAAAATTTTTTTTTTTTTTTTTTTGTTTTTTTTTTTTGTGGGGCGCCCGGGAATTTTACGCCGGGGGGGCCCCCGGCGGTCCCGCCGGGGGAGAACCGGGGGCCTATGTTTGCATGGTAGAGCCCCGGTTTTTTTCATTTTACCACCATTCCCCTTTTCGCCGCTCTTCATTCAAGCGGAAAAAAAAGCAGTTTTGTAGACCTTTTAAACCCCTTAGTTCCCTTTGGGCCCCGCCCCAAAACAGAAATAAATCACCCGTTGTCGATAGGAGGCTCTACTCCCTTTCAACAAAAATAAAAAGGGCAATTTAATGTTTCGTGTTTGAAGCGAGTTCTATTTGGAAACATCGAGGAAAGCTTAACGAAGGGGGTTGGGTTCCAACATTTTGACAAAGGGGTATAAATTTTGGAAACATGGGGTGGGCCCTCTTTGTAAATTTTTTCTTTGGGGGAAAAGCATTTGGGGGAAAATAAAAACCGGACCCCTTAAAAATAGCACCCACATTGAACTGTTCATTCATGGGCCTTACACGGGCCCTATCCAAAAAATGTAGGTCTATATGACACAATTTAAATTTGGTTAAAACCCCGGGTTTAAATTTGGCAGGGAGGTTTGGGACTTGCTATTAAAGCCTACCTATCTAGTACCTACACATCAGGGTCCCTACATATTTCCCACGTCAAAAATTTTATAAAACCCACCCCCCAATTTAGATTTTAAACGAAAGGAAACTTTCTCGACTTTCTCCTCAGGACAAAACTTTGGTCAAAGTTTATTGAAAAAAAAAAAACCTAAGGGTGTAGCTCACATTTTTTGCTTTTTTTTAAAAACGGGAACAAACAATGAAGGCAACAAAAAAACCAAAAAAAAACTCTGGAAAGGGCTAGGCAGGGTTGTCCAATTTCCCAAAAAATCGGGTTTGGGCCCTTGCTTTTAAGCTCTGTATTTTACGTGCCCCCGTTTAAAAAATCCCCCAAAATAAAATCTTACTATTTGCACCCAAAATTTTTCAAAACTTTTTTTAATTTTTTAAATTTGGGCCCAAACGTGTAGGGGTGCCATTTGCACTTTTTTCCCACCCCTTACCGCTTAATTTATGGTACTAAAATCCCCATGCTTAAAAGATGAAAAATTGCACAGATTTTAAATGATTTTTTTTGTGAAGGCAATTTTAAGTTATTGGCGGGAAAAAGATCCCCCGGGAAAATTTTAATATGACTGGGCAAACAAAGAAACTAATAAAGGTGATCTGTTTCTTTAAAACTTAAATACAAAAAATAACAAAGCATTTTAACCCGGAAACAACCCGGGGGGAAAAAATCCCCCGCTGAGAGGGGAGGGTTGAAATTTTTTTGGTTTTATTTCCATAAAAAGCAGTTTTTTCCCACTTAAATGGCCCCTCCCCCATTTCCCAAGTTCCTAATACCCAAACCGACAAATGTCACCGTACGTTAGGCCCAATTTTAAAACTTGTGTATTTTTTTTAATCTTTTACTCAAACAGGGGAATCGCATTTTTTTCCAGGCCTTTTTAAAAAAAGGTCATCTAAACCCCTTTTTGGGGGCCCCCGGCGGGGGGGACTTTGCCCCAGACCCCCTTCCACCCCCCCGGAATCTTCATTGAAACCCTGGGCAAAAGCCTCCATGCATTTAGAATCTTTTTATTAATTATTAGTATTCCTTTCATGATTTTTTTGGTTTTTGTGATCGTCTCCTCCCCCCCTTTGCACACAATTTCTCGATAAAAGGGCCCCGATAAAAACTTTGGGGTTATTAGTTGTGTAACTTTGTCCCAATGTTGTCATCTGTTGAGGGTTTATTTTTTGGGCCCACACCCAGCAAGCTTAGCTTGGTGGGAAAACAGGCTTGGGCTGCTGCCTTACAAATTTTGGTTTAATCCCATTTAAAAGTATTAAACTTTCCCAGCATAGGTTTTTCCGGGAAAATAAAAAACCTTTTGAAAAGGGTCATCCGGGTTTTTCCCCTTTCTCGATCCTCCGAAAACCCCAAGATAAAACTCTATGCACCCGGCAGCGTCATCAAAGCGTAAAACAAAGGGACCCCTCAATCTGAGAACAGTTTCGGAAAGGCCCCAAACAGTCCCTTTGGGAAACCCGCTGCCTTAAACAATATATCCACCTGATTTTCTGACGAGGGATCTGAAAGGGCCTTTCTTTTTTTCTAAATTGTCCTAATAAAACATTCACCATTTTTCCTAAACTATCTTCATTTTTTATCCATGTCCCTTTCCATCTTTCCAAAACGTCTTTTTCTTTAGGGTTTTTTTAAAAATTTTTGGGAGCTTTGCCCAAACATTGCATCAATGGAGAGCCCAGGTTGTTTTTTTAAAAAGCTGAGGCTCAAAAATTTCAACGCTTGGTAAACTTCACCAAGGGCCCGTATAAATAAAGGTATAAAATTTTTCGTTTTTACAAATTTTAAAGATTTTTTGTAGTTTGTCCTCTGGCAAAAAAAGGGAAATCTTTACCTACAAAAAAAAAAAGAATGGTTAGTGATGTCAACAAACAAAAGTCGGGATCACAAAGTAATTCTTTGGGATTAGCAGGTAGCATAAAACTAGCTCCATTATTGTAAAAAAAATAGCCAAATTTTGATGACAATGGGTCCAAAAAGTTTTAAAAAACCCGGGTTTATCCACTCAAAAATGGTTAAAAAGGTTTTTTTTAAAGGGCGGGTTTTTTTATATGTTCCTTAAATGAGTTTTTTTTAAAAAAACGAGGATAGTCACATTAAAAAAAAAAAGCAGCGCCCCGGCCTTGTTATGTACGAGTACAACTGCTGACAGTCAAGTGTCGGTTTGGGAGCCTCAACGTCAAAGGGGGGTCAAGTGCTTGATAACAACCCGGCAAAAAGGACAGAATAGCCGTGCGTCTTTTTACAGGCTCCGCGGAAAATTTGACCGTACGAATGACAATGCACAGGGAATTTTAAATTTTTTGCAGGAAAAAGTGGGCCCGAAAATTTTATTGTTGTAAATTTTTTAAAACTTGGGAAAAAAAGGAAAACCCGGGTTGAAAAGTCGGAACCCCAAAAACCCCGGGGATCCGACGTCATCACTAATAATAGCTGTAAATTTGGGTTTACGTCATGATAAAGGCTGCCCCCCGGGAATGGGTAGCAAAGCCAATTTCGATTATAAAAACTGTTTTTCCCTCTATTGCAAAAAAGTGGGGAAATACAGTGCTGGGCGAAACTTTGGGGGGAATGAAATTTGGGTTTCCCAAAAAAATTTTTGGGAAAACTCTTTTGGGTGGAGGGGAAATTTTCCCCAAATTTTTGTTACAGGGTTTTTTATCATTTTTGACGTCATGATGAAAAAAGAGAAAAGAAAAAAGGAAACTGAAAAACTAAATAGATGGCACAATGGACATTTTAAAAATAAATAATATAATTTAAATAAAAAATAAAATATAAAAAAATAAAAGGCCTACCTAATTTTAATTTAAAAAAAATTATAAAATTTAAAAAATAATTTAAATCCCCCCTTTTTTTTCCCGGGGGTTTTCTTTTTCCTGGACGTAACTTTACTTATATATTTATAGGGGGAAAACCATGGGGTTTGTAAAAGATATAATAATATCCAAAAAACCTGGCCCGGGTGTGACGCATCACCAATCTCGGGCTAGGCCCACGGACTGTTCTAAGTGCTTGATAGCCAAGGGGCCCAAAACCTCCTCGTCTTCCTCCCTGTCTTCTATGACGGGCATATTAACAAACTCTCTCCATTTCTTTTTATTTTTTTTTTTAAACCAAATTTTTTTTTGAAAAATTTTGATTTTAAAAATCCAATTTTAAAAACGTTTTTATTTACCTAATTGTGTTTTTATTTTGAGGTAAAAAACAAAAAAACCTAATATGATAATGTTATAGGCCCCTAGCAATATTTAACAATGTCTGGTAAATTATGTATTAAAGCCACCTTTTAAGTTCTATTCAACTCGAATCGCTTGCCCTCCCTTGTGTCCGCCGGGCCGTAGTTCGATGGTGGGGTATACCTGATGCAGTTTCCCTTATCAGCAAGTTCAAAATGTTTATATAATGAAAATCAGGCAGGTGATTACTCTGCAATTCACTTTTATTTAGCCTATATATCAAATATTGTTAAAAAATGCCTCGCCGAGCTGTAAGCATATATTATTATTGTCCCTCAAATAGGCTTGACCGGGAAGTGGAACTAATTGGAACCTATTTATTTTATCAGATGTTGTTTGTGTAAAAATATAATACAAAGTTAACCGCTTTACGGCCTCCCTAATTAGCATAATTAAAAAAATGTGAAACAAATTAAAATTCATATTACATTAATTTAATAGGGATCGCTGAGCTTGGCCCAACTCAATGGGGCGCGCTCAGATTTTTGACGATTGCAGCTGAATGGTTGGATATTCATTGAAAAATTTTTGGGCTGAATGTTAATAGTTCCTTTAGGCCTAATATTGATATCCACACTTGGTTCCCAAAGAATAAGCCTTAAAAAATAAATGCGAGAAGTAGTCCAACGTGAAAAATCAAAAATTAAAAAAATGGATTTTAATTCTGGAAATTCCCAACAAACAAATTTTATAAAAATTTGCATTAAAAAATCTGTATGCTTGGAATAATTTCAAAAAGGGTTCACCAAATTGAGTAAATTTTGGAGGTTTTATGACCTTTTAATTTAAAACCGATGAGATGAATAATTGATCTAAAAATAAACGCACACAGGACCTCATAGATTGATCCTTTATTAACTTTGTTGCCAGTCTCGGAAAACCATTGCTGAAAAGTTTTCTGAATGACAGAGGGCCTTACTTAAAACAGAAAAATTAAAAAATTTGGGGAGCGGGACATAACCTCACTATCGGCCATTTTTATGTTGTTTTTTTGACAATAGGTGACAGCATAGCTATGCAAAATTAAATTTGAGAATCGGTTTTCTGGGTATAGTAGTTTCTATTTTCTAAACACCTTTAACTTCAAATTCAGCTGGACAAATAGATTTCTGAAAAAACAGTTGGTGTTGGGGTATGATTTTTTTTGTCAAACAGTACAATAGGCCTACAAGTCTTTTTGAGTTTTTGTATCGTCTGGCAAAAAAAATCGTACACCAACTGTTATTTCAGAAATCTATATGTCCTTATAGATAGCTGAAGTTGAAGCTAAAGGTGTTTAGAAACTATATCCAAAAATTGATTCTCAAAATTTAATTTTGCACTAGCCCGTGCTGTCCACACTATTGTCAAAAACAAAATAGGCCTAATGGGAATGGCCGATAGTGAGGTTGTCCCGACCAAAAAATTTTTTTTTCACTGTTTTATTATAGGTACCGTAGGCTACTCTTTCATTCAGCCATCTTTCAACATAGTGAGAGCTGTTAGCGGAAAATATTGCAATCCGGATACCAGCGTGAAATTTTGCATGGGGGTAGATAAAAATATCAGAATTAAAATCCCCCGGGGAGGCAAGCGATATCTCACCCCCCAACCCCCCCTAAATCATCCCCCAAAAATAGAATAAATCATAGCTCAAACCCCAAAAAAAAGAATTTTTTAAATTCAATTAGTTATTAAAATTATGTTTTAATGTGTTTTAACCCAATCGGTCTATTCTCATTTCCAAAACCAAACTTTTTTTTCAACCCCCACCCCTAATTGTTTATAATATTTTTACCTTGATTTCCAGCATTTACCAGTGGGGCACCTGGGGAGTTATCAGCATAAAATTTGGCATGATGGTTTTCATAATAACCTGAAAAAAAATAATCCCCCGGGGGGCAAGCGATATTCCACCCCTTTTGTTCTCTACCACCCTTAATTTTGGGGAAAAACGTAAGGGTAGTATTTATACATTTTGAATATTTCAATTACGGGATTAAATTATGAGTCGATGTGGAATAGTCCAGTCAACAAATCATTCATACAAAACAAACAATTTTTTCACCCCCAACCCTAATAATCATACTTTTAGTGACGAACACTTTTTTAGTAAGTTCCCAAACCCATAAAATTTGGCATAGTGGTAGAAAAAAAATATAAGAATTACTATTCCTTTGGGAGGCAAACAATATTTTAACCCCTGGTGCCCTCTATCACCCCTTTAAAAATTTGGTTTTGGGTCCCTAGGTCGTATTCAATACATTGAAATCATTAAAATTATCCAATAATACTATGCTCAAGCATGTTTCCATCCAACCAACCTAATTCTCCGTGTTTTTTCTACCCCCACCCCTAATAGTGATTTTTTTCATCAACACTTATTAGCATAAAATTTTTGGCATGGTGATAGATAAAATATAAGAATTACTATTCCGTTGGGAGGCAAACGATATTTCACCCCTAGTGCCCTCTATCATCCCTTAAAATTGGATTTGGTACTAGGTCTATTCTATACTTGTAATTATTAAAATTATCCAATAATATTATGCTCAACAATGTTTCCATCCAATCAACCTAATTTCTCGTGATTTTTTAACCCCCACCCCTAAAAATGATTTTTTTCATCAACACTTATTAGCATGAAATTTGGCAGGGTGGTAGATAAAAACATAAAAATTACTTTTTCCGTTGGGAGGCAAACGATATTTCACCCCTAGTGCCCTCTATCATCCTTAAAATTGGATTTGGTTACTAGGTCGAATTCTATACTTTTGTAATTATTAAAATTATCCAATAATATTATGCTCTTCAAGCATGTTTCCATCCATCAACCTAATTTCTCGTGTTTTTTTTTTACCCCCACCCCTAATAGTTGATTTTTTTCATCAACACTTATTAGCATGAAATTTGGCATGGTGGTAGATAAAAACATAAGAATTACTATTCCGTTGGAAGTAAACGATATTTCACCCCAAGTACACCCCTTAAAATTTGGGAAAAGAGTGTTAAATGATTCGTTTTTTTTCATTTGGGGTTTATCTGGATAAAAGTATTCAATTAAAAATCTAATTAAAATTCAATAGTTTTGGTTTATTTAAGAAATAAAATAATAGCATGTTACAAGTATCTATGTATGGTATGGTATCTATGATTACAATGGTACAAGGGTAGTATTTTCATACAATTTGTTACGAGTTTTGGGGCTGTGTTATTACACTGTCACTTCAGACAAACAAACCGTCATTTGTTTAGAAACTGCATTGAGAAAATAAGCTGCTATAAAATACCACCTTGTACCATGTAATCATAGATACCAACGCACAACATGCTTATTATTGTATTTCTTAAATAAACCAAAACTATTGAATTTTAATTTGATTTTTAATTGAATACTTTCTTCCAGATAACCACCCATGAAAAAAACGAATCATTGAACACTCTTTCCAATTTTAAGGGATGTACTTGGGGTGAAATATCGTTTACTTCCCAACGGAATAGTAATTCTTATATTTTTATCTACCACCATGCCAAATTTCATGCTAATAAGTGTTGATGAAAAAAATCACTATTAGGGGTGGGGGTAAAAAAAATCACGAGAAATTAGGTTGTATTGGATGGAAAAATGCTTGAGCATAATATTATTGGATAATTTTAATAATTACAATGTATAGAATACGACCTAGTCCAAATCCAATTTTAAGGGATGAAAGAGGGCACTAGGGGTAAAATATCGTTTGCCTCCCAACGGAATAGTATTCTTATATTTTTATCTATCACCATGCCAAATTTCATGCTAATAA
Organism: Sweltsa coloradensis; assembly: GCA_024449915.1. Taxonomy (NCBI): domain Eukaryota; kingdom Metazoa; phylum Arthropoda; class Insecta; order Plecoptera; family Chloroperlidae; genus Sweltsa; species Sweltsa coloradensis. The sequence goes on from JAMZAV010000087.1 coordinate 2,180,061, forward strand.
GTGTTGATGAAAAAAAATCACTATTGGGGGTGGGGGGAGAAAAAAAACGAGAAATTAGGTTGATTGGATGGGAAAAATGCTTTAGCATAATTTATTGGATAATTTTTAAAGATTTCAATGATTGAATACGACCTAGTACCAAATCCAATTTTTAAAGGGGTGAAAAGAGGGCACTAGGGGTAAAATATTGTTTGCCTCCCAACGGAATAGTAATTCTTATATTTTTATCTACCACCATGCCAAAATTTTATGTTGGTAACTTACTAAACAGTGTTTTTCCACTAAAAGTTGATTATTAGGGTTTTGGGGGTGAAAAATTGTTTGTTTTGTATGAATGATTTGTTTAAATGGACTATAACACATCGACTCATAATTTTAATCAGCAATTGAAATATTCAAAATGTATTAAATACTATCCCTTACGTTTTTCCCAAAAATTAGGGTGGTAAAAGAACAAAAGGGGTGGAATATCGCTTGCCTCCCGGCGGATTATTATTTTTCAGGTTATTATGAACCATCATGCCAAAATTTCATGCTGATAACTCCCTTTGGTGCCTCACTGGTAAATGCTGGAAATCAAGGTAAAAATATTATAAACAATTAGGGATGGGGTTGAAAAATGTGGGTTAGGAAATGAGAATAGGCGGATTGGGTTAAACACATTAAAACATAATTTTAATAACTAATTTGAATAAAAAATTCTTTTTGTTTTGAGCTATGAATTATTCTAATTTTAGGGGATTTATTTAGGGGGTGTTGGGGGTGAGATATCGCTTGCCTCCCGGCGATTTTTAATTCTGATATTTTTTATCTACCCCCATGCAAAATTTCACGCTGGTATCCGGATTTGCAATATTCAAGTGTTCCTTCCCCTTTACAGCTCTCACTAACATACAAAATACAAATTAGGGCCTAGATCTAATAACAGCAATTTAATTAGTAACTAGGAAAACGCTTAAAACCCGCCGCGTTGATGGATGAGCGTAATTTGGTGCATTGAGCTGCCATGTGTTTATGCGGATTTTCTGTTGTTCTGTGAAAAAACCATTACTAGTTGAAGATTTTTTTAAATTTAATTAATTAAATTAAATTAAAAATTAACTTAATTTTTTTTTTAATTAATCGTAATTTAAAAAGGAAAAAAATCGTAATATTGAAATTTTCATAAGAAATAATTATTCGATTGCGCACAAATTTTACACAAATATATTAATTCATAAAATTAAGGTTCTGTGAAAAAAATCATTACAATAGGATAAAGCATGTAGGTGTTATAAGTCAGAGAATTGTTTTAAAAAAGAAAAAAAGCGTAAAATAGAGATTTTCATGAGAAATAATTTTACGATTACGCTCAAATTTCACACGAATATATTAATTTATGAAATTAAGGTTATGTGAAAAAATCATTACAATTGGATAAAGCATGTAGGTGTGAAAGTCGAAGAAATTTAAAAAATCATAAAAAAATCGTAAAATTGTGATTATCACAAGAAATAATTTTTTGATTGCGCTCAAATTTCACACAAATATATAAATTTAAGGTTCTGTGAAAAAATCATTACAATCGGATAAAGCATGTAGCCTAGGTGTATAAGCCAAAGAATGTTTTAAAAATTTTAAAAATCGTAAAATTGCGATTTTTGTAAAAAATAGTTTTTTTGGATGAGCGAAGCGAAGATTCCATTTCACTACACTGGAGACAAAAATCCGGAATGTTTTTTTTTTCTTTCTTTCTTTTTTTGTGTGTGTTTGTTAACACGATTCCGGCTAAACCGATACTCCAATTGCGATGAAATTTTCTGGAGACCTTCGAAATCTCTAAACTTAGAACTGCCACGTTTTTTAGCGCAATCGGAAAATTATTTTTTCGTAAAAATCGCAATTTTTCGATTTTTGTCGATTTTTTAAAAAAATTTTTTCGACTTATAACACCTACATGCTTAACCTTTTGAAAAGTGAGTTCAAAATTGGGGTTTGCCACCCTAAAGTGAGTTTTTTTTTTCCCCTATTTTAGAATCCAAGGGAAAATTCTTAATAGATTAATAACCAAATATTTTCTTGTGTAGTAAATGTTTATTTGCACACAATATTCATAATAATTTCAGAGATTTCGTCTACATTCATATCTACGCACCTTACCATAGCTACCGATAACACTTGTTGCTACCTACTAGCACGCACTAGGCCTGCCTTCACACGCACCGGCAACGCACGTATTCACAACAACATGCTAAAAATAGATCAAATCTCGTCCAAATGTTTCACCAAATAGTTCAAGATGTTGTCAATAGGTAGCACTACTGCATGGCCGAGCTCCAGCTCGATGCACCCATGCCTTGAATTACTGTGCAACCCAAAAACATTGAAACGTACATATACGGGAATACTCTGGCAGGGCGCTCGGGCGCGCACGTATATATACGGGCATACTTTTCAAAAGGGTAATCCGATTTTAATGTTTTTTTCACATAACCTTCATTTCATAAATTAAGATATTTGTGTGAAATTTGAGCGCAATCGAAAAATTATTTCTCATGAAAATCAAAATTTTACAGAATTTTTCATTTTTTAAACAATTCTTTGACTTATGACACCTACATGCTTTATCCTATTGTAATGATTTTTGTCACAGAACCTTAATTTTATGAATTAATATATTCCGTGTAAAATTTGAGCGCAATCGAATAATTATTTCTTACGAAATCGCAATTTTACGATTTTTTTCTTTTTTAAATTACCTACAATTTAATAAAAAACAATAAAAAAAAAATTAAGTTAATTTTTTGTTTTTTTAATTTAATTAAAAAATTCTTTGACTTTGTGATAATTTTTTTCACAGAACAACAGAAAATCCGCATAACACATGGCAGCTCAATGCACCAATAAGGCTCATCCAACAACGCAGCGGGACTTAAGCGTTTTCCTATGATAGGTAATGCTCAAATTTCACATGAATATTTCAATTCATGAATTAAGGTTCTGTGAAAAAATCATTACAATCGGACAAAGCATGTAGGCCTAGGTGTTGTAAGTCGAAGAAATGTTTTAAAAATCGAAAAAAAAACGTAAAATTGTGATTTTCATGAGAAAATAGTTTTTCGATTGTGCTCAAAATCGTGCCAGTTCTAGTTCAGAGATTTCAAAGACCCCCATAAAATTCCATCGCAATCGGAGTCATGGTTTACCCAAAATCGTGTTAACAAACAGACAAAAAAAAAAAAAAAAAAAGAAAAAAAAAACATTCCGGATTTTTTCTCCTTTGTAGTGAAATGAATCTTCCCTTCGCTCGCTACGCTCATCCAATTACTAATTCAGTAATCAATTATCCATTAATTCATTATTATTATTATTATTATTATTATTATTATTATTATTATTATTATTATTATTATTATTATTATTATTATTATTATTATTATTATTATTATTATTACGTACTACTGTACAGTATTTTCAATTGATACCTCCTCTCCTGTGTCCAATTGGGCAAATGCTTTGCCTAAACATTGATTTCATGGTTGTAAATTTAAGAGTAATAACAAAGCATATAAATTTTACCGATGAGAAAAATCTGCTTGCTTGCTAAATCTACATACAGGCCTAATTGAATTTATTTAGGTAAAAAGTTGGAAGTATTTTTAATATTATCAAAATGGGTATCAAATGAAAGCTACTGATATGCTGATTCTAACACTGAAACATTTTTGGTAGGTAGGTAATACATTTATTTAGTCTCTATTTGCAACGGATATTGTAATCCACTAGTGCAAATTTGCATGCATGCAAAGGGCCTAACGTCCCATCCGAAAGGACGGTGTAACCACAACAGTCATATAGGTTCCTCCACTTAACCCACACTGTCGAGCAGACGTCGAGGAGAATGAAGCTATTACACTAGCTCTCGAACCCTCCATATCTGCTCTAACCAGCGGTATACGTGTGTTTCAGGGCAGAGCGGTCACCCACTCTACACCTGACCACGCCCGAAGGTTGCTTAACTTTGGTGTTCGAGTGGGAACCGGATAAGCGACCGTAGCTAAACCGCTGGAGGTGAAAAAACATTAACCAAAAAGTGTTGCCGTACCGGAAGGGTCTGGCACCAATCCAAATAAAAAACTGTGCTCTCATGATCAGTGGCGTATCCAGGAATTCATAAAGGGAGGGTTCAACCAATTAATTCATAGATGTACTGAAGGCTAAGTGGGGGGTCTGGGGGGCTTGCCCCCGGAAAAATTTTCTCCTTCAAGGTCATTTTGGTGAAAATCTGTGCGTTTTTAAGCATCACAACGACCAACTTTTATTCTACTAAAATCCTATTTTTAATCCAAAAGTTTTCTCTTACAAGGTCATTTTGGTGAAAATCTATGCGTTTTAAAGCATCGCAATAACCAAATTTGTATCTATACTTAAATCCTCTTTTGGTCAGATGGTAATTTGCAATTAGTTTTGCTCTAAAACAGTTATTCTATATTCTCCATTGAAACGTTTAAGTGCACTTTCACACTTTTCTTTGGTAAAGGGCCCCCCCCCCCTTGGATATGCCACTGCTCATGATCCCAAACTATAAGATGATAATGTTGATGGTCATTGAGCGACTGTGGAGAGTGAGAGGAGTATTATTAACGTTGCTTTATAGATACCAGGTCAGGAATCGGGATACAAAACTCAGGATAATATTTTCGACATAGAATGACAATAGATGATATGGTTTAAGTTTAGTTGGTATAAGGGCACGTCATCTGTAAGCCTATGATAGGCTAGGGAGGAGCCACAGTAATACAAGCCTACCGTATTTGCTTGATTGCAAGCCGACACCAAATGCAAGCCGACCCCTGATTAAAAGTACATCTAACAAAAAAGTGTAGCATTTAAATACTCATAAGTTTGCTATCGATTCCAAGCCGGGGTGCCATTTTGAACTGCAAAAATGTGTCAAAAAAGGTAGGCTTGCAATCGGGTAAATACGGTAGTCTAATGATCCACGCTGCCATGCCTAAAGAACTGTTGAAGCCTACTGTGTTGATTGATAGCAGTTAGGGCTGGTACTACGGTGCGAAAAGCTTTGCATGCAAAGCCCAATTATACTAAGCTTTTAGTACGTTCTGAAAAGAATTTCATAGAAAAGAAACACAAATAGCATCTAAGCCAACAGGTTACATGTCTACCTTGTGGAGTGGATGCCGGTGACGTGGGCGATTCAGAACTTTTGGGCATTCTTCTTGAACGTCCATTGCCGTGACCGTACTCGACGAGTTAGAGCCTCCAAGTCTCGATCCACCAACCACAACCGACCTGCCATTTTCGTTGTTCTTGACGGAGACATCAGACTGGGTCCTTGCAACTTTTTTGGGTTGAGCATCACATAATTGAGCATCGGTAGAAAACAAATGAATTGCCTGTGCAGCTGCTTGATCTGGAGTGAGGTTCACTATCTGGAAATAAAACAAACATGGAATATTTAAGCTAGGCCTATAAGTTATATATTTGCTCCAACAAAATAATGCAGATGTTTTGTAGTGGTGAGGATAGTATGAATGCTCGCCTTTATGAATGAAAGAGAAATATCTTTTAACAACGCAAGCAAAAATTATCTGTGCTAGATCTCAGGGTTCTACCGTATGATGGATCATCACTGGGGGTAGCGTGAATAGAGATGACAAAGTTGTTATGTTGGAAACAATTTCGAGCCATCTGCATTCTTTTGTTGGGACTACTTGAATGTCTATTGCCTGGTTAATATTCAGAGGACATAAATGCATAGGATATCTAGGCCCTATATATACCTATAAACCAAACAAAATGTGTGAACAAAAAATTGTGAAGTAGGACTACGACAGCCTTCTGTAGCCCAATAAATAATTTTAATAAAATATATGAGTACGAAGAGCGGGGTACATATGGACATGGGGTAAATGTGGACAAGACAATTTAAATTTTAAATGTTGGGCCTACCGGTACCGGTACCGGTACTTGTTAACAAATTACACAAAAATCATGTGTGTCAAAGGCACAGGACTCACAATTTTGGGCTCCAAAAAAAAAACGGTACTTGTTCATTAACCCGAGAGTAGTCGCGCCCCTGTTTGTAACGTTAGTAGTCGCGCGCGGTCCTTTAGACCGCATTATTTTATGGGCTAATAACGTTAGGATGACGTTTTGATTACGAATATAAGGTAATTTATAATATAAGTAACAGCATCCCTGGGTTTATATTAATCAATTATCAATCAATAATCAATAAATAATCAATCAAACACAGAAAAAGTAGCAAACCTACAAAAAGGTATAAAAATATGTTTTGAAACACCCTGTAGTTCGTATTATTAGTAAACAAGACAGTAATATTATGCCAACACTGTATGTTGAAGAATAATCAACCTACAATAACAAAATACATGTCTCATAATAGTGATTGAATATGCATATTTTTGCCTCCCTTAGTAGTCGCGCAGCGGTCGAAAAGACCGAGCAACCAAACAGGACCTCTTATCTTAGATGAAGTTCTGCAGAAAACTGAATGGCGTATTGCACACTGGCTTCACAAATCTATTTTGGGAAGGTAGGCGGAACTAGACAAGCCACGCATGCGCGCTGTGCAAATACCAACTGTTGAAAAAAAAAGTCGGTCTAAAAGACCACACGCGACTACTCTCGGGTTAACGGGACCCTCTCCAAAAAATGTAAAAAATTCAGTAAAAACATTACATTAGACAATCATAACTACTACATCTGCTCCATCTGAGTTTCGGGAGGCCAGGAAAACACAATTATTTCGAACAAAGCCTCGAAAACATCCTTTCCGGCTACAAACTTTGCGCCAGGAGTGACACGGTCTACGCCAACATACTCCACACTACAATAACCTTTAACGTGGCGATTTTAATAATATAAAGGACTTTCAATGGAAAAGTACTTTCGTTTAAAATAGCCACGTTAAAGGTTTTGAAGGTTCATTTGGTGTCCGTGAACGTCAATGTCAGCTGCACGGCGATGACTGCTCTAATGTAGGCCTACGCGTTCCAATGGACTGTACTCGCTTGAGTCACGATGAACAAGTGACTCAAGTTCACTGTTGAGTCATATTCAAATCCTCGCAAGTTGTAATTATTTATTGTAAACAGAAATAAGTAAAAAAACGACAATGGGGGGGGGATTAATTAACAAAAAATTGAGGGAGTCCCGTTAATGAACAAGTACCAAATAAACACATAGGCCTAGGCCTATGGCATACTTTTAATACAGATTATACATAAATTATAGTTAGGCCTAGTTAAGTGTTAGGGGGGTGGTTAAATTGTCAGCAACAAACTAGGGATGGTATGTGTAGGCGTGTACACGTTTACTAACTATCTTTGATCAGTAAACGATTTTTATTTTATGCTGTTTTTATCCTGTGTGCGACCAGCAGATCTGTGTTTTCTCAAGAACCAATTTACAGTCATTGTTTCATTCATACGTGCGTGTAGTCTCCAATTTCAACACCCTTCCCGTCGTCACATCCACAGCTTTGAGTCATCACAAACTCGTAGGCCTACAGTAAAACGTCATTACGACCGGGCTCGGCTCAACTGCTCTCCGATTACGAAATTCGGCACATTGACATCTGTTTTGTCTTGAGTGCAGTATCGTAATGTTCGCTCAAGGTCAAGCCTTGTTTGCCGCTATCTCTATGCTCCCCCCCTACCCCTCCCAATGCCCAATCTGCACCGAATTCTGTACCAAATCACTCAACAATCTCATGCTCATTAGGCCTGCACGTTGTCACGTAACAATAAATATTGTAGGACACTAGAATAAAGATGTAGGCCTAGGCCTATATGAACGGGGAAAAACAGTTAAACTATTAAAACATTGGCCGACATCAAGATGAGAAAGCACCACAGCATTGTTTACGCGACCACTACAATCACGGCTACCGCCACGCGCGTGTGGGTGGTGGGGGGGGTCATAGCTTGTGATCAGAAAAACCCGTTTTGAGCGGCTAGGAATTCCATCAAATCCACGATTTGAGAGAATTTTTTTTTGTTACATCGTCGATTCACGATTAGTAATGTAAACTTGTACACGTTTTTGTGACCAGGATATAAACGTTTAGTGAAATACACGCTTTCTGACATCCCAAAATACAACATCAAAAATCGTCAGTGAATATGGGACTATTTTCTTGAGGCTCAGTATAGTAAGACCGACAGTGCGTCTACCTGTTGTGAACGACTCACATTTCTTACAACTTACACAATGCGACTTCTTAGACCTTGTGCCTTACGCCTTAGAACTAGTTGTGAATGATGCCATACAGAGATACGTGTACATAGCCTAGTATTTTCAAGTGTCATTGGATGAGCGAAGCAAAGACTTCAATTTCACTGACCCCAAAAAATTTAGCTCGGGTGTTTTTTTTGTTTGTTTGATTTTGTCTGTTGGTTCGCTCTCTGCCGGGCAAACGGCATATCCAATCTGGCAATCTTGATGAAAATTTGAGGGGACCTTCGAAATCTCTGAACTTAAAGGTGTATTGTTTTTGGGCACAATCGAAGAAATATTTCTCATGAATATCGTACTTTTACGATTTTTTCTGATTTTTAGTGCGATATTTTCGTGTCATTTGGGCCGATTCTGACCAAACGGTTGGGGCTACAACGGTCATATTATTTATAGACATTAAAGTTATGGTGAAAGTAGCACCTTTTGAAAGAAAAAGATGAAAAAGTTAGCCAGAATCCATAGAAATAAAGCTTTTAAGAGTCTGCAATAGCTTGAGAGTTCGAAAACGTACATATTTTTGGAGCGAAAATGTTGGAAAGTATTGGATCAAACGGAATCGGTTTTTTTCCTATCATTAGATCAAGACTTTAACTACACACGTACAAAAAAACATTCTAAAGTTGTGTTTAATATTTGGCGCTAATTAGGTTTGCAAGTATCGAAATCTCGAAATTGTCCTATGCCAATCGATTTTCTGGAGCTAGTAGTACAGTGAATAATGAAAAGATTGTCATGGGTTTGATTTTTTTAACGAGAGGAAGAAATATACTAGATACCTAAACAATCACCTGCGCCATATTTCGCGGTCAGTTTTTTAGTATCTTTAGCAAAGTGCTCCTTGCCCAAACCATCAAAACAGAGACGCAATGATTTATTTAAATAACGCAATAACAGAGGACCTGTTCTACATTGAAGTTCATAGATGTATCTATGTACTAAAGTCAAATATTTGTATTCTTCTACCGCGTAACCTGAAAACCATAGGCTAAAATAGCAAATTTTCACTGAAACTGTTGGATGTGTTGGTTGCGTAAAGGGCGCCTCTACCGAGCACGGACTTCGACCACGCCCGTAGCTCTCATATCTGTGCGCTAGGTGATATCAAGGAGGGGCATGTAATATGATTGGTGGAACTGAATATCAAGGGGCTTATCTGATGTTTTGCTATGCTCTGTCAGTGCGCCATTACAATTTATATGTTGATTAGATCATTCCTATGGATAGAGATCTTTGTAAATATTGCATGTTTATATACGTGGAGATGTGTTTGCAGCCGTTCATTGTTTACCTGACTAAATCCGTGCTCAAATATAGTTACTTGTGTAATAGTGATTCACACATCTAAATCTCTGAACTACACAATCTTCATGCGTATAGCCTACTTATTATTATTTTATGTCTGTAAAAACCTCAATTCCTATGAATATAATCGTCCACATATTCTTCATTGCGTTCCTTGAAAGTTATTTATGTGATAATACACGTAAGATTATTTAGATAGGAGAAAAACCACTATATATCGACAAAATTATCAGTGGCCTGCGATAGTCTGGCATAAGACAGACGTAACACTATTTTATCGAAGCCGTGGAGAACAAATATGCTGGGTAATGTGATAAAACTTTATCAGTTTCCTCTGGGGTTTGGGGTATGTTGGCGGGGCAACCGCCAACAGCCCCTTAAATTTGGTGTAGGGGCCAGGGGGCACAACGCACAATTGTTTTTATAATGAGGTATTTATTTTATGGAAATCGATCAGAAATTAAAAAATCCATCAGAGCGGGGGTATCGAAACCCGTTCTTCCGACTCAGGTCGATGTGCTTACCCTCTATAACTATATTATTATCATGTATTATTCGAAATTATGTTTATTATAATTTAATGATATTATTATTTATTAATATTTTATAATAATAAATAATATTTATATGTAATATTAATATTAATATTTAATTTAATATAATATTTAATGTTGGTAAGAGCCCAAGGGCCCGGTTAGTTATGGTCCGGGGTTCGATCCCCGCGGTGTAGTCACTTTTTTAATTTATGTCTTAAGTACTAACATATATATATATACATATTATATTATATTGCCATAATTTTCGTAACTCGTAATTTTTTAATTCATATTTTGTATAAGAATTAGTGTAAAAAAAGACTCGTTTAAATACTCCTGTCATAAAATAATAAAACAAAAATTCGGATCATTGCTAAGGTTCCATCCCCAGACCCCCCCCCCCCATTCTGCACGATCTTGTAGGTACTTTACACTGGAAAGAGCGTAAACACTTATATTATTTTTGGATGAAACCACTTACTATATCTACGTAACTCCTTAACTTAGTCGTGCTGAATTGATCTTTTGAGGTTACAAAAATGTTCGTCCCCGGCTCCCCAAAAAAAACAAGGCTGTGTTAGCCACTTGCTGCAAATAGTTTGCTCTCTAGTAGACAATTGTCTACTCGACTGTTGATAGGCCTACTAATCATGGACATTTCTAAACGTAGATCTTCCAATTTGTTTAGTGCTAATGAAAATGTCTCTTACGCACACTCTCAGTATCTCAGTATAGCTCAGTATCGTCCAACTCGGCAAAAATTACAAGTGCGCGAACTAGGAGGTTTAAAATGATTTCACTTTTCAGTTACTGCGAGAGATCAAATTATATTAGTAAATTGTTACAATTGAGCCAGAGCTAGTGATCTTATGTTTCATTACTAGGCATCTCAAAAGATTATAATATTCAATCGAGATCAGATCCTAGCCAATCAAACTAAATCGAAAAAATAGTAACAAACTTTGTAATCTATTTTGATCGATAAAAGTAAGTTTATTTTAACGGCCCTATGACGGGTTAGTTCGACAAGTGTATTGTTGTGGACATATCGCTACTACGAGCGATAATGGATTAATGGGCTTTGATCTTTCCATTACATACATACATACATACATACATACATACATACATACATACATACATACATACATACATACATACATACATACATACATACATACAATACTGAATTAAAAAATGAGTATGGACATTGTTAGCTCTCTTTCTTGTCCTTCTGAATTATTCAGAAATTAATTATTATTGTTTATGATCATCATCATTATCCATCGCCGTTCCTACTTCTGGCAGAAAAAAAGCAAGTATAATGCTATTGACAAAATGCGTGCAAGTTGTAGTCATAGGTATACGTATTATGAATTTTAGTTTCTTTAGGATGCACTCAGGTAAAATTTACGAATATTTGCGAGGGAATCTCTGAGGGCCATGTATTATTCGTATTGATGTCTGAAGAACATTTCTAGTCAGGATTGCCAGTGGTGGGTATCGAACCAAGAGACCTTCCGAATCATTACCTATGAGGTACCTCTGTGGGCAGTCGGAGAACATAACTTTGCCATAAAACGGTAGTTTTAACAGACGTGAAATAACAGTCTATATTGGTGAATTATAAACGATATCTATACTATTAGGTTATATTTTTTAAATATAAAGTATCAAATCATCTTTCAGTGTATCTACAAAATAATGTAAAATCGACTGAAATTAATATATTATTCAGTTCCAAATTCAAAAGACTAATTTATGTTGGGCCTAAGTAAACTACAGCTGGGTTGCAGTGTCTCTATGATGAAAAGATATATTATTATTTGCCTACCGAAATTTTGTTTAAATTGATTTCTTGAAAGAAAAGAAAATTAAGGTTTGTTTTCATTATGTCTAAAACGCACATATTTTTCACTAAAATTATAGGGAAGTTGCACAATTTCTCCAAAAGGCAAGTCCCCTTAATCGCCTTCCAAGTTTTTACATCGAACATTTAGTTGTGAAATGGCAAAACTAATCCATCGCTTTTTAGGTTTGCTGAGAGGCCAAAATGTGAAGAGATTTTTTTTTTTTACAGAGGTAAACACATTTATAAACAATGTAGGTTTCGAGAATATTGATTTCACGAATAATTTCTCCATAAAAGCGCTGCAAATCAAACTAAAATATGTGTATCTTCATAGAAGTGACACAATTTCATTTGACAAATAAAAAATTACGGAAGTAGTGATTTAAAATTAACTCGTCTGATAACTGAAGAGAGCAGACAGCTTTTTATCCTTTTACAGCATCGGAGAGGTAACCAGCTGTAAATTTCAGAACTGATCCAAACAGTCCCAGGATACTCCCATAGAAATATAAATAAGAAAGAAAATAGAAGAAGTATAAATAACCAATAAACTACCCCCTAAACGATGAGTAAAATAAGCTGTGTGTTTGTACCGGTAACGGGGAAAATTGACCTTTATCACCTAAATGAATTGAAGACTTTGAACTATTTTATCGGCATGCCGAGAACGAAAATGATGAAAACCACTCACAGAATCTTGAAGCATAAAAAATAAATAGTGCGACTTCCGTATAAATTCCAAGGTTTTGTGTTTAGGAACAAGAATTGCAACCTAGAGAAAAGCTGAGACGATATTCCAGCCCCGCCAAATCGCACAACACGTGCGGAAAGAGCACAATTTAACTGGAGTGTAGGGCCTACACTGTTTTCTCTGTGGTGAAGTTCAGGGACAATACATAAAATAAATAAAATAATTATAATAAAAATAATAAAAATAATAAATCAAATTCTCCCACGTCAATAAGGAAAATCGCTGTGATGATAGTATTCGGTAAAGAGTCACTGACAGTGTAGATCTCTTCGCGGTAAATTCCAGATATCAGAAACAAATAATTATTACCTGAATTCAGAATAACATTAGTGAAAAAATAATTCAGGGCAGGGAGCAATCAAGGACCAGAGAAACAAACAAACTATGATCAAGCCGTCTGATTTTGCTTTTAACTTTCATAAAGACTACGTTAAAAATTGCATAATTATTATTTCTTACATAATGTTTGCTAGATATTTAGATAATCCCTAGTCGAGAATGGCGTTGACCCCTGCATTAGCTCTGGCTTGCCGGCAATATTATTAAAATAAATGCATGCCAATTTCAAGGAAGTCGTACATTTCACTCCAATACCGGCTAATTGCCATCGACCATGTGCGTCAAGTTTTTCAGGAGTAGGCCCTATAATAACAATTTTTTATTGGAAACCTGCTCAGAGTGCAATGCATGCCCGTCTTCAGGTGTTGTCTTTCAGTAACAGATCTTTACCACCAAATGCAATAAATAGAAAACTGAGAAGAAGACTGTGAAATCGCATCAAAATATAATAAACCCCAACTTAACACCACAAAATTCTAAGCCGAGCATATGTTAATCGTACGTTGCAACAAATAGTACTAACAAATCTACAATCAAGGCGAAGACGAATAAAACGAAGACAATATTTAGGTTCAATCCAACGGCATAGAAAACACTATTAGGAGATTCACTTAGGATAAAGCGTACTACTTTAAAAGTAAAATCCTATGTTCTAATGCCAATCAAAACTTTGAATCAAATCGTATGGCAAAAGGCATAATTAACTACGCGGCATTTAAAAAACTGTTGACAAAACCCGGTATAATGTCTAATGTTTGTTGTTGTGTGTTGGCCCATGCTTTAGCGACAGAATAAAAATAAAAACTACTATTATTGAAACAAATCGAAGCGTGAAGACATCAATGACAATTACACACAACACACTAACATAGTAATTATTACTATTTTTTCACTAATCAACTACAATGAACTGAGGTAACTTATTGTAGAGACACAAAAAAAAACAAGCGCGGAAACGTCAACCAATAATACAAAATAATGAACTAATCATTGTTCATTTGAAAGTCACGATGTGCATGTCCTATGTTATTCATATCATATCATATTGGTATTTATTTTTGCAGTCGCAAAACGATAACAAGACCACTTGCCGTGCTGCGTTGAGTCTGGAGATATCGTTATCTGAGAGCGCGGGGTGGAGCTAAAAACCAGTTGTCTCGTTATCTCTCGTCTAAACATTTCTCTCTTCGTTTGTTTCTGGCCGGCCCTGATACCTCTCCCTTTCCTCAATCCCCTCTGAGATTGCCGCGTCACCGAAGCTATGGCGTACTCTTAATATAAGTTTTTTACGGTTTAGTGCGATATTTTCGTGCCATTTGGGCCTATTGTGACCAAACGGGTAGGGCTACAACGTTCATATTTAACATGGACATTAAGGTTATGGTGATGTAGGGCCTAGTACCTTATGAAACAAAAAGTTGAAAAAGTTAGCCAGAATCCATAAAAATAAAGCTTTTAATATAAGTTTTTTAAGGTTTAGGCCCGATTCCACCAAGTCTTAAACTCGAGTTTAATTTTGTTAAACCTCGGTTAGCTTGAAACTGCGTTCCACCAGAAAAACTAAACTCGAGTTTAAACCGAGCTTAAACTAAACCCTACCTGGGGTGCGGTTTAAACAACTTAAAACTGGGACTCACCGCCAGTACGATATTCGATTCCACATATAACAAGCTGTGATTTGACGATGTGACGATGTGGAATCGGTTTTATTTACGTCTTTATACCTGTTTATACGTGTTTATACTGTTCAACAAACTTGTAACAGCAAGATTTTCTCACTCTCCGAGTAGTTAGTACCACGCGAACGTATTTTAATTTTTCATAGTTTATGTTGTCAGTGTGTCGTCACTGTCTGTTCAACAGCTGACCGTGGAGACAAAAATCACGTGATTTTTGAAGAACCAATCACAGACATCCTACCAAAATAAACTCCGCTTAGCTAAACGGAGGTGAATAAAATGTGGTGGAATGAGTCATGGTTTAAACTGAAGTTTAAAGATAAGCGGAGCTTAGTTAAACTCGAGTTTAGCATCCATTTGGTGGAAACGGGGCTAAGTGCGATATTTTCGTGCCATTTGGGCCGAAATTTTGACCAAACAGGTGGGGCTACAACGTTCATATTATACATGGACATTAAAGTTACGGTGATGTAGTACCTTTTGAAACAAAAAGTTGAAAAAGTTAGCCAGAATCCATAGAAATAAAAACTTTTAATATAGGTTTTTTACGGTAAAAATATAACAATTGACAAGAAACAATAGAAACTTGACAACAATCACCTAGGCTACACATGCATAGGCAGCAAAGCAAAGCACTTGCAAAAGTAAAGGATATCCCACGCAAACCAAAAACTTAAAAAAGCTCATCCATCAACGCGGCGGGACTTTAGCGTTTTCCTAGTTGAGATAAACTTTTGTAGCATCTATTTAAACTACAACAACAAATTCAATTTGAATCGAAATAGGATTTAGAAAGTCGCTTCGAATGTCCGTGATATAGGCCTACACTTCAAGTCAAACCGAATTGAACTCAAACCAAATTCAGTCAATTCAGATCGACTGCTCTAGTATAGCCCTAGCCTACGTAGTGAATTTTTGGATATCACCACTAGGGCGCTTAGGCCTACGTAGTACGTACGCTAGAAAAATTCCTAGAACCAGCCCTGAGCTAGGGGTCTCAGTAGGGCAAGTCCTAGGAGCTATCCAAATAGTGACAAAACGCGTTCATTCCCTGGTCTTATTGTCACTGTTACGCGTCATAATATCCGTGACGTAGCTAGTAGCACCCAAAATAGTTGAACGCACGTCGAGACTCGCCGGAAATCTGGGAATGAGAACAAGAATCGAAAAAGGACACTTGATTTTGATCTTGGTACGGTACTAGAACATGGCGGCTGTTGACGATACGTCCGATATATTGACGATTATTTGTAAGTTTAATGCATGAAGCAATCTAGTAACAAGACCAGGAATCAGACCAAGAATAAGAACAAGACCAAGTAATGAGACCAAGAACGGCCAAGAACACTATTCGGATAGGTCCAAGGACTAGGGACCTAGTAAGCCTAGCCTACTACTTGTTACTAGGGTACTTCTGTCGTTGGGGGTGGGCCAACTTTTTAACACTGTCATATTCCACGAAAAAGCTTAGGTACGCGGGGTGAAAAGGATTTCGGGTGCGCTCTTATCAAAAATATCCTAGAAAAAAGCGCGGCGCACTGCAGCCAGCGGAAAGTTGGGGGCTAACCCTAACGTGGGCCCTAAGTAGTTTTGTAAGGGGCAATCATAGTGTTAAAAAAGTTGGCCCACCCCAACGACAGAAGTGCCGTTACTAGATTGCTTAATGCATTTTATTTTTTATTTAGAATGAAATTTTTATCGGACGTATCGTAAACAGCCGCCATGTTCTATACCAAGAACAAAAATCGGGTGACCTTTTTTGATTCTTGTTCTCTTTCCCCGGGAATTCGGGGGGGGTCTCGATGTGCCTGACTATTCGGATGCTCTAGCTACGTCACGGATATCATGACGCAAAGGGTGCGAAAAAACGAGAAAAAACCCCGGGGAATGAAACGCGTTTTGTCACAATTCGGTGGGCCCTAGTCAATCTATCTATCTACCCCTGGGGGCTAGCGGCTAGGCTGGGCCCTGGGGATCATAGCATACGATATAGGGCGGGGGCATAGGCTAGCCAATGGCCTTGGGAAATTAATTTGCCCCCTCACCATTCCACTAGGGGCACAATACTGTTTAGTGCAACTAGTTCACCACACCCATCGAAAATTGGTGAAAATCTCTCAAAATTTTTTTAAACGCTGCTCGTTTCATCCTTTCTGATTCGTCTGACAGTTTCTCAGCTTGAGAAGTCGGGGTCTAGAACGTGAGACAACTCTAAATCTAATGATTCAGCAGGGGGGTCTAGATCCAGAGGAGGCGCTAAAATGAAAAGAACTACGGTTGCCTGGGCCCCCTGGCCCTATCGAAAAAACGTATTAACATCTATCTAGACGCACATTGCTTGGGCCCTTAGCCCTAGATGACAAAAACGTCAAAAGACTGGGGTCTAGACCAAATAAAATTTTCCTAGGGCCTGGGAAGCCTTGGGGGCCCCTACCTACCTCCCTAGGGGGGCTTCCCCTTTTCCTCTGTTCCGCATTCCTTGTCCTTTCGGTTCATAAAAATTTTGATATCAAACCCAATATTGGTCCTTAATTATTTTTCTACAGATAGGCACGTAAACGGTTAAAAGTAAGTGGTTTCTACTAGTTTTTGCTTTTTTTTTTTTTTATCTACCCTAGGCCCTGGGAAGCCTATTCACCATAGCCAGAATAGCAGGCTCCCTTGATGACAATTTTTGCATGATAAAAAAACTTTTTTTTTTTATTGTTTGTTATGTTTTTTTTTTTTTTTTTATACTGTCGCAGGGAAAATCTTCTTTTTCTTCTTCGCGTACTATTTCGAAGCCCGCTAAATTAAATATAAAATTTTTTGAAATATTCCAATGAGTAGAGCAGGCCCACCATCCGACATTGCACCCCTTAATGTCAAAAATCCGGGCTAAGCTTATGACTACTTAGTGACGCCCCATAAAAATTTATATACGCCAATATACAGGTACAAGAAAAATGCAGAAAATTCATTAGGGTTTTAATCTCTTTTGTTAGTTGGCCTGTGGTGTTGGCTCGCATCTCGCGACCATTTAATCTCGCGCTGATTGGGAGGGCTCGGGTTCAAATCCCGTCGAGCCGGCAAACTCGACTGAAGGTTTTTCGGAGGTTTTTTCAGTCTTACGCGAATGCAAGGGATTGGTCCTCTTAAAAAAGCCCTGGACATCCCTTCAAAAAATTTCCCTTTCTCAAAACTAGATCCGAAAAAGGGCGTGAAAATCACCCGGGGAGGATTCCCATGAAAAAAGTATTAATTATTATTGATTTTTAGATGACGGTTTAAAAGGGGTATTAGTTTTACCCCGACATTTCTAAACTAAAAAATGTGCCTTTTTTTTAAAATTTTTTCTCCCAAAACTGGGATTTTTTTTTTTGTTTCATTTTATTCTGACATTATTTTGGGGAAATTTTACCTTCCTATATTTTGTTCCCCATGGAATCTCAATCTAAAAAGGTAATTTAAAAAATTAGGTAAAACGTAGCGAGCGGACGTGGGATTTTTACGCTAAAAAAAAACCTTTAACTCGCTGTTTTAAATCTAAAGTCCTTTTAAACCTTTTAACGTCGCTATTTTAAACAAAGTACTTTTCCGTTGAAGTCCTTTATATTTAAAATGGACGTTAAAAAGGTTTTTTAGTGGAATCCCACTCCCCCTCTACTAATATTTCCAAAAAATATTTCTTGACACGCGGACAAAAAATTTAAAACATTCAAAAAAGCCAAAAAAAATTTCCCCTTTAAAAGGTTTCACCCCTTTTGGTTCCATGCAGTGATTTTAATTTTTGATTAATCACTTGCCCCAAAATTTCAAAAACAAAACTACTTTTAAACACAGAAAAATATTTAAATTTTATGATACGTCATTTTAAAAGTCCAAAATTTTTTGAGTAAAATCTTCCAAGGCCCCGGGGAAAAATCTTCGCAATGTAATTTATTATGGGGTATTTTAAAATTACCAAGTTTGAAATATCTCCACAGGTCATGCTTAACGCAATATTTTTTATATTACTCCGTAAAATAATGGCTAATAGCCTGTATTTTGTAAGTATTTATAATTTAGCCGGTGATGAGACTGATGGCGGGGTTTAACGTGGGTGATAGAGATTTTTACTCCAGACCTCCAGCTGGAGATTTAGATGACTTTGTTGCAAATTTACTAGGATATTTGGGTCCCAGAGAACGTCCTAAGATTATATTAAGTCTCAATTGCATCATTAGCCTATATCCAGGAAAATCCTGGAGAAATCAAAAGTCAGGATTGCAGTGAGCAGTGGCTATTATCGAACCAATGACCTGTTGAATAAGTATTCTGCTAGGCATTAATGCAACAAGCAAAAGGAAGCTGAGGGCATAAGTTCAATTTACTTTTTGCAATGTTCGAAAAAGTGGGTATTTACAAAATCACAGTATAATAACTACAGTACGAGTTTGAATATTCTTTTCCATTAGCTATTAGGTTTATCACTCACTCTCCTAGCAAAAAACTATCATTCTGCTTTGCTTTTGAGGAATCCTGGATACGGATCGCTTGGGTCTATGTAAATTCAGCATCAAGTTTCTCGTAAAGTGACAAATTAAAAATTCTTTTCACCTTGCACCCATCACAAACGATTTTGTTTTCCGTTTCGTTTCCCCAATGTTGCTGATCATAAATCAGCTTTTAAGGCTATTCGACCGCGTTTTTCTATTCTCCAAAATATGCTACCAAGTCAAAATATAGTGAATGGCTTTGAAACCTGGCTATTTTAGAAAATCAAAACTATTTTTTTCAAATTTTTCTGATCCGGTACACGGTCAATATCGCTACCTCAAAATAATTTCAAACTTCAATTCGCCAGGGCACACCATTCAACGTAGGGTGTTGTGCTTTTGTGACATTAATTTTCAACAAGTTTTTTAAAGGCTGACTGAGAGAATTTTTTAAAAAACAATTGTCTTTCCTGCGATTTTTTTTCGTTTGGTGGTACAAATCGGTACAAAATACCGCCAAATGAAAAAAATTCGCAGCAAAGACAAATTGTTAAAAAAAAACTCTCAGTCAGCCTATAGAAAACAGTTAAAAATAAATGTCACAAAAGCACAACACCCTACATTGAATGGTGTGCCCTGGCGAATTGAAGTTTTAAAATTATTTTGAGGTGGCGATATTGGCCGTGTACCGGATCAGAAAAATTTGAAAAAAATAGTTTTGATTTTCTAAATAGCCAGTTTCAAAGCCTTTCACTATATTTTGACTTGGTAGCATATTTTGGAAAATAGAAAAACGCGGTCGAATAGCCTTAATGTTTCAGCAAATCTATCTATATGTCCCACAACCAAAACTCCTAACTAAAATAGAGATAATTCCAGTTTGAGAGAAGGCCAAACGGCTAAGTTCTAAAGCTCAGTTAGAGAAGATCCACAGCTTGGGTTAATCAATAGGTACCGGTACCCATAAACATAACTTCAAAGACTGGATGGGACACATACTATCCCTATACGACAAGTGTAAAAAATGATAGATTTCAAAAGAGGTATTTATTTATTTATTTATTTAACGTCTATCCTATTCAGTTATAAAAACTGATTTACAAAGGAGGACAACTAAATAAATCTAAATTACATAGATGCAGAAACAACAATAAACTACATTTTCGTTGTTTTTGTGTTGTCATTGTAGTAACATTATGATTTGTAAACGTCATAGTACTTACCATTATCAATAATAAACAAGTACTATAGTGATCCTAACGAAAGAATGCAGGTGGCTCGAAATTGTTTTCCCAACAAAACAACTTTGTCAAATTCTATTCGCGCTAGTTCAGCGTGGATCTTGCACACGGAGGAACTAGCACAGATAATTTTTGCTTGCGTTGGTAAAAGATATTTCTCTTTCATACACAAAGGCGACATTCCATTTACCGCGCATTCATTCTACCCCTACCACTACCAAGCATCTGCATTCTTTCGTTGGAGCAAGTATAATAACATTTAGCAATACAAATAAAGTGTCTACTTTCAGCAGTGTTACAGCCTACATCCTTATTAAAAATGGCAATATTGGGACCAAGCATCCAAAAAAAAAAAATATAAAACAGTTTTGGTCTCCTTAGAAGAATACTAACTAACTGATGGCGACTGTCATTCTTTCTCCGCAACTCGTTTTATACATTATGTATTTCAGAACATGTTATCCCCGTAATACACGTATTAGTACTTCTGCGACTACTAAGATAGCTAGTTGGTGGTCACTACAGTAACACACCTGTTAGTACTTCTGCGACTACTAAGATAACTAGTTGGTGGTCACTACAAATATTAATAAGCTCAGCTATGGTACTTCATTTCACACAATTCATTCACTCTCACCACAGAATATTATTAACGACAAACGTGCAGCACTTGCTGGGCAGTCACGAAGTAGATCATCATCGACAGTACAATTTAGTCATCTCCTTTTAATTTGAAGTCCAAAAATCCAGTTTTAAAATCTGAATTAAAAGAAAACTAACATTGATTCTTACTCCCAAAGCATCTATATTCTACAGTGAGGAATTAACTAGGGTAAGAAGAAATAGAAACATGACAAGATACCTTGTGACACAATCTTTTGCGTTTATTTTACCATGCTTCATCTCATACAATCTTAAATACATAGATATGTTACAGGCAGCACTGTAACCATATGCATTGTATGCACCTTTTCGCTGTGTCATAATTCATAATGTGCCACCACACAGAAAAATAAAGAATAGCTTGCCAAACCCCAAATCAAACATCAAATTGCCTTTAATTACAATGTGGCAAGTTCGGGCAATTTTTATCGTAGGACGAGGCAGCTTATTGCACACATTTTAAAACAAACAAACACACGGCAAAGTTGAATTGCACAAAATACACTCCAAGTCATATGCAATTTAGTATTAATTTAATTCTCGGCATAGTATGATATTCCGTCATAACTTTATCAATACAAAACTTTGTATTATACTATATTTGTATATATTATAAGGACAACGATTATGTACTACTTTCGGGTACAAACTAAAAATAATAATGTTCTTGTACGATTTCAGTACCGTAAAAGAATATAACATGACTTGTTTTTAATTTACAAATAAATACAGATAGATATATTTATATTTAAAATAAATTCTCTTTAAATGCATTAACAAGACCATTACAAGACTCATAGTCATAAGTTCATTGAAATCAAAGACCAACAACCTTACATCCAATCTAGCCTGGGTACCTACATCTTTGTTCATCAAGTCATAAGAACCAAATGGATAATATTTATCCCAGACTTGGGGCTTCTCTACTTCTAGATTATAATATGGATGCCAATGTAAAGTAAATGGTACGAATGACCAAGAGCAGAAAATAAATCACTTTTCCACTCTCAGTCTTTCCATGCCACACAACACTACTAATAGGCCACTACTAAAGAATCTCAGCTCTTGTTGACCTACACAATATATACAATTGGTCGCGCTACAGTTCTCCATGATGAATTGTACTATGTAATATTTTTGGGTGTAGATTTAAGAATATTTTTGCTTGGGACCAATTGCTTACCACGAGAACAACCGATGCAAACAAGTTTTGGTTGGTAGAATCTAATCTAGAGATAGAAAGGTTAAACATATTTTAAACTAGGGTAAACGTTTAGTGGGACATTGTTGAAGGGAAATTAACCCAAAATAAATCAAAACTCTGGGGGAAGCGCCCATATCTACGGACGCCCTTAAAAAAGAACACAAACTTGGCCCCAAGGAACGTACATTTTAATGGTGATGCTACATCTATAATCTAATTTTACTGGATTTTAATTTGTGCCATCCATTGCAAATCACAACATTATTAAATTATCTGTTTTCTCTCATCTCTAGTAAAATCATAATTCTTACATTCTGGGGGATGTTTTTGGCTGAAAAACATCAAGCTCAGGTTCGAATCTGTACGGCATTGAAAATGTGGTCACAAGATGGCATAACTACCACACAAATAATAAATTGCAATACTCGATTCACCCTCAAGCTAGAGATGAAAACCAATTTGTTTGGCCCCTTTCACCATTTGTATACATAGTAGAGACTTAACAGTCATAAGTTGGTAAAATATATGACAGCAGTCAGCACAAACATCTTAGTTTTGAAGCATTAAGCCACTTTCAGGAAAATGTATGAAAGCAATTGTTGTAAAATTTGCCCACAGTGAAGATCAAACTCAGAACCACCGGATGTTTTTGCCCACTGCACTTGCTGGAAAAACCTTTACTAAACTCAAAATTGCAATTATTTTTGTATTTTTCTGTTGGCATTTTCATTACATCTTATTTCTTCACATGCCATGTAGGCGTGTAAAGTATGAGTTACCGGAACATTTTATTTTTAGTGACATCTGATCGGCGTATGTTCTTCATGGCATATTAATTAAGGCATTTCATTCAATCAATACATAGTAGGTTTTATCATAAGCTGGTCTTGAACCATGTTATAAAACTAGATATATTTATTATATTTACACAATGTATGGAATGCTATAGACCTGTACTGAGTTCAAGGCATATTCAAATGAACACCCAACTACTATGCAATTTCATTTTATAAAGTGGACTATGTATTTCAAAAATAAATTTATCTCAATTGGCAAGTTGAGTTACTTATAAGTAGTGTTTATAAGTACATACACCGTTGTACGTTAGCACTCTGTGCTTCATATCACGCATCACATCAGTATTACGAGTAAACTGGCACTACGGTACCAGATAGTTAATTAGGCCTACACTTACATGAAACTTTTAGAATACAAATGGAAAATGCATGCAAACACAGTATGTCAGTTGTTTGTTGTTGGAACATAAACTGCATAGCATGTTATACATGTACGTGAAAATCTGAAATCTTTTCAGGAAAAAATCAGTTCAATAATGTAACTGTACATGTGGCTTGCAAGTTGTAAGATCTTAAATGAATTTACTTTTGTAAGTTATATGTATTTGAAATATCTAACATTAAAGTCATTACTAAAATTAGGCTTATATTGATCAGTTTGCAAGTATTCACACAAAATGACATAAACCTAGAACCACCATGATCACTTTAAAATTATGTAAATTTTTATTTGATTGATGTGAAAATGAAAATATAAAGCAAGTTAAAACATTATCAAACATCTTAAAAACAGGTTAAATACTGCAATTTTAAACTTAACTGACCAAAAATAAATGTGATCAAATGTCAAAACAGAAAATTACCACAGTGACAGTGGAAAACGCCCATCAATTGGGCAAACAAATTTATATTTTGTAATCCACCTTTGCAGTAGTACCCAAGTCACATTGCCAAGTCATGTCATGCAACTGCCTTTACCATTGAAGTTTTATTTAAAAGGGGTAATACTATGATAAAAATTTGAACTTTCCAAATAAATAATGAATTTGGGTTTATTAAAGAAAGTATAAATTACCAGTGGGCAGTGGTTCATATTATTCATGAATCATGATGTAGGCCCTACTGAACCCTATTGTAAGCATAGTAGTACACTTTGTTGTTTGTAATTACTTTAGCCTATACATTATTTCAATTGTTGTATTCATGAATATTGAAAAGTACCAGTAATTTAAAAAAAACAAAAACGTAGGCCCTATGTCAGTCCAATACTATTTTTTAAACAAACAAACTAACAAAACCAACACAAAACACACATGTTTGACACAGAATTAAAATCATACTACATAAATATAAAAGAAATGTAAACCGCAGTACGTGGATATTTTCTTGATGCATAAAACTTATTTTAACTAAGCTCTAAACTTTGTTTATAACTAAGGATCCCTTTAAAAATATCTTTACATACAAAATTGCTTAAAAGCTATCCTGGAATGACACGGAATGTAGATTTGTCATTTCTTCAAGTGCATAGTTCAATGTTCCGATTACAAAAGTACTTTGGCCTAAAATGAAAAGGCTTTTGAGCAACAATGGTAACAAACTAAAGAAAATTGTTCGCCTTACTTAACCGCTGTAAGTGACAATGTTACCAAAGGTTGGATGGAATGATAAAAACTTGTAATAAATTGA
Source organism: Sweltsa coloradensis (assembly GCA_024449915.1). NCBI lineage: Eukaryota > Metazoa > Arthropoda > Insecta > Plecoptera > Chloroperlidae > Sweltsa > Sweltsa coloradensis. The sequence goes on from JAMZAV010000087.1 coordinate 2,204,836, forward strand.
TGATTGCCCTTGAACGACATGTTAAATCGATGCTGTTCCGATCGATGTGTCTTAAAACATTATCCTGAGACTTGCACAGGGTGCTTTAAAACTTTGGTTTCCAAAAATAACATCGAGCGACGCCTATAAAATTAACTTTACACCTCAGTCCAACTATGGAAGACTAGTCCTGAGCACACAATGACGTTCCAAAATAAGATTTGTTCCATAAAAACTGCAGAAGCGTGACTTTCCCTGCACCTGAAAGCAGAACAAATCATAATAAATTAAGAAGAATAAGATTCAAACCAAATTGAAACTTTAAAATTTAATTTCTTAAAGTGTACTACTATTTTCATATTTTAGTAGGGCTGTAATAAAAAAATAATAAAAAACTGTTTATGTTGATAAATTAATAATTTGATAATGGTGGGACCAAGAAGAGAGAAACTAAAATACCATCCTCAGCTAGTTGTCTGCTACTACTATATACGTTTTTTCTACACCTTTTTTTTATTTGATTCATTAATTAATTGCATTTAATTTCCTTTTTATTTGTTATCAAAATTGTAAATTGTTGTGTTTTAATGCATTTTTGTTGTAATGTTACTACTTCAAATAAATACTAAACTGTAGTTCATTGTTTGTGTCTGCATCTATGTAATTAGATTTATTTAGGGTAGTTGTCCTCCTTTGTAAATCAGTTTTATAACTGAATAGGATAGACGTTAAATAAATATATAAATAAATAAATAAAAATAAAAAACGTGATATTGATATGATACTGTATTTATTTATATTGATTATTTATTGGTTTCTACTTTCCAGCATGCTATGCAGGAGAAGGGTACACATTTGACCCACCTCCACCAAGCTTAGCTGTTAAACGGGACTAAACATAGTGGTAATGCATCCATCAATCTCTTGACCCTACTCAAACATTGCTTTAGTTAGGAATTTGTACCTACATAGGCCTAGGTGCTTTTAATTAAGGCTGGGCAAAGAAATCAATATTTTCATTTTGATAAAATATTGCTTTGCAGTATACCTATACTATTATCAATAGACCCTAGGCTACATATTATCTAGATTTGAACTACCGTATTGTTCCGAATATAGCACGACCTCGAATATAACACGACCCCCAATTTTTCAGAATCATTTCAAGAAAAAAGAAAAAATCAAAGAAAATTAAAATGTACATGAAACACTAACAACAAAACATTTTGAACAATGTTAGGGCCTAGGCCTATGGTTTTTAACAGGGTAGGGCCAAGCACAAGCTCACATGTCAACCACAGTTCACCAGTCTGATTCCTGGTCTTCAATGTTTACGTCGTGGGGGGGGGTTATACTAGGCCCTAGTATCTATGGTCGTAGGCCTAGGCCTAGCTCTTTCGCAATCCCTTGCTGATTTGTAAGGCAGAGGAACCTTTCTTTTCCACGCGATCAGCAGTCTTCATTTGTTCATCTTGAGACATTTCATCTTCTCCTTCATCACTCATTATTACGTTACGTAGACTCTTAGCAACGTAGATAGACAACCCCGACGAACAAAATCTATGTAGGTCAAGCTAGGTCACGATGTGATCACGGCCAAGGATTTTGACAACTAGCAGACAGTTTCGCCCAAGGTTCGGCCGAGTTCAGTGGCTTCGAGTGGGTGGGCGGGGCGAAGCGCAGCAGACTATGCGCGGGAGTTGTATAGAGGCGTGGCCTATGTTCAGGCGCTATTTCAAATGCAAGCGTGCGGAAATAACGCGAGTGCTGTTTTTGAGATTGTATTTTCGGAAAAAAACATCGCGCTATATTCGGAACAATACGGTACATATTGGAATTTAAAAATAGGAAAAAGAAAATAATAAAATTGTGGAAAAGTAAAACAAGGATAGTAATTGTTGGGAATGTAAATGTGTTCAACCTTTAAATAATGCTGTAAATAAAACCTGCAGGCCTGCAGGCGCCGATTGCTCAACCTTGCCTCTTCACAACCGATATTGTAGTACGCCACTCAAGGTCAACATAAGCATCTATCGAGACGAGATGCATTCCTCCTGACCCCGCGCCAACTCGGTATCGCTTTACTTCATTCTGTATCTTATCAGCTTATCTCATCAGTTCTCTCAGGCCAATAATACGTTGACTTCGTTGAGTAATGTTGAATATTATTCATCTAGTCACGTTATAAATATCGGAGCATTGAATAGTTACTGATAATATCTCGTAAATGAATGAACAACAATCACAACAAAAGCTGGAATAAAACTTGTCTTGTTGTTAGCGTATCTGCTTCCAATGCAGAAGGTCCAGGGTTCGATTCCCGCCAAAGTCTGATTTGGTCTTAAGTCCATCAGTTCATGTCTTAGGAGTTTGTAAACGGTGACTTTGGAGCCGTCCTAGCAACGAAGCATATAATAAATTCAGAGTTGTTCTGAATCGGCCTTGTTGATTCTGGCGTGTGTTCGCACTGTCCATACCACTGATTGCTATATTTCCCATTACAAATATCGATCTTTGGTTGGTTATCGTTCACTCGTCGATTGCGTCAGGGGCTACTGGGTTGGCTTGGTCGCTTTGATTTACTGTCCCCCACTGAAAATCAGTTATATAACTGAGTGGGTAGACTCTAAATACAATTTATTTATTTATTATTTATAACGAAGATTTCCAAGAAGCATGACATAAGCATCAAAGACAACATACGAGCTGAGTAGCATCTGTTTACACTACGTAGCACGCTCGCGTGGAAGGGGAGGGGGGGGGCTGCGCGCTCTCATGAAAGACGTCGCTAGTGTGGAAAACCCCTGTTTTGAGCAAATTGAAAGAACAAAAGGATGCACTCACAAAAGGTCCAAGGTTCTCGACTCCGCGTCAGTATGCAAGAAAGTATAGGCCTAATTTTTATTTAATTATCGATCGACGTAAAAAATGTCGATAGTTATCAATCAATAATCAATTGCATGTGCGCGATTATTGATATTCAAATTCATATCAAACGGCAACCCTAATATTAAGTATTAAATGCTTGCCGTATCGGATCGCACATAAATACATTCTCCCAGAGATCACACTCCCAGTTTGATGATGGTGATAATGATCATTGATAAAGAATAAATGATGATTTAGGCCTAATGGTAGGTCACTGAAAGTAATTTCTGTCCCAATAGGCCAACAATGAAACAGTAGCCAGGGGCTAGGTCAGGAGGGCGGGCAGTGGCTTGTAAATCAACTAACCTCTTTTGAACCAGCACTGCCTGAAGATGCTTATATGAGACGGCAGATCTACTTGCTCAGGGAACTTCGAGTCAAGTGCTGGTTTGAATGCACCTGAAATAAAACAAATACGTACGTTAATTGAAATAAATATAAAAGCAAGTATTCATACCAACGAGGTGGACAGTGTAGTGTGTGCGCTGACAAACTGTTACAAAACGAACTAGACATTGACCCTGTGACGCCGCCATGGACGCCGCCATAATAGGTACTTTTAATATCTTTGGACATAGTTTTAATCAAGCTCCTTGCCAACATTTCAAGTATAACATGCTCCGAGTTTTGATTTAGATTTTAAAGAGATGTCGTTTTGTTTTATTTCTAAAGGCCTTCTGTCAACTGAACCAACTAAATATGTCCAAGTATTTTTTATCTATAATTATTAATTATTAGGCAAATCGTACATATTTAAACTTAAAAAACGTTTAGTTTAGGACCTCCCTATAGGCAATAACTATAAGCCTAGGCCCAGTCATGGAATTTCAAATACTAACTAGCTTTTCACTGCAGTAGGCCCCAGTTTTCACATAAAGCCGAGAGCCTGAGACTAGGCATTCTACTAATTTTGCTTTTATGACAGCCAAAAACAACTTAGGCAACACTCACCGCCAGGGTGCTGAAAGTGCAATGCTAAATCGTGTGGTAGAGTGCCTTCAACTGTTTCGATTCTAGTATAGTTCTCAGGCCACCTACAAGAGTGTCATCGTCGCTTTTTTGTGCGAAGTTTACGACTGATCGATTAGCCTAGTCGTGAAGTATTGGTCGATACAGCAGTGATTTAATTCAAAATATTGATAAAACAAAAGTCTTAGAAACGCTTTGAAAGTCACATGGCGAGCACAACTTCATTTGAAAGTAAAACAAGAGTTTCAAGGCATAATATTTGGTTTTAAATGTTGCAATGTACTGACCAATTTTTTTCCCCCCAGAAATGTTTCCAGAACTATTTCTGAAAATAAAAAAAATAAAAAACGTATCACTAAACCCCATACTAATAGTTAAATAAGTACCATTTTATTGGTCGATTGGCTTCCCCTAGCGACGAGGGCTTGTAGTTTTTGTAGCTGGCTCATGAGAGATATATTGTTGTCTTCCAGCGTCTCAATCTTCTTTTTGTAGTCAGTATTTTCGCTCGTCAGCACCTCCACTTTCCGTTCTAACGCGTCCATGTACTCTTTCTTCTTTCGACGGCTCTCTTGTGCAGAGATCTAAACAAGAAAGGGAACTTTTAATTTTAGATCAATATTATTTTTATTTGCAAATAATAAAAATGAATAATACGGTACAAGCTGCATGCACATTTAATTCACAAACGAGTTTCAACACTACATTACACATCTTTAAAAACCAACAGTAGACAAAAAGGGACAGGTGCAAGTCCCATATGGGACTTTATATACTTTATATATAAAGTAAATGTTGTGTAGTAGCCTACGTAGTATGATTTTGCATTCATGTTAGGAAGGTATTATTATAGAATAAGTCTTGCAAGGATTTAAAACTGGAATATCATAGATCTATGCACATTTATCTGTCTAGGTCTAACCATTTAGTTAGTTAGTTCTTATTAGGGTTTAAGGGCACACAACACTAAGGTTATTAGTGCCCGTCTAACCATTTAGTTTTAGGCTAACAGCAGAGTAATATTTCCTAATAGAGAAATGTGTCTGTGGCGCTACCTACTGATTCTTACTTGTTAGGTAGTACAATACCCTAGTTCCTAGTAGGTAAGCCTACCTTGTTTTTAATTTTTCTCCTAATCTTTTTCAACGATTTCTCCTCAGCTTTTGTCAGTGGCAATCTTGTGGGGATTGGGTATCCTTCTGCCAGCAGTGTCCTCTTCTCTTCTTCTGTCAACAGCAGCATCCCTGTGGACCCCTTCTGTACAAAACAATTAATAATTATTTAATTAATAATAATTAACTTATTAGGTCAGTAAGCATTAGCATCCACTATTGACATACTTGTTGACATACTATTGACATAGACCTACCCTCACCACACCGTACCAGTAGGCATGGGCTATATGCCTATTCAACTAGGTAGGCGGTAGGCCCTAGCCTACCAAGAGAAAATAAAAACATTGTGTGGAAAATGACAATGTAATTCCACATGCTATGGATAAGCCCTAGATTACTGAATGAATGGAGAGGCACCTTGGCCCAGCAACGGCAGGAGGGGTAGCTTCTCCCTTGTTGCCAAGGGTCCTGGTTCAAATCCAGGGTAAGTCATGGAATTTTTGCCTCCCGAGCACCAGAGTTGGGAGGGAAGCCCCCTTACTGGTTGTTTTGACAGTGTGCCTCAGTATGAATGATTTGTGAACTGTGAAGTAACCTTGCTGATGATGACAACATGCTTGCAGAATTTACTTCTTGCGTGGCCCTACCACAGGTTTGATTATGTGTTGTGAGTTTTGTTTGCATGAACCCCTAGTTAGCTGATTTTTAGTGGCCACCATCTGCCTGATGAGTCCCAGCAGGACGAAACGCGTCGTGGATTAAGGTAACAAACAACTTTAAATTACCTGCAGTTGTCATCAGCAGGTGAAAAGTTTTGTCGCCTCCAGCCCTTCAGGCTGGGCTTTATGTATGTTCTCTATGCTTTCCCAACCTGTCAACCCTTAGCTCCAATCTATACTACTCTATACTGATAGGTAGGTAACTTGGTTTTTCATTTTCATTTAATTTATTTACGGGTAGCCTACAAAATGTTGATCTCTTACATTGTGCTTGGGGCACAAGTCAATTCAAGCCAAATGCACAACGCAACAGTGTTTTAATTTTTTGTCCTACTGTCCTACTCTTTTTCTCTCTTTGGTATGAACTGAACAATGCAATGATATGGCATATAAGCAAAATAAATAATTTTGAATTTTTGAATTAAAATTGTTTGTGATTTTTTCCAATTATTTTTCAATTTCACCGGGAATATGCCAAGAAATTACCTAGGCCCCTACCCTATCTGGATCATCAATTTTATACCCCATAACATAAACTATTGTCTTGTATGACAACATTTTTAGACAATTAATACCCTAAGTTCAAAGAAATTCAATAAAAAAACAAAAGAATGGTGAATTTATGCCTATATTTAATTAATTTATGGCCTATATTTATGTCAGACTCTACAACAACAAATTTTAGTTATTTTGAAGTCCAAAAGTGCCAACGACGTTGTAATCGTCACGCGAAGTGCCAGCATCGATTTTTTCGGCCTTTTAAATTACGCGCGTTTCACGTAGAAGGCTAGGCCTAGGCCTACTCAACTACGCTTCTAGATAGGTTTCAACAGGTCGACAAAATCGACACTGGCACTTTGCGCAACGATTTCCTTCTCAGGTTAAGAGGGTATGCTGAGGCTAGAACGGAGGCGAGTTAAAGCGCTCAGCTTTCTGGATTTTTTGGGTAAACGGTTTATAACACCATTATCAAATTTCACACTAACGTTTATAAAGAATAAATCTATGTTATCCATTCGCGTATTCCTAAATTAATTCATTGATTTGAATTAAAATTAGTGAAATCACAAAAATTTACTCAATTTTGGTAAACTTCGGGAATTTATTCCAAGTGAAACAGATTTTTTTAACTCAAATTTGGCATAATGGAACCAACGTTTAAATCAATGTGACCGCGCAGGTTAATTTGGTTTTATCGTAAGGTAAACGGTTTGGTGGAAATTTCCAGAATTGTAATCCATGTTTTGGATTTCCCATTTTTTCACGTTTTGAACTTATGTCTCGCAATGGATCTTTAACGCTTATTTTGTGCAACCAATTACGGATATCAATATGAAAGTACGTAATTAAACATCCATTCAAAATTTGGCATTGATATTACCAACGTTCAGCAGAAATCATCAACACCTGTTTGCGCGCATTTGAGTTGGGCCAAGCTCAGCGTACCCTCTTAATGAAGTAAATTTAGTCAATGTGCACTGTAACACTGACAGTAACCTCCTTGAAGCACTTACCGGTTGACTACTGATAAGAGGTGTTTGGATGGGTTGTCTGTTAGACGCGGACTGTGCGTTGCTTGCCATGAACATCCTCGAGTTACCAGACGATCGGCCCTGTCGATCGGGTGACGCGGGATTGTGATCGGGCGAGACGTTGCCCTCGCTATCGCTGGAGGTGGAGGAGGGTGGAGTTGGGGGCAGCGAGAAACCCGAAGAGTTGGGTTCAATCTTGATGTTGAGACTTGGCATGGCGATCCTGCTTTGTTGGCCGTAGAGTTGGGAACTCCGTGATGTTAGAAGCATTCCGGGCTGTTTTAACAGGCTTTGTTGAATACCAGTCTGGAAACAAAATGGACGACAATTAACTATATGTGTCCGGACCTACGGTAGCTCGCTATATAAGCTAAATGAGACAACCCTCTACTACAATAAAGTTCATTTTTAGTTTGATTGGGCCTCAGTGTAAAACTGCACCATTGTTACTACAGACAGGCCTACCTATATTGGTAACATTTTAACACATGTAGGCTTAGGCTAGGTGTAGGTAATATAGCTAGGCCGGTACTCTTTCGGTTGGTATGGAGTTTTTTTTATGTGTACCTACAAAACCTTTAACGTCGCTATTTTAAATCAAAAGTACCTACAAAACCTTTAACGTCGCTATTTTAAATCTAAAGTACCTACTGATCAAAAACTGTCCATACCAACCGAAAGAGTTCAGCTAGGCCTAGGCCTAGCTTACCTATATTAACTTACTCTGTAAACACAATTTTTTAAAGGGCCCCAGCAAAAGCGGAGCTCCAACAGCTAGGCCAAGGCCCTACGGAGTTTCTCGGGTAAAAAATTAAAATTAAAGTAAAATTAATATCCCATTGGGATCGCTGTAGCCTGTAGGCTATCCCTGGGTGGGATATTTTCGAGAACAAGGGCATATAACCACAAAGGCAACACTTCATTGAAGCTAGGATCTAGCCCCAGCCTACTTAGAAGTTACGTTAGTAATAAGCCTACCTTTTCCAATTTCAGTATGGGAATGGTATAGGAAGTTCCACTTTAAAATAAAATCTAGGTCAATATATTTGGTGAATATATTATGTAGACCTCGCCTACAGCCTACTTTTTGTTTGAAAATGTCAAAAAGAGGGTGTTTCCACGTGGTTTCTTGTTTACAGATTCCACTGCCATCGCAATACATTTTATTGCATAAAACCACCGCCCTCCAATCCATACAGCGCGAAACAGTGCGGTAAATTCAAAATAAGAACGCGACACCTAGGCTATTGCAGGCCAATTATAGTTCAATATCTATGGGTGATTCTTATACAAATAAATCGGTTTTACTTATACAAATTATGAATTCAATATTAAATTTGAAACTTGAGTGGTGGGGGTAGAATTAATGTGCGGTAAAAGAGAAATATATTTTTATGTTAGCAACACAAGCAAAAATTATCTGTGCTAGATCACAGAGTTCCTCCGGGACCCGGTGCTAGATCCACGCTGTTGTTAATAATTTCGAGACATCTGCATTCTTTCATTGGAACCACTATACCAATCTGTTCCAACTAAACCACAAAATATCTCATGAATCGCTTTTCGTGCTCACCTCTGCAATGTTATGTTAACACTGGATATTTATGCAATATGCAGTTCGACCAATATTTGGTATCAGACTAAATAAAAATAAAAACACATTAGGCACTTTGTAAGAACTTATTTTTGCATAAGCCAGAAAAAGACGGAAACATTTACGTTCGTATGGCTAATACTAGGAAAACGCTTAAGTCCCGCCGCGTTGTTGGATGAGCGTAATTGGTGAATTGAGCTGCCATGTGTTTTGCGGATTTTCTGTTGTTCTGTGAAAAAATCAGAACTTAGTTGAAATTTTTTTTTAATTAAATCAAATTAAATAAAAAATTATTGATTACGCACAAATTTTACACGAATATATCAATTCATAAAATTAAGGCTCTGTGAAAAAATCATTATAATCGGATAAAGCATGTAGGAGTTATAAGTCGAAGAAATTTTTTAAAAATCGAAAAAATCGTAAAATTGCGATTTTCATGAGAAATAATTTTTCGATTGCGCTCAAAAACGTGGCAGTTCTTAGTTCAGAGATTTCGAAGGCCTCCATAAAATTTCATCGCAATCGGAGTATCGGTTTAGCCGGAATCGTGTTAACAGACAGACAAAAATACAGAAAGAGAAAAAAAAAACATTCCGGATTTTTTTCTCCAGTGTGGTGAAATGGAATCTTCGCTTCGCTCGCTTCGCTCATCCAAATAGCTTTGTACAGTTGTTATGAAATCCTAAATGAAGCGGCAATAGTCACAAACTTATCTAAATTTGTTTTGATGAAAATCACAGAAGGCCTATATTGCATTAATTTGCTAAGAAGTAAATAACGTCAGGTTGTAGAAAGGTATATCAATAATGACTTTAATTGATACACATACTATACTAAATAATCTTAAAATGTTCTATTTTATTATAGAACTTAGCCATCTGTGCAAAGTTGCGCAGTCGTTCGGCCGTGCAAAATGATAATCGATGTACTATTAAACTGCTTCAAACATGATTACCAGTTGGGAATCGAACCAACAATCTTTCGAATGAGAATTCCGTGAGCTAATTCCAAGCGAACCTCCTAACAAGTCTACACGACTTCTACGTTCCTCGCTCACTTTTCACCACGTTAAACCTCTTACGTAAAACTATTGTTACCGCAGTTTATCGAGTCAATAAAACTAGAGTGCTTGAGCCATAACCGTTCGCAATTAAACTAGAAGAAAAACGACTCAAGTTTTTTTTTTCTTTTTGATGACACGATGTGTATAAATCTGCTCTGACATCTACCCCGCAATGCAATCGTTATTATATAGTAAGTGATGGTGCACTCGCAATTCGTGTGCACGCTGAAAGCATACGTGCTGAATCGTGTGCACATCGGGCAAACATGTTTAGGCCTATGGGTTCTGGGTTGCATAATGATTTCAATTACCAACTACCAACCCCATATACCACATTATTTAATGAATAAATAAATAAATCGACATTACTACAAACTATAAATAATATAATTGGATGAGCGAAGCGAAGACTTCAATTTCACTTACCTACCCTAAGAAAAATAGGTAGTTTTTTTTTGTCTGTTCGCTCTCTACGAGACAAACGGCATTTATGCGATCTTGATGAAGTTTTCATCGAAAAGATATTTCTCATGAATATCGTACTGTTACGCTTTTTAATGTGACGGGCAAACGGCTACTCCGATCTTGATGAAACTTAATGGGAACGTTTGAAATCACGAAACTTAGATATGTTATGATTTTGGGGACAATCAAAGAAATATTTCTCACAAACAAAAATAATCAACCATAAAGCTCATCCATCAACACGACTGAAAAAAGCGGCCTAGTTAAAGATAAACGTCAAACAGAAAGGCCTAAGTGGTAAGATTTAATCTAATTTAGCTTGGGAAGAAACATCCAAAATAATTGTGTAAACAACCCTCAAAGATGTCTTACGTGTTTGATGTCTGTGTACGTGAGTGGTGGTGGTGAATCTGGTGACATGGAGCAATCTGAGTCATCATTGGTGGATTCTGAGTCACTCATCGGTTCATCTTTAACTATGATTTCTGGTGATTCGGATCTGTGTCGCTTTTGTCCCGTTGCCGAGTTGAGTGGAATGCAAGGATAACATTCGTCCTCCATGTCTGAAAAACAAACGGATCACGTTTATTTCACGTTGTAAAAGCAATTACACACATCAGCCAACTGTTGTCTGGGTTTGCAGCTAACACATTCTACCACTCACCATCAGGGTCAGATGAAGGTTTGAAAAATAACACTGGTGGAGAGATTATATGAAGGTAGGGGGGTGCACAGGAGTTTATGCACAAGGGAGATCATCTTTATATTTTAATATGGGAAAATGTTGTACAATAAGGAACTTGTGTTGATCCTAAAGTAGGCTTCACGTGGAAATATTTTACATTGATAGTGTAAATAGAACAGAAATAAGCATCTTGGAAGAAAGTGTGGAATTAGGCCTACATTTTAACTACGAACAATTTTACCGTATTTTACTCATCAAGTTGTTACCGACACGTTTCGTACGAAATATTTTATACTTTTGGTTCATATTTTGTAAATTTGCTATGTAGACCTAAGCAATTAACATTAAGTTAAGGTATGGCTATATTTGTAATTTTGTGACTGAGTGGGTAGGCTCTAAATACAAACTAATGAATAAATAAATAAATAAATAAATTTGTTTATTTAGTATTTATATTTCTACTTGCAGCAGCTTTCAGTAACTTTGATTGTTAGTAATGGTTAGGAACCCCTAAAGGAGGTTCTATAGCCAAAAGGTGATAGTATAACTCAAATTGAAAGAAAATACCAACGATTTGTAATGATCGAATTATTCAGACAAGCCATGGCTACGATTTAAGATAAAACAAATCACATACTTACACAGCATGAAAGCGCTATTGTATTTAAATAGCGTAACAAATTAATTAAAGCATTCCTCACATTCAGAATCAACTAACCCTAAAGTATATTTTTTAACTAAGCTCTGTACACCAACTTCCATTACAATAAAATTCAATTGTGTAGATTTAAAAAATCAAACAAAAGATAATCGCCTTTGTACTGGCCGCCGCGTTGTTGCAATGCAGACCTATCACTCACCATCGCAAAAGATAAATTACTCTATACGTAATCTGCATAAAGCTGTCTGCTATCGCGGGGGCTTTCTAGTTTCTCTTAACTAACTGGATCATGAGACATCCCATTACAACCTAAACTACTCTCACAGCATTGCTGGCATGTTTTTTTCTTGTAGTGTAGATTGCACGTGCAGCCTACGCCCAGTGTTTAACACTAGGTCTAATTGGATGAGCGAGAGAAGTCGTTTATAAGAAAAAGTGCACTCGATTTGTGTTTGTTGAAGATACCATGTGATTAGAGTTCTTGCTTAGCACCAGTTGTACATGGATAAATGCATGCACACAACGTACAATGCTTTACGCGGAACTCGAACAGCGTCTCGGTATACTCACGTACGACCTTGGGAGCACCATGACCTATTGTGCCATGTATATTATGTAGTACCAAGGTAATAATAATTATTGTTGGTATAACATTAGGTTTCGGCTTTAGCATGTAGCACACGCGCAACACTATTCAACAGGGTTGAAAACGATCAATGATTCGCGATTGATATCGAATCAAAAATAATAGATTCATCGGTAGTTTTAGCGATCTTTCAAATGTAAAACAAAAGTAAAACAAAAAAAAATGTTGCCACTGCTAAAAAAAAATGAAGTTGACGTCAATATTTTCACTCTCTTTTTTATCAACCCAGAGAAATAATACGATTGATTACCCAACCTTGATTTAATAATATTTTTCGATATAAAATCGTATATTGATAAACGTTTCACATCCTTACTATTTTAAAACAATGAAAATGCATCAACATTGAACACCCAACTGTGTGTGTGTAAATTTTAAACGCATTACATTCGGTACACATCAGTTATTTGTACAACGAGTATTATGGACGGACATGGTACGAGTAACGAAAGGGTGGGCTAGTGTTCGTGTCAGCGAACGGCACCAAAGGGCCCGAAAAATAGTTTGCAATAAAGATATGCTACTTATCTTTCCAAGGTGTATTTGCATTTGTTATAACAAGAAACCGTACAATTTTATAATTAATTACATTACAAAAAAAAAGAACGAGCTGCTTGTAAATTATAACTTTAAACGCAAGAGAAGAAAATTGAAACGTTTTCGTGTTCAATCTTCCACTCACGCAATAACAAACTTTCTAATCACGCGTTCATGTAATTTTAACCACTTTTTACATTAATTAGTTTAATTAAATATAAACTTTATAAAATGTGGATCCCTAAAACCCATTGATCGTCTTGGGTGACTTCGATGAAGGCTAAAATTTCTTCTTACGTAACATTCACTTGATTTCGTGAGATAACAAACTATTGTTTTATAATAATTTTCACGAAACATAATTTATTATCGAAGCCAAAGTCTTGGCACAAGTACTTTCGAAATCGAAATACTCTGCGCCGTGTAGTGGCTCATATGGTTGGGGCGCAGGTCTATGGGTTCGATGGTACTGACTTGCTTCTTTACCCCTCTAATAATGAGTAGCCTATGTACTTAGAAATTATGAAAGGCGACATCTGAAGATAAATAAAAACCATGCCATACGGGATTCAAACCAACAACCCTTGGTTTCATACGCTTTTTTCCAGTTCCCGATAGTATGAGCCACCGTAGAGACGCAAGGCTCAAATCTCATACGTAATGTATGATTCTAATTTCGATAATCGATAATGAATTTTCGTTTCGTATCGATTATCGAAATTATATCCATTTTTGATTATCGATCGATAATATCGATTATCGTGTGCATCCCTAGTTCTAATGGTCTTGAATCACCATTCCATCGCCTCAAGTAGCAAAGTATGATTGTTAGAGCGACCATCGATTAAAGAAGGCGATAGCCTTCTTTAATCAATGGAGCGACCTACTCGGAGGAATGTCTTTCTATCGAGTGCTTTGACTCGGGAAACACCGGTGGCCATCATCCAGGTTTTCGGGTGGTCCTCGCCACTTCCGGGTAGACTGATGTCCTCCCACAACGCCGTTACACTTAGTGCACCATGTTCTGTACAACTCTCTTTGCACCAGTTCTACGTCGTGACTGACTAGCATTCCACACGTCACAACTAGAAGATTCGAGAGACAGTTAGGCCTGGACTTCAAATCGCTCATTTCCGAACAATCTTTCCCTTTCTATTCCGTCCAAGGGGATGGAATAACAGTATGCAATTCAATTTTTAAAACTTTATTTTATTATATATATATATCGTGCCTATTTTCTTTTTTTTTTTGGGGGGGGGGGGCGGACTTTTTTAATTTCTGAATTGTAGTAAATAATGTAAATAATATATCGTGCCTTATTTGAGCCCTTTTTCAACAATGATCCTTATCTCCTCCTACTAAAGATACTACAACATAACGACGTCTGCAAAGAAAAAACGATCCAATATAATAAAAAGTGTGTGCAAACGGTCTCAATTGCTGAGATTCATTATGGTAGCGGTCATCAGTGGCTTTAACATTCTTAAGTTTTAATCACAGGTAATCTTCACATCAATAAGATCGGTGGGGAAAGAGTCCCATTTATCAATCAATCAAATAAGTGAAATAACCAGTTTAGTTTGGTTGCTTGCAGTGAAGCGAATGAGTTTCTGATAACATGTTTCTGATCAAGTTGCGCTGCAGATGGAATATGCCGATAAGATAGACCAAGACCAGTATTTCCACGTGAGGCTACTATTTGGGAGGTCGCCTGTTCAATTCTTTCCACTGGCAATCCTTACTGGTGGGTTTTACACAGCTTTCCTTAGTAAAAAGACAAATTAGCCCCGGGGCATTCTGTAAGGAATTGTACATACATACATTTTAATATTTACTATTAGGAAAATCTATTTTCGGGACTCCATCCTAACAAACGACCAAGGCAAGACATATTTGTGTTGAAAAACTAAAGATAACTTTTGTTTTGAAGTAAGAAACCGTTTGAACTATCACTCAGTAAACTTGACTTGAAACTTGAACTATGAAGTGGTGACATACATGTTTGACAGATATGTTTGTGTTTACCATGACTGGCCAATGGAGCGTGGGATATAATATATATAACTAATTGCTTTATATATTTTTTGGAGTGTCAAATCAAACAGGACAGGGTGGTTTAGGAAATGAGTGCACACGATGATAAGACGTTGAACCATTATATACTTATACTCAAACCTATGCTATCCTGCTATAATCCCTTATTGTATTTAATGTGGGACGCGAATGAAATTAATTCGAGCCCCACCTGTAGCATCGGTTTGAGTTGGCTATATGCCACACAGGTTCGACCATGGCTCTTAGAAAAATAATAATTAATGTAATGTTTGTATATAAGGCGTGTTTTATTATCACTGCTATGAAGACTGCTGCAAGAATAAGAGTCGGGTATTGTATGGCAATCTAAATACAGACATTGAGTCGATAAATATAGGGACTTTTACATGTGTTACTATAACAAAGAGGGACTTTTACATGTGTTACTATAACAAAGAGGGACTTTTACATGTGTTACTATAACAAATACGAATGGGAGAACCCCATCATCTGCCTTTAGTACACTGATCCTGTAAACAGCTTAGTTGTCAATTGGCTATTTGCCAAAAAAAAATACTACTACTTATCACCCAATAGAATTATAGATTTTTTACCATGCCGAAGAAGCACACGTTATTATAATAATAGCTCAAGCGCTAACTAGAACTATGACACTCAAACTATGATACTCAAACCTATGCCAGCCTGCTAGAATCCGAGCCCCACCTGTAGCATCGGTTTGAGTTGGCTATATGCCACACAGGTTCGACCATGGACCTTAGTAAAAATAATAATTAATGTAATAAATTGTTTGTATATAAGTTGTGTTTTATTAACACTGCTATATGAGGACTGCTGCAAGAATAAGAGTCTGGTATACGCATGGCATGTGTTACTAAGTACTAACAAATAAGAATGGAAAAAATCCAACATCTATCTGCCTTTAGTAGTCTGATCCTGCAAACAGCTTAGTTGACAATCGGCTATTTGCCAAAAAAAATACTACTACTTATCACCATTTATAGAATTATAATTTTTTACCATGCCGAAGAAGGACACGTCATTATAATAATAGCTCAAGAGCTAACTAGAACTATGACACTGGGGAAGTCAAGAAACGTCGAGGAGACTACTTTGAGTGATCCAGTGTGTGTGACCCTTGCCTTTATGACCTGAGCTGCAAGTACACGTAAACAACAATCAAAGTGCATCGAGAATCAGCAGAAGATAATGATAGTATTTGTTTTATTGTTTTTATGAAGCACGAGTAGGCCTACATAACCACGCGTATGAATAATGATGATGCAACGTTTCGATTGGAAGGTAAAAACTATGAAATCGAGTTCAAAATGTGAAGCAGGAATCTCATATTTACCGGCATGAGATTTATGACGGTAGGTCGGCAAGTGGCTCGTAAAGTGCTTACCTCTAATTACAGCTAACGATAACGTAACGCATGGCTTTTTACTGTCGAAGTACATTAATTTTATATTGCCAATTTTGATGAATTGGTATTTGCATTTCGAGTTGTGATAGTGTTTATTGTGCGGTGTTAATAAGCTTGTAAACGTGACTTGAAATTATGACTACCATTTCTTTCCACTCACGAACAACGTGCTATAATGGGGTGATAAGTAAAAAGTAAGTTATTACACGCTCCGATGAACGATTATGTGTTGACGACGCCTCCAAGTTATGACCATGGTAAATCGGAGGGTTAGTGTGGCTTGTTGTAGGCCAACCAGCGGTCCTCATTTCAAATAATACTGATCACGGTTTGGCCATTATTCGCTCAGCGATGGAGTCCGTTGATTGGTTTTGTTCTGAGCCGGTCCATGAACAAACCACCATTGACTCCTTACTTTATTTATTTATTTATTTCCGATGAGTGATCACGCTACGGTCTAAAATAGTGTAAGTGGATGAAGTCAATGGTTTAATAATGATGGCGGAAACGTTTCTAAAGTTTATGTGCTGGCGAATTATTAGCAGTGGATTGAATGTTACTCATTGAATAATTCCAATTTACCCATCAGCCATTTTAATTATACACTCTTTATTTGACACACCCCAAAGAAAGTTTCTCGCATTCAAAATAATGATAAACCTTAAAACTGAGTATTGTGTATTATAAGCAAAGACGAAGCAAAATGGAACATGTTGCGATGTGTAAAACTATAGGACCTAATTAATAAAAATCATCAATATTTTGCACATGTTTTTATTTTTTATAACCATACATCTATCTACCTCAATCAACACAAATAAATAACCGAAACCTATATTTAGTTGCAAAGAAACCAGATATTTTTGGGATATTTACACTCATTATTCTAATAGTTATGAAACTTTTAGAGCAGGCGAGAATAATATTGCAATGCATTTTGTTTGAACTGTCCATTGCACTTGTAAATAAAGAAAACGAAGTTACATTTTTAAAAAACGCAGAAAAAAAATAATTACATTATTTTTACAGTACTCATGCCCTTCATTGTTGGCAATGTATTCAATTGACCGACTAAACTTAAAGCACATGCAGTTTCTTATGTTAACACAGTAAATACAAAGTACGATCCCAATTGTCTGATGAGAAGTAAAGCAAATACGGTGTGTGAATATGTCTTACAATCATATTATTATGACGGTTTACTTGGTCGTCATCCTAGCAGCAAATGTAATATAGTTATTTTTACTACAGGAGAAAGCCTCAGCTACCCGACCGACCGGGATCTAAATTACAATAATTATATTGTTCTCGCATCCGTGCAAGCAACAAATACACCAAGTTATGATCCCATTCATTAATTCACACATGTACTCATTCATCCAAACGTGCATTCATTCATAACAAATGCGGATCAAGGAGACAGGAACAACAGATCGGTGACGTCACGATTCTAACAGTAGGGTGTTACCAGCTTCCAGTGATGTAGGTCATCTGGACATGTTTGTACTTGCAATACTCAGCAAATAAATAAATTAGTAACCATTCTTAATTTCAAATGGGAGTGCCGTTCCAATGACATATTTAGGAATTTTTGAGTAATAACTCAATCCTCTGAAAAAAGCTGACAGATATTGTCCAGACTGCAATATTATTCTGCATAGAACTTGCAATTTTCAGGATTCCTGAATGTATTATAATTTATTCAAATAGGTTCTGTGCCCTGTGCATTTTCTTTAAAACAGTTATATATATTATTGAGTTGAGACAATAATTTAAAAAAAAGCATTTAACCCTGAAGTGCATTGGAGTCAATGACAATCGTGAAACGCACGTTCAACCGAGGGTAATCGTAAAGACTGTGATTTCAATATATTTATATTTGTATCTGTAAGCAAATAAAATAAAAATAAACACAATTTTTGAGATTTTTTGCACCGTCTGTGAAAGTAAAGATGAGTAAACGAGGGAATCCCCGGAAACGGAAACGTCTCGCCGCAAAAAAGCCAAGGTCACGCATGCGCACCTTGTTTAGTTTATGTGCATATAAACCACAGCTTATAATTTGCATCAAACTAAAGTCACTGACAGAAACGGTGGACAGCGTCTCAAGACAACACTTTAACTTTAAATTAGAAATAAAACAGCGTTGTTGGTGCAAGTCACACATCATCCAAACTAATTAACAACACACTAGTTAATTTTTATATTGTATTGTTAGTTATTTAGTTTAAAAAAATTAAATTTAGTATTGTGTTGTCAATTATTTTAAATTTAAAAAAGTTTATTTTTAGTTGAAAAGACAAATGTTATTCATTAAAAATAATAAAACAATATCATTCGACATAGAAATTATTATATTTTAAATCCTATAATATTTCGGCTGCTCATCTGCTTGAGATTCTACTTCTATTGTCATTCCAAAATCCTAATGTTGTCCACAAACAATATTTTGTATAATAATTATTTGGTTTGGCCGTCACCAAGTGTACTTGAGCTGAGTTTTAGGGCGAGAAAGCTGCCCTTATAATTTTAGATTTTGGTTGATAACAAACAATAACATAAATAACTTTTTACAACAAAAATAGCTAAACTCGTAAGTGTTCAAGGAAGCGACTATCAAGTATCAACGCTGACAGATTTATCACAGTGAAGTCAGTGAGTAAACAATATAACATACAACAAATATAAAATAATAAATTACACCACCTTCATAATATTTTTTATTTCAACCGATTTTTTTTTTCCCGAGTACAGCCTTAAGCAAAGTGATTCTACGTCACAATGAACACCAGGAAGTGACTGTGAGTGACTGTCTGTGACAGTTTTATCACAAGGTGGTATACGATATAGAACAAATATCAAATAAGCACTATAAACACGGCCCTATAAATTACATTATTATTTATATTTTAGAGACGCAATTTAAATAACAATAAATCCTTCTTCAGGGTCTCCGGTAGGGAACATTCACGCATAATAGCCCAAAAATATATGTATTTTAAAGTCGATGCGAGGCAACACTTGAAATAATCTTAAATGTTGTAAAGTAAAACCACCACTTCATCCGGAATAAGGTGACCATGGGAGCTATAATACCTGGTGTGAGCCTTCTCACAGCCCCCCCCCCCCCCCCCCCCGGCGATCAAAACATGACAGTCCTACTTGAATTACACACTCCGATAAACTTCTCTTACAAAACAAAACTGTTTTATGATGGATGACACAGAACGATGATCTTTTGATGGCATGACAATAATTCCCCGAGAATTCCTGAAGGGCCTCCCAGATGACACTCCTCGCTTCACGTGGTTTCTTATACCTCGCGGCTGTCAGTATGTGTCGGCATCTAGTACGACTTCTACCATGCTTCTACCTTCTACCTGTGCTTCTACTGTACATGGCACCTGGGGTTAATACACTGCACCACAACAACCACCATGCTACTTGTTTGCTTATAGATTCTCAGTATACCTTGTAAGCTTTAGCAGCCTTGGAATAACTTTTTTCCTATGGCAGTAATAAACACAACAAACATAAGCTGCAAATAAGTAATTTACATTTGTCAGTGTCAAGTTAGCCAAACAAATCGCGATAAGAAATCGAAAGTTTTCTAGGTTAAGTTGCAATGAACTCTGAGGCAATGATATATAGAAATAGAAGTACATTTTTCATCAGAGTAATATATGAATGTGGTATGGGTGTGACACGACAATCCTCTTGAGATTGATTGATTGATTGATTAATTGATTATTGTACATTTGACGGGAGTAAGATATGCGAGGCCTTATCTTCCATACAACAATTGTAAGGATACAAAGATAAAATAATAATAATACAGAAGTAAGATACAAAAGTAAGATACAACGACATTGATGACCCACGTGGTCATGAGTATGAATAACACAATTTTATATGTTGCCCATGTTAAATTAGTTGCTAAATCCCTAAATTCCCACTGTTGTGCTCATTACCACCACAAACACAAACTTCTATTTGCTTAGTCCTAGTCGTTTCGAAGATAACAGTGCGTACTTGCTTGCGCGGAATACATCGCAGCGGGAACTAACTTTTGGAAACAGCGGGACCAAGAAAGTTATGTTTGTTTCGTATAGTTGTCTGAATGAAGAATCATCTTTTCAAAAGTATTAGCCATGTGCAACATTGCTGGAATTTGTGTTCCCTCCTACTGAAGAAAAACGTTGAATTATTGTCTATTGTCTAAATTTTATCGAGGTACAACGTATAAAAAATATCTTGGTATCAGAGATAAAGTGCATAGGAAGTTAAATTTTTAGTTTGAGGGCATTGATTTCAATGGTTTCGAACACAATGGTGGAATTCGGGGAAGCCATTAAATGCAGCGCCGTCAAGCGAATAATGAGTTTTTTTAATTAAGCAGGTGGTGAACAACTAGAATTAGATAATATTGCTTTCATCTTTCGAAACCCCCAAAAGCACCTAACATTCACGATCATGAAATTTCATCAAAAAATGTTATTGATTCATAGCAATTGTCGTAAAAGTTTGCCCCGACTGGGGTTCGAACCCAGCACCTCCGGGTTAACGTACCATAGCTCTACCAATTGAGCTACAGGGACTACAGAACACACCTGTACTAAACTGTTTTTTGTTGTGAGTGTTGATTTCCATGAGTCGGGGCAAACTTTTACGACAGTTGCCATGAATCAATAATATGTTCTTAAAGCGGGCTTGCTTAAAAACTAAAATTCGAAAACATGTTGTTATCAGTTGTGGTTCAAACCACAAACATAAAACATGTGTTTTAGTAGTTCCTGCCTGTGTCGCGACGTCTGTCAGAGCGCCACCATCACTTCGTCGTCGACACGCGCACCGATGACTCCTCCCAAACCACAGCCTTAAAATATCTCTAGACAATTGGGCGACCCATCCGGCGACTTGGACACGACACGAAGCGCTCCTTGTTTTGGTTGATGGGAGTGACGAGTAAAGAGCAACGTCCTCGGTACCACGTGCACTCATCTAGCCTAACTATGATTAACTTGCGACTATTATCATAAGCACACATGTCAAGTGAGTGAAAATAAGGAGCTCGCGACGCCGTCACGTCAAGTGCTAATGTATTCTTCAATGCTGTTTCCGAGAGGATGGGCCTGACGTCATTTCTCGTGAAGTACAGATAAGATGAGAAATAAGTTGCATGCTTCGTCGTGCTTAGCTTAGCGTCGGGTCAGAACATCTTTATTATGACTGTGATAAGAAATAACTTGTATGCTTCTTGCGAACTCGTAGAGAAATGTTTCAAGCAAGCATTGACGGTTCCCGCGGAAAATGGAAAACTCACATCCTGAAAGATCCCCATTATCACAAATATGATATTTCCATTCTAAGAATCCGCAAATGTGTTCCGAAAAAAAACTATCCACTTGTGGAGTCGTTGATAATTTATTTTATTAGATGAGCGTAGCGAGTGAAGTAAGGCCTATTTGAATATACCCGGAGAAAAAATAACCGTGTTTTATGTGTGTTTCTTCCCACGTTTCCGGCCAAACGGCTGCTCCGATTCTAAAGAAATTTTCACAGCACCTTCGAAATCTCCAAACCTCAGTTATCTGTTCTCTGAGTTTGGACGTGCTTGCTTGGATTGCTAAAAGCAATCTTTGTGTTGAAATTTGCTGTTTTAGAATCTTTTCTATTTCGATCTTTTCACAATAAAAATTTTGTTGTCCAGAGGAAATTAAATACATAAAAATAAAACTCTTCTAATTAACAGGATCCGTATTCCAGTACCTTTTTTACCCAGGGGTTATAGCTCTTAGTAATCCCTATAACCCCCGTGCTAGCCCGAACCAATCACCATGGCTGCAAGAGGTAACCAAGAAGTCATTTTTGTTTATTTGTTTGTTATGCTGTAACCCCTACATAAATTGTACAGGATTACGGGAAAAAAGGTACAGGAATCGAAGGCCCCAGGTGTCATTGTCATATTGATACACTCATTTTATTTGAGAGCAATAGTCCAGAAACATCAACAAGAATCCCGTGACCGACGGATCTACTTTGTAGGCTACAACAAGTCACGGCGCCCTGTATAAAAGTGACAGGGGCACGACAACAACACAACAAACATGTCCAATACCGATTCAGAAGCAGCAATAATTCACATGGATATATTATATAGATGCTACAGTAATATATCTTGAATCGTGCCCACAAGATGCTGTTTCCTTCCGTGTGAACTAGTCGCTGTGTGAAGCTAGCTCCGAGACTCGATACGTTAGATTTTTCGTCTGGTTCTCACTTCAGGCCACTGAACTATTAAACGGCTACACACACGAAGTATTTAAAGATCTCGAGTGTTTTGTTTTTTTAGATTGAGGTTTAAATTTTTGACAACAACGAGGGGGAGAGTTTAATTTAAGAGGATTTCGTGTACGATAGAGTCACGATCTCATCAACTGACAGTGCTGAGCTGACAGGCTGAAGCTAGATTCACACGGTCTAGGAATTGTCTCAAAATCTTAACGGATATATTATAAACATTAATATTCGAGATGAAAAACAATTTCGTTGTAATTTTAATCCGCGTATCGTAACAAACTCTGTTCTTTACATCTCCTCTTATTACAACTGGAATTGGAACGTGATTCTATTCTCTTCACTAATCCTTATTCCAAGAAGTAAAAAATAAATAAAAAATAACGTGATTCGAGCAGGTAACTAGAAAATGCAGAATTGATCTAAATGACACTGGGGCCAATCGTCACTGTCCACCGAACGACTGATCAGCTCCAACAAGTACAAAATATTTAATGCAACTATTTATTTAAAAAAAGACTTACACATCATATGCCCCAGCCATTCAACTAGACTATAATGTAACAAATTTAATTTAATAATCATAAATTAAAGTATAATTTTAATTGCGTAAGTTGGTACCACACGCTTCTGATTCATCCGTGATGGTTATTAATTTTATGTTTTCAGCATCCCTGAATAAATAATAATTATACTCTTTTTCTATTAAGAAAATATCTTCTCTTTAATTAAACCATCAGTCAATTTACACGAAAACATCCATTATTTATAATTAAACATATCCAATTTCGAGTAACAGTCATAGCGTGTGATTCGCGCTGTAAACCTACATTATAAGCGCTGCCATCCATACTTCTTATAACATAAACGTTCCTTCCGCAGATCTTCTCAGGCTGTCAGTGACGTCACTAATGTATGCACTTTGCTTATTACTCTGCCAGATGTCATTCAGTGCCACCAGCAAGCAAGCAAGCAGTGGCTGGCTGCATATCTGATGGAAATACACATGCAGCCAGGTCGCTTATCCCATACAGCACTAAAAGGGACCCACAATAATGTGTTAACTTTGACAATTTGTAACCACTATAAAAACATAAAGGCATTGTACAAAAACCTGAAAATAGCTATTTTCATAGTTGGTGTGACATATTTAAATACGTAGCTTGAATTTGCGAAAACGCATGAAGTGCAATCGATATGAAATAAATTAGACTAATGTTTACACAAGTTTTTTGTCATGTTACTCATTTAACAATTGTAATATATACGACTGTGAAGTCCGGAAATTGTTTTATGTCGTTAGCTGTTTTTGGAGAATCTATTATATTGTCGAGGTTTTTGGCTCTACCAAATAGTCTCAACTTAGAAGAAGTGCCGTTCCTCTCCAGTGAGCATGATTCAGGAAGTATTTGTTTCGCTTTACTTATAAGATGCATTTTTTGCCAATTCCGTGGTCACACACTTTAGCGCTTCGGCGACGGTGCGGCTTACCATGGCAGTTATAAACTTTGCACACCCCTCTCATCGAATGCAGATATAGCGCATCAGTATAATCCGTCGGATGTTATTATTATCTAATGCAATACCACTAACGTGCGTACAATACAAGGATTTGTATTGCAAACGGATTCAAGTTCAGTTACGTAAGAAAAAAATGTAGTCTGATTTAACGGGAATATTACAACAAGTTACCGTTGGCGATTTATATACGAAAAGGTTAGAAAAGTGATTGTCAATGTTGTAGCATTCCAAGGAATGCCGTCAAGAAGAAAAATTTCAATTTTTAAATTGTGCAGAAATTCCCCATTAAGGGGTTGCATTAGCAATATTCCATACGTCAAACGCAGTATACAAATGATAATTATATTTGTATAATAATTAGTAATACTGATGTAATTTTCATGTGTAGTGTACGCGACAATACATTTGTCCGATGACTTCCAGGAAATAGAACATGAGTGTTGCTGGTTTCTACATTTTTTAGAAAAATTGTTAATTAAAAAAATATTGTTACTAGCATAAATATACATACACGTTTTTTTTTTATTTGCCCAAAATAAAATTAAGTGCAAAATAATGAAAATAGTTCGTAAACCATCAGGTCACACAACTGATTTGCTCGCTTGTTAATTTCACGGCTATGCTCATCCAACCACCTACCAAGGCTAATTAGTAATTAATAACACGGCATAGCGCGTTCTGAAGCGTAAACCGGTAAAGTTTTGCATGTACCTACTTGTAAATGTCACTGACTCACGGTTGCATCGTAGCGCCTTCACCATGACCCCGGCCACCCCACACCGGTGTCCGGGTGAAGATTTTTAATTTGAACATCACCTTTCGCAAGACAATGTTCCACGTCGATTTACGTTTCGATACGATGAACTCATCAAAAGTGTGAGACTCATTGTCGTAATCCGAGAGAATCAAAATATTTAAATTTAAGTGCAGACGAGTGCAAGACAGGCATAAGTCTACGTAATTGACTAGTTAGGTATTTTGGTAGTATTTTAGCAACATATGGTTTGTTTAATTGCAAGTATGACTACGCTACTTGATCTAGCCGTGTTACATCTGTGCCGAGGCTGGCTGTGCCGCCTCACGAAGTCGCCTCGTCACTACTTGTTATATGTTTACCGTAGTTGTAAAACTTTTTACACTTCATTATTCACTACACTAAAAAGGCGGGATAGAATGACCTTTGTATTTCACGGCAGTATTACATTTTTTCAGTAGACGTATTATACAACAAACTCGCTATCGTACTTTCATCTTATATCATTTGTAGCATTATTAATGATAAATACTTGTCCCATGTTCGTTAGTACGACTGACCGTATTGTCGAAGGGAAAAATGGAGACGAAGCAGAATTACCGTTGACACTACTATCTCATAAATCTAACTAATGAAAATATATTCGTGATTTTTGTATGAAGTATGAATGGCAAGACTGTGATACTGGAATGTTCGGAACAAATCATCATCAACATTCCAAAAATGGATGTTTTTTTAGATAGGGATGGGACGGGGGGTTTGATGGGAATAGAATAGAAATATATTCTAATACATAGAGACTAGGTCGATTGACAGTCCTGTTATGAAATATTATAATTTTGATTATGCATGTTTATTAGCCTATTAGGCTTAGGCAACACCATCGACTGATGTGTTATGTCAAGTCTGATGTAAAAATTTTATCGGATATTTGAAGACGCTGAAAATGTGAGTACAGCCAAACATAATAGGCTATTATCACGACTCCACCACTGGCAACGCAGAACTGTTTAATCCTCCTTGATTCACGCACGAGCTATTAATACCAGCGTGATGTACATGGGCCGTTGTTTCACTCAACAATCAACTACAAACAATATACAAAGTCATGGTTGTAACACTTGATGCGATGTCTGCCTCTTATAACGGGGAACAGACTGTCGGAGGACTGGTGCAGAGTTGCGGTACACCGTCTGTACGCCGTCCCTGACAGACAGACAGACAGACAGACAGACAGACAGACAGACAGACAGACAGACAGACAGACAGACAGACAGACAGACAGACAGACAGACAGACAGAAACTCTGCTGGCTAGTGATGTTTTGATGTTTTTATTTTTTTAATTATTATTAATTTTTCCCCCTTTTTGTATTTGATTCATTAATTAATTTCATTAAATATCAATTTTGATTTGTTATCAACATTCTTGTCGTATTATCCACTGTAGTTCCAATATTACTATTTCAAGTTCATTATTGTGTCTACATTTATGTAATTAGATTTATTTAGTTGTCTTCCTTTGTAAATCAGTTTTTATAACTGAATAGGATAGACGTTAAAAAATAAATACATAAATACAGGCAGCCTGAGGCAGCAATAAAATATAAATTTGGTTTAAGAGAAAAATATAATACCGATGTGTATAGGTAACGCAATGTAACTGACGATTAATACATTACTATTAAAATCTAAAACCCATTCACACAAACATAAAGCTGTGTAATAACTTGAACACTCTCTACTCCTCCGCCCCCCCCCCCCGTCATATCACGAAACACAGCATAAGTACGGGAGGCTGATATTTGGGAGGTACAGTTCAATTCACGCAAGTTTTTTTTTTACGAAAATTTTCTCAGTAGAAAATGACGAGAACACTGCAACATAAGTCCTACAATCTGAACATGTAGATTTATTTTCAATTTTTTCAAATAAACTCGACAGCATAATTATAACAATTTGGAAACTTCTCAAGCTCTGTTGGATATGGAGAGCATAATAGTTCAATACAATTTATGTCGAAAGTGATAATCCACATGCTTTACAGTTTGGTAACGCTGTCACCCTGACATATTTATATTTCAATGTTTTGATTCATTATCTTTCGAATTAATATTTATCTTCCAGCTACTAATCGTTTGTTTTCCACGTAAACAACGAACCGGTTCTAAAAAATATCGTTGCTCTACAGTCTACACTACCAAGAATCATCATTTTATGACTATAACTTCGGGCGAACCATAAACAGTAATGGCTATATTATTTCGGTTGGAATGCTTCAATTTATAGGAATGTTATTAACTTATTATTGTAAAACCAAAATAAATGGCGTTGCTGCCCATCAACCACAACATGGTTATTATCCACGTTTCACCCGTTCGTTCCATTAATTTATTTCAATGTATTAATTTTCTAATATAACCAAAATTAGTCTTTTTCATGACAGATTTTGTATTTTTCCCGCGTAAGGGTGCCCACTGAAGGGTTCACACCAGCATCCCCCCCCCCCCTCTTCAGGTGACTAACGAGGTTATTAGGGTGTTAGATTATAGGCCAGCATTTCCCTTAAAACTGAAGCAAACCCCGAGATAAACCTTCAGTCAGGATTGCCGTTGGCGGGGGTCTATTCGTAACTAGTACTTAACAAAACTGCCAAAATTAAATTATGTTATACTCAAGCTACAAATTTAATTGTCCGAATAAGTTTATCAACTTTGTTCCAAGAAATGAGGCTTTCACCTGGTAGTAATAAATACCTGCGTAATATTTTCGGTGGCAGATTGCTGGGATAAAATATAAACAAAACAGTAAAATTATCTAGCCCATGGTTGAGGTGTCTTAGCTTTTGTCGGGATGGAATCACGTCTGTAAAAGGAATTTGTTGGCCTACATTCTAACAGGTACGATTCTAGGGAAAGGTACGGAATGGTGAGGTGAGGGCACCATCAACACCTAGCTGTAGCGATTTCAAGAGCAGAAGCACAGATATCAGAGTGGCAGAAGCATGGTCCAGCACTTGGGAGGAAACATAAAGCTCAACACGTTTGTCATAATGTCTGTAACTTACGACTTTGAAACCACCGCGTAGCATGTTGTCGTAAATCGCCAAGTTTAAATCACTTGCCTGATAATTACTTAATAAAGGCTATCATTATAATTTATTACGTTGAGACTTTTAGAACAGGTAGCAATAAAATAGTGCACTTTTTGTGTAGTTCACAGTTGTCTGTTAAAATTAAAGTTTTGTTATATTTCGGGAGCCTTTCATTATGACGTTAAAATGACGCTAAGAGGACCTAAAAATAGAAAAGTACGCGAAACAGACCAAATTTTGCCTTTTAATTTCAATAAATTACAGTGAACAGTTCAAAAACGCACATTACAAAAATCTCTGAATTCATTTCACAAATTTTACTTTTCGTGTGCTGTATAAATTTTGCTTCCGTTTAGTTGTAATACAATTCCATATTTCAAAACCGCCCCCTATCGACAACCCGGTCATATATTCTGGATTGGCATCATTGAACACCAACTACCAGTTTTCATATTCGTGCAATAGGTTTCAATTTAGAAAAACAACACGAGGCGAGTCTACAAGCTCGCTCCGAGTTGCGACGTTGCTATCCTTGCCAAATCGTGCCGCGAGGTCCCTCAGTTAGAAACTCCATCATCCGATTTTCTAATCGTGACTCCCCGCGTCACGTGGTCTGCCATCACGAATCACGACCGCCATTGCTCCCAATCTCTGTGCGGGTGAGGAGTGAGTGGGTTAGGTTAGGTCTTCCACTTCCACCACGAGATTCTTCTCCGCGTGCACTTCGTCTAGACGGCCGCAGTACGTACATCACCTCGGGCCAGAACATAGGTTTTAGATGCGGCGCGCAAGTGCATAGATTGGACAAGCTAGGTGCACTTTATGAGCTATAATTTGAAAATAAATAAAAATCATTGCGAACTAAATTAGATTAGTTCTAAAGGTAATTATGGTGATTTTCTACGCAACTGCGGGTTATTAGGAAGCTCAGCTAAGCTTCCATACCATATAAGCAGCACTTTTCTGTCAGTTTTCCCATCTGTGCGTGTGTCATATTTCACGAAAAAAACGAACAAGTCCCCCGATTGACATGCTGTTTTTAAATTGCTGTCATTGCTCTTCAACAAAGGTGATACAGAATGTTTTTGGCGACCCTTTGGGGTCATGGAGGAGGATCTATTATATAGCGTCACCCAAACTTTAGATGCAAATATCAGTCCACTCGGCCAACAATGATATTTCAATTCGCGAACATACCAATTACCAACCCCACCACAACGATCTTCGAACAATGGAATGAAACGTATTATTCCATTTTTATATTCTTCCACAACGACCTGTTGATTATTCTTCTCTCTCTCTCTTTCTTTTGAATACTCTCGTGCAAATGCTTGTTAAAATAGTGGAGTTAAAAGCAAAAAAAACTTTAGTGTACACCGAAGATGATTGAACGAGTGAGCGTAGCGAACGTAGTGATTTCCATTCGACTTAAACGGCCCTAATTGTTTTTCTGCGTGCGTGCGTGTGTGTGTGTGTGTGTGTGTGTGTGTGTACGTTGAAAATCAGCCGAATCGCTGAAACAGATTGCGCTGAAATTTTAAACAGACATCCGGTACGAGTTTATGAGAACTGCTAACAAAATCAGCAAGATTCATTGCGATTTAAACCTACAAGAAATGATAAACTGAAAAAAAAGACATCCAATGTTTAGGAATTATTTTAACGACAATGTTTTAGATTTTGAAAATATATTTTTTGTTTGTTTTTCGCCTGGCCGTGTAATGCCGTGCCCATGCAAGGTCTGTCGAATGTTGGACGTCAAGGTACCCCAAATTCCGCTCGTAGATTGAGTAAACCTTGCAATATTTTCACGTATTTCATACTGGCTATGTTTACCATAGTAGGCCCTATTGCCACAGATGATGGACTACACTGCGTTATATGAATTTCAAAACATGTTTAATTATTTTTTTAATACAATCTAGAAATAAAATCTTTCCCGACCAGGGGATTGAAATCCCACGACTCCCACATTTCGGCTACAAGGGCGCTTTAGCCAACTAGACTAGGGAAACGCCAAAGTCGTAGTTAGACGAGTGAGCGAGTCATGTGGTGAGTACCCGGGAACATTTGCATTTAAGTTTGATAATTATATTCGTATAAATAATAGGGTATTGGTGGAAATCACTGTGCCGGAGGTTGCTGTTGTTGGCAGTCTTCAACTGAATATTCCGTGTGACTGCCGGGTCTTGCTTAATGGTAGATTGTTGGTCCGGGAGTTGTGTAAAAGTTTAGGCCATAGTTTAGGCCAAAATGCTCCACTGTAGCCTATGGGTACATCCGAAAGCTGTTGAATATGCTTTGGTGCTGGCATTCTCCAGCACGTTTAAAGCATCTGTAAGCACGAGATACTTTCGGAACACGGCGAGCATGAGTATGGCTGTTTCAGGGAGGCGCGCATGCGCGTTGCCACTGGTGCTGCAAATATATTTTACGCAATTTTAGGTTAAGTCCGTCATATAAGGAATTTAAGTTATTAAGTAAGTGTAAGTGACTTACCGTTGTTTATTCAAGCGGCTGGCTCAGGTAACAATTTAATTAGGTGATCCGCCATTTTTATTTTAAAATACCGCCAATTCTCCCATATGCTGGGAATGCTCAAGTTAAAACCTCGAGCATATTGAGTATGCTGAATATGCTCACAAACCATGTTACGGAACGCCAAGCATAGCATATTCAACAGCTTTCGGAAGGGGTCAAGCACGCAAATAGCATATTGAACAAACTTACGGAACGTACCCTATGATAGGCTATAGGGAGGCCTAAGGTAAGGGGAAGAAAAGAAATGTTACCGGGTACTCAACACATGGCTCACTCACTCGTCCAACAACGACTTTGGCGTTTCCCTAGTAATATTGTAATGTGATTGGAATCCCATCATTACTCCTGATTCCTTCTAGGTTTTTGTAATTGTTCTAGATCCTCTCTTTAGCGTCGTCTTGAATACTAACTAAAACAATAACCTTTCCTTACTTACATACCTGCAGGTTTAATACATTAGATTGATGACACACTCACGTATGTTTTATTCATGTCATCGTATCCTTATCTCCACACGATATTTTCGTTCTCATTCTAAAGGTAAACTTTACAAACGTGAAACAGTGGGCTGTACATGTTTAGTACATGCGGGTGTGGAAGTAACGTGAGATTGCAGGCCCGCGTTGAGAGTAATTTTGAAACATTGGAGACTTACATGAAAATAAAAAAATCAGCAGAGCATCTAACCTGATCTATATAATGCACCAACAATCCAGAATTTATAAATCGTCTCGGTATAAAAGGTATAAAGCATCCGAATGGCAATCGGGAGACCCGGATTCGATACCCGGCTGAGATGGATTTTGTACTTTCGGAATTGATTTCTATATAATCAATGACACCTATGAAATTGGCGACTTGTTCGAATCCCATATAGAATGGAAGAATGTATACGATCATGCAGAACTTGAATTCTACGTAAGGCATTGATTTTTAAGTTGTGTGGCCTATAGCACCGTTAGAGGTAGCTCATGCGCAACGCGTAAGACTTTGATTAATCCCACGACAGGATATAAAGACTGAAAGTTCCTTCAAGGTTTTCTTCAGTACTAGAGATGCGAGTAATTTTAAACATCCCTTGGACATCCCTTTCAGAGGT
This sequence comes from Sweltsa coloradensis, assembly GCA_024449915.1. Taxonomy (NCBI): domain Eukaryota; kingdom Metazoa; phylum Arthropoda; class Insecta; order Plecoptera; family Chloroperlidae; genus Sweltsa; species Sweltsa coloradensis. Next base: position 2,236,518 of record JAMZAV010000087.1, read on the forward strand.
AATACCCCAATTACCTATAGTTATAGTTACTGAAGAGGGTCTTACCGGACCGTATTAAAGTGATATGTATATTCTACACCAGTCACCCGTACAATTTTTGTTTTTAAATTGCGTGGAAAAAAAACAATGATCATTGAGGGCATTAAACTTCTTCGCCTACAACATGAACTGCAAGAAACAACGCAACCGAAGTGCAACGATCATTGCCGAATCTCTTGAATCAAATTCGCCTCGAATATGAAACCGAGCGCGATATAACCTGAAGTTATATTATAACGTAACCCAAAAGTGGCTTGTAACTGAAGCAGGGAACTACTCCATAAGCTGATTATTACAAGGGGAAGTTCAACAAAAAACAATCTAAAGATTACTAATCGGTGTTAATTCAAGGCTTCGATCCGACGCATGTACAGTTCTCCCGTTAGGCCTGACACTTTTCTAGAGCGATAAAATTAAAATAAAACTCTCAATCACAGGAACTAGTTCCACATGGGCGTGGTCACATTCAAGTCTGTACAACTCTTTACTACGCTGCTGCTGCGGAAGTATGGCTTCAAGGGCTTTAAAATAGAATTCACATAAAAAAGTAATAAGTATGTGATAGAAATGTTGGAGAAATCTGGAGGATGTATGCACGTGCACTTTAGCGAGTAGTGACAGATTCGTTGTAACCAGTACAAGTCAGTGGGAGTCAAACAACGATACTCCTACTATCATGGCTGAACCGACGTTCTGGCTAAGAACTGGATTTGAACCCAGGTTGAAACTTGGCTAAGGCAACCGATAGAGGGAGCCTAGTGTAGCACTCTGTTTGGTTATACCCAGAATGTGCGTTTCCAGTTCTCTTCAGTTAAAAAAATACAACCATCTCTGTAAGAAACTACAAAAAGTTTCGCTAATTTCCTGAAAAAGGGTATTTAGACGAACTACAGCATTATAGCAGGCGAATTACGTTACAGACCAGAACCTATAAAGCGGTTAGCTCCAACAATGTTATTTTCATGAATAAATAACATGTGGTTCAAACTTGGTCGAATCGAAATATCATTCCATTTTTTAAAATTTGTATTATGATTTGATTAAAACTGGAACAAAGATATACATCGTATGAAATATGGCCGATAGTTAAAATACTAGAACAAAAATGTAGTAAAGCAGGTTTAACAAACACATGCACACACATCGGCGAGGAAACGCAGCACTAAGTTTTCACAATAGAAAATGCAAGTTATCAACTAGAATTAACAATAAACGGTTCATTGTTCGTTTTTACGACCTAGGCGCAGTTGTGCGCAGTGTAACGCGTGTTATCGACGCCATTACGTAGGGAAAACAAAATGAAGGTCACCCTCAACAAAACTTGAAATTCGACGAGACTGCCATAGACGCACACTGACTGTGGTTGGACTGGGACTCGAAAAAAGACAAACCTTATTAAATAAATAAACTTTGACACATAATTTAAGCTGGTAAATACCTGCCGAGGAAAGTTATAACTTAGAACTCTTTGTTGGGCAAAAGCAAAATAAAATATGGTGGATAGTACACTACACGAAAATAAACAGTGGTATTTTGTGGAGTGTGGACTATACACAGATTTGCCTACTCCAGTGTAATTGTTAAAAATCGCAAAAACTGTATTATTATTTATCAATTGATCATGCAATGATGATTGACGTTTCGGCATTAAATTTAAGTTGTCAATAAACACTTTTTCAAATTGTTTTTAAAGATTGCTGTAGTCTTTACTGCCAATGAACTTAAATCCAGATCCAGGTTTTCTAGTCAAACATTTTAGTCTATTTGAAATCAACAAACATATTTTCTTTGTACGACCCTCACATGTGTCCAAGTTGTCCTGCCCTAAAGGTATATTCCTTGCTACTGGTGCATCGTGCTCCATCACTGCATTATACCGAGTGTCCCGTCAGTCTGGCGGATATCCCTATCCCAAGGGAATGCCCCAGTCCCTTGCGACACCCCAACCTTGCTGCAGGCCCACGCCCCAACCCCCAACAAAAGAGGCAGTGTAACAAATTCCCCATCACTTTGGCTTTACAACATGCAAGATAATCTGCACGCACTTGTTAGGTAGGTATAGGGTGTGTCCATTAGTATAATAATATATTTAAGTAAATTTGTCCACTGACAATGTGTCAGAATCAGGGTAATCCCTGCAGTCAGCATTACCGACGGTCGGAATTGACCGAGGGACTGATCTACCTATATTCTATAAAACGGTTTTCTATAGTGTGTTCTTGCATGCTGTGCACCGTATTATAACAAGCGAGTCCAAGTGCAGTTTGTTACTGCTCACTCATGACCTCCTACATAATCCCTAGGTTTCTTGATAGTATTGCCAAGAATCTTCAAAAAGGCTCAACACCCATCTGATCATAGCAAACGAGGCGTTGCTCGATTACTATAATATAGGCTACTTGTTGAAGGGTTTTCCTCCGATCGAAACATTATCTCCCATCGAGTCTACTGACTTAAGTGCAAATTTCTGTCGGTGTGATGTTATAATAAATCCATTTCGACACCCAACAATTTACACCTTCTAGGAACTATAGGAACGCTGTACAGATACCCTACGTTACTGGTTGATATATAACTTGAATATTGATGTATGAAATTATCCCACAAGATTTCACCCTTTTTCAGATAATGTTAAAACTAAAAGATCAACATCATAACACATTATACTTGGTTCAATGGTTCGATATTGTTGACATGCATTGTCTTCACCGTCAGTAAACAATCAGACGTAAATTCTAAATATTATCTCATTGACTATAGGTACTTCTTTGTAAATCCTTTGCAAATCTCCTTTGTAAATCAGTTTTTATAACTGAATAAGTTAGAATAAAAGTTAAATAAATAAATATTCTGAAAGCCAAAGCGATACTTTTGAATGCCATGAGGCTATCAACGTGAGATGCGACTCATATGTATATTTATTTACTAATTTTGTTTTACCAACAGCGTGACTTGCATTACGTTGTAATTTATTATCAAGTAGGCCTACCCGGAGACAAGACCTGGGAAATATACTCTACAAGAATAACTAATAAAATTATGTTTCGTGTGAAGCCTGCCCAGGGTGCAACTCATGCCCCTCTTCAGGTGTCTAACTAGGTATGTTGCGGATAGGACAATTGAGAAGGGATGTCCGAGGACTGTTGCTGTTACTTGCTTCATTCGCGGAAAACCTCGAAAGAAACCTTTAGTCAGGATTGCCGGTCTCGACGGGATTGGTACCCTCGAGCCAACACTGTCAAGAATAAGTGCGAGCTATCATAAAAAATGACGACGACCTGCGTCGCATGACCTATTTAGTTATTTTTTGTAATTACTAATGCAGAAACGTGAAAAGTAAACTACTACTGCGTATGTTATTTTAAAGGAATTATCTCATCTTGGTAGCACTTCATAGCATATCTTGAACCATTCAATTTCACGGAAATAGATCTTAGATGCAGCTTGATCGGACATCTGGTTGCTAAGTAAATAGAGTTTTAAAATATCACTGCACGAAAACTAGTGGCCTAAAAATGACGTCACTGTACGGCCACTCATCGAGTCGACCCGAGCGTGTAGCCGGTCCGCGGCCGGCTCGAGTTACGAAGTACTCGGCTTTCAAGACCCAATCAGTCGATTTCTCGCAGCTGTGCGTTTCGTTTGTAGAGCACCAATTATGATGAAGATGATGATATGATGATGATGATGAATTATTATCAGTTATGATGATTATGATCAAGTATAGCGAGTATACCACGTGCTTCTATTCCTCGTATGGATAGTGAACTCGCTTTGGAAGATACTTGAGTCTTTCTTTGTGGTAAGATTCTAGGGCACCTGTGTAAAACATGTTATTTTGTATGTCAAATTCACATTACATTATGATCTAGGTACCAATATGAAACATTTATTGATATATACGTTTAGCAGTACGTTCATGCAGCAATATAATATTCATGTTGTGAATGTGTGATATGTGTGTTTTGTGCGTGTTTTGGGGGGGGGGGGGTGGTTGGCATCTCACCCTATCGTCATCTGTGTTTTCTTTATTAGAAATGGTATGTATTTGTTGAATACGAGTGCGTTGGTAAGTGCGTGGAAAGAAGTATCCTCAAGTATCGCATAACTTATCACGTATACAACACAGATTGCGCGCTGGGTGTTTACGACCGCTCAGATAAATGTGAGTGCGAGCTTGTGTCATGTACAGTCGTGTTAGGAAGGTTCTATTTCTAATGTGATTGTCTGCTAGATGGTTTGGGGCTTAAGTTGGGTGAAACTCGCGCACAACGCTCTTCTATAAAGAATGACTGTTTATTATCATTGATTTTGAATGATTCTACATATGATGGTTATTGCATAATGCATATACATGCATTTGCTCACAATATTAGGACAAAATGTGCACGGAAAAATATAAAATAAATATGTTTTATGAAAAATAAAGACAAGTATGACAATAGTTGCTGGTATGCTTATGATAACTTATCACAGTTTGGAAACCGATGAAATGATAGCTGTTTGTGTAATTTATTTTCTATTATTATTTTTATATTCACCTGCACTTGATCACCATTTTATATTTAGACTTACATACACCATTATAAAATAGCATCGATATTATTACACTATTACTTCAGCTGATGCACATTCTTTCACTGCACTATTGAATGATGATACTATACTGCAATGTTATCTCTTTGTGCGGGGCGGGGGACCGAGCGCGCATACGAAGCTCAAGTCAGCCAGCGAGCCGGGCGTATAATGACGTCATTCCACGTTCGGCCGGAAAACCACTAAAATCGCTGCCGAGCGCAGCAGAATTTTTTTTGGGGAAATTTTTCCCTTTTAACCAACGTTCTAAAAACATCAACACCTTTAACATATTAAAAGTTTTTCCAAGTTGATATACCGACTTTAAGGCGGTATTAAATCAACAACGCTATAGTTTATTTCCGAACAACCAAGGTACACAAGGTATTCTTATCAATGTTGTGGTATAACAGAATGTGCTTAGGAGTTACAGTTGCGTTCTTTGTAGCGCCAGACATGCATCAATTGAACAGGTGGTTAATAATAACACTGCGTAATTAGGGCAATGTGTAATTAACAAACAAAGTCTTAGTGACACACTACCCAACATAACATTTCATTGCAGCAAAACAGAATAAACCAATTGCGCAAATATTGAGCGAACGTTAACGACAAACTGTGGCATTGCCTAATATTTAAATAAGACCTGTTCAACACATGCTGTAATTTACAAAGGTGTATACTATACGTAAAACAAATTCGTCATTAGTCCCACAGTGTCATCAAATAATTAGTAGATATTTGCATTTGACTATCTTTATTTCGAAAGGTCTACTCAGTGCCATCCAGGAAGAGAGGACAAAAATCTTGATAAATTAAATATCAAAGAAATGTATTTTAATTACATTTGTTAACTTCTTCGGGCTAATCTTGCACATATATTTGCTCGTAATTACACGTGTGAGTGAATGAAATATTGCTGCCATAAAAATAAGTAAACCAAAAATAATTTGCAACGTATTTAAAATTTTACACTTGACACACATAATGTTACATTTTTAAGTGAGGTTAAACTAATAATTTGTTCCAAGTATATAATTATAGAATAAACTAATCTTTTATAGATAACTGATTTGCAAATGAGGACAATGCAAATTATTACAGTTTGCACATGAAAACAGGAATTACACACATGTGCTAAGTTCATCAATAAAATATAATACATTAGTATCATTTCTTTATTGGCATTAGGTTAAATTTATTCCTATTATAAATTAGTATTGTTAATTTCTGTCTATATTTCTATTTACACCCTAAATACATAAAATGGTGAATGCTGATATTGATCTCATAAGTGTAAAGTGAATTGTTCTTTGTATTTCATTTAAAAATGTGCTCTGCTTTGATGCATATTGGATGTGTTTACGGATACAGAATTTCGATGACCATACCATGGCACCAAAATATTGCAGGCTTCCACTATTATTTTATCTAATTTATTTCGGATTTGATATGATTATCAATTGCTTACTTGCAAGAGATTATTTAATTCACATATACACATAAACATATTATATTTGCATGGTCAGACCAAAATGTCGCTATGTGGAAACCCAGACAAACAAACACGTAGTTCGCAAATATCAGAACTATATACCACTAAACTAATTTATGTCTATGTTCGTCATAGCAAAACAAATCTTATCAATTATAAAATCTCTCTGAGTCATACTGAACACGCATGCAAACAAAATATTTTCTACTATACATTCAAATGGAATTCAAATATTTTATTTTGCAAATCTGTTTACGCAACGGGTTTGAAGTAAGTCACCGTCATAACTAATATGTCGCTAAAATATGCGTTTCACGACTTAGGTGTTTAATCAATTCGCCCTGTGTTACGTTCCCACACTGACTCCTAGTATATGAACTTGAAACCAATGAAACCAATTATCATGGTGGAGGCGCCGGGTCCAATATAAAGTGTAATATTTCATTGCGGCTGAGGTTAGGGCCTACTTATTAACCTAAACGATACTTGTCGATCAAAAGGGTTAACTTAATAAAATTGAATAAGTCATGCTCAAAGCGGTAAACTTGACATTTTTGCGTGCCCTTAAAAGTAAGTGTTAGCCTTGGGGTTCTATTAAAGTTGTTGTCACTGTCGATCGACAAGCTATCACATGCGTTATTGTATCAAGAAAATTATCAGTTCACCACTGTCGATCGACTATTGTAGCCAGAGTTAGTAAATATGCCCCCAGGTGTGACTTGCATCCAATGGGAAGGGTCGTTGGTGGAGGCGCCGGGTCCAACGTAGTATTTCACGTCAATACGTCTCACCGCGAGATCGCAGCACTGGTGACGAAAACATGCACGCCAAGTCGCCAACGCTGACAATTTTACTTAGTACAAGAGAAGGGTCTTCAAAATAAATCACCAGCAGGGCAGGACTAACTTCTGACCCGGGACATAGAATTTTGGGAAGGAGTGGGGACCCCCTGCCCATATCCATATCATATCATCATATCATCCATATCATATCCTTTCAGAAACCGTTCATTTGGCCTCGTCAGAACCATTTTTCCCGCGAAAAATCGTTGCGAATTTTCTCTCTTTCAATAATTGAGGCAATGGTTGATTCTAGTGTTTTTCATCTTTAGAAAGGATGCTCGTGTGTATTCTGTAAGTAATCTTTAAACAACCATTTTAGCCAGTACTAAAACATGATTTTAATAACTTGAAGTAGGAAGTACAAGCAATGCTGTTTAAACTTAAAAGTGAAATATGACGTACATATTTACAAAAGATATGTATAATTATGGCATTTGCTATTTGGAGACAAATAAACTAAAAACTGTAATAAAAACGACCTAGAATGGAAAACCGTGATATTTGGACGTGCCGAAAGGTCTGTGTCGGTTGCTTGAAGATCAGGTGTAAAGTCACATGCAACTCACCGTCCATTTTCTTCTCTAGGCAGATCGGCGAGTCTGGTAAGGAGTCTCCGTCAGATGTGAGGCTGTACGAGTGTTCGGTCTTGATGGGCATTGTACCGAGGGCTGCGTCTGTCATCAGTCTGTCGTGGAGGATCACTTGGGGTTTCACGTCCAGGAAGGCCGCGCTCCATTCCGGGAGATCGGAGTCGCCGCCCACCTTGAAGCCCTCGATAGCCTGCACAAAACAGAAAACAAAACTAGTGAGAAATATACCAGGGCATACATTTCGTGGAAGATAACACATGAAACATTTGCGGCACATGGAAGAAACACAGGCCAAGATTTTATAAGATCTCGATAGCCTGCACAAAACAGAAACAAAACTAGTGAGAAATATATCAGGGCATACATTTCGTGGAAGAAAACACATGAAACATTTGCGGCACATGGAAAAAACACAAACCAAGATTTTATAAGACCTCAACATCTCTTGTTGCATGTAAATAACATTTAGGAAAATAATCACACAGAACCATTATTCATTTTTTTTAAAATGCATTTTATTAAACTAGAGGGAAATGATACTGGAAGCATGCAATCTTTTGCACTTGTTACAGTCAAGTTACCTTAAATATAAATGAAGTTGATGTACTTTTGGTTTTCGAGATAATTGTCTCATTACAGAAGAACGTTTATTTTCAATTTTTATAAAATATTACTCTTAAATTTGTCTTTTAAAATAAATAAATCGTGTTATTAATTGTAATGTGAAAAGTCATAAGAAAGTATTTACTGATACACCCTTTGAGATATACTCACTGCAAAACAAAACAACTTCGTCTACATCTATGAATCGCTGAATTTAAAATAGATTTCGTCAAAATATTTTGACATTCAACGGTTTGCCATTGCTATATAATAATATTGCTTTTATTCAACAACGCTTTTGTTACTCGGGTTGAGCAAACATATTAAATATGCCTAAATGTCGAGTACTGCTGCTATTACATACCATAGTAACTTTCACAAATCAAATGTAGGCATTGCGAAATATGTTATTACACTTGCAAGTATTTTGATCAACACCAATCTATTGTGACAGGCCAGCATTAAACATGCAGTGACAGCCGAATTCTATTACTATAGTTTCAAAACACATAGGCACTGTTTGTGAACATAGCGGTTCAGAGAAACTGTATATAATGCAATGTTTAAATAACGCACTAAAACTAAGAACACAAAACAATATATATTAAATTGTCAATTTACTTTCTTATATATATAAATTTGTCAATTTACTTTCTCATCCTACAAATGTGTGTGTGTGTTATGTATCATTCCGCATACAAATTAATATATTATTACATTGTAATTGTCTTTCCCGGAATTATATTAGAACATAAATGATTTTTCTAGTACATGTGTTAATTGAATTCTTTGTGGAGACAATCATAATCTTCATGCTGATTTTTTAGCATACACAAAGCTAACATTTCAAACTCTCTCCAGCTTCCTACTGGTAAGGGGATAGGGGGAAAGGAGGGAATTAAGATAAGATATCCTTAATTAGAAAAACTTGTCTAACGATACTACGCTGGCACTGATATGTATAGGTACTTCTCCAAATCTTAGTTACTAAAGCAACTGGTGTCAGTGACGGATATCTGATTGTCACGAAATAAATTGATGTTCGTATTCGCTGCGACACACACTAATAGTTGTATTTTAAACAGGACGTTGTTTATTGTATGTCTCTACATATGTAAATGAACATGTTCGCGCCTTGTCGTATAACTAAGTATAATTAAATGAGAAGTAATTTTACAAGTAACCAGTTAAAGTAAGTCGTAAGATAGGAATACATCTTACACAGCTCATTATAATCTTTTAAACGTTGGTTTATCAAGTGCGAGCAATGATTTGCTTGAGAAAAAGTTCCCGCTGACCAAGGCTTAGATCTTGAGTGGGTGTTATTAATAGAGTAATAAATTTCTAAAGTCTAAAGTAAAAGTAAATACAGTCAAAACGATATATAGCATATTATAATAAAGAAAAGAAGAGAACACAATTCGGTTTGGTGGTATATTTTCTCAGATGTATATTATACTTAATTTTACACATTGGGAACATTGCGCGAAGCTGACAAAAATGCCCAACTTCAGACGTTTTCAGAGAAAAGTATTTTTATTTGATTGCAACTTTTTTCTAATATTAAAGTTTTTCCTGCAAAATAATAGATTACACATCGAAACGTAATTACAGTGGTAAAAATAATGGCTTGGTCCAAACGAATTCGAATGACACAATAAAGTCTTAGTAAATGGATCTTAGGCCCGCTATTTGCATCCATTCGTATGTTTATTATATAATATGTAATAAATGTACGGTTTAAACATATAATAATAAAGTGCTACACAATATTCGTCATCTCATAGGGTTCTGAAAAAACTACAATCTAGATGCTAGAAGTAAAGGGCGACACCATCTTCGAGGAAACATTCCATGCTCGAAGTATTCCAGGAAGTATTTGACTTAGAAAACATAACTTAGTAAAATAATTACACATCACAATTTTAAAGAAAATCGTGAGAATATCGAATTCGGAATTTACAAAAATGGACGTAAAATATTCGCTAATTGGTATATAAAATGTTGAACACCCACACTCATTTAAAGATTTCCCTTTATAACCAAATCGTGCAAAGTACTTTTTGCTTAAAACACATCGTGACGTGAGCAACACTTAATTTAAAATAATATACCAATTATTTGGATACACCCGATAGCCCCTTAGCATTGTAGAGCTTACTGTGGATGGGGTTATTATCGCACTCGTTCAAGACGTTATATATAGACAACACAATACAGAGACTCACGACATGGATTAAACTGTAAATCACTCGCGGATCATTACACTCAAAAGTTGGCCAAGTATGTTGTTTAACTTGCCATATTACTATTCTAAACTAATTCACTACTATTCATTCCAACAAGCACGGGAATAGTACCTAAGAGGGAGCGAAGCTGGTGGAGGGTGGATGTGCGTTGATATATTAATTTCAGTGCCAGCGCTGGGTGAGATTACCATTGAAACGCATTGAAAAGAGTTCGTCGCTTGTTCTCGCATTCAGCAATGATGTGGTAGGATGATGGTCGATAATTTTAAACTTTGTGGGGGGTTGGGGGGAAGGGGTTAAGTCCTATTTTCCCTTACCCCCAGGGTCACCAAAACATTCTGTATCATCCTTGTTGAAGAACAATGCCAACGAAAAATTGCAAGTCAATCGTGTACCGTGATCTGTTTTTATCGTGAGGCGTGAACAGAAAAGGATGCTTAAATTATATAACTTTTTACTGCACATTGTTAATGAGGGGCCTATTAAGAGAACGAGCTATGCCAAATGTCTAAAATTTTAAGATAAGTAGTGTTTTAGAATTGGTAAAACCAATGGTAAAACTGCTGTCTTAATTTTTTTTATGGATAATAGTTTTTTTAAAGATTAAAAAAAAGTTATTCGTGAAAAATTAAGACAACAGTTTTATCTAAAACCTTACTTATCTCAAAATTTTAGACATGTGGCATAGCTCGTTCTTTCACTATAGACCCCTCGTTTGTTTCGAGCTCAAAATCTTAATTAAAAAAATAAGGTTCATTTTAAGAGGAAAGTCAGCGGTCCAGGAAATAAAAGCAAAAAACTGACTCCTTGTAATTGTAAATAATGAGATGGGATACACACAGGTAGTAAGCTAATAATTTATAAACACAGCTCCCGATGATTATTAATTGAAATATAAACATCTAAGACTGGAGAGTTTCCTCTTGAAACAGGTTTACTACGGATATTGGCGGACATTGATTTATTGTGTCGTAATGCAGTTTGATGACTTGACCGTCGCAGTTCATTACACATAGAGGATACAGCTTCAAGTGTTGGCCGTTTTGACTTTCCGTTCAGAAACATACACATTTAGATTTGAAAAGTGTGCATTACAAATACGTGAAAAGTTAAACTGTAGATTGGGCATTGTATATGTATTGTGTGTATTGCCCTTTTATAACTTTCATTAACTATAGCTTTGCCCAAACCTTCATTTACATGCCAATACAAAAACTAGGCGACATTTCTCTTAAACAAGTTGTCGAATTTTAAGTCATAAATCAGTATCGGATAATATCAATCCAAATGCGTGGGGTTGTGTTTTTTTCATTTATTTTCAGTCCACTGACATATGCATAGCACATATATGGGACACATACAAATACAAATTACAATAAATAACAAAAATACAATTAATACAGATTGTGGTAATTACAATACCACAAAATATGAACAACAATGCTAATGCATTTGTTATTATACATTATAAATACGATAATATTCAAACCAAGTTCAAGTAGCCCTATTACATTAATACATTTTTTATATCAAACTCTAATTATTTATAATTTAACTGATACTTCGTGGGAGATAGAAATTGTAGGCGATAATATTCGCCTTTTACATTTTTTTTTAAATCATAGCCAAAGTAAAGAAAAAAAGTGGTCAAAGAAAAGTAATAAATTAAAAAAAGAGTATATAGGTTATAAACGAATTTGTGGAAAATAAGTCAAAGTTTTCACAAATTTGTTGAAAGATACATCGAAAAAGAAAGTGTGTAAATTCCCACAGTAGTGACAAAATCCCTCAAGGAAACCCCATGCCTAATTGAATCATCAACAATGTCCGTTACATTAGACAACAAACTAGTTCCTTTGCATCATCACAACACGCATGCGTCACCTATTAATTGCGTAGTTGTGTATGTATCCCCCTCATGAATAATGCCACACCTGATCCGCGCATGCGTGTAACGACCTACACCCCACCCAGTACTCTTGATTTGCTCAGGAGATTGTTGACCTACCACTCGGAGTGGGCACCACCTATTGCGACACTCATTTCGTCTTGGGACGCGCTCTTTAGCATATCCAAACAGAAGAGGTGTTGGTTTTACCTTGCGGAGTTGGAGAAAACAACGACATGTGAGGGCTAATCCATAACCAACTATAGCCACGAAATATTTAGTACGATTCATTGTATGGGCTATTACCGTACAATTAGTTTTTACCGCGTTTTTATACCTTAAAACTTACCTAAAATTATAGGCCTAATTAAAATATATCGTATAAAACTGTGATTTTAAATTTTATATGCATTTAAAATATGTTTTTAACGAATAAAATTTGTGAGAATAAACATTTTGGTGAAAAACTTCTGACTTGCTCTATTTTTTGAGTGAGTGGGTACCCGATTAAATTAAACGAAAGCAGGCAAAGAAAAAAACGATAATGCACGTCATTTATTATTATAAATCTTTGACAAAACCTAGGTTTTTTATAAGTTCCTTCCAATTTAATGACCTGCTGTTATTAATTGTTCTCCTTAGCAAATCAGTTTCAGTAACTAATTAGGACAGACGTTTGATAAATAAATTTCAGTAACTAAATAGGACAGACGTTTAACAAATAAATAAATTGCGTGCATAAACTATGATGCATTATTAGAAAATATTGTCGTGTCGAGTATATTGAATCTTCTATAAAAAGATGATGCTGCAGTTTCAAATATAGCTTGTGAAAATTGAGGTCAAAAACGAACACAGTAATTAAATTAAATTAGCGGAATTTGGCGTTGAAAATAATTTCAGTGACGGTTTAAGAGAGAGAGGGCAAAAAGTTGTTTAACTCTTCAACACACGCAAGACCGTCTTGAGGAGAGATAAAATGCCCCTAGAAATACCTGATTGGGCCCTGGAACCGGTAAGCATAGCACTGTCGGCCTGCAAGGCTAACAGCAAATCAGGCGACGGTTAGCTCAAATTGGTAGGGTAATGTAATTCAAACACTTATATTAGGTAATTCCAATGCATTTTGTTAGCAGTTTCTATTGCTGACTTTAGAGACACATTGTAAATAGTTTGTTATCTGATGCAACATTAACAGCGCATGACTTGCATGGAAATACATTTTGATAGGCGTATTTAATGTGTATAAAGCTCAGACGCAGCCAATAAAACACAAGATCCGATCATGTAATGCCATCACATAAGTAATTAAATTTGCAACAATGTAATTCTATTCGAAATGAGTACTTTAAATCACAAAATCCCAAAAGTACTGTTTTGTTTTTAATACCGGTACCAGCCCCCCCCCCCCCCCCCATGTTGGTCCTTGATTTTTGTTACCAGTAAAGCAAATAGCATTCATGTTTGTGAATTGTCTCATTTCCACATCAACCAGAAAATTATGAAATGAAAAACATCACTTATAAAACAAGGACATTAAAACTCAAGTTTACGAGTCAATAACCAGACGACTTCCACTGCAATAGTATTGTTGCGTTAGATGGAACAGAATCGAACATTTCATCATGTTTCGAACTAATTTATACTCATAGTCCTAACACATATAATAAAACGTGCCCAATTTAATAACAACCGTGTTAAGAAATAAAAATCACGTTTTATATGTTGTGAATAATTATGTTTCGAGATGGTTAGAAAGCTGCTCATATTGTTTGTATCGTACAAAACTAATGGTTTGCATCAATAGAAACAAACTTGTGAAACGTTATTTTAATTGCAAGGTGATCTAGTTGTTGTCAACGACCTTATTGTCCAACATTATTCAAAATTTAATTTAATGAAGTTTTTATTTCCTTAAATTGGTTACTAAAAAGATCATTTTGTTCGTTTGTTAACTTTGGTTAGTATTATGATTCAGTTTCGGGGATGCTTTCCTATAAAGAGAATGTATAACAAGAACAAATTTGTACGAAAGTACCCAAAAGAGGGACCGAAGCTGCATAATCAACAGATAAAAAATAATTTGCAGTGCTTTCGTATTTTTGGTGGAGGTGCCGGGTTAGCCTACCATTAAAAAAGGTTCGGCGCTTGTTCTGGCATTCATTAACGGTGTAGCTGTCGGATCATGCATTTTCAAACTTTATGACATTCTGTATCATCCTTATTGATGGGTAATGCCAACAAGAAAGATATAGTCTGAGTTGACCTATGAGCTTATGAAAAATCTTGGTTCTACCTTTGAACTACTCTTTCAGATGAGTGGTTTAGTTAAACTAGGAAAACGCTTAAAGTCCCGCCGCGTTGTTGGATGAGCGTAATTGGTGCATTGAGCTGCCATGTGTTAAGCGGATTTTCTGTTGTTCTGTGAAAAAATCATTACTTAGTCGAAGATTTTTTTCAAATTAAATTAAATTAAATAAAAAAATAACTTAATTTTTTAATAAATCGTAATTTAAAAAAAAAAAAAAATCGTAAAATTGCAATTTTCATAAGAAATAATTATTCGATCGCGCCCAAATTTAACACGAGTATATTAATTCATGAAATTAAGGTTCTGTGAAAAAATCATTACAATAGGATAAAGCATGTAGGTGTTATAAGTCGAAGAAAATTTTTTAAAAAATCGAAAAAAATCGTAAAATTGCGTTTTTAATAAGAAAAAATTTCCCGATTGCGCTCAAAAAAGTGGCAGTTCTAAGTTCAGAGATTCGAAGGCCTCCATAAAATTTCATCGCAATCGGAGTATCGGTTTAGCGGAAATCGTGTTAAAAAAAACACAAAAATACAAAAAAAAAAAAAAAAAAAAAAAAAAAACATTCCGGATTTTTTCTCCAGTGTAGTGAAATGGAATCTTCGCTTCGCTCGCTACGCTCGCTACGCTCATCCAATTATAAGGCAATAACATAATTTCTTACAGTTGTTGTTAATGGAATGAAGTATATTAAGATTCTTCACTAGGACGAATAACAAATCAAGAACATTTATCTGCGTCAAGCAAGATTGTAAAATGCTGCGCGCCGCGCCAATAGTCCAACAAGCCCAAAGACCCAGCAAGGCTATTTCACACGGGCTAAGACCGCGACCGGTTGTGGGAAACATATAGCTTTTACATCGTCAACTGACGGGCTATGAAAACGAGTCGACAAAATGTATGCAAATTAGGAGTACTGGATAATATATCTCATGATGTGGATTTATATAGCTGCCTGGATATTAAATCGAAATTGTTACTTCCAGTCCAGCTATGGATTCGATGCAAATATAATTAATTTCTTACCTTGCAAAGGGTGATTTATAGAATCATAGTTTATTTTATAGAATGTAAAAATGTACGTAAAATCAATGAGAAATTAAAAACATACTGGTTTGCCCACGAAAGTTACGTTGTGAGAATAGGAGTTTTCAACGATACGTTTCCCAAAAATACACCAATGTACGAGAACGAAATTAACCTTTGATTTGGTAAACGCAATGGAAATAAATTATGCATACAATACTTTGCCGCATGTTTGGCCAATGAGCTGAAGGATGGTGAGTAATGTAAGCTGATAAAAGTGGGCTACGGAATAAAATTACCTCCCTTTCACCTTGCGGTCAACTGACACCCAACAGAATACATTACCATCATGTTTCCGAGAAAAATAGAAATATTCTAGTAACGACAGAATATTTTGCCGCACCTATCAAGAAAACGTAAGCAAAAATCAAGTTATATGACTTTTAAGTAGAATGGCCACAAATAAATTCCTCCACATTTAGGATGAAATAAGTAGAATTTCTCAATAAAACCTTAAAGTTGACCGGAAAAACAACTCTTTTCCGCACACAACTATATTCAAATTATTGCGAAATTATTTACTATATTTTAGAAAGGGGCCGGGGCGCATAGTCAACTATCATGAAAATGAGGACGATTAAATGAGAACGTTTTATTTTTGTTTTGTTAATGTGCTTGGTGCATTAATATGAGACGGTAAGCAATATTCAATCAATCTATCAATCATTTTGTTAATGTGCGTTTTAGTTTACATGTTTCCCGTTTATTTACATGTTTTCTTTTAAATACATATAAATCTCACCAATATAAGAGGATACCGGAAGAGCATTTCAGTAAAATTCCTTATTATTGTTTTCCAGCCGATTGCGCTGGCAAGGTTGTAGCTTTCAAAGATTGCAGGCGCGAAGCGCGGAGGAACCCTAGCCCTAATAGAAGCTAATACGAACTGAAGAGAGCAAACCCGTGCCAAAAAAAGTCGAAACCTGTTCGCGAATACCAACGAGCTAAAGAGAACGCTTGCACTGAACACGTGGCCCATAAGTATCACGATGCGATAATTTTGCAATGTTGTGTCCTTGAGATGACTTGGTGTTAAAGCCCTTGAACCTTGCTGGTGCCAAGTTCCCGGAGAGTCAAGTCGAGGAGAGCCGCTTGTTTGGGACAGTCGTGACCAGTGACGATGAACTCTTAGAAAGGTTTGCCAACCGCGTAGGAGATGCGCGGGCAAAGACAAACCAGATGGTCAAAATTAAAATTATTTTCAGAATCTAGTAGAAAGTGACAAATTTGTTTTTGAATGTAAATACACTAAATATTACAGTCAATCGTATATTACGAAGAATTTCAGTTCGTCCGACGTTAAAATTATTTAAGGGGGAGGGCACATGTACAATGCCGAAACGAACTACTCCAAATAACGTATTTGCTTCGATTTTTTTTCAAAAAGTATTTTGTTGAAAAGTAAAAAAAAAAATGGATGAGCGAAGCAAAGACTTCAATTTCCCTGAACCCCCCCCCCCAAAAAAAAAAAAACTACCCCGGATGTTTGTTTGTTTTTGTTTGTTGTTGTTTTGTATTTGTCTGTTTGTTCGCGCTCTACTGGGCAAACGGCATATGCGACCTTAATGAAAATTTGAGGGGACCTTCGAAATCTCTGAACTTAGACTTGCCACATTTTTGGGTACAATCCATCAAATATTTCTTATGATTTTTTTCGATTTTTAATGAGATATTTTCGTGATATTTGGCAAACGGCTACTCCGATCTTGATGAAACTTTATGGGAACGTTTAAAAGCACTGAAATTATATAATATGCTATGTTTTTAAAGACATATAAAGAAATCATCAATCATACTTTTACGATTTTTTTCACCAAAAAAGCTCATCCATCATCGCGACTAGAAAAAGCGTTCGCGAAGCGGCCTAGTATAATACAATTTAGAGATTCTTAATATCACTGTACATTTAAATAGAATTTAGCCAATATGCAATTCTTAAGGCGTTTCGGCGTTGTTAAATTCGGTGCTATATTTATCGTTCCTGCATAAAACTACCAAAATGTCGGTCAAAATGCATTTCGGTTGAATTTCCTTATTAGATGTCAGTGTCAACTCGATATAAAGAAAGTCAAAGTTACATTTCTCTCCTCTCGTGTTCGAAAGATCTTCCCACGCGTTCCTGGTACCACTGACTTCAGACGCCCACTTTTGCGAAATTACGCAGTTGGCTCTGTTAGTCTCAGAAAGGAGGAATTCTATTGGTGCGACAGCGTACGGCACGATATACTGTGTATATTGCCTTCTTAGCATAGTACGGTGCTACTACGCCGGCGTATGCGTGACCGGTTCTATGATAATGAATATAGCCTTAGAAATCAAAAAGCTGGGAATAATCGGAGCAGAACATTCTTTAGGAACGAAGCGTTCAATGCCTTATCTCCTTCAATCATCCATGCTTGCAGCTTCCGATCAGAGCGGATAATACACCTATAGTTCTTGTTTATCTATTGTGCTGACCCCATGCATTTTACCCGGCTTATTGTAGGCGGTATTGTTTGCAAAACACACATTGTTATTTTGCGCGTAGGCTGCGATATCCATTCCTTTGTGGTTGGTTTCCAATAAATATAATAAATAATGCGTGGAAAAGAATAGTCATATACGTTTCCCTTAGATTCTATGCCAACATTTTTCATTTTAGTTAGGCCGCGCCTGCGTAGGGTATACACATCAGATTTACCAGGAAGTGACTTACTAAATTATTATGGTCCAAAATGTTTTAACTGGACATTTAAATGAGGATTGCTGGCCGCGGGATTCGAGCTGGTGACCTTCCGAATCAGAAGAGACACCAATGCCCTGTGGCGTAGGAACTGGGGGAAGGGGGGCAATGCCCTCCCCCCCATACTTTCAAAACGTTCTTACGCGCCTGCCACTGCCTACTTCCACAGGGGGGATTCTGCAATATTGAGAATTGTGACGCACGAATGTAAATATATAGTCATATCAGTTCACTCTCACTTATTTTCAGAGAAAAGTGTAGGCCTAGCTAATCCAATAATGTTGGTTGAAAGCTTCTTGTGTACTTTTTGGATTGATTGAACTATCGCCACGTTTATTGTGTGTACTGTGGTAATAATTTGAAGAATACTGTGAATCCAATAACATTCTGTGTCATACATGGGCGTCCGCAGGGGAATGCAAGAGGATGCAGTTGCACCACCCTGGAAAATGGAAACATAATTTTTTTCATACATTTTGTATCACGTTCAAATGTCATTATTCTGCTGCCTTTTATAAAAATAGGCAAAGAAAACCAACGTGGACCCCTCTCCAAAGTCGTTTAAACTTGTACGTGACAAAATAACACCCTAAAAAATTACATGTGGGGCAAAAGTGGAGGGCAGCGCCCCCAGACCCCCCAGCGTGTCCCACTTTGAAGTACTTTGTAAAGCAAAGTGCGCTCTCCTGGAAAAAATCCTGCGGACGCCCATGGTGTCATCGAACAGTCAGAAACAACAAACACACGTGTTCATAGTTTTGAAGCATCGCCTGCAAGCATGCAAACGTAAGTGTACATATACAATTCAACGCAAACATGTCTGTTATAAGCTGACTGCGAAAGAGGAATGCGCAAAGATTATACACTATTATTCGCTATAGTGGTAGTTACTGCCCACTCACTCGCTACACGAACATGCCAATCAAAATCATTACTCATTACTCATTACCGTTGGCATTCTACGGCAGACACTAGATCAGGCACAGTGCTAGCACGTGCGACTCTCAATGGGGATGATTTTGTCTTTATTCCCACCACTGCTAATCATTCATTACACGCATGTGACGATAGTAAAATAATTGAGGCCAAAGAAACGATGAATAGTAAAACGAGGAGGTTGAGATTCACGCAATTTGTAGGAAATAATATACAGAGGAAATAAATGGGGAAGACAAAACTAAAAAAAAACTTTATGATATGCTTGATGCCAAAGAAACGAAGAAAATCTAAAAGTGTTAAATTTCAAGTATCACACAAATTGTAAGAGAAAACTGAGATGAAATGTGCATAGGAAATAATGGGGATATGCTTGTGTTTCAAATCTAAAATTTAACACAATTGATGGTGGCTCCTAGATAACGTTTGGCTGAATATACTACTCATGAGCGCGAGAGGCAAAGAGCCTCCTCTGACGCTGCGTTACGCCACTGTGTGGTGAGGCGAGAGGCAAGGGCCCCCCTGACGGGCTGTGTTACGCCACAGGGTTGCGGCGAGAGGCAAGCCCCCCTCTGACGCTGTGTTACGCCACTGGGTTGAGGCGAAGACTGAAGAGCAAGGAGCCAATGTCCGGCCGCTACTCGACCTTGGTTTTAGCGGGCATTACCTTCCACCTCCTCTGCTACGCACGGCACGCAACCTCCTCGGCGCGACACACCTATGCGTGCGAGCATCAGGTTCAGGGGAGCGCGACGCGCGGAGAAAACAAATAAACTGTCGCCTAATGTAAATAAAACAACCATTACGGATATTGTCAAATGCTTTCGGTTTTATATTTTACATACTTGCAATATTGGCGAATATTGAAAGAATACTGTAAGTCACAGAATGTACTACAAATTCAATTGTTGCCCTACATATTTCTTCGAAATCAATTTAAAGGAGTTACTGCAAGTCACAGAATGTACCACAAATTCAATTGTTGCCCTACATATTTCTTTGAAATCAATTTCATTAAAATGTTATACTTTGGTGTCACTTGATTTGAATGCAGACCAGTGATTGTAATTACGAAGAAAAGAAAACGGTTCCGTGGAATTATTGGCCTCTGTCCATCGCACAGTTGATCGCCTCGGCACAAAACTAACTGCATGCCGATGAGAAGCGAAAACGAAAACCAGGATGTGCAATGATCTGTGACGAGATCTAGTCACGCTGCAGTGTCACGAGATGAGAGCAGTTTTTAGCACTTTTATCAGCATTTACGTGTAAATAAACGCGGAAATAACTACATCTAAAATATAAAAAGATAAATGATTTTTAAAACTACAAGTACACCAAGGAACGATATTTATAAACTTGATTGTACCAGAAGAATACAGATCAGTAATGAATGCTATAGTTGTTCCGAAGCAAGTAAGCCGATGCTGACGTCACAGGCGGGTGGATTGCAGCCAATCAGCGGTCCCCAATTTAAAATACTGATCGCTCATTGGCCCGCTAAGGCCGCATCGACATAGACCTACTTGCTGAGGAACAACTTTAACAAATGTCTGCGATATGTTTTGTTTGGCTACATTCTTTTTAGGGCGTATAAAGCTCTCCTATATATACACATCCCTATTATGTCCATCCGCACGTCTGTGCGTTCGTCAAGACTTCGATAAAAGCCGATCATGAACGTCGATTGAC
Source organism: Sweltsa coloradensis (assembly GCA_024449915.1). Lineage (NCBI taxonomy): Eukaryota > Metazoa > Arthropoda > Insecta > Plecoptera > Chloroperlidae > Sweltsa > Sweltsa coloradensis. The sequence continues at coordinate 2,257,546 of JAMZAV010000087.1, forward strand.
ATGAGTTTTTGTGTTGGCATTGCTCTCCAACAGGGGTGATGCAGAACATTTCTGGGGGTTACGGGGAGAGGCATCCACTACCCCCCTGCCCATAAAGTTTAATAAGTTTAATAATAATAATAAGCGCGGAACAAAACAATAAACTTGCTTTCTATTTTGGGTACTCGCGTACCAAAGTTCTTGTTATAAATTCGTATGCTAAAGACAGAACGATGGGAATGGGATGGATGGAGATTGCTTTCTTTAGCCTAAAGGGATCGTTGGGAAGGGACATCCTAGGGATATTACGACCACTCATTCCATTCCAAGAAGTGACTGAAGCTTAGTGTGAACACAATCGTTTTTCTCATATACGCTATTGCTGAGCCATTCGATCAGAATATACAAAAATAATGATGTTTGCGGGTTCAAAACCACGTTCCTTGGTTCCACAAGAGCAACTAACAAGCACCGCTGACAATCAATCATCGGGCATACTGGGTGGTGATAACAAAATCAATATGAATTTATTTGATTGTTATTATTAAAGGCACCTGCATGGCCTGGGCCGGGTTCAAATAGGCAATGATTACAGTAAACTATACTGCATAAATATGCGGGCTCAATTTCTAGTGCGGTGGTTACATTAGTCCAGTAAAGAAGCCAAACACAGGCAAATAATATAACATTCCTGCTGGTTATTCACGTTTTATAGGCTCGAGGCTTGCTGTCCAGTTGCTGTCCAGTTGCGAACACATAATTCAACAAGTGAGGTTATAAATTATGCTATTTGAGTAGATTAGTGATAATAGATGAGGATGAGAGACAATTATAAAAATCAATGCCTTAGGATTCGAATCCCACCCCTTGGCGTCATGCCTCGGACCTGCGCTCATGTATGCATGAGCCATTGACTTCGATTGCAAGGGTGTATGCACATCGAAGAGAAATAGCAATCGAGTTCTGATTCTAAGAACAAGTTGTTTATAAGTATAATTTTAATTAATTGGCGGAACTCGATTCGGTTGTTGTTTTCATTAGTCTGTTACTTATACTTCCGCTGACTCAAGTTTGGTATTCCAATTTAAGTGATAATTAGGATCGATACTAACTAAATTGCTATAACCTTGAATATGTTTACAGGATGGCTGATTCACACGAATGCATCAACAACAGATGCATTTAGACGTCACTTTTGATGACAAAGTCCGTTTTGAATTTAATCAATTAGATTGAACGTTAAAAACATCCTGCATGAGCAAAACACCATGCACACTTTTAGCAGAAGGCACATAATCTCATTGTTGAGGTATAACAGGCCAAGAAGCCTGTGAAATGGCAAATGAAGGAATCAATAGTTTCAGCAGCTTTGCATTGAGCAGGCTAGGAAATTGTATACGGTTGAAATATGGAGTCTTGTAGGTCATTGTCTTGTCTCTTTCATACAGGCTTCGGGGTTATAATAATTAGGGCGCCATTATGTTTACAAATTATACAGCGAGGTGGGGGCCTATCCCTATTCAAGCAGTGTCAGATGATTACTGATGCCGGCACGTTGAAACCTTTCGATGTTTTTTTTTTATCTCTAGGTAAGACAAATAAAGGCAATGTTTCTGAGATGGTTTAAGTGGGGAAGCATGGCAGGGCGCGCAGTCAGGTGTTAACGATTTCTGCTGAACCGTTTGTTATTATCATTACCAAATTTTGCATGGATGTCAATAAAGTACTTTTATATTGATATCCGCAATTGGTTGCAAAAATTAAGCCTTAAAAATCTATTGCGAGACGTAAGTCCAAAACGTGAAAAAATGGGAAATCCAAAACATGGAATCCAGTTCTGGAAATTCCCACCAAACAGTTTATCTTACGATAAAACCAAATTAACCTACGCGTTCACATTGATTTAAACGTTGATATCCAGTAAGCAAATGTGAGTTAAAAAAATCTGTACACTTGGAATAAGTTTCCGAAGTTGACCAAAATGGAGTAATTTCGGTGATTTACGCGTATACTGGATAGCATAGATTTATTCTTTATTAACGTTAGTGTGAAATTTGAAGCAAGTACTGTAATTAATAAAGTAGGACTAGTACTGAAAGAAGATATGATGTCCCAGTAAATCAGTAGAACATTTCTGAGTACAAATTTGAAACCAATTAAGAGTTAACACTTGAAACAAAAATGTATATTCCTACTGCAGAGCAGTAAGGTAAGAAGACGTCATGAATCAGTTTACTGTGTATTTTTTAATGACCGGGTCAAACCGGTTTAAGAGTGTGTTAATTGTTGCTGCATTCATCTCACTCGACTATAAAAATATGTAAATGCATAATCACGACCAACACTTAGTTTTGAAAGTGATGCTCAGTAACAGACGGAACTTTATTTGGCGGACACTCAAGGGGACTCGGGTGCGTGGCTCGTGATATTCAGATTTCTCCACTTCACATTATATTCATGAAAATGTAATATAATTATAACATACATCAATCGAAGTTTTAGTTTGTAGTTTTTTCTTCAACGGCCTAACACGAAAATTAAAACTAACGAAACATGTGCCAGGCAAAAATATACGCGAAACGCGCTCGAGTTTCCTTTGAATGTCTCTTGACCGTCTGACCCAAAGTTTCACAGTAATTATTGGTGTAACGTTCTTAAAAAAATTAGAAGAGCACATGTTGCATGCGATTCAAGGTCAAATATTTTTTATCAACCGACAGCCAATTTTCTAAAATTTTAATTTAGGTACATGTGCAAGAAATGCATCTTTGATGCAGGTACAATTTAAAAATGATACAAGTGACGTTTCTTTCGGGAAAAGGTGGTATAATTATGTTTTGCATATTAAATCCACAGTGAATTAAAATACAAATCTTATAATTGTATATTATAATTATACTTATACTTATACTTATAATTGTTATAATGTACCAATAATTGCAAATACCACAACAAAAAAGCTTTGCAGTCTGAGGTTGCAGACTGTCTGTGTATGGCTCTCCCATCCAACACAGTCAGAACTAAACGAAGATAAACATGAGCGTGCATAATAATGAGGGACAGACAACTATACAACACGTACCGAAAGTTTGAACCCGGAGAGGTCTATTCGCACGCTGACTCCGTCTATTCGCACAATTCCCCCCCCCCTTCTCCCATTCTCACGCTGATTCCGTCAATTCGCTCACTTACTCCGTCTATTCACACACTGACTTCGTCTATTCGCTCACTTACTCCGTCTATTCGCACACTGACTCCGTCTATTCGCACGCTGACCCCGTCTATTCGCACTTATCACCAGATTCCAAATGCATGCATCAAGTTATTACGCACACAACAAAATACATAAGAAAATAAATTTCTTATTTTTGCTAGTGCGTTGTAACTTGTAAGTGCAAGCTTCAGGATCACTTTAACATATTGCGTATACAAGATCTTATGGGTCTATATCCGATACCCGGTATTTTACTTCGAGACTAAAATAGCATGTCTCTAAAGAGGTATAGTCCCGTAGGAAATTGAGCTAGGAGCAGTTTCGCCACTAATTAATTACACTTGCGTGGGTGGCTTCGCAATTAATTCTGAAATAGCCCATCTTCACACGTCTGCATATAGTGCGTGCACGCGATTTACACCCAGATTCATTGGCCACGCTATACTACTAAATACATTCGTCCATAGGAAAGTTACAGTAATGACGATGTCGAAGATAATAATTTAGCAACAATCTTAGACCACACCGCTTTATTCCATCCTTGCTTCTAACTGACTCATCTGCATGCATGTATGTATTTTATTTATTTATCTATAAAACATTCATTATATGATACTGACATAAAACGAACCCGCAACCATCAGCATTCGAGCCTCAGATCCTAAAACATTGATTTACACAGTTTGTCGCGAAGAATAAATATAACCATTCTATCGCTGAATGTTCGCACAAGAAACAATTTGACTCGACGGTTCAACTTTGTTGCTAAGACGAATGTTCTCATTTCTAATTTCTCATAATCACTTCCGTGTGATGGTCCATCGCATCGCATCTCTAGTCCGGTATTATGCAGAAGCAACCAGCATGAGATCATAGAGCCACTCCAACTAATGTAGAGAAAGGTGCTTACATCCTAGACAGGCCGAGGCATGTCTGTTCCTAATTGATAGCCATTAATTAAACATTATGTTAAACAGAAAACAGTGACAGACCTCCGGTGTTGGTCATTATAATAACATGTATATTGGGCAGAAATACACTGATGTGCTCTCAGCTATAAAATAAAGAGAACAAGAGGTCAAACTTTTCAGTATTGCAATTACATAACAGGTAAAACAAGCCAACAGCAGCAAGTAGACATAATTTGTAAGCCCGGTAATTATATTATATAAGTGCATTCCCAATGCATAATTTTAATTTTGCACTTCTACTGTTTCAGTAATAATATGGTGTTCGTAGACCAGGCCACTCAGTGCTATAAGCGATACTATCGGAGGCCCTGGGTTCGATTTCCGCCACCGGCAATCTCTTTTATAAGTCGAATAACGGGATGATGACGAGAGGAATGTTCAACGGGCGAGTCTACGCCTGCATTGACTACTACAAAAAGTGAAGTCGGATACAGCAATATTATTATTGTTATCCTATAGTAGCATTTCTTGTGTGTACATTGGAAAAGGAGAATTATGTTATAATTTATCATGTTCACGTAAATAATGAATTAATAAGATTCAGTCACGTGCTATTCGTGTAGAAAAATCTAAATGTCTGCATGTGAAATTGTCTGCAGTCTAGTCTATAGTCAGACAGACAGACAGACAGACAGACACGCTGTACTAGTCGCAGTTGCACCCAAAGCGAGCATAATATTAAGGTGATGTCAGCGAAGTCAAGTATGCACCGACTTGAGACTGAGAGGAAACGAAATTCGTTATTATGCAAAGTTAGCAGTTCCTAGCATTACTCTATGATATAGTCGGCATAAACAAGGAGACAGTTCTACAAGGTTCACTCTGGGTCACACAATGGCGTGACGTTCAGTTAAGCAAATCATAGGAGATAATTGTGGTGACTGTACTTTCTATACTATCACTATCAGTGAATGCCTTTCCTGTACATTAGAAATGAGTAAAGAAGATTGGATGCATGCACTTTAAATATTTGATTGGTATTTTAAAATAAATATTAATTCACGTGGGAAACCTGCACAAGGTGCAATGCATGCACACACCTTATAACATGAACTATGAAGGGAATGTTCGAGGGCTGACGAAATCTTCGTAAAAAAACTTTCAGTCAGGATTGGAAGTGGGGAGATTCGAGCTCGGGACCTCCCGAATACGAGTTTACGGTTTATGCTTCAATCAACACTGTCGTCAATAATAAACATAATAATAATAATAATACAATAAAAAAAGAAAATAATAAAAATAAAAAATACAATATAATAATAATAATAATAATAATAATTCAATTTAAACAGACATTATTTGAATTTACACTTACTGTATTAATTTTGGTCAAAGAGCATTCATATACGTTCAGAATAAAATATTATACAAAGGTGTAAACAAAAGAGTATCTGTTGTATTGTATTGTATATAGTAAATAGGCAACAGGTTCTTATCACTAACTTGGAAATTTCTTATTTACAAATGCAAGGCTCTTTGAACTCTTGTACATGTTTAGCATTCTTGATGTCTGGTTCCATATCCATCCATCCAACATATACATGTGATTATATTGATAATAGTTCGCGTTATGGTTGACAACAATACTATGTGCAAGCACTGTCTCATGACCACTGATTGCTATATGTTCCTATTAAAAACAACATCTTGCTTGATAATTACTCTTCGTCGCTACATTGTTTGAGATCGCTCTTGATTTAAGTCCACTGAAAATAGTTTATCTGAGTGTAGCTCTAGTACAATTTTATTATTATACGTTTATGACATTGCACTATTTGTGTGATAACAATTTATAATTAGCTTGCAGATCCCTTCATTGCAAATAACTATAATATTGCTATTATTATCTTCTGAATCAAATTTGTATAACAGAATAGCAATGGTACTAAGCCATATGGTCATCGAGTATTGAATCGGACAAACAATTTGAAATAGAACCACAAGCCTTGCCTATATACTCCGTGACAAAAATGAATGATCGCTTTTGGTTATTCGATGACACAGAAAATACGCTTTTTTTATCTTGAAAGTTTCAGTGCACAGTTTATTACGTAGTGCCATCCTTCACGTTAGTGTCGAGAAAAGTAATATAAGTAAGTAAGCGCCATTGAACAGAACATTAATCATGATTTTATTTTTATGGAGACACGGTCTAAAAACCTCCATTTTCTTCTGCGGTGTTAAATGGCGTCTATCATATAGCATTGAGTGTTGTCGCCTTTAGGAGAAGTGGATTTCGGTGCAACCAAGCAAGTATCATTGAACCGCGGTATGGGCGTGACCAAAAGTTTAGCTCTTACCTTTAAAAAACTACTCCATCACCTAAGGAGAGAATGCAGTCATGCTGCCTACCTAGCCCACCCTAGTCATGCAAAATAGGTCACTCACATTCGCTACAGATAATTCACAAAACATGCATGCGGGCCATCGAGCGCACTCATGGGATGTATACAACGGTTCATCTCAACTTTTAACCTGTGACATTCAACATAGGTCGTTGCCAACCCGAATTCTATCATGTTGTTATTAGCAATGTTTATCATGATCCCTTAAATTCGCAGTCAATGATAAATTTAAACCAAATATTTTGACAATTTAAAAAAAAAAAATTATTGGACTTCAATGTATTAATGTGAATAATTTTTATGCTACCAGTAATATTTATTCGATTTATTTTTGCCTGGGGAAATACCGTAGAGGGAGATAAGAAGAAAATAATAATCCTTCCCACTGAAAATTAATTTACGTTGCTAATTGCTCATGAAACAAACAGCATATTTGTATTTAATAATTTATACTTGTGAGCAAGTGAACACCATATTAAATTGTATTTGAGTACCTGCAACAGGCGTTTTGAATATGTTATTATCGCATTAGCTAGGCGTACCATTATTTTTAAATTATTAGTATATTGTTTCAAATAAAGAGACATACAAGTAATTGTCATGTTCGTAGAACAAATAATACTTACAACAAAACATCTCGTATTAGTGTTTGGCGAACTTTCGCACATTAAATCTAATGGTCTCGACATGAAGTCGGAACTAATTTAAAGACTGATTAAATAAATTCCCGCGAGTGTTTTACCGCACGGAGAAAGAAAGTGACAAATCTTTGCGGTCGAGAGGAGACTTCGGAATTGCAAAGATATTGAAATCAATGTACAGCAACGCATAAAACATAAATATGTTCATGAAAACTGTACTTGTATTTAAATAATTTAAGGTATTAATTCTCATTGTGTGCAGATTGATGAAAGTTTGGCAGCGCATAAAATAAAATATAATCTTGCAATGCCAAAAACGATGCACTTTATGGTATCAACATGTACACCCTAGACCAGAAGTAAATCAACGGCTCGGACTAATAGATATCGATGGTGTACAAGAGTCAGCCACAGCATTGCAAGGTAAACAATTGACATATTGTATAATAAATTAAAAATATGAATGATAAGTAGAAAGTTGACTATGAGTGGCACTTAGAAGGTTAAACTTACATTAATTGATTTTTAATTGAATTTCGCATGGCGTGTTTTTTTAGCTTGCAATACTCTTTGAAATGCTACGGAATTGTCTCGGAAACACAATCATCAAGCCTCAATAATAAATACATCAAAGGCTACGATGCTCAAGATTATTAGGTTTACTCTGACGAATTGTTTCATTCTTGTTTTAAAATGTCTAAGTGTCTTTAAAATGTCTTAAAACATGGCTATTGAATTCGATGGCGATAGGTTGATTATGAAACCGATTGGCAAACTAGGTGAAATAGATGAAGACAGAATATTATAGCATATTCGAAAATTATTTGCATTGGTGACTCTGGACTGGACTCTCTCTCATTGGAGTCTTTTCTCGATTTTGTTTTCACCACTAACAAAAATTCTTGAAACTGAGGGTTCCCCAAGGTTTTCTTTGGTTCTCGTGCATTCCCCTGACCGGCGGAATACTATATTATTAACACACACATATATTAGCAGATATGCATAACCCCATGCTACACCTATAACCTAACCTAACCTATGCAACACAGCTTCACGATTTTATCCCGTTAGATGTACGCACAACCAGATTAGTCATCTCCAGACATTCCTATCCTGATCCCTTGTTTCATCACATAACGGTCCCTTAGTATCATTCATGCTTTTAACGCCCTTCACAATCAGGATTCAAAACCATTAAAAAACAAAATCGATTCATACATTATGGAAATTACAAATCTAAACCCCTTATTTCAAATTTCTCAAATTATGTTAATCTGAAGTTGAGTTGAATTGGAGTTCAAATATTAAATTTAATGCGCTAAAGAAGTAGGATTTTTATATTTTTCATCTGTTCATACATTATTTTTTTGATAATTAATAAACATTTTAATAAAACTAAAACCGATCTTCATCTAACAATTTTTTTTCAGCGCCCTTTCGCTACACTATTATTATTACACTATGAACTCCCCTAACTATAACACTAAAGCCATTTGACTTGTAGTCTTGTTCACCCCTGGACCTTGACGTTTCATCCATTACAATACCCCGCGGCAAATTACAAGTAATTGGTAAGTGCATCCTTCCTTGCTTACAGCGACGCCAAAGTGCAGCAATAAGAAGCGACGACGAGTCTAAACCCAACCAAACACTTACACGTGTGTTAAAAAGTGGCCAACTTAATAGAAGTGGTTCATGCACGGTCACTCACTACTCGAACCCAGCCAGCCACGCCCTGCTGTAGATGGTGTTATACAACTTCGTCCGCCCTCACCATGCAGCATTGTTTGCCAGCGCCGGAAACTAAGAAGTGAAAACCTTATTCTTGTCCGACCAATGGCATGCAAGTGTTATAGATCATAACAGGGAGATAAATAATGATAATCAAACCGATCGATAACTCGTTTTGCTCTGGGTAGCTCAAGATAGCAGGAAGTGTAGCTAGCATTACCGTCGTGCTACTGACTCGCCTACAAGGATGACAGAGAGAAGAGAAAGAAAGGTAACTGAAGATAAGTTTTGGATCCGGGAGCGCATGTTGACCCTTTCTCCCGCGCGAACCTTGCCCTGGGCCCCTGAGTACCACCAAAATGGCACTTTGTTGTAGTATGACCTTTCTCTACTTCATGAGCAAATTTTTTGTTTACATTATACTTTTAATTGTTTATGTGAATTTATTGTAGTTGGATAGAGCTAATTAAATTACAAAATGTATACTTCACGCGAACCATTGTTGGTGATGCAGTTTGCCTCCTTCAAAGAAGAAGTGAGGGGCAAAGAGCAGATACATTTTAAAAAGTTAGCTACATGTTAACTGCATGTCATAAAATTTGGTTAATATTTACATACAAGAAGAAAAAGTACAAAATAGCAGTAACGTACTTTATTCTTTTGTGGCAAAGTAAACGTGCAGATTATATATTGATTCTCACAACAGGATATTAATTGAAAGGGCGAATTTGAACATAAATACTGTCCTTACAATTTGAATACACATAAATAAAAAATATAAATTACATTGGAACTACACGCAGATATGACTAAAATGCAATATTAGTAAAATGATACCAGATATTCAAGCTATAAACTTAACACAAATTAAAACATAATTTACCAATAAATAAATGACAGAAGCTCAGAAATGTAAAACTAATCTGTGTTGTCCTAAATAGCTTGGATTATCGGTGATACGATTGGAGGATGACCAAACGGTGTACCGTTGGATCCACTAGTCAGAGCCCCTTGGCTAACTGCAAGAACTGGTCCAACTTGCACAGTCATTTAGGATTTTTTCCCTTCTCTCTTCATCATTATCATTATCAGCATCAGTGAATCGCCACTTATATAAGATAAATACAAGGCGTCAGGCATAATTAAAAAAACATGGCTAGTAAACGTCCTTAAGAGCTATCTAATCAAATATGTACACAATAAGTTTTCTGGGACAGTACTTTCGTGACTGTATATTTTGTAGGAAGTGCCATACATTTATAAGAATATTTATCTTGATTAAGTATAACATAATCGTAAATCTAAGGCAGTAATGAAACTATATAACAGGAAACCTAATGAAAAATACAAATAATTAGATATATTTGTCAACATGTTATTGAACGAGTGAGCGTAGCGAACGTAGTGATTTCCATTCGACTTAAACGGCCCTTACGGTTTTTCTGCGTGCGTGCGTGTGTGTGTGTGTGTGTGTGTACGTTGAAAATCAGCCGAATCGCTGAACAAATTGCGCTGAAATTTTAAACGGACATCCGGTACGAGTTTATTGAGAACTGTTAACAAAATCAGCAAGATTCATTGCGATTTAAACCTACAAGAAATAATAAACTGAGAAATAGACTTCCAATGTTTAGAAATTATTTTAACGACAATGTTTTAGATTTTGAAAAGATATTTTTTGTTTGTTTTTCGCCTGGCCGTGAAATGCCGTGTCCATGCAAGGTCAGTCGAATGTTGGACGTCAAGGTACCCCCAAATTCCGCACGTAGATTGAGTAAACCTTGCAATATTTTCACGTATTTCGTACTGGCTATGTTAACCATAGTAGGCCCTATTGCCACAGATGATGGACTACACTGCGTTATATGCATTTCAAAACATGTTTATAATTATTTTTGAAATGCAATCTAGAAATTACAAAATCTTTCCCGACCAGGGGATTGAACCCACGTCTCCCACATTTCGGCTACAAGGGCGCTTTAGCCAACTAGACTAGGGAAACGCCAAAGTCGTAGTTAGACGAGTGAGCGAGTCATGTGGTGAGTACCCGGAACATTTGCATTTAAGTTTGATAATTATATTCGTATAGATAATAGGGTATTGGTGGAAATCACTGTGCCGGAGGTTGCTGTTGTTGGCAGTCTTCAACTGAATATTCCGTGTGACTGCCGGGTCTTGCTTAATGTTAGATTGTTGGTCCGGGAGTTGTGTAAATGTTTAGGCCATAGTTTAGGCCAAAATGCTCCAATGTAGCCTATATGATAGGCTAGGGAGGCCTAAGGGAAGGGGAAGAAAGAAATGTTACCGGGTACTCAACACATGGCTCACTCACTCGTCTAACAACGACTTTGGCGTTTCCCTAGTAACGTAAACAATTATTGCCAATGTCCAATGATTCTTATTTTTCACCAAACCTTGGAGACAGTTAAATCAAAAGTGAAAAATTGTTAACTATGAAAAAAGTGTTATATTCCAACCAAAAACTGTTTGTGGGCAATATCATGTAATATATTGTCCATCCTCAAAAAAGAATACCAAACACAAATACCTAGTGTCAATTATTTACACGTATTATAAAATACGTAAAAGTTCAATCTACCTACTCAGAAACTGTTCATTAGTGCACATCAATAGTATATACTGCAATAAATTCAAGTTAAAATAACAATTAAGTGCCTGAATTGCAACAAATGGGACTGTAATCCGAATAAGTCGGTAGTATTGTATTTGTATTATATAAATTGTATAATAAAATATTATTGATTAATTTTAGTTAATATATGTGTAACGCAATGGCCGTAAATTCACTGATTTTATTACAAATGTATTAGCATGGGTGAGACATTTTTTTGAGAATGTGCTCGTTTTTAATTTAAAATATTCCTTGAGGAAAACGTATCAATTAGGTTGTAATGGAACTGGAATAGGTTTTCCCGACAAGCGAATGCTACTGCAACCTACTACAGAAGCCACTTGTTGCCGATCCCGCATGAGCCCGCCCGCATTAGCCTGGAACCGTTCTCCGGTCCCACGCATGCGCAAAGTCTAACAAATCGGAAGTAAACACATAAAATAGAAACAGGTAAGTGATAACCGACATGCAAGTACAGGCGCTGTACACGCACAACACAACGTAACACGCATCCTCTAATCTAGAATGTAGTTGTAACTGTAGTTATGTGTTTTCATTTCTAACCACCTCTTGGGCAAAAACTATAACTAAACTCCAAGATCCTCTAAATAAACTTTAATGAACTTTTCTGCATGTGCACGAAAGTTTATAAAACTAAATATAAATGTTATTGGGTGCAAAAAGATGCAAAAGTGATGCAAAATAAAGTAAATCTTCGTTGAAAGTGGAAGTAGTTTTTTCTGTCTAATTTGCATCAATTTATAATTTTTATAAGCTGTTTTATATATTCGTAACAAACTATCAAATACAAACTGTGATGAGGGATTTTTAAATATTTATTACGGAAATTAATTTAATAATTTGTAATTTTTTTAAAATTCCGAATTCTGGCAAATAGGGCAGGCAAGGCATAACAACACAACTATCCAAAAAGTGATATACACACTCGTTGCATTCTTGCGTCTAGAGACCAGACCAGTGCAGATACTCGTGACACGTTTTGTACACCCCACACGAGTTGCATTGACAATGTAACTAGCCGTCTGCAGCTGCTTTATTAAGTCTACTGCAGAGATTCGTGTCGTCACGTGCAGAGATCAGAGGGGTGACGTCATAGTCATCATTGGATGAGCGTAGCGAAGACTTTAATTTTACTACCCTGAGAAAAATAGCTCGGGTATTTTTAGTTTGTATGTTTGTTCACTCTCTACCAGATCGGAGTAGCCACTCAGATTTCGATAAAATTTTCAGGAATCCTTCGAAATCTTTGAAATTAAAACTGTCACTTCATTGGAACAATCGAATTATATTTCTCAATAAATTGTTTTTAAACTGTTTTTTTTAAGTTTCACAATTTTATGTCTGATTTTAAAAACTTCAAAGTCCTTTAGCTTAAAACTGTCATTTTTGGGAACAATCGAAAAATATTTATCAATAAAATTGTACTTTTAGGTCTGTTTTTTAATGTTTGCACATTTTATGTCAGATTGTTAGCACCCAACTACCATACAAACCGCTAAGTTCGAAAAAGATGATGAACATTTTCAAGAGACGACCATCAAAATCTAAGAGCTGAGATATGGCCGGTTTTTGGTATAATCATAAGAGATATTTTTTATGAATGATTATGAATGAATGAATAATGATTCATTCTTATGTAGGAATGTGTGAAGATGTTCTTTGTTCATTCGTCAAAGCGTTGCGAAGCAGCGAAAAGAATAGCTACAATGAATAAGACAATCCGACAGCAAAAGAGATTTAGTAATTATCCATTCTCCTCCGCCCACTTTTTTACGGTTTCTAGAATGTAGTACCAGGAATGAGGACGTGATGATTTATGTGTGATGAAAAGTCGTTAATGCAAAAAAATACAGTAAACATACTAAATTATGCGTGATTTGTTGTTGCAGCATGCCCAGCTTTCCTAAACAAAAGTTCATCGAATTTTGTGTGGATGCACTTCATGGTAACTAGTTGCATGCATAATGACAGGCTTGCACTTTATTAAAACAAGAATTGAATTAAATTACACGCGAACATGTGAGTGATGATGGTACTTCGCGCATTTCTAAAAGCACCCTATAAAAACAACTTTGATGGTAATTTAAGTAGCTGGTGCCTAAAATTGAAAGTAGAAGCATTGGTTATATACTCAAAGGTAGAAGGTAAGGAGACTAAATATGACGCACACACCAAATTTTTGTATGTGTTGCTCCTTATCAGGTAGCATTTTGACTTATATAACTAAAACACCGAACAGTGTAGTAAAGGCAATATTATGCAAACCTAATTGTCACAGATAATCAAATAATTACAAATCATGTTCACAAAATTAAACAGTTACGTTACAACTGAGCTGAGATTTGTGTGCTGGCAGCATGGCAATTTAATATGCAATAGAAATACATTAGTACTTTAGAAAGTATACCAAAATATTGATTCTCAAATCATTTTTCATTCGTGTCTAACCACTCAAGTCACAGCCAAGATTTTCAAGGAACTCATTGTTTAAATTTAAATTGGCCTTCAGAACGAAAAGACCATACAAATCTGCACATTAAAAACAGATAACCCAGAGTCGTATTCAAGTTACGATAAAAACAAACAAATCTAAAACAACCAGTTTTTTGTGACGACCACTGTTAAAAAAACGTATAAAAACAAGTCTAAACGCGATACCTCTCCATGTCACGGGTTCAAGCGACGATCCCCGATAAGTTTCCCGACCTCCCAGTCCCCATCCTCCGAGTCCCTAGGAAGGAGCGGCATTCCTCCAAGTGTGAGGTGAGGTATCAATGAGATGGAAGGAACGTGGAGAGAGGTCGTTACACGCCGAGAACCAGTTACCTCAAGGACCATCGCCCCCCCCCCCCCTCCCTCCTCACTATCCTTTCGCCGACAAAAAAGTCACATTTCAACCCGCGCATCATTTCCACTTGGCGAGTCACGACTCTAATTATTAACTATGATGTTTCGAAAAAGGTTGATGACTTCACAGATCATGAGTTGAGTGAGTACTTTTTAAGCAATTCATTCAAGTAGAGACGAGTAAACTAATAGAAAGCAGTTTATCGGAAAAGAAGCGAATTGAAAAATAGGTCGTGAGACGTGGTTTTGTTTTATTTTCCTCGGGTACAAGAGAACGGTTCTTCTAGAGCCGCCAGACATCATTCCAGACAGTGACCATACTTCCGGTTGGTGGTACCAAACTTTCCTGCACGTGTTTTAGGAATGTTAAATTTATATCGAATTCGAGTATAAAATCGATTTGCAGCTCGAAATATTATCTGCATGAAAAAACGACATATTTGAAAAGGTGTTAAAATCTTTAAGACCCCCCCCCCCCCCCCACCGCCCCCCATAATTGTGGGAAATTTAAAAAAATATCATAAACAATAACTTTCATCACAAAATAAAACACTACTTCGTTCCGATTGTCACGTGATTCGCTTTAATGGCAGTTTATTTATTGAAATAGTTAAAAGGTAGTTATAATTATACATTTGTTAATGTTCATTAGCCTTTTTTATATCAAATAATTACAGTAACAAAACACACGAACAAACACTCGAAATAAACCTTACCAAAAGTGAAAGTATAAATAATCACAATTATGCAATAATATTTAGGCGATTTCAGTACCGTCCCAATGGCAACGCCATTGGAAGTACACAGAAAGCACTCAACCCAAAGTAGTGTATTACTACAATTATTAATATATTTACATTATAAATGAACGGTGCCGGTGAACAGTACAAAATGTATACGTAATAAGATTTTTTTGTTTTACTATCATTCATTATACTCTCATACATTTGAACCCCAAAAAAACATGCATGCCCAAATCCAATTTGGCAAAAGTGGTGCTGGTGCTTTTACAAGTTACACGCAATAAATCAAAATTTGCAGACCGTGTAGGTGCACACTTGCCCCTCCCTGCACCACAGAAGCAACTAGCTAACGAACGCTATGAGTGCCACCTGTTGCAGTTCCGGGCAACACCGGTGTGTGTTGATCAGACCTCCGTAACCTTCGTACACCTCGAGGCGTAAAACATTCCAAGGTGATGGCAGCGGCATTATATTAGGTCATTGGCCATTGTTGCACTCCTCGTGCATCCACTGCACCATACGGGTGTGTGTTACGTCACAGATCTGGTGTGCGTCTTGAGGCGATGCTTGATGACATGTGACACCCATTAAAATATCTTGATATCAAAGGTAGGTAAAAACTGCATTTTGATTTGGAATATTTAGCATTTATATTTGCAAATTTAGTATTTCGTACCAAATATTTTTCTTTGAATCAAAACTGTAAACGAAGGGGGGGGGGGGGGGAGGGTCATGCGCTCTTAATTGGAAATTATGTCATACATACAAATACCTTATTGATAGTAAAATTCGCATTTTGTAGCGTTTTCAAAATTATATGTTCACCAATTTAGCTTCTTTTACCTAAAACGCAGAATTTACAAACCTCTAATATTATAATATTAGTTGTATTTGTTGCAGTTGCACTGTAATTTGGATCGATATATATTGGTGATAAAACAGTTCGGTGCTCTGTGTGGGGAACATGAGTAGAGATAGATATTTATAAAAGAAGATATTTTGTAAAATGTTGCTGTTTTTACACTTGCCTTAAACTAATTGCACTTTTAATGCGCAAATTTGATATACCATCCCATATACTTATATAGAATAACATACACAACATAATGGCATCTTGAACGACTTGAATGTGTCATTTGCAAATAAATTCCTGTGATAAAAAATTGTTGATGTTCAAGCTCGTCACTATAATAATATACACAAGTTGAGACTGGAACATTGAACACAAGCGCTTGGGTAGTGAATTTACATATAATTATTGAGATAACCGAGCAGCGCTTGCGCTTTACTTCCCGTTTATGTTATTAAACTGTGTGATGCACCGACATAGTTTTCATTGGAAACACCGATTATTAGAAATTGACTACTCATTTTCTCCCAATATGTAGTAATAAATAATCACTAACATACCTAATTTCTATTGAATTCCTCTATAGTGGATCACTCGCGTCAGAAACAATTAGTTTCGCTCCAGCAACCGATAGGTGCTTCTGACATCACACACATGGACTATTAGCAGTGGCGGAACTTCGTTTCATGGGCCCGCCTGCAAAATTTCTATGGGGGCCCCCCTAACAGATACACACATACATTGGCTCAGTGTTGAATTCAGGCTTTTACATCCCGGGGGGGGGCTATATAATATCCGGGGGTATTATAAAGGGACCAAGTATGGAGTTGGAGGGGTTGGGGCAAAGCCCCAACAATAGCGCCGCAGGCGAAAATTGAAACAGTTTTAGTGCTTTGGTGCGTTTAGAAAAGTTGTGGCTGAAGCAATACCAAAATAATGTATTTTTTGTGTGTTGTGTTGTGGACACTAAAAGTTCCTACACATCCGCTAGATTTCACCTTCAAACCGCTCGATTCACAATACGGTAATTTTAGCAACGAAAACAAATACAATATTTTCCAAACAGGGTAAAATACTGTTTTTTTACTATTTTTTTTTAACGGGGCCCCTAAACGGCCCGGGCCCGCCCGCAATTGCGGGCCCTGCGAGCGACTAGTTACGCCACTGACTATTAGTGCAGTGATTGTTGCAAGGCACAATATCTAACCAATAGGCAATTGTGTCCAAATATCCAGTGAAGGGGAGGGGAGGGGGGGCGTACATTATGAAACACGTAAGGACCCTCTATTCAAGAGCAGATCAGATGCTTTCATTATTAATAATTTGCAATTTTTATTGTGTGGGTCAAGACATTAACTTTCATATATTGCCCGCATGTCTCTTTCCGTCTGTTGTGGGTATCGATGGGCCGTACAGTAGCAGTAGCTGCGGTGATTGTATGTGGTACAGAGTGGGGGGGGGGGGGGGGGAACGATTTCGAAAAAAACGTTGCATGTGACACTAAGTGCCCAATCATCACGAAGGATCCGTAACATGCTAATAATTCGGACCGGTTTACTTTACAAAATTTGTGTGAATTTCTAGCGTTTTAACCATCGGAAAACGCTCCATTTGAGAACTGCCGCCGGTACAACACGAGCAAAACTAATAGAAATGCTAAATTTATTCAGTCAACGCCAATTAAATCAGCACAATAAGTTTTAATTATTAATGTTGAATTCATTTAATGGTGTTAGTTACTAACAAATTATTATAGTAGATGAGCAAAGTGGATACCATTTGATACTCGTCGATAAGAGTGAATCATAAAGCAATGTTCGCGTTATTCCAATTTGTGCATGGTGGTTTTTATGGGGGGGGGGGGGGGGGTGGGGGGTTGGGGGGAGTAAAGGCTAGCAAATCGTGTGTCTTTCTGAAAACAGCAACTTTTGTTTTTTGGTAATGTTCAGCAAGTCAAAATTTTATAATGAGGTGTGCCTCCCGATTAACGTGCAATCAATTTGAGTAAATTGCGTTCAATACGATGTAATGAAAGTGTGTAACAAATTCAATGAAATTTAGTACTATTGACAAATATTAAAGATGAATTTTAAACTTATATTAAGCAACATGTTGGTTATATAAGTTTAATCATAAAGATATAATGAATATATAAGGTACATTCATTAATTCATCACGATCATTAACAATTTAAAAAATACTGGTTACAACATTATTCGGGGGAGGCAATCAATTATTGTTTTCATTCCATATTTTGTAAATCAGATTAGGATATAGACATCAAATAAAATAAGATAAATGTGTTCTTGAAACAAAACAAGTTGGTGGTTGAGACTAAACTTCTCCCCGTCATGCAGATTGCAGACCTAATTGCAAAGCTGTAGTGTACTGCTCGCGCCTCTGGCAGTCTTGATTATCGGGGTGGTGAAAGTCGGACATCGACCCATTTAGAAGGAACTCTTTCGTGATTTCACTATGTATTAATAGTTTTCAATAGAGGTAATTAATGCGGGCTCCAAGGGACTAGCTTTGCATGCACATTTTCATACGTTAGCCCGAGAGCCTCGGAAACATTCCGTGGCGTTGCGTAATAAATAATAAGTAGAATAAATTGTTGTTTTTTGCGATCGCAACCAAATTTGATCAGTCTGTTTATCTGGGAGCAGTATGAAATTTGCAACATTTTAAAGGCAATTTTTTTAATAATATAGAAATGTGCTCATAAATTAGTTACAAAATATAATCCCTTTAATCATTTATAAATGACCCAATGGTCTATAGTCCAGTGGTTTAGACTTGAAGCGTCCACCCCGCAAACGGGATACGTGATATTTTAATCCTTGGGTCGAAGTAAGGTTTATAAAACGTATTTTTGGATGAGCGAAGCGAAGACTTCAATTTCACTGACCCCCAGAAAATTTAGCTCGGGTGTTTTTTTTTTTTTTTTTTTTTTTTTTTTTTTTGTTTGTATTTTTGTCTGTTTGTTCGCTCTCTACCGGGCAAACGGCATATGCGATCTTGATGAAAATTTGACAGTACCTTCGAAATCTCTGAACTTAGACTTGCCACGTTTTTGGGTACAATCGAAGAAATATTTCTCATGAATATCGAACTTTTACGATTTTTTTTCGATTTTTAGTGCGAGATTTTCGTGACATTTGGGCCGATTCTGACCAAACGGGTGGGGCTACAATGTTCATATTTCACATGGACATTAAGGTAATGGTGATGTATTGCTTTCTGAAAGAAAAAGTTGAAAAAGTTAGCCAGAATCTATAGAAATAAAGCTTTTAATATAAGTTTTTTTATTTTTTGTACGATATTTTCGTGCCATTTGGGCCAATTCTGACCAAACGGGTGGGGCTACAACGTTCATATTATACATGAACATTAAGGTTATGGTGATGTAGTACCTTTTGAAAGAAAAAGTTGAAAAAGTTAGCTGATCCATAGAAATAAAGTTTTTAATATAATTTTTTAAGGTAAATAATACCAATTGACAAGAAACAATAGAAACTTGACAACAATCACTTCAATGCGTAGGCACAAACAAAGCACTTGCAAAAGTAAGATATGCCACGCAAACTAAAAACTATAAAAAGCTCATCCTTCAACGCGGCGGGACTTTAGCGTTTTCCTAGTTTAGTATAGCCCATAATAACCTAAACAACATGAAACAAAAACGATTTTCGAAATAAAATGGACCCATGCTATTTTCATACAAGAGTTTTACCCGACGTTCGTGAAAAATTAGGTTTTATTAAAACTGAAGGGCACATGGATCGCGATTACATCGTCAACACACTGTGACCACACTATTTATAGCTCCATGCATCATGCTGTGACCACCGATTCAGAATTTAAAAAAAAAAAACACAAACCAGTTTTAAAAGCCGCCTCCTAAAACGGATACTACTTGTGGTCAGTCAAAATTTTGAATTCAAAAGTATGCATGTTATTGTGTCCTGCTTGCTTCCGTTGGACTTCTAAACTGGGAACCGGATAGCGTATGGGATCCATCTTGCGCAGTCAACGCAACGCCTTTCACTCAAACGTTTGTCCGATTTCGCCAATAATTTTCGCATATTATGGCGTGCTTGAAACTTGTCTGAAGCATACAGGGCCGACATATAATAAAACACTAGATTAATGTCTACTCCTTCTTGCAGCTGCCAAAGCTAAACCAACACAAATTTAAAGAAAAACGTATTCAGTACTGCCTAGCACTCACCAAATTAAACTTTTGAGATATTAGATTGTGCACACTTACACACACCCATGTCGTAAATGACTATACACGATACAAGAATAAGATAGTATCTGACCGAATGAGAAGAAAATAAAATAAAACAAAATTACTAGACAAAGTCATACCAATTTGGTTGTATCAAAGTTTTTCCAATTTATTTTAGTCATTCTTGGAATGAAAAAATTACAAATTAGGCTCAAAGCAAAAATTTAAAATGTTGCATGTTGCGTATCGTATAGGATTCTGTCATATTTTCATTCGTGGTTCATTTCATCATATAATCATATTCATACCCCCACGGAGTGGGTGACATATAAATTATGCATGGTACAACGTGCAAGAGTAGATGAAATTAAATTTAAATTACATATTTGAATAAAGAAAAACATTCTTTAAAATGTATAATTTCAGAATTTCACTTTGTTCGACCGAAGACTGTTTCTCTATAGCCTACATTACAATTCTCAGTTATTTAACATCTTCCACAAACTGATCAACAAAATAGGTGCTGTACAGGTACTTGTAGATTATTGTCCTTAGTGTGAAATATACACATTGGTCTGCAAAGCTAAAATTCCTGTTTGTTTTTGCAATTTACTGCACACGAATATACATAATATATTCCTAGTTTATCGCGCTGTCCTTGTGCATACACGAATGTTATCGAAAATCAAACACATCAATTCTGATAAAATGATTCGTGTTGTCAAAAATACTGACAGGGTTTGATTGGGAGCGACCTATGGGAACAACAAAAAGATATCCTTAGAGCGATGTTTGATAAAAAGAATAGTATATACGGTAATCGTCTTTCCGAAATATACTATACTCATTCGCAATTTGTTTGTTTTTTCTGTGAGAGTAAATCCAGTGTAAAAGCAGGTAATTTTATACTCAAGCTAAGTTAATACACACAATACACTATTTAATTAAAACACTCCTTATATAAATTACCTTTGCTTTTGAAAGTATTGCATATACTCAACAAAAGGTCGGAAAATAAAAATGTTCATTATTATTTTGCAATACTCATTCGTGTATAAGGTTGAAGACTCGAAGTGATTATAAAAGCATTACTATTCCTATTTTCAAGACATCCTGTTCACGCAAACATTAAAATAATACAAGTTATTTAAATGTTGAAAACGAGATTTATTCAAAAGTGGATACTCTAAGTGACAGGACCAGATAAAGTAATATACAGCGTTGCCAGTTCGTCCTCCTTTGTAATTTTAAATTGCAATCGCTCCGGTACATTACGCGGTGACGGATGACGACCCGGGTTCGAGACCCAGTTAGAGCGAACTATTTCCAGCTGATGTAGCTGCATTAAAAAATTAAAGTCGAATATAACCTAATTTTGAAAAACAAATCGGACGTGTGTAAGTATTGGTAATGTAATTACAATGAAACTAGAACGCGAAGAGTCGAACACATTGTTAATCTTCTGCGTCAATTTGTAACCCCGAGTTTATTCGCTATAATTCGAGCGAATGAAGAGCTAAATTGAAAGTTGTTAGCGTAATGGATATGTAATGGAGTAATACATAGTACATTACATACTCGTTACTCGTACGTATACCATATGCATACTATATCAAGGACTAGTGCTACAATGTTATATGGGTTGTTAGGTGTTATCCTCACCCATGCAAATGATGCATATTAAAGTTTTTTTTTAAATTACTATTTTGCATAGACCACATTAATTAATTCAACTATTGAACACGATATACAAAAATACACTCAAACCGACGCTATGTAGTCTACACTACCTGCTTGAATCCTTCATTCGCAACCCAATGTTAAATGAAAAAAAAAAAAATGGAAGGCAAATTATGAACTATTTTTGTCATAAAATACATTGTTGGACACATATCTCCACTGTACGGAACCCCGATCTTATTTATTAGAATATTTCAATGAACTGCTGCCCTGTTCAATAATTATGAAAACGCGTGTCGGCCCGTGGCCCTGTGCTTGTGAATACGAATAATATTATCATAAATCAAACATCGATTCCTGGTCCGTATGAGTGAAGTAACAAAAGCTGTTGTCGATATGCGCATATTTTAGTAAAAAACGATATCTGCGTGTACAAATAGCGTGTTTACAACTTTCATGACCTTTCTTACTTTAATGACATGATTATCATGATTTCCATGATCTGTAGACATTGGGATTTGTGTCAAATTACATCTTACTTTCTCTGTGTTTTATTCGTGTGTTCGCTGAATCGTTGCCTAAAAGGTGTGAGAGTAACAATAAAACGTTTAGTACTTTTTTTACGATTGGCGAGCGTGTGAAAAACGCGTTGTAGCTAAGACAAACTAGTTTCTCGGGGGGTAAAATAAAACATGCGTCAAATAACAAAATACAAATAAAATGTGAATCATTATATTATGGTTTTAATGCGCAAATCTGCAGGACTCTCTGTATGTATCAATCAATCTTAATTGTGTATATCGAGGACAGCAGAGAATCGCGGTATGTCATTGCCATGGGTTCGAATCCCAGCCAGATTTGGAGTTGGTAGCAATTAAGTACTCCATATTAGATCCAAGAGATAGAAAGCGAGGGTATCAGGGGAAATCATGCATGACTGCAGTTATTTAAAAAAACAAAAAACAACTTGAAACAACTTCAGAGACACGATAATGTCATGTTTAGAGGTATTGAAAAATATAATTATTATTTTGTATATTTAGTATTTTATTTTGTAGCATCTATTTATTTTTACCCACCTAAACCCTAAATGTTGGGGGTTCTTGCACCTCATAGGAACGCATGTTATGTGGGAAGTTTTCAATAAAACTTCTCAATAGGTAATAGAAAACCTTATTTCCATTATAATTTTCATTTTAGCGATTAAAAACATGTGTTCACCGATTTAGCATATCACACACCTATAAGACGCTTAATTTAGGTATCTCTTGTCATGTGTTATAACTGATGTTGCTCTATTTAGCTTCTGGGGTGAGGGTGAGGGGTAGGGTAGGGGGCTCTCAAGTCTACCACGTTGGGTGGTCTAGTGATTGTCACAACTCATTACGTTAATACGCACTCGCTAACAAAACAAAGCATCATGGGTTTCATCACCTATAAATTAGGGTATATCAACATCATCATCACCTAAATTAGGGTATATATAGGCACAATGGTTATCAACACATGCGTCACGTGCTAGAACTATCGTGTGCCAACAATGATCTAAACAATGAGTACGAACGTAGCAAAACATTGAGGTATTATGTATGATCTAATGACCCGTTTCATTCACTCTAATTAGTTTCATGTAAATTGTAACGAGCATGTGATACATTTTTTGTGTACAAGGGCCTTGCTCTACTCTTGCGCAAATCAGCGTGTTTCTGACAGATATTATTGTTTATTGTTGTGTATGAAACATGAATATTTTGTATTTTCTCAAACACGTTTGAAACACATATGAAAAAAACAATAAAACAATGGATACTTGTAATATGTTCATAACTAATGAAATGGAATAACTACATATTATGTATTGACAAAGTTAAATGTCAAGGTATTATGTAAAGGTGTGTTTGTCCTTAATTAATATTTATTAATTATTATTTATAATTAACGGGAACGTTTTGTTTTTGATAATTCACGTTGAGATTACTGACTGTGTCCAATTGTGTATATGCTGGTTGATATTAGTTTGAGGCAACATCGCTGTTCCGAAACACAATCTATTGATGCATTCTTAGGTTAAAAACAAAATAAAATGTCATTTTTATTTATCGGGTTGTTTTGTAGCGGTGGTATTCAACAATTGATGATATTTTTCTGTCGACATTTCAAAGACCATTTTGTCTTAAACTTCATATCATATTTCAATCCTGAAGAAGAAGACAAAATGGTCTTTGAAACGTCGACAGAAAAATATCATCAATCGTTGAATACCACCTATACAAAACTACCCGATAAATAAAAATTTCATATGCGGATAGCCAGACATTTAAAAGTTTTAGCAAAATAATATGTTGATTGGAAAACACACAATTTTAGTACCTTAGTAAGTAGGCAGATCTTATGAAAAGATTTCATCGAGGTAAATTAAGGTAATTAAGAAAAAGAAAAAAACAGCCAGTGCTCCGCTGTTCTAAGCTTTTGCGTTATTAATTAAACTTAAATACTTCCTTTTACTTTATTTAACAGGAAAGCTCTTATTTGGAGGAAAATTTAAAGGAAAACCCCCAGAGGCATGTAGAGTTAATTATAAACCATTACGGTGAAAATAACGGTGATTCGGGGTGTATGATATATATGTCCAATGTTTCTACGATGTTGCATGGGACAAAAGCTAGCTAAGAATATAGAAGAAACACCCACTTCATAACGTCATAAAAATTATTCGTTCGTGCAATTTAATATAGTTACTTCATCAGTCATAAACTTCTTTGTGATTATCAAATTGATGTCAAAAACCTACATGAGGCATAAGTTTGCCCTACACCGAATGGTTTTATTAAAATGTTACGAAATTACACCAACGACAACAAAATACCACACTATTTTAGAATGTATCCGAATGTGTGTATCTTTCACTGTCAAGTTTCCTAATATTTATAACGTTTTGAATGACGATAATCAAGACTAAAGTTTTTAATCCGTTTATAGACAATAATAAATGAATTAAAAGAAAGCAAACTGTTTACTCACGGCCAAGGTCATTCCATCTCATACCATATCGTGTCACCCAAAGCCACTTACCTGGAAATAAAGAAAACAAATTAGCACAAAAATACATACAATACAATAACGCAAGTACAATAAATGCGATCCCTATAAAATATTTCTGAATCGGTGTAGAATAATAGCATGGAGGATAAGTAAAAATGCACAGTCTACAAACTTTATCACATGCAATTATATTCTGAATACAATTCGCACATGTAACACATTCATAATGATAATATTATGTTCTCCGGATTACATTTTCGAATAATTACTCCATTAGCACAATTGTGAATTGATGTAACGCACTAATATGCTCGTAAGTGTTTTTAGATCCATTTCCCATACAATAATATTGTTAGGAATACGACACCGTCTCCAATACTACATGGTACATGATGTGTTATTCTCGTACCATCTGCAGACGACCACTGTACATACAACATATGAGCAAATAATAATATACCTATCATTATTACCTTTAGATAGTTCGTTATATTATAGGAAGTAATACTAGCAATTCAAAAATAATAATGTAAATGTAATGTAGTATTATGTATGATGCATGAATATATTGTATATTTTATATGTTAGTAATGTTAAAAAATATAAAATGAAAATAAAAATAATAATAATAATAATAATAATAATAATAATAATAATACAGCTTCCATCCTGACATGGTTTTCGTGGTTTCCCATAGTCCAAAGAGCAAATGCTAGGATGGCGACGAGAAATCGGCCACGACCGTACACAGCAGAAAGAAAACATCATCTACAATTTTATAAATGACTTATTTTAGTTAGAGTTAAGACAAAGTAATAATGTAGGTATGTAATATAGATACACATGGAAGTACTTGACGTAAGTCCGTACAACATGTTAGCTCCGGTTTTGACCGAGTTTGTATGAAATACATCCAATAAAATAATAATAATGCAAACATCCAGATAAGTTATAACTTACTATAGATAATTAAAATATATGTAGTTATAGAATGATTATTAACATATAACCTATAAATATACATTATTATCTCATCTCATCTGAATTTAATCGTTCTTCTCATTGGCAAGCATCAATGAACTGATCACTATGAGTTTGTTTTGATTTGTTGCTTAAAATTGAGTTGCCTAGTACTTATAGTATTAGTAGCGCCCATGCGAACACAATGCATAATGTTTTTATGGAGAACATGTGCTATTTATTAATCGACCTCAATTTTATTGTCAACGAGTTTTTATAGTATACTGACTCATTGAGATTGGAACGACATTATGCAAAGAAATACATTACAGAATTATAATTTCATGCAAATTGCTTTTTAACCTACAAAATCAAGGTCTAGGCGCAGATTATGACTTATCTACATGAATACAATTTGAAGTACTGATTTGAATCAATAAATTCTTTCAACGTTGTCGTTAAAGTATATAAAACAAACTTTATTGTTGTAAAAAAACACACATAAAACAAATTACCAGGGTCACAAACTATTCTCAATTTTCTATTGTGTTTTATGACCCTGGTAATTTGTTTTAATTGTTATTTTTACTAATTATTCCGGGTCAATAAGCTTTTGTCACATAACTTTTTTGTTGGTTAGTTACAGTCAGATGATCGTGAAACAATTCTGTATAGCCAATATGATATTACACTTTATTATGTTTTATTAATTTTTAGGGTGAAAAAAATTACTAACTAACTTCTTGACTTTACGAAAGTATTTAATAGCACAGACACAATCAACACATTATGTAATGAGCTGATGACGGAACAAACAAAAACAATTGCTATCATCCCCAGCCGAACATCCCAATACAAATAAGTTAATTACGAAATAACACTTACGGAAATCTTAGCAAATACTGTTTTAATTTACGATAATTTGTTGAAATATACTAAAATATACCGACTTTCGAATTTCTATTATTTATTTGTTCACATTATGAATTCCTTCAATGCAGCGCAAGGTTTCTCATTGAATGTGATTCGTATAATACGCAGCTATAGTTTGACTTCAATCTTAATTGGATGAGCGTAGCGAGCGTAGCGAGTGGAGCGAAGACTTTAATTTCACTGACCCCCCAAAATATTTAGCTCGGGTGTTTGTTCGCTTCGATTCCGGGCAAACGCCATATGCGATCTTGATGAAAATTGGAGGGACCTTCGTTTTCTCTGAACTTAGAGGTGTATTGTTTTTGGGTACAATCGAAAAAATATTTCTCATGAATATCGTACTTTTACGATTTTTTTCGATTTTTAGTGCGATATTTTTCGTGACATTTGGTCCGATTCTGACCAAACAAGTGAGGCTACAACGTTCATATTTCACATGGACATTAAGGTTATGGTGATGTATTTCCTTTTGAAAGAAAAAGTTGAAACAGTTAGCCAGAATTCATAGAAAAAAAGGTTTTAATATAAGTTTTTCAATTTTTAGAGCGAGATTTCGTCCCATTCGGTCGATTCTGACCAAACGGGTGGGGCTACAACGTTCAGAATTCACATGGACATTAAGGTTATGGTGATGTAGTACCTTTTGAAAGAATAAGTTGAAAAAGTTAGCCAGAATCCACAGAAATAAAGGTTTATATGAGTTTATTGAGGTTTATAATACCAATTAACACGAAACAATAGAAACTTGACAACAATCACCTACAATGCATTCAAAAAGCACTTGCAAAGGAAAAGTGCAAACAAACGCAAAAAACGCAAACAAAAAATTACAAAAACGCTCATCCATCAACGCGGCGGGACTTTAGCGTTTTCCTAGTAATAATACAATATGTATGTACATGTACAATACAATAATGCAACCTAGAAGAATGATTATGTGATAATATGGTGTTTTCCACATATTTCGTTTGGTTTATTAATTCCGTGTACAAGCAAATAGTCGTCACGCACTATATCCGTATAGTAATAATAACTTAGTGTACCTTCACTATATTTTCCTGCTTCATGGCTGCAACAGCAAGATTTCTTGCATACATACACGATGGCCTTCACATTGACCGTAACGACCTCGTCTCTCGTGTCCAGCTATGGGAGATTTCCTCCAAGGGTTTTCCCTCATACTTTCCAACAATCAAAGGGTATGAAGACACTCGATCTATTAGTTCGATAAGGCAAAACATACCGGGGCATCCAT
The DNA here is from genome assembly GCA_024449915.1 of Sweltsa coloradensis. Taxonomy (NCBI): domain Eukaryota; kingdom Metazoa; phylum Arthropoda; class Insecta; order Plecoptera; family Chloroperlidae; genus Sweltsa; species Sweltsa coloradensis. The sequence goes on from JAMZAV010000087.1 coordinate 2,285,624, forward strand.
GTTCGTTTTTTTAGATTTCGATTACAATTCAAACGTGACAAACTAGAAAGGGAAATAAAATACATTGTTTGATATAAGCGTGTCATGCATGTTGTATTAAAAAAAATCGCATTTATTTAGACTTTAGATTCTACCTACTCAATCACAACTGATTTTCAGTGAGGGACATTAAATTTACGGCAGACCAAGCCAAGCCTGTAGGCGCCGACACCATCGACGAGCAAATAATGACCAACTAGAGACCGGCATGCAATGCACGTACACAACAATAATAATAATAATAATAATAATAATAATAATAATAATAATAATAATAATAATAATAATAATAAAGCATTGGCAAAACGGTTATCAGATGATCAAAGCTTCCCACAAGAAAAGAAAGCCTTGACAGCTGTTTTGAAGAGCAATGGCTATAGTGCGGTCAACATCCGGCGGGCTTTCAACAGAACTGAGGTAAACAAAGAATTGATTGAGAAACCTGAAAATCCTTCGAAACTCGCTTCCCTGCCATATGTGAAATTTACTACTGATCGCATAGCACGTTATCTTGGAAAGCTAGACATCAAGACAGTATTTAAGCCTATAAATAAAATTTCTACCATGTTGAGATCGCCAAAGGACCCAGTACATCTAGCCGGAAGTGGAGTTTATAAAATCCCTTGCAAGTGTGGCTGTAGCTAGGGTAGGCCAGACTTTAAGGACAGTGGCAACAAGGGTAAAAGAACATAAAAACCATTGTAACAAGGGTCACGTCGAGTTGTCTGCAATTGCTAAGCATGCCATAGACAATATGGCTGACTCAAGGCATGAGATTCTTTTTGATGAAACGAAAATAATTTGCCAAGAAGCTGCGTTATGGCCTAGACTCATAAGGGAGTCAATTGAAATTTCGAAAACACCTAACAATATGAATGGAGATGTAGGTGGCTACAAACTTAGTGATTCGTGGATTCCTGCCATTAATTTAATTAATCACCTCTCAGCAGAGAAAATGCGATCAAACCAAGAACTACCACCAGATCAACAACAGCATCAACAGCATCTTCATCCACAAGACCAACCTACACCACTACCACCACCTCCACAACCACCTCAACCACCACTACAACAACAACAACAACAACTAGAGCCGTCCACCGCCATCCTGGCAGTTCCAAGAAGAAGTGAACGTTTGCAACAGAGGCAAACAAACGAAAGACCAGCAATCCCTTGAAAATGTCTTCCACAGTGAGGACGCTACGTCGGGAAATCAAGAATAATGTAAGTTATTCACCACCACGACGCGACGAAACATCCCGTCAATGTTATAATTTCTCTTCAATAATAATAATAATAATAATAATAATAATAATTATTCACAAGTTATGCTTTCGCGACCCGATATAATTGAAGAGAAATTATAACATTGACGGGATGTTTCGTCGCGTCGTGGTGGTGAATAACTTACATTATTCTTGATTTCCCGACGTAGCGTCCTCACTGTGGAAGACATTTCAATGAAGCAATCCCTTGAAAATGTCTTCCACAGTGAGGACGCTACGTCGGGAAATCAAGAATAATGTAAGTTATTCACCACCACGACGCGACGAAACATCCCGTCAATGTTATAATTTCTCTTCAATAATAATAATAAATAATAATAATAATAATAATAATAATAATAATAATAATAATAATAATAATAAAAATAATAATATAAATAAAATAATATGGATGTAAAAAACAACAAACCTAAAACCAACACATTGTTTGCTTCAACTAGCATAGATTACATTTCCTCTTGACATTCCAGTCTCAAGAAGTTGCCAATGTTTTCCGCTGAGTCTGGAATGTATTGTTGTATTTCTGATCGCTTTCATTACAAACTTTGTGTCATCACCAATCTCAACAATATTTGGCAAACAACATTTTTCTTTGCATGTTAGTCAGTAGGCTATAAGCATGATACAAAATCACAATCGTTCCATAATACAGGAAAATATATTCGCCTTACGACCGTTACGATCAGGCATTTAAACAAAGTTTTAATCAATGAAAATAATATTTCCTAGAATTTCCCATTAGAAATTCTCTTTTTGTAACAAGTTGACAATCAAACTTTTGCACATTATGAACTTAAGTTTACAAATTTGTAATGCGGTATTTAAACATAATATGATTCAAACGTCGTTTTCATAAACAAAAGTCAACTTAACACAATATTTTACGTATAGGGAGGGGGATACTAATGATTGATAGTCATCCAGGCTTTTTATATCATGAACTATAACACATATGACCAGACTCCTCTATTCCCCAGTGTTTGATCCTGTGGCAAGCGACATTTTCTTTCCCTTTTATAAATATATTAACAATAAGATTCTTTGGGATAAAAAGATGTGTGAATACATTGAAGGCTGGGGATAGGTTGTGGAAATTAGGGCACGGCCATGTTGTGAGAGTCATAACTCGTAATTAGACGTGTAACATTATGTTTTGTGCTATAGATTCAAAGTTAGTAAACAAGATTTCTGAGAACACTACAAAATACCATTTACCCCTAAAAGTAAGGTATGTCCATCGCCATTGAAAATTAATTCAATGATATATTCGAACATGCTTTATGGAAAAACTTCAATTCTCAGGCATTTACACGAAAAGTGTATAATAACCATGATGGTTTATGAGGAAGGGAAAAATATATACTAAATAATGGTAAATTGACTAAATTATAAATGAATGAGCAATTAATTGTCAATCCGCAAATGCGATTTGGTTTAATTCGAACACATCTAATTCTAATCACATCAAAATCTTTGAGTTTCGGTGGGTTCAAAAGCCTCAGCAGTAGGTTAAGGTTCGACTTGAGACCGAGTCTTCTTCAAACTATAAGAGAGAAATGTCTTCCCACTCGCCGACCCGATCAATCAGTGCGTAACAAACACAAATGTAATTACTGAAACAGAATTGCCTGGCTCAATTCATTTCATTCTCTCGTCTCTCGTCGGATCGTGGGCGGAATTGACGGGAGTGAGTGTCACAATCAGACTGAAAGAAGAGCCACAAGTGTCTCGGAGAAGAACGAAATTAAACTGGCAATCTGTTGCAGGCGCGTTGTGTAAGGTAGGGTACAGCGGAGCAAACGTGGGCGATTCGGTTGAAGTGAGTTTATGACAAATTTATATTTTCTCGGAGTCACTCCTCTCATGTCTAAATTGTTTATGATTAAGGTGACCATATTTTGAAAGTTACAAACCGGGACAATTACTAAAGTGTAAGCATATATACCCCACGGATCATTTCGGGGTTTGGGGCAGAGTCCCCAGCCACCAGAGGCGATTTTTAAAGATATATTTGAGTCAAATGCCCAGAAAATAGCTTTCCTATACATGAAAATATGATTTAAATATGGTTGTAATGTGTACATTTTTGAAGTCTGAAAATCTTTATCTAGTGGTTCAAAAATGAAAGCACAAAACAAAATACAAACATTCAGCAGATAATAATGTATTGATGAGGGCATCATACTAATGAAGGCCCAATCAATTAGAATAACGATAATTGGAAAATGCATTTAATTTGTATAGTATGGATGGTTAAACTTTTAATACATTTTGTCTTTAAAACGAAATAATAAATGTAGGTATGTATCAAAAACGTAGTTCAGTTGTGTGATTGATACATTTTGATTTTCCATTATCTCCATTATCTATAAACAACATCAAATCAAATAATGAATTAGAAAATAAGTGGTGTGCGAGTCCTGATTTTTGAGTCCGAGTCGAGTCCGAGTAAGTTACTTAGTATTTTTTTTTAACTTCACTATTTTGCTCTTTGACTATATTTATTATTTACAATATGAACATATGAATTTTATTTATTGGTGTTAGTCTACATGTAGGCTCCAAAGTCCAAACGTGAAGAAGAGTAACATGTAATGTAACCATGTAATGTAACCTCTCTCTAAATCATTTTAATGATCAAGCATCAAGCACAAATATTAGGGCTAGGCTAAGACATTCAGTAAATGATATTACATGAAAATGTTGAAACAAACATTCATTATAGTGAGATATTTTTATTATTTTGTGCCCAAAATAGTTCAAAACTTCCAAAATTAATATTAATTTGTATAAAAAGACTCAGGTTACTATTATGGCTAAATCAGCGTTGGTAAGATAGTGTCAAAAATATGTAGGCCTAACGATTTTTACGTTTTCACACACGTGCGCGATCCGGCACCTCCACCAAAATCATTAATAATACTCGCACACCCCTAGAGAAAATTAATTAACTCCTTGGAAGTGGAAGAACTATTTAATTGTTTTTCCTATTAGTACTTTAAAGGAGGAGTGATTTTTTAAAAGTAAAACATTATCCTTACCAGGACACTTTCTCCCCAAAATTGCAAACCGGTACAAACATCATGTTAATGAGTCTTTCGGGACACCGGTACAAGTGTTCTGAAAACGGTACTGTACGTCTGGTGACCTTATTTATGATAATATATTGTCATTAATGCGATCTAAGAAGTGACCTTTGACGGGACCTATGAAGGTCCTTATCTATCAGTATTTATTTTTCGACACAAAAATAAAATAAAAATAAGTTTAATTTAAGTTTTTGGTATTCTGTAATACATTGACATTTTGTTAACCGCTCAAAGTTCATAAATTAATAAATCTAAATTAATAATTCACAATTAGTCAAAGTTGTATTCGTTATTTCATTATTCGTGACTAGGAATAGAATAATGCCGTCATATTTAAAAATACAAAAAATACACGTTGCATAAGCTGTAAATTTCCCGCATGTCTTATCCTCACGAATGACATAATAATATGCATAACATAACACATAGTAAATATGATTTGGCTGCCTTCCAATTCTCCGTTTCAAAGACAAGAGACTGCATATAGATCGATGGCTAGTTGCGCTTGGCGGCGTTGGTTCGCTTCGAGTACCCCTACACGACTAACTACTTGCTATATATGGTAACCGGTAGATGTCAGACGATTGTCAGAAAAATGTTAAAACGGTTGTGATAGACTCGCTCTTGTTGCAAGCCAGCCACGTGACCTTGACTTGTGGTTTTATCGGTTACTGTGGTAACAATGACCAAGTTGTGTAATATGCAAAACAAGGGGACGCTGAAAAGTACCGATCGCAATAGCGCCAAAACGGTTAGTATTATGTATAGACATTTTTGACTTGGGAAATTACGATATACAGGTAAAATTTAAATTTTTTATCGTGGGAAACCTGTTATAGGGTGCAATTAGCCCCTCTTCAGGGGAACTAGGTATGTGCGGATAGGAAATTGTGAAGGGATGTCCGAGGGCTGTTTAAGAGACTCAATCCCTTGCATTCGCCTTAACGACTGAGGAAAACCTCGGAAAAAACCTTCAGTCAGGATTGCCGGTCTTTACGGGATTCGAACCCGGGACCTCCCGAATCAGAGTCGAGCGCTTAGCGCCCGAGCCGACACTGTCGGTTCCCGGCCCCTATAGGGGCTGTACATAGACGAAGTCAATAGTTTATGAGAGGCAAGGGTGCTTCATATTGATATATTTTCTGCATGAGGAGGGGGCATGCTTCCTGTATCCTGTCATTTACAGGATATTATCATAGTTTATTGTACTGACTGGCGTAAAATATTATTGCCATTTTTTGTAGTATAGTCAAAGGAAATACATTGACGTTTCAAATAATGAGCGCGTGCTTAATTTTCAGGCGGGGTGAGGAGGGGTTAATAGCAATTTTTACTAAAGCGCGCTGGCCACACATTTTGTAAATGATTTTGGGAGGGTAGCCTACTATTTGTATTAATGATATACATTATAATATGGACAACCTACAATACAATACATAGGTCGAGGAATATAACCGATTTCCTTTCACCATTAGATCTGTTCCACACTAAAAACAGTAAATACAGGGAAAAAAACACTAGAAAAAATGAAGTAGCCCCAGTGTGTTGATAAAAGTATTGAAAGTATTTTACATGGTAAATGGTTAAGCGAAATTATTTAGTAATAATTGATATGGGAACCACCAGATTGCCATAATAATAGCGATATTTTGCATATCGTATTTACAGGAAACCAAGGGGAAATTGGCCGTTGCTCAAAAAGAAATTTCGTTCGATAATGAACGTCCCTTTTTTTCATTCAACCCCTTTCTAAATTATTAATGTCAATTATAAGAGCCTTCTAGTTAAGTTTTTATCATATCTGCTTGCTAAAACTTTGAGAAAGTGTTCACATGCGTGCATACCCAACACATGTTAATGATACCACCAGACGGCGTTAATACCACACAGCGACTAGCGTGCCGGAAGAAACCTTACTGGCATTTTATACGATTGTGGTATATCGACTTTTTTCTGATTTATGTTTATCCAATTAAGAAGTGAACTCGACTGAAACGGGATAAGGGGGGGGGGGGGCGGCGTTTCCCTCTCTGGGACGTTGATAGAGTCGCGTATACTCGCATGCTAGAGCTAGAGTCGAGATTGTGGGAAACCCACGCGCACACGCACTCACATGCGTGGGCATGAGGGGTATCTCTCGCGCTTTCAGTCGTGATAAGAACAATACAATAATGTGTGTGATAAGTGTGTGATTCGTTCACCTCTACTGCCTGTTTGCTTCTATTCTAACTCACTGGTAGACACCCCCACCCCCCGAAATGCATGGTAGTCCGACAATACGACACCAAGCAAAGACCTAGATTAAAATTAACAATTTTTTGAGAACAATCGAATAACCGCATATTTCCTTGTAAAAATCGAAAACATTTAAAAGTAGACGTTGATATAAAATCCCGGAAGAGATAGGTAGGTTAAGTGTCAACCTTTATTTTTAATCATTCCTAACGCCACTAGATAGAGCAAATCAATTATTTGATAATGTAAAATGCACATCACAGCACACACGATATGAATGTGGAAAAATAACCCTTGATTGTTGAATTACCGTGAAAAGGAAATGGTTAAACGCATTATTATCAGCACTGTTAGTTAATTACTACAATGTTGATAGACACTTATTTCCGGTGACTCTCGATACTATTGTGAAATCTAAATATGGACATCATGACGTTCATATAGGTAAGGTAAACAGTAAATACATAGTTGATTCGTGAGAACTCGACTAGAGTTCGTGTTCTATGGGTGGTAGTCATAGGTATGATGTTTAATTGTGCAACACGCCATATACACAGTGCTATGAGAAAATGAAAATGTTTTATGAAACATTGGATTAAAATCACATATAATTATAAGGAAGATTTATGCATAATATTATTCTATATTGCTGAAACAATATTAAAATGTCGCATTAGACTGTTACGCCCACAGTCATCAAACTAATTTTTGTCTTTATTTTTGGCTTGTATTGGCATTTCGTGTGGTATATAGGTGACGAAAAATGCGTACAGATTACACACGCTTTCACGTATATCATTTCTGTACAGATAAGGTCAGATACATCACATCTAATCTTAAACGTCTTATCATTAATGTGTAACAAACTTACAAGTCGATTACAAGTAGTTAAAAAGCTACTATAACGAGGCACAATAAATTAAAATAAATGCCTTGTTGGTTCAGGCGTCGGTCGCGTGGGATCATGCCCAACTTGTTGGTTGATATTTCCTAATAAAAATTTTTCGTAGTAGCATAGTGATACATTTGAGTTAAGAACCTCGTTAATGGGTGCTTTTTGCTGTTGTTTTATATTTTATGACAAAGGTAGAAATATGCCTTCGCGACTTCATTTATTTTTAATTGAAGATCATCTAATCGATCGTTATCGATTATATTAATCGAATTACAATTAAGATTATCAAAAGTAACATGGAGCGTAAAAAATAATTCATAGAAATTTCAGTTATCCGTCCTAGTTGGATGAGCGTAGCGAGCGAAGCGAAGATTCCATTTCACTACACCGGAGAAAAAAATCCGGAATGTTCTTTTTTCTGTATGTATTATTGTGTGTTTGTTATCACAATTCCGGCTCAACCCGATACTCCAATTGCGATGAAATTTTATGGAGGCCTTCGAAATCTCTGAACTTAGACTGCCACGTTTTTGAGCGCAATCGGAAAATTATTCCTCATTAAAATCGCAATTTTACGATTTTTTTTTCGATTTTTTAAACTTTCTTCAGCTTATAACACCTAAATGCTTGATCCGATTTTAATGATTTTTCCACAGAACCTTAATTTTATGAATTAGGCCTAAGGTATTCGTGTGAAATTCGAGCACAAGCGAAAAACTTTTTCTCATGAAAATCGAAATTTTACGTTTTTTTCTTTTTTAAAACAATTCTTTGACTTACATGCTTTATCCTATTGTAATGATTTTTTCACAGAACCTTAATTTTATGAATTAATATATTCGTGTAAAATTTGTGCGCAATCGAATAATTATTTCATATGAAAATTGCAATATTACGATTTTTTTCTTTTTTAAAATTGCGATTAATTAAAAAATTTCAAATTTAAGTTAATGTTTTATTCAATTTAATTTAAATTTTAAAAAAATCTTCAACTTAGTAATGATTTTTTCACAGAACAACAGAAAATCCGCAAACACATGGCAGCTCAATGCACCAATTACGCTCATCCAACAACGCGGCGGGACTTAAGCGTTGTCCTAGTTATTAAAAATGTAGGTTTCGCAAGCAGTAACAATGTAGGGTAGCGCGGCAGGCGACTGGGACACATCAATAATGCACCATAATAACGACTCCTGACTATAACCGGCCTATGTCCCATTGAACGAATGAGTGGAGGTTATAAATGTGACTGTTGAGATTAAATCATTATTATTAATGGTTGATTTTTATAAAAAGTAACTTAATCAAGTTATCAGAACATAAAATATTATTTAGTTTGTTATAAAAAAAAAAATTGTTGCAGTGTTGCCAGAAAAAATACAAAACTAAAAGATAACACACATTTCCTGTAGATATTGTGTATGCCTATATCCTGTAAGTTGATTTAATTAACACTTTGCCACCTTGAGTGCACAAAAAGAGTGAGGTTTGAACTTAACCACAAGACCTACTGACTTGCACTACGGAAACAGTTACTTGAACACCAACCATGGTGATACACGGAGTAATTATAATAAACTTCCTCTAACGTGGGAACTGGGAAACCGCAATCACATAAGGACAAAATAACTTATACGTTTTTTTATTGAAATACGTTCGCAATGAAAGGAAACTTTATCACACGTGCACGGTGCACCAACTTATTTTATAAGCCTACTTGAATCTACAAGAAATATATAATTTTAGATTAGATTAGATTAGAATCAGATTGTAGCAGGCTTGGGTGCTGCTCAAACGGGACACTCAGTGTTTCGACTGAAGTACTTTCGTACATTTCGGATTATTCGCAGGAAAATCGTCATTTTTTGGTTGTGTTTTTTGTTAGAAAACTTTGTTTCCACTTTTCTCGTATCCTTTTTTAATTTAAGACTTCATTTTTTCATGCTAGTCCTCAAAGTCTTAACATATAGTTCACTTCCGGTCAATGTTTGCGAATGTTTTCGATCAAAGGGGACAGTATTTGGGAAAACGAGCCATCGAAGATTAGGAAAACCTTGATACTGAAAACGCAAAAACAGCGTGTAACTATGTGGACGTATAGTTTGAAAAGTACGAAGGCAAATTTTTGGGGCATTTCCGTGCTAATTTGATATTATTATTATTTATGTTAGAAATTGAACATATAATCGAACATGAAGATGAACAACTCCATAGAAATGGAATAAAGAGAAATAGAAAGAAATAGGTCTACATGAATCAACTTCAATAATCATTGTCCGTTCAAAACAACAAAACGTTATAAGCAAAGGAGAGCGTCTGATGGCAAGCTCATACACCGCAGATCCGTATGATTCTATTTCGGAACATCAAGAACGCTAATTTAGCTGTATTAATACTAAACGTTAGTGTTGCCTTCCCCGGCAAGTCTGGGCTTTAGTCCTTGGCTAATTGCGAGCCTTCCTGCATGCACTTCGTTTATATATGCAGCCGCCAAATGGCCACGAGCGTGAAGCCAGCTTACAGTCCGGCCAGTAAATGTTTTCCTCGAACATTCCAGGAAATCTCGGTTTAAGTGGTTACATGCACCTTCTTAAAAAGTTAAAGCGCAGGTGCAGTAGAATCTGTGGTCGAAGTCTAGACAGTATCGTAGCACAGCCACCCCCTTCCCCAACCCCCAATGCATTACATAATAGTAGTTGCATGTGCTGCGTAAATGGGGCTAAATGGACCATCTCCCGTAAAGGTAGCTAAAAACACGAACTCGACTGTTACAATATGGGGGAGGGGACTGAAACAAAGAGCAATTAAAGTAAAATTGCTATTAATAGTCGTGTCATAAAAACGATAAAAACAACATTTTACAATAGCAAAATAATACAGCAACACATTCATCTCGTTTTGTTGGACGAGCGTAGCGAAGACTTCATTTTGAATACCCCGAGAAATAAAGCTATTTAAAAAAAATGTTTGTTGCTCACTACCAGCTGCAAGCGGCAATTGGGGAACTTCGAAACCTTTAAACATATAATTTACCAACTTGGGTTTGATCTAAGAAATATTTCTTACGTACTCTTACGATTTGATAAGAATATTATGAATGCGGAGAAGGCTCATCCAACAACGCCACTAGAAAAAACTTTCGTAAGCGGCCTCGTTAATATAATTCTTTATGTTTTTGATCGTCATCACTCATCAGTAATAATAAGAAGTAATATCCATACTTAGGCTTTTAACGCAAATAAACAGCTCTTATTAATGGCGGCAATAATTCCAATTCAAATATGACGCTCGTGTAACGCGCTACTGTTTGTGGATTGCAAAGCGTGCCAGGTTAACCATAGTACGGAGACGGACGATAATGAATACGGAAAACAAGGACGTGAACGGTATAGGTAGGAGTAGGAGGTACCATCATGTCTCAAGATACAAGCAAGAAGACAAGACATGACAATTCTATATGTTTGGGTTCCAAAACCACAATAGGTTTGTTTGGTTTACCTAGTGTAGTGTAGACTTGTGTAGTGTAGGTGTAGGCGTAGGCATTGAAATCAAATTACACTACACTTTACCCAGGATAACCAAACGTTTTTTAATCTATACTCGGCACTAGATTCGCTCACATCGAACTGTCAAACTACTAAAACATAATAAAACAACAAACAGTACTGTTGAAGGCACTAAATGAGTAAAAATGATAGTATATGTGTACTATCAGAACGATGAAAAGCTATTTAGAATATAAACTTCAATAGTGTTTATCCTAATTGAGGTTAGAGTACCCTAAGCATTTGCCCTCATCACAAAATATAGTGCCACATAAATAAAAGACTCCGAATCAGTTTCTAATGCGTAATAATCTACTATGAATTGATTTTATGAGTTATATCGGATTGTCAATGAAAGAATGTGTCATTCATCATGTTTTAAGCTGTTTCTCTTCAAATGTTGCGCCTAAATTTATACACCTACACTCTACACGACCTCCTGGAGCTCGTGTAGAAATTCTACACTTTACACTACACGAAGTCAAACCAAACGGCTACACTTTACACTACACTTAATACAAAAACGATTTTTAGACTTTTTGAGCCTACACTAGTGTAAAGTGTAAGTTCGTGTAGCAAACCAAACAAACCTATTATCATTGCTTAAATATTACCAAGAAAACTTGTTATTAAACATTCTCCGCAGGCGGATTCTATCTATATCGGGGCACGCTAACTAAAATTTAATAGTCTGATCAAATAAAAAGTGAAATAGGGGCCCGTTACAAAAGAATATAACAATAAATAGCGTTTATTACTAAGAAAACCGAAACGCTACGAATAAATATGCAGATTGTATAAATATTAAATACCGTACTGAAAACCACAGTAAAATTAATTTCTGTGACTCAGTGGATAGTTTAATATTTATTTTATTTTTATTTAAAGGTAACTACCAAATCTTTTCCTGACCCGTGATTGAGAGAAAAAGTTATAATTAGCGAGCGAGAGACCCGGGTTCAATACAAGCTCAGTATGAATTATTGTAATGTAAGTATTTACGGTACTATTTATAACTCTATAACCACCAAGAATTTGAGATGAGAAAAATAATAAGTGCATCAAGTCTTCCGCACATTAAAAAGCGGTCAACATGTACACTGTACATACAACACACATAAAGGTATGTGTGTGTTATTAATGTATGTAGAGCCAAATAGCCATCCAAGCAGGATTAGTTTTACGTTTACAATAACATCAACGGCGCTAGGATATTATTAAAATGCAATTAGACTGTCTAGATATCATTAAGGTGTATTCAATTGCTTTGCAAATGTGAATTCCAATGTGCTGGAAACTGTGGTTATTTATCTCGTCTTCGGGCATAGTAAGTCGTCGACCCTGGAGTCACAAACATAATTCAGTCGACAATCACGTGTTCATCATTAGAGTTAGCGTTTAGTGCTAAAGAGATACTATACCAATATAAAAATAAATTTTTGAAAACGTTACAATGAGCTATTTTTTGTTCAAAAACATGATTTAACTTATTACCTGTATCAACATTTATTTTCAGATTGTTTAAATTTAATCTTTGGGACAATTTTAAAATTAAAGTGGAATGCAAAGGTACGCCACTGGATGAGTGTTGGTGAAGGATCATGATAGCTTGGCCAAGAAGGTACGCCACTGTTTGGTGAGTTTTAGAGGAGGGGCATAAGGTACGCCACTGCATGAGTGACCACGTGATGGTGAGTGTTGGTGAAGGATCGCCACTGGATGCTGTTCCACGAAGGAACTGTTGATTTTTGTAAGTCGTTCATTTGGGTAAAGTATTCGACGAATTAAAAGATATTTAATTTAGCTAGAAAGTATCAGGGCAGAAACAGGAAGTCGCTAGTGCATCCGCTGGTCACGACTCCTACATTATGATCGGTGCGATCGAGCAGTCTGCATTAGGTGAGGTCGGGGGGGGGGGTGCATGGGCTCTCTCCAGGCCCGCATAAACTTAGCTAATCACACTCGCTGCCCTATTTAACCCGGGTTTTATATTTGCGAGTACTTATCACATTACATATTTACACACACATCACACACTTACAACATACTTATCAAAACATCACGAAAAAGCCATATTTGTGACCGAAAATTTTGACGAAAATAAAAGCGTGATACAGTGTAATTTAATTACGTATACTGTCTCATACAATAACTTAATTAATCTATTAGTAGTATAAACAATAAATAAAAACATAAATACAGTAAAATGTTCCTGAACCATATCAGCACATTTTAAAATGATTCCTATACGGTTTTACAACATAATTTTTCATAAAAAAAGTTTTCATTGCAGAATGATTATGCACGTTTATCAATTTAAATAAGCTATCAAAATATCGAGGGGCAAAACTATTCTTTAGAGATAAATTTATACAATATATATGATATATTATAAACACGTATTAATTGTTCATAAAATTAATAGATACGATCAATTTTGGCATCATCATCAAAGCATGTTTAGCTTTTGATACCATCGCTTGTCTGGCTTTGAAAATATTATTTTGTTTGAATAGGTAGTTTATATAAACCTCTAAGGCCACACAAATGTAAAAAATTTGGTTGTTTGCTTACAAAAAATAGTTGTTGATATACATGCATATGCCTATACTTATTCAGTCAAATTACTTTCAAATAATACTACACTACTCACTTACGAAATAGACTCAAATAACACGTCTGATAAATCACACTGAGCTATTATCATGCTATTATCCCCTGGCGCTAAGTAGGCCTAATCACACGAAAATAGTACTACAATTACCACTTGAGTGAAAAGTGTGCCAAGTAGGTTTATATACAACTGTGGCTCATTACTCTTCATTCACTTAATGATGTCTGACTTCACTTGGTACACGGCTTATCGAGACTATATTAGCGGTTAATCTGACGAAGGCCTAGTTGTTTTATAGCATCTGGATTGCGACGCAATATAATATCCTGCTGTTTGAAAAACAAGTAGATAAAATTATGCGTAGACCTATATACCTTTACCGTTTACCAAGGTTAATGTTGAAAATGAAGCAAAATAACTCGGCAAGAATTCTCGCGTTGCGAAATACAGTCAAAACAAGTCATGGAGAGTCGTCACTATTTTCGCATATTGCAGTCTGTTTATTTTGAGATTTTTTTATTATATTGTGTCAGTTATTATGCGCTTAATTGTTTTATTATACAAAGTGTAGTTTTATGAATGCTTAGGTTAGCCAGCAAAACACAAGCCGTTTAGAAAGAAATGCTGAACATACAACAAACAATGTCAGGGTAGGTGTTAAGAATTGTTTTGCAATGTGTGATTTCGAGGTGAAATGCTATATGTACAACGGACTTATTCTGAGTTAAAGGTTGCTCACATTGTTGTAGGGGGCGGGAATGGCCAGCAAGTGTGCCGCAACAATGCATTAGCCTTGTCGCTGTCGCTGTTCTGTAATTTGTTTGTCTTCTAGTCCCTAATTGCACAGTAATTGTGGCGAATAACAATGTTCATGATGGCACCTGGATAAAAATTTGAATTATTATGATAAATGTGGCGAATAACAATGTTGATGGTGACACGTGGTTAAAAATGTGAATAGTTATAAGAATTATGATAAATGTGTCGAATAACAATGTTGATGAAAATAATTAATTACTACACAACGAAACATGTTAGTTATAGCTCACACTTCATCCCATGACATAGAAGCTAAGATTGTATGATTAAATTATCTTCATTTTAATCAATTCTGATGTTGATATATATATTATTTGTTAATTGGTGTCACCATCCCTATTCTTTATTACAACAATGCCAAAGACGCCCATGCGTAAAATATATAGGCGACTTTAATAAAACCGTTATTTTTATCATTGTTGATCATTGAGATCATTTATATTCCATATATTGAGGTTATTGAATATTTTGTATTGAATAACTTAAAAAATAACAACGCCTGTCACCGGAAAACGATTATTTTGAACAAATGGCTTGACGGGTTTTATTGGAAGACCTGCTGAATAGCAGCAAACTGGTCGAACCAAATAAAAAATTTATTTTCACTGTTTCACATCTTTCACATTACAAATATATCAAAGATTAATGACTGGTTTTAATAGTAATCACATCTGTTCGCGTTTTAACAATGAGTTTTTTTTATAGGTAGCCAGATGAGTTCTAACAAACAATAGTTAGATGATGGGATCTAGACTGATGTTTGACAGATTACGTTTAGCGAAAGCTTGAGCATCACGGAATTTGCCACACACAACAATGAAATCGATGCACGAACAAGGTTTGAACAATTACTAATTGTTAACTCAAAACTCGTGACTTGATACACATTTTTCACTTGTATATTAAAAACTTTAACAAAAATAAGCTTGCTGATATTATGGCTGGATGAGTTCATTAAAAAGTGAGAAATCTTGATGTTTGAATGTATTGAAATTAGTTGATTTCATCAAACACATTGAATAAAATAAATGACGCATCCATTTCGTGTAGATTGTTCAAAACTTAACTGCATTCCAAAAGCTTGAATCATGTCAAAGTATTTTGTTTGAAAAGTAACGGAAAATCCAAAAGCAAAACCAACAAAGGAAAACACCAAACATATTCCACAAATAAAAAACCCCTCTCGATGAGAAGTGAGGTACAGTTATGGAATTTTAACTGCGATCTCCCTAAGGTCTGTTAGTCTGGTCAACAGTGAATTCGATATACTGACCTTGTGAGCGGGCGAGCGACTCGTTGGAAATGCACCGATAGTAGACATTATACCTTGTTGATTGGTGTGCAGGGGTTATGTTACCACATTTTTTCCCAACAAGTGATATCTTTGGTAGGCCCACTTCCAGACTCGCGCCTATAAACGTCGTCGAGCACAGGTGGTTGTACATTTTTTAACGATCCTATCGAAATTCAGTCTCTGAGTGTGGCTGAGGGATGAGTTTGCTTACAAAAAATTAAAACTAAAAACAGCCACAATAAATTAAAGTATGGAATCTGGTCTTAAGTGTTAGGGGGATCAAAATATTATATACCGAACCGTCGCGCCTTCTTGAATGCAGCCCGAAATAGACATTATAACTGTTCTAGATTATTGCTAGGGTATTTCACACATTCTCCGCAACAAGTTGATATCATTTGATAGGCCCCACTTCCAGACTCGCGCCTATAAACGTACTTCGAGCACGTGTGATTTAATATTCTTCGCATGCTATTCAGATTTCAGTGCTCTGTATTTCTGGCTGAGGGTTGAGTTGCTACACAAAAATAGAAACTAAACAGCACAACTAAAATCTACCAAATCTATATTTATGTTGTCTGGAATGTGAATTCTATAATAGATAGATAAAGAGTAATAATAATAATTTATAATAGCAGAACACAGTCCAACAAACATTGCTACTACACTACAAGAGTCACGTTAAAAAAAATATATATAGCTATCAAACCATGATACAAATTACATTGTCCAGGACAAATCTAAAATCTAATACACCAAAATATTCCAATTGATTTGATTTGTTTATGTTTAGAGTGAAAGAGGAAAATATTTCAAATTACTATAAGCGCCCCCCCCCCCCACACACACACAATCGCTAATGTGAAATTCACAATCATGAACGCCAAAACATAAGTGTCGATTGATGATCGTCTCAAGGTTAAGAAACAGTGAAAGTCTCATTTTCGTAAAAGTTTTGTTAACTTAATTAATTCTTGTTGAGACAGACCCTGATTTCAGGTTTAATTATTTTCACCGGGTAAATAATAATATTGTTTTGGTTAGGGTTCTCAACGAGAACTAATCACTGCCTTGGCAGCAGGAGACAACTACCACCAACATTAAGAAAAACAACATATTGTTATCGGAATGAAACAACAAGGTGATGAGTCACTATTGATAGCACCAAGGACCAATCAGCATCACTATATCGTGACGTCACTGTCTGGCATCCCCAAGTCTGATGGCGACCAGACACTAGAGACAAAACGATGTTTTCGCGGTGGGAATTCCCGAGGTTATCAAGTCAAATTCTTCCGATTTATCCTCATCCGTCCCGCATTTATCACGTCATCGTTCGGTAAGCATTGTCAATAACGCAGGCAGTGACAATTTAGCTTACGATATGCCACTCAGATCAGAATAGGGGCGCCCTTAATTAATGATAGGGGAGGTTTATAAAACTTTCAATGCTAAAAAGATTTAATTTGAAATTAAATACGTAGTGTTATAATAAGAATATGTATTTAAATCAATTTGGTGAAAGAAAAAAAATAATAATTTGGAAACTAATTTTTGGGTTCCTTTTTAATGATTATAAGTTTTGTGCATTTAATAACCTGAAGACGAAAATGGCTTTAAGTTTCAATAGTTTATTTAGTACAGAAATATTTTTTATTTTTATCTTCTCAAGACAAGTTTTCCTGAGTCTCTTACACCAAAGCAGCGTAGCTCACCTCATACACGCAGTTGGTTCTTTTTCGCTAGGTCGTCGTTGAATTCCAGCCACTGACAAACCTGGTCGATATTTTGCCATAAGTTTTCCTCGATCAAAAAATGTTTGCTTGGATAGATTCTATCAATTGATTCAATTCTAATACCAACACCCAAAACTTTCGCTAACATGGCAACAATGTTGATCTAAATTGCACAATACAACTTCTCTATAAAGATTATACACCACGGCGTGCATAAAACCCCACGCAAAGCCGTCCAGCGTCATTCTCGTCGCCATGGCAACCTGCTATCGTGAACTTCACACACCACATCTCTCACGCTGGAAGTGTCCTAAAAGCCACCCCCGCTCGCCGCCCACGAGTTAGTTGGGCAACCCACGCACCATGCACGCCGTCGCTTGGAAGTATTAGACCAGACACGATTATTATTAGACTTATGTTGATGCTTGGAGATGGATGGGATTTGTAAATCCAGACGCCGAAGCTTTATTGGACCACGATCGGGCAATGTTCGAAAAGATGTCCCTCAAACGGGGATCGAACCCGGGCCAAACTTCATCCTTGTCCAGTTTGTCCGTACAGCAGGGTTACGCTAAAATTGGTTATTTCACAAAAGATTTGAAGATTTTTTAAATTTGAGATTGAGGGCGCGAACCCAACCACAGAAAATCTTAATAATTGAATATTTGTATCGCATGGTTTTATGGCTAAATTTGTGATTGATTCCTAAAAACAATACTCGGTGGACATTCCTACCAATACCATAATAAGCTAAAACAAACAAAAGCAATTTCACGATGGGCGGTCACTGTCAATTAAAGAAGAACGTGGTGCCTTGTCGAAAGTCTAATGATGCAGACTCGCCGATTGTTGTCATGTTTCGCGTGATTTGATACGGAACATTCTCAGTATATAGACTACGTAACAAATGGAATAATAGATTGTGTATTGAATTGTTATTTGTTTTTGTTGTAAAGGGCTAATAAGTCTACACTAATTTAAATCTGTTTTTGTTGCGTTCCAACTTCCAGCTTCCAGCTTCCAGGTTTCATTGTTGACTGCCTGTTAGTCAGTCAGATTTCAATTCGCCGAGCATCGCTTTTAAGACTTGCTTTCACGCAAATGCTAACATAAATACGTGAATAATAATGAGGAGGATGTCAGTCAATAGGCTAACAGGTAAATGCAAGTTACGTAATAAAAATTTAGTCAATCAGTCAGTATGAGCATCAGGAACCTTCTTGAATCTAGTCGGCAAGAGAGACAGTAAATAAGTTAGATAGTAGGCTACTTTTAACAGTTTGTTGGTAATCAAGTTATAAAGTCAGAGGTTAGTAATTCATCAGTCAGTAATGTTAATGTTCGTCGACTGATGCAGATATTTTACGGGCTAAACTGGATCCCTATTATGTAACATTGTTGTTTCGTAGCGTTGTGACCCGAGTGTCTATGAAATGTAATATGTAGCTAAAACATATTATTTTCAACTCCGCAAGAAACGCGTCGTCTGACGCATTAGACCTTCCACCACAGCTTCTGAAAATGATTGGGTCAATATCCAACAAAGGGTAAGACGGGGGTGGCGGCGCCTATCCACCCACTGAAAGACGTCACCCAGAGAGGGTAGGGTGATAACTAAACACCCACATTATACTCGTCGCACACCCAGCATCCCATGAATTCACAGTACACATGTACTCATCAGTCGACTCGAAAACTCCGAGACAAAATGTTAAAACCACGCGAAATAACCTTTTCCCGTGGTTAGAGACAGTAATATGGTTTTCAGAACAATATTATGTATGAACATAATTAACATATAATAATAGTCTGGCATCTATTTCAAAATTACATTTAATTAACTAAATCTCCAATTAGGCAATTAAACACTTAATTACCATATCATTTCAATGATTTTTCAAGCAGGCTATAGTTCTGAGAAAACAGACATTTGCTCTATATAATTACTTTTTCTATGTTGTGCAGATTCTTCAGACTGACTAAAAACTGAGAGTCTACCGTCTAAACACTAGATTTCCTTGTTATAGAGACGATTGAGAGAAACGAGGGAACGATTTGTTCACCGTCTAAAATCTGATTCTTGACGTTATGTAGGTCAATCGAGCCACTGTGGCTGTGTATACTGTAAACCGTTGAAAGATTGTATATCGTTTTAAATGTTTTGCCGTGGTTGGCTATGAACCCGTGCCCTTTCAGACATTCCTGTAGAGTCTGCGCTCAAAGCCTTCGTACCAAGGAAAAGTATTACAACTTTTTGTATATATATATGTAGCTAGCTTGTAACCCTTCTGCTGCATATCGACCTCATGTACCGTTCATAAACCGTGCATCATTCACTAAACAAATCAAGACCGCTGGGCTAGTTGTATTTTCTTGCGTCTGGACTCAGACAAGATTTATACACATCCCAATTTCCAAGAAATGCTTCACAGCTCAAAGAGCCGAGCCATCAATTGGCCTATCAACTATGCAGTGTGTCAACAGTTATCTCATATTCTGTTATCAAATCAAATTGATAATGCTATCTTCAACAGGCATACGAGATATTATTTTATTACGTTATGTTTCGATCTGCAATCATACTATGTGGAACAAAATAATTGCATTATTTGTGTTACAAAACCGAAAATTTTGCAAGGCGAAAAGAATAAATAACGACGTGACATCCTGATGCAGATTGCATAGTGTTCCATCATAGATAAGACCTGTACTTGTGTGCAGTTAGAATATTGTTAGTAATTATTTGGCGTTTTTATCTCGTTTATAAATATTTTAAACTTTCGAATAATGTATTGCTAGAGATCACCAAATTCAGAGTAAAAATAATAATAAAAAAAAAATGCCTTACGGTTGGATCAAATTTAAAACTCAATATCCAAATTGGTTTTCCCATCAATCATTTCAAAGTTTGTGAAAACCAGCGTTAAAGTCTTACTTTTTCATACACCTCGTTACCAAACGCTGAAACTTATTTTAGTTGTTTCTGTCGAACGAGGTATCGTCTTACTTTATTCAAACAGGACGTTGAATATTTATATATATATTGTTTTAAACGGCGAAAGATGCGACAGTAGTAGGTACACTAAAGTTTTTTTATACCTTCTCGCGGCCATTTATTTTCCTAGGACACTACTACAATGTCACAAATTTGCTCCCCATCCATCATCATTAGTCATGACCGCGCGGATAAAATGCTTTCTCAATGAATGAATGAACTTGAGTAGATTGCAAGTGGAACCAATTAAATTAATGCAATAAAGACTCATTATGCTATTATAATGTGAGAAGAGATCAGAGTAACATTGACTGGCTTTCACAAAGGGCAAAGGCCCACACTTCATACATGAGTGCCACAATAGAGAGGTGTCTCAAAGAGCGACAGGCTATAGCAATTAGCAATATTTTTTTTAGATTAAACCAACAAATACACCAATAAAATAACACAAAGAATTTTTGTAATTTTTAATTTTAAGTGAATCGGCTACAGCTGGAATCCATTGGAAAACCGGGAGTGAGGTAAAGCCTATTGGCTTCGAAGATGAAAATGTTCAAGCTGAGAGTCTCATCAAATCGTATTTTGTAAACCTGCCCTCAATAAACTGTTATTATACTTTAATTGTATTTGTAGGACAACATATTCCTTTTATGAAATAATTTTAGAGACGCTTGCTAGTCGCTTGCGGAGAATAATGAAATAATGCAATAATAAAACAAAGAGGAAATGGGAAATTGAACAGCAGAAACGTTTTACTCACGGCTGCCCGTCAACACGAAACATCCAAAGTCACTTACCTGTAAAACAAAAGACACACAATTAGTATTAATGTAGAACAATTCATGCAGGATAATGCAAGGGAAAACGGGGATGACAAATTATTAGTCTTGAAGCTATTATGAAATGGAATTCACACAAACGAGAGTTGTATAATTAATTTATGTATTAATTAATTAGTATATTCATAGAAATGGCACCAAAACGGCTAGAAGACATAAGGAGTTCTATGAACTCAAGGTCTTATTGTTAATTCTATAAATGCACGCGACTAACATGCCAAGATAATTACTATAGGGAGACAAAATAATCACCAACTAGTTGTGCAACAGACAAGTTAGTTTACAGTATTTCTTAGAATGGGTTCTCATTTGAATATAAATAGACGCGGCAACCGACCGTCTTGCCATTATTTCTGGTAGTTCTTTTAAAGACTGAAGATGGAGCTGCATTACTGATCTTGATAATAGTATATAGTAGAAGAAAGAAAACAAAAATAAGTTTGTGGTGTTGTAATACATAAATGTAAGTGCTACTTCGCTAACTAAATAATATAAATCAAATCATACATTAACATGACTTGCAAAGAAACGCTGTTGCTTTAAAAGCCGACTTTCAGACACTGTAATTATTATCGCAGTGTGCCCCAGAGAGCTATTGAATATAAATGCAATTTAGTTTAATTCTATCTAAAAAAAGAAGATAATTATTAATGAAATCTAGAAAAAGCAAAATTTACCGTGTCAAATTAAAAATGATCCAAAACATTGCAAAACAATTATACTTAAAACAATCCACGAAAAAAAAATGAGTGGGATCTGAGCCCCATAAAGCGGGTGACCCGGGTTCAAGTCACAGTCGGGTTGTGTTTTTTAAACTATCATAACGGCAAAAAAATAAATCGTCCGTGTGCCCTTTGTTTTTCAAATCGTGACCACTTTTTGTAGATAATCAAAGCGCGAGTGAAAAAGAAGTGGGCCAGTAGACTGCGAATGATAAAATGAACACTCGGATACAGGAAGTACACGCTAAATATTCTTCATTCAGAAAACAGTCCATTTTGGTCATTTCAAGAGACATTAGTTTCATTCGCGTGTTATAAAGTACTTGCCGCTCCACGCCCAACTCGTGCACTTTTTATGCCCCAGGTATAAGCCGTTCCCGAGGGGGTTTCACGTAATAGAATAGCATCCATATGAACTTCCGTCAATCTCACAACCACATACATACGTAATATACACAGCGCTGCTGTAACGTTTCCTGTATAAGTTCCGTTAATTAAGTGAATCAAAATCCTGAAGCTTCTCAAGGTTTAACGCGTCGTTTATATAAATTAATGGCTGTCCAAATAGCTGTCAAGTTCACGGTCTATCTCCACAGCACGCTACATTCACTTCTCACAACAAGCCTTACGCCTAACTAGAAAGTCATAAAACGCAAAAAAAAAAAACTAATTAGTGTTATCAAATTAACTATATCTAAGTATAAACTAACACATTTTATTAGCGTATTCAAAGCAATTTTTTATTAATGATTTAATTTAAATATATATTTTTGAGTCTTGTTTTTTGGTTAAGATGAAATTTAACTTATTTCAATACTCCTTTCGAAACTTCTAGGGACAGGACCCATTCATGTCTCCAATCTTATAACCAATGAACAAATAAACAGTAACTTAACTTGAATATTATGTTATTTCGTCATACGAATATTGTAGCAGTAATGCTTGTTTAACAGTAATATGCATACATTTGCATTTTAAATGCATAACAAGAAAGACAAATTACACCTTGCTTCCAGGACATGGACTGTTATGTCCAAAGAAAGAAAACAAACATGAATTTACACAACAATAAGGCATTACGAAGGTAACTCGTAAAAATGTACGAACGATGCAAGAAAATCTTTGGTGATTTCGTTGCGACAAGCAAACTTGTTTAACTTATTTTTCATTGCAGATTTATGCGCCAGGTAATCGAGACGATGATACAGTATTAGATGAGAGTGGTATTACCGTAAAAATTAAAAATGTGCTAAGGGAGTTTCTTCACACTATTTAATCAAAATAGAGCGAAACGCATACAAATTTTCCCTCCAAAAACTGCATTACTGATAGTACCAGTCTGATTTTAGCAACTTTATCATCTTTGAGAGAGAGATCATTCACCCCGCCCGTCAGAGATCTAGGTCAGTCAGGGGTGCTCAAGGTTGATATTTTTATGGGAATCGGTTAGGGAAATTATCCGCCGAGCACGAAACACATTTTTGATGGGTAAAGTTAGCAAACGCTTTATAGTGTGTCGAAAAGTCAACAATTTGGCAAATAACACAATACTTTAAAATAAATTGGGCATAAGTTATAAGAGACTATCATTACTTGTTTACGTTTTTATTATTAAATTATTCCATTACCGCAGTAGGCCTAAAACTATCAAGCAGAAATCTGCCATTTTCACAGATCGAAAACGAAAAGTTTGTCACTATTGAAATTTGAGGTAATCACAACGTTACAACCTAAGTTTGTCGCATATATATTGACAGAATCAGCACGGGGAAACCCCATGCTCGAAGATACTTCGGTAAGTCACTAGGGCGTTGGTGGGGAGTATGGAGTAAAAAAACAAACATGGTGATGAAAAAACATGATAATATTGAGAATAGGAAAATGAGACGCCATAGAGAGCAAGGAAAGCGGGTGGGGAGGGAGAGTCGGCATGCGAATGCAAGCAGAAAGAGACAGAGAGGTCAATAACATGAACGGACTGTTGCGTCTCCGTGACGTCACATCAAGCCAAGGTGAGGACGTGAGAGAATGTGTTACCTGTCTTGTCTACAACCGCCGTGGTTCTCAGGCCCGGCGTTTAGAGGAGAAGCCAAACCGCGCGGGTACAACGACTCGAATCCCACAAACACAGGTGCCTCTCTCCTCTCTCTCTCTCTCTCGCGACGCCCGGGGCCTATGGGTGCGCCGTGACGGCCAGCTTCACGCACCCTTTAGTGCCATCAACCTGTTGTGACGTTCTCTCCTCACCCTTGCCGTGCCATCAACCTGTTGTGACGTTCTCTCTCTCACCCTTGCCGTGCCATCAACCGTTGTGACTTCTTTCTCTCTACCCATGCCTCCTCAATGTTGTGCTTCTCTCTCTCATTGGTATCAACCTGTTGTGAGTTCTCCCTTACCCTTCCGTGGAAACAAATGTTGTGACGTTCTCTCTCTCATCCTTCCTCTAAACCTTTGTATTCTCTCTCTCACCCTTGGTCCATCACCTGTTTTGCGTTTTCTCTCTCACCTTTCCTCCATCAACCCGTTGTGACGTTCTCTTCTATTCTGCTCAACTGTTTACGTTCTTTCTCTCACCTTCCTGCCATCATGTTGTGACGTTCTCTTCTCTCACCCTTGCCGGTGCCCTCAACTGTTGTGACTTCTCTCTCTCACCCTCCGTGCCATCAACGTTTGTGACGTTTCTTCTCTCACCTTGCCGTGCCATTTAACCGTTGTGAGTTCTCCCCCCCTTTCCGGCCATCAACCTGGTTGACTTCTCCTTTCCCCTTTCCCCCATAACCTTTTTTGGCCCCCTCTCACCCTTCCGTGCCCTAACCTGTTGTGATTTTCTCTCTACCCTGCCGTGCCATCAACCTGTTGTGACGTTTTCTCTCTCACCCTTGCCGTGCCATCAACCTGTTTGACGTTTTCCCCCCCCCCTTCCTCCCCCCCTGCCCCCCACTTTCCCCCTTTTTTCCCCCCTCTAACTTGCCATAAAGTTTACCCCCTCTAAATGGGGGCCCCCAAATTTAAAAAAAATTTTTTTTTTTGGTTTCTAAATTTTTTTTGCCCTTTTTTCATTTTTTTTTTTTTTTATCTTCCTCCCTTGGGCCCCGGGGGAAACCCGGCGCCTTTTCCCAACTGGCATTAAAGGAAAAAAACCCCCCAAAAAAGCTGAAAAAGGGGGTTTTTTTCCCCAAAAGGGGAGCTCTCTCCGGGGCCTTTCCCCCCTTGCGGCCCCCCACTGCTACACAACAAACATGACAAAAAGATGACGCTCACGGAGAAAACCCCTTCCCCCCCACCCCCGGGGGTTTTTAAATGGGTTTTTTCCCCCCCCCCCCCGGGGGTGGGGATTTACCCCGGTTTCCTCCTTTCCAAAAAAAAACTCTTCCCCTTTGGACTAACATTTTTTATCGAAAGCCCGTTTCAGAATTTTATAAATTTTTAACTAAAAAAACGAAATTATTTTTGGTTTTTGGAAAAAAAAAAATTTTTTTTTTCCCTAAACCCCCGGGTTAAAAGGGGATGCCGGGGGACCCCCCCTTTGGCTAGACCCCTACTACCTCCCTGACCAGTTTTTCCTCCCCCCCCCTAAATTTCTTGGTTTTAACGGTTGGAAAAACCCCCAAAAAAAAACAAGCCAACCATTAGAATTACCACCGGGCCCAATGTTCTAAGACCCATTATCAACTTTCCCCTGTAGTGTCATTTTTTGGCTGAACCAACCCCAATTTGGTTAAATTTTTAAAAATTTGTGAACAAACCCAAAGTCCCGCCCCTGTATGCAGGCTATACACACGCTAATTGGTACGCATTCTATTCAGTCTAAATATTGAGCTTACCGCTATGGAAAACAAGTAATTAAAACTCAAAGAACGCTAGATATGGACCAACAATGATGTTTAACGTCATTCGAAGATGATAAATAATCTTATGTTATCAAGTCAAACACTAACTACCACAAACAACAACAGTTGGTTATTATTAACTAAGGTCTTATTAGAAGAAAGATGTCGATAAATGTGATTAAACTCAAGCCCTAAATCCCGAAAATGTGACAAAAATTAAAATTGAAAAAAATGATCTCCTACACGCCATTAGAAGTATTATGACTAGAAACTATTCGATTATCTATGACACTAAAAGTATTGTATCGTACTAGGAAAACGCTTAAGTCCCGCCGCGTTGTGTGATGAGCGTAATTGGTGAATTGAGCTGCCATGTGTTATGCGAATTTGCTGTTGTTCTGTGGGAAAATCATTATTAAAGTGAAATTTTTTAAAATTAAATAAAATAAAATAAGAATTACTTTATTTTTCTATTTTTTTTAATAAATCGTAATTGTTAAAAAAAATCGTAAAATTGAAATTTTTATAAGAAATAATTTCTCGATTGCGCTCAAATTTAACAATAATATATTAATTCATAAAATTAAGGTTCTGCGAAAAAAATCATTTCAATCGGATAAAGCATGTAGGTGTTATAAGTCAAAGAATTGTTTAAAAAAAGAAAAAACCCGTAAAATTTCGATTTTTATGATAAATATTTTTTCAATTGCGCTCAAATTTCACAAGAATATCTTAATTAATTATAAAATAAAGATTCTGTGCAAAAATCATTAAAATCGGATAAAGCAGGTAGGTGTTAAAAATCGAAAAAAAAGTAAAATTGCAATTTTCATGAGAAAATTTTTTTCGATTGCATTCAAAAACGTGGCAGTACTAAGTTCAGAGATTTCGAAGGCCTCCATAAAATTTCATCGCAATCGGAGTATCGGTTTAGCCGGAATCGTGTGGACAAACAGACAAAAATACAGAAAAAAAAAACATTCCGGATTTTTTTCTCCAGTGTAGTAGAATGGAATCTTCGCTTCGCTCGCTACGCTCATCCAATGATATCATCGACATATAACGACAAACGAGGATTATATATTATTCCCCTTCTCTACAGCAAAATAAATACTGTTAAATACCAGAAAGAATTTCGTTTGATAAAATATTGCCGTACAACAAAACATGGTTATTATTATTATTATTAATCTATGTAATATCTATCATATAAACACCTACGTTACAAAATAAATTATGTTATGCCTGTCAATGTTAGAATATGCATCCCTATTATTTCTATGAATTTAATTACTTTTTGATATACTTTTGACATCTCCCATCGATTACACAGAAATACCCAGAGCCGGGAAACTCTGGATTACAGAATGATATTGATAACCTAGTTCTCAAGTTGGAGATAACACCACGTTAGATAATAAGAAGCAGTCGACATGAGGATAATTAATGGGAGGATAGATAAACATATTTTTGCGTCACGTTTTAACTTTTATCATCATTAAGTCATTTTGTTGTTGATAAAAATAAAAGTTAAGTTTTTTTAAAGCCAGCTGTCTAAATCGGCATCTTAGTTATAACCACTTATTTAATGACAAAATAATTCAATGAACTGTCTCAAGCTCAACACATGCAATTTTTAATGATGGATACGATCTTTGTTACAAATTTCATTTGGCGTTTAAAATAACTATACGCGCATGGCCCACGTCACACACATTATGGGTACAGTATGTCGCACTACATTAATATTTGTCCTCCCTGTAAATCAGTTTGTTTGTATTATATATATAACTGAATAGGATAGACGTTAAATTTGATATATTTCGTATAAATTTAAATTATTTAGTAATTAGATCAGTCTTGGATTGTTTATTATTCCACATAGGATGAAGGTAAACAAAAGTTATTGCCATGCACATTCATCCAAAACATATCATTTTCTTTTTTTTATAGAAAGTAACACTCACTTGCAGTTTGCTCAGCACATTCCTATTTGTCAACATGACGTATTATCATTCTGAGGGATTATCAACTTAGCCGAAACCTTAGATGAAGTAGAAAAGATTAAAGCTGATACATTTAAACGTTTTGTGGATGGATACAGGTTACTAAATTACTAAATACGTTTAAACTTGGTAATTTAAATAAAAAATGTTACTCTGTCATCACATTCATGTCATATTAGGCGATAGCTATTCTTTAAGTGCTTAATTTTGGTGGAGGTGCCGGGTCCCAGGCTATATCACGACTGTTACACATGGTGGAGGTGCCGGGTCCCAGGCTATATCACGACTGTTACAAATGGTGGAGGTGCCGGGTCCCAGGCTATATTTATAAGGCATCACGACTGTTACACATGGTGGAGGTGCCAAGTCCCAGGCTATATCACGACTGTTACACATGGTGGAGGTGCCGGGTCCCAGGCTATATTTATAAGGCATGACGACTGTTCGGTTCATTAATTAATGTAAGTGTGACAATGAAAACTTTGTAGGTCTACCTTAGTTGTTGGCCGGCCATAAGGACAATTACAATTTTTGATTGAGTATTACTTTTTAAAATTTTGATATTTGTAAAAAAAAAAAAGGGGGGGGGGCGTTTAAACATTTATGAAACTATATCCGTTTTTGCCCATCCATGGAACGCCGTCAATGGGAAATCTCCAAAGTCGTTTCGACTCATGCAAACTTTTACCCTGAATGAGGTTTTCAGTTTATCTAGTAAGGGATAGACTAGGAAAACGCTCAGTTGGACGCGTTGTTGAGCGAGCACCGGTACGTGCAACACGACCCGAGTAAGACATTCCCATAATGTTACATACCAATAAGTCTTTAAGGTCTTGACCGATTTAGCTGAAAATTTGAAAAATAGGAGAGAATGGATAAAATCCACCGCCATCTAGAAGACCTTGACATCATTTCCTTGTTAAACTCTTTGGTTACAAATAATACACTGCTTCCTCGATAGTGTTTTGATTACTTCTAGGTGGCAGTGCATAGTGACCTGAAACCATGTGCGCCGTTGCCATGGTAACGGGACTTTGTTATAATGTAATTTCCGACTACACTACTTATCGGATCAAAATAAAAATAACATATTCGTGATCGGACGGACATTCTAAATGATTTGGCCACCTCAGATTTTGTCTCCGTTAAAGTTTGAAAAAAAACTTTCAATTAACTTTAATGTAACTTTTTAACTTTTTGAACGATTTTGCCACAAAACTATACAGCAACCCGCCTAGGTGGTATGTACATGTGTGCAAAATTTCAGGTCGATCAGAGAAACGGTGCGACCTGTATCGAAGCAGTAACAGAAAAAAAAAAAAAAAACAGACATTCGAGCCATAAGAGTCAAGTGGAGACGCTCGCTTCGCTCGCTCAATAACCCCAAATTTGCAACTCCTAACAATACAACCAGGTTAACGAGGTAGTATAAGTGTTACTTTACGAGAACATTGTTCCAACTTCCAATGTCGTTTCCAACCTGATAACAACAGAAAATGCCTCCTGCTGCTGAACTATAAACACAATCATAAAACATAAAGTCAGTTGATAAGAGAGAAGGAAATTATTAACGTTATTTGACTTGGGCCAGTTAAAAATGATTACGCGCCAGATTTCCTCCTCTGCTATTCCCTAGATTTAAGTCGGAACACAGTATTTGAACGACACAGTTTTTAACAAGTTGTTAGATAACTATACTGAGTAAATATTAAAATATGGTATACTTAGATCCAGGTGGATTTACACGAGCATTATTTTCACATGCGTTAGCCATGGGTGTGCCAAATGAACAATACAAAATGTTTTAACATCGCGAAAATAAGATTTTGAAATTTTGTTTTTTTCTTCAAGATCACTTTATTTAAATTTATAATATACCGACACTAAAACACCAGTTATACTGCTACTGAAGCCCAAATAAAGAGTGAAATAAAAAAGTTCCGGATAATGTTTTCGGAAAAGTTTTAGCTTTGATTTTGAATTAATTGTCACATCACGAAATTGTTTGAACTATAACATCCCAACCAATCACTACATAAGCCCAGCAAATTTATTTTATTTAAGTTCTCACGAAACTATAATTATCTACGTTTTCACTTTCTATTTTATTCAGCATTCTGTAAAATTTAAACTAAAAATGTATTTTGTATAAACCCAATTTTATTCACTTCCATCTACAACACTCAACGCTCAAATGTGAATTGAAATATGGCGAGGGGAGAGATTTCACATAGAAATTGATTACCACACAGCACCTCTTTCCCCCACCCCCCTCGCGAAAATCACGATTCTCGAATATCTACCATACATTTCTGATACCTCCTTCTGAGAAGTTATGAATAATAACCAGCCCATTTTATACGAAGATATATGCGTTAAAAACATACCCACAAGTATGTTTATATCTATCATTATTTAAATTGCACTTTAGTTTAGATATACACTTTGGAGTCACATTCAAAAGTTTATAGTTCGAATAGTTCAAAGGTTATCGAGTTTTCGGCAATCAAATTTGAGGGCGTGATGGAATTATGTAACAGGTTTTCAGCACACTCTACACGTGGATACTGCAAGTAATAGTCACTGATTTTAGTCATAAGGACCTCCTGTGTAGATGAGAAAAACATAATGATCGAAATCTTCAATGAAAAATATGATTTTAGGGACTTTCTACACTATATTATATTATTCGATACGTGGATTATCAACACTCAAAGGGGAGTAAATCAGGAATAAATAAAGTATAGAAATACTTTCAAAACTTCCTGGAACAATTATTACATTAAGTCTCCCATCAAGCAACAGGTTTCGATTAAAATGTTGTATCAGCTCACGTCACGTCTATACTACCTACTTAGTATTCTGAATCGGTAGGCTGGCTTTACCCAATGTCAGAGGTGAGTCAACATTGGGCCCATCCAGTCCTGACAGGGACAGATATTTCACTTGGTTAGTTTATCATACATATTTTTAGCATCTCTAGGTACCCACCAAGATGCAGTTAAATAGCATACACCATATCAAGTTTCATTTACTTTTACAGTATGCTTATTTCCAAGTCTCTTAATACACAAGCTAGCGACGCTGCCCATCAAATTAAGAATTTATAACTGTATAATCTATGTACGGATAAATCTATGAAAAAAATACAGACTCATCGTAATTTAATGATAACATTCAAATTACCTTCCATAATCTTCATTGCATGATTAAGATAAGATTCTTCGCGAATTACATTACTTCTCGATGTTGAATGTAACCTAGAAAGCCTTGAAGTTTACTAATGCAATCCTTCCAATAGATTGATAGATTGCCCTACTTTTAATATTGATATCACGAAACTTATCAGCAAATCATATTCATAATGATATAATTCAAAATCCTGCTTTTACATTTTGCTCTTCCGGTGTCATTTTAAAAATTTCCCTAAACACGTTACAACATGTTGGTACATTGCGTGGCTCGCACAGAAATTCCATTCAGTAATTTCTGTAACTAGCCGAAGCCAGTTTTTACCAACATAAAGAGCGCAAACTTCCTGTCACATTCATTGAATAAAACATTTTAGTTTTTAGTCCTCTTTTTTGTCATTTCAACTATTATTATTTTCATAACGTTGTTTCCGCTTATAGAGCACCGCCCAACATGTCTGTGATGTTGCCAATGTTATTACACCAATATCATTTCTCTATAAGCCTATACAAATTTAGATTGGCATTGTATTTTGATCAGCTAAAAAAAACTTTTTTAAAAAAATGCCCTGACATATATTTTAAACAACAGCTAGCCTCGATTATTTCAGTGAAAATGTTTAGTTGGTTGTGGGCATTCATTCCATAAATTCACCGGACTCGACTAGGCTATACCATACCAAACAACATTGCTAGGTGCTGTAGGATCACGTGGTATAGCTTTCTAGTGCTACAACCGTACTTATGATGAATTGAAGGAAGCTATGAGACTATTATGGAAGCTATTATGACTTTTATCATAATATTCTTCTTCAGTTACATATTATATAATGTATCTACATCTAGTTATTTCCAAAACGAAGATAAAAATAAGATTGAGATGAACGCGTCCAAAAAAACACGAAATATATTAAATAAATGGTTCAGTTTTTAAAGTTAGATAATAATTGTATATTTATTTTAGATTAGAAACGTGCTGGAACGTTAATTAAAGAAACAACGGTCGGTATCATCATCTTTTATAAATGTCTTTGTGAATTTCATATTTAATTGAACAAACTTAAGTCCATTGTCAAGTAAATTACACATCTCAAGCTTTTTCGTTACCTGGACACAGTGGAGAGTTCGAGAAGTGAACATGATTTTTAATAACATAAAATACTCTAACTAGTGAGGTGCAAATGAGCGATTTCTTGAGCCCTCACCCAGCATTTCAGGGGGAGTCACGTGACTAGCATACATGGCAACTATATGCGTACACGCACACGCACAACACGCCCTGTGGTGTCACTTTTCTAATTCAATGAAATAATTATCATATTTTGAAGCATTACTAAAAACATTTGACCGTTTTACTAATTTTTAACAATGATGATATTAATGTATTATTATAATATATGAAACCGTTGGTCAAAATTAACAAATTAATGGATATGGCGTGTGAGAAATTACAGTGGAGGGGGTAAGGTAGTGCCTTATGTTGTCCATCTTTGCTTCCATAGAACGTGTAGTAGAATTTTTTGAATGTTGACTTGAGTGAGAAATAAGAATACTCTGATGGAGCGGTGAAAAGGTTGTCTTCGCAAACAGAGGTGGGTTATTTACCGTTGTGTGGGCAGCACCTCACATCAACAACGTGACATTCGTCGCCCCCTCAGACCCCAGTCCCATCGACCTGCTGAATCCGAAACTATAATTTACATTCATTTGTTGTGGTGGTTAATTACTTTTTCCTTTAACCCCAGGCGACAAATTTTCGCTACATAGTGCATAAATTCACCGCGGTAAAAAAAATATTACTTATTTACTATTGTTTTATGCACGTGTATTATGCAAAGTTACATAATTAGCCAGGAAAGCAGCCTAGCAGGTCTTTGAGGCCCATCCATCCATGCACCGCAGTGATCCTGTCGATATGAAATTTATGTTTGGCTATAAATGAATGAGATGAACCAAGCGAAAGAATAGCAACTAATTATTCGATTTAACTTAATGAATATTGCACAAATTTATTTACTATATTATTTATTTATTATTTATTTAACGTCTATCCTATTCAGTTATAAAACTGATTTACAAAGGAGGACAACTAAATAAATCTAATTACATAGATGCAGAAACAATAATAAATTACATTTTCGTAAAATTTGAAATAGTAGCATTACAACAACAATCATTTTACACAAGAATTTTGGTAACAAATTGAATGATATTATTTATGCATTTAATGAATGAATCAAATATAAAAAGGGTGGAGAATGAAAAGAAAAGAAAAGAAAAAAAAATGATTTATTAGACGATCCCACTCAAACGAATATGAGGTTTGCCAAAATCAGGAACAGCAAATCAGGGAGTATAATCAAACTTTCGCGGAAGAAACCTATGATAAGTTTATAAATCCTACGAAAGGATTCATGGCAACCATGTACAGAATAGTTTTTAGTTTTTTCCTCGATCAAATAACGAATGCTGGGTACTTAATATTAATTTAAGTGACGATGGAGCAATCTTGTAGAAGGCAAGGTTACCTACCAAAAGTTTAATTTACGTCATATTACTATTTCTCAAACAAGTCAACCAAAATGTGTAAGGTAAGTTGAGTGTGAGTGTTGTGCGTGCAAGTAATATTAATCACGGTCGATTGGCTAAATATGTTGCCCCACAACACATACACTGTAATATATAAATTTATTTTGCTGCAATCAGCAGTTATTTTATAAACTATATTGCACATGCTATGCTATACAAGTAATGAGTTAATTTTGTCATTGAGGTAGCTGCTGATTCAACAATTTCTTTACAAGTAATTGTGCATAGTTAGTAAATTTTCTAATTTGCTGGCGAAATAAAGAAAAACAATAACGAGAAAGATCTAATGCTGACTCGTCACAGGAAACTAGTGTCGGTTTCAACACGAAAACTTTGTCCACGCCAGCGGTGCAAGGGTGCGAGGTGTGACGCAGACTTTTACACTGCACATGTAACAAAATCTAGGGGAGACTTTGTAGAGACTTTTTGAAAGTATCTAGGTATGTAGATACTTTAGCCCAAAATGGAAGGACTGAACCTATACAGATAAAAGTATACTTAAATCCATCCATATTACTTGAAATCCATCGTCCATAGGTAGATCAAGAGTGTATGAAAATACATCAGTGTTTGTAAATCGTATCGCTCACCGCTGTATTTAATATTGGCGATCTTTTTATTTATTTAACGCCTATCCTATTTAGGCATATATTTATAAAAACTTATTTACAAAAGAGAATACTATCTGTATCTGTGTATCCCATTTTACATAATATTTATTTTGTAGAATCCGTTTGATACCCCAAAATAAACAATTGACGTGAAGTTTTCTCTCTGCAACGTATATAAACGTATAAAATTATCATTAGCATCTTGCTTCAGTGCAGACAGTAGAGCTAGCACAATTAATCTTCCTGCTCTCTGATTATAGCATCTATAGCTCAAACTGCAATGTGTCTATCTACTTTAACTTAAAACCCATCAATCTACGTGACCTCGTTTCAAAGACGTGCGTACGTACAAAATAATGTTCATTTATATGGTCATGTAATCAATAACGCGCCAGAATTATTTTTTACTTTGTTACAATCTACAAGCAATAATAAATAATTGATGGCCTAGTCAAGTTATGTAGTATGATTTACACCCTTGACACTTTAACCTTAAGTACTTCCAATACTAAGATTAAGTATTGCAGAGGTCAATTCAGAGAAGTGTATTAATTGCTGACCGATTCAACATTACATCTCCGGAAAAATTAAAATTTATCGCAATTTCATGACAGTGTGGAATAAACATATTTAGTTCTACAATTATTTATGTTTCCATCTAAAGATTCCAAATCATAAATATAACACGTCTAGCACGACACCTACATCAGGTTTTGATGAAGAATACGGAGTTTTTTTTTTTTATCATTTTGAAGCTCTACAGATTTTCCTATAAGGATGTCGTTTACACTAGTATGTCAATGTCAAGTAATAATGCGTGATTGGACTTTGGAGCAATCAGAGAACACTTTCAAATTATAGCATAATCTTTAACTTGTTATGGAAATTGACTGCGCATAGGCCACCAGAGTTTTATTGGAGTAATTTACTTAGCTTGCATAAAGACAATATTTGAAACGTAGCAATTTTCTCTGATCGCGCTATGAACACATGTTAAATAATGTTTTGGGTAAAAATTGGGAAGTCAAAAAGAAACAAATTG
Organism: Sweltsa coloradensis; assembly: GCA_024449915.1. Lineage (NCBI taxonomy): Eukaryota > Metazoa > Arthropoda > Insecta > Plecoptera > Chloroperlidae > Sweltsa > Sweltsa coloradensis. The sequence goes on from JAMZAV010000087.1 coordinate 2,321,001, forward strand.
TAAATTCATCGGGGAAAAAATTGCTAGTTGTTAAAAGCTATCAGAAGTCACGATTTGCAAACTATCGTCCCCTTTCAGAGTCACGACCCCACATTGCGGCTTAAAGGGGTATTATTACACTGTGGTCACCGCCAACTGGTTACAGTTTTTGGTAGGGTTTTTATGGTACTGATCATAAGCACATGTGTTCTGCTCACTTTAGAACGAATCTGCGCATGCTGAGTACCATAAAAACCCTACCAAAAACTGTAACCAGTTGGCGGTGACCACAGTGTAAGACCCCTTTTACGAGTAGACATCCAGGGATAATCCATGCTACCTTTCATAGCCACTAGACGCCGACTTAGAGGACGACCTTCCCCATAGACATGGACAACGAAAATATATTCACCACTTTCCTAGGCCGATCAGCATATATTCTATTATAAATAAGCATTTGTATTTTGCAGTGAGTTCAGAAACCACAATTTTAAATTCAGTGCAGGTATAGACTAAACTATATAAATTCGTAATGATTTGCAAACTTAATTTTAAATAATTTACACAATCACACTACATGCATGACAATAAATTATCATCTTCTCGGACGACAATTAAAAAATAGACGAAAGAATTTTGCATCGAGCTGTGCAAAACGCATAATTATTTCCTGACTACGCGGACTCGCGAAAAACTTTCGTATATGATTGAGTACGTCCTAATATGTGATACCATCACGTCCGCGCATTTGCATAGGATAAAAGTAAAATCAACCTCTGCTCCTTCCGGTGCCCTGTATGTGACAGGAAGCTTTGACTCCTCATCGCGCGTGATTCACGACTTGGCTTGTGTATCCGTAGTAAATCAAGACTATACGCCCGCAAACAATTCAAAATAATTCATAAAGCGTGACAGAACGACATTCGAATGTACTCAACTGATATATTTGAATTACAATATTCATATAATTAATAGTACAATTTAAAAAAAGTATATTTTTCTGTTAAATATTTCAAACGTTGAAACGATACTTTACTGGTTTGTAATTATTTTGTTGAATAGTAAATATGTTAGCCGTGTTGTATTTATTTTCTTCATTTGTAAATCAAATTAAATTGCTGAATGGATAATACAGTAAATAAAAAAATAATACAAAATCAAGTGAGGTATGTGAATACAGATACTAGGGCTGTATCTGAAAATGGGTGCCAATTCTTAATAATAAAAAAATAATAATTAAGTTTTTTGTCAGAGAAGTAAGTACAAATTTCCCATAGTGTAACATTTTCTGAAGACAATGTTAATTAATAACATTAAATAAACAGTAAATAACTTTAAAATTTGGTGCAGTCGTACTAAGTTTAAAATGTCCACATGTCAAAAAATTTAAACTTAATTTACTCTAAAATACCAATCAAACTGAACAGTAGATTATTGAGTATAGCTGACGCAAGGACCGACACGCATGGCACTCCACTCCAGTAGATTGCGCTTAGCTTAGTTAGCGGTATCCATCCATTGCCCTTTACGCTTCCTCATCTTGTTTTCATTCATCATGTCTTCATTGAGCAAACGTTACGATCTAAGTGGCCTCTCAGTCTCATCCGGGTTTCATGTTGCGTGATTTACTCGGAATCGTCAATTGAACATGTTTGTTTCAACCATGCAGCGATGCGTGACGTCATCGTGCGTGCTTTCTCAGAAGACGCAACCTGTCGCAGCTTCGTTTGCCGGTAAAAGTCATTCGTTCGAGTCATCACAATCTGCACATGTTCTTCTTTTGTTTAAATCGCGTTTTATATCATTTTTGAAATCAATAAAATCGGAGATAACTGGCAATGCAATTGTTATTATTATAGTTCCTTTTTTTTTTTTTTTTTTACAATCAAAATGTACCCAACTATAATATATTTTCCATCATACTAACATATAATATATTAATGCAGAAACGTGTATTTATAGTTAGCACTAACCACAACCAGTCACTATAAATCTCCCTTCACATCCCTCGGAAATCATATTTCCGACTAAGTGTTGTGTTTTTAGTTTACTGGTGCCAGCTTTGGGTTTCTAGTGTACTAGAAACCCAAAGCTGGCACAACACATCTAAATTGGTAGCTAGCCGTAAATCGTAAGTATCAATAAAATCTAAATATTACGATCGTACGAGTATAAATATATATTATGTGCCTTCGTATTTAGTATCATTATAATTGGGAATGGACATGTTCATGAAAATAATTGATTGTTACGATGTTTATTATATTAATGTTTTTCCCTAAGCAATAGTGAGCAAGTATACAATAGTTAATTTTCATGATCAAACCGGGAAATGCAACACGTAAAGGGGAATATTAAAAAAATTTTCACATTCCATCAAGAATAACAATAATATTGACTTAAACGATATAGCAATAAAGGTAGGAATATAAATTCACATCATAACATACAACTTGGTTTGTATTCTAATTGGCTAGTGTTTTATAACCCTGTAGATCCTTTACACTCAGATGATCGCAGTTATAAATTTCAACGCATGCTTGTTACTTTTTCATGAATGCAATAAACTAATTCGCTAGACTTATAATTACACAAAAATATTTCGTGAATCTTAATTAAGGCTATTAAAATCGTGACTCATGGAATATGAAACAAGCTTATTAAAAATTACAAGAAAATTCTTCAGCTTTGCTTAGCATCCCAGAATACAGGGACTTCACTGCACATAAATGTTTTAAGCCCGACTAATCTTTATTGTAAACCAAGCCGTTATCTTCGAACCTGTCCAAGTATAGAAACCAATAGTTTGTAAAAGTATTGTTGTTTCCTCGGATCACATACAAAGAGATAAGAGAGTACAGCTGAGTAAGAGCTTTGGAGACAAGTGAAGCAAATATCGATAGGTCACGACCACGGCGCCTGGATACGCGAAGCCTACACGTGCAAGTTGCCGGACGCACGCTAGGCCTACACAATGAATTATTACAACCACAATTCTAAGAAATACAAAACTATCAATAAATAAATAATACACAGAAGCATCCGGAGAGAATATTCAAGTCATAATCACAACAGAGAAAAGAAAGAAAGACATCTGAAATAATTACAATTATAAATGATTATATAAGAGGGTCAATTTCAATCATAAGATGAGAGAAAATATTTAAAATCACTTTAGAACGTAAAAAACTAAAAATGCATTTAGGCCTTATTGAGAAGGGAAATACTCAATTAATTTTAATTAAAAGTGTTACAACATAAATATTATAGGACTACTTTACATAACAGAATAGTCAAGCTAGATGTATGTATGCAGGGTAAGAATTGACGGCTTGGCAGAGGGGGGGGGGGGCAAAGTATATATATAATCTGTGTGGACTGTACTGTACGGGGTCTGGGGCTAAGCCCCAGCCACTGGAGGCAAAGGTATTATTGCCCTCGAGATGGTCTTAGATGCGATCTAAGGTATTATTTTGAAAGGATGAAAATTGGTTTGGTTTTTTAATGTACAAACACTTCATGGCTAGGAATATGTGTAAATTGACGCATTATTGATAAAGTCACTTGATATGTTATGAGATGATATGGGAATCCAGAGGTGGGGATACCTTTCAGTAAAACAGAGCCAGGGATGAAATTACCAGAGGGGGGGATCCCTTCACCCCCCCCCGTCAATTCGCACCCTGTATGTATGTATGAATGCATATATGAATATATGCAAATGTATACGTTTGTACAATAGGAATGTATGTGATATGTGAACTATGATTGCAGTATAGTTATGAAGAATGTATGACGTTACGAGCATACATAAAAGTACAAACCACCACAACATAAACCTATCGGCAGAAAGTCTTCCATCGGTCATCTCTAACCTTTCCACGAGGAAAAGGTTACACTTCTCAATCACGTCCTGGCACTGGCTTCCTTAGAACAGGTTTGATCCGAGAAGGAATCCGAATGGAGAACAGGACAAACGTAGTGCGTGATATAGAAAAGTGAGTGATAAAAATGATTGTGGATTGAGTAACTTGCTCCAGGCTCTCTCACTCTCGAAATCCTTGTATTTATATGACCATCATTCTAGTGGAAACAAGAAGTTTCGTGACAGTGACACCGACACGTGGAGTGCCTGTTGGCCAATCTGCGATGCAGTTTGATAGACATAAGTAGACCTATACCAACCAAATAAACATTTTCGTGAGCAATATCATGAATAATGTTGTTGTTGTGGTTAATATTTCGACATCGACATTTATGTCTATATAAATAGCTAGCAGTAAGTACTATAAATGACGAATAAACAGGGATGTTAAGCTTTAAACTAAAATCTTTTGATGGTATGAAAATATGTATGCATCAAATGATTTCCTCTTGGACGGCTATTGAAACTTGATTGAAAATTAAATTGCAGAGACCAAACTTCATTGTCGTATCGTGGACTTAATAAATGGAATCTACTCAACGTAACATATAGTGGACTAGACCACATATCTATTATGGGGTAGGAATATCCAACTTAACAGGCAATTTAAATTGGGTGCACGCAACACGAAAAAAGAAATTCGTTGAACCCGGTTGAACCAATCTGTCGTCGAATCTTGACAATAAACTAGCCTCTTATATAAGTGTTGCTCTAATGCAATAAATAGGGCTCAGGTTTGGGAAATCATGGGCTCAAATCGCGCAATTTGACTGAAGGTATTTCCAGTAGATGACCAATGGGATTGAGGCCGCCAAAAGACCCACGGGATTCCCCGATTTTTCAACTATATTCTAATATTAGATCGCGATTCGCAAGCGTACCAGAGTAAATAATTACATTTTACCGCGTACATAATAAAGCAATTAGTTATCTAAGAAGAATCACTTAGTCAGTTCAAGTTATCTTAGCTTGATGTAGCACATCATAATACATTGCAATTTCAATTAATATTGCATTTCATGCATTACGAGCTCACGTTCTTAGCTTTAATTATTATAACTATGCAAAAGTTAACTCAAATGTATCTGAACATTTTCGATGTACCGAGAATCAAATAAATAGAAAACTTTCACTAAACCCTAGTGAATCATAGTGAACGTTCTGCGTCATTGAAGATTTAGGATTGGTCACATTATTTGCTGTAATTATTAGTCGCAATTAAACAAAAACTAGCATACGTAATTATTAGCATATTGAACCGTGAACTAAAAATATAAGTTACGCAATCTGGTGTTTTTAGTTGCGTGCCACTCCCCCCTCGCTACAAGCTTCTTGGGCTTGCTCGCGAGGCAAGGTAGGCAGAGAGTTGAATGAACGGATAGAGAGGAAACCTTCCTGAAGCAAGTGAAGCGCCATGCTGCGGCGGCCATGTGCTCAACGGAGGTAATCGGAAGACTCTGCAGAGACCATGCTACCGCACGCGATGCTACCGGCAGGGTAATTAGATTAAGAGTCATGGGAAGATAGCTGTTTCAAGTGATGGTCTACAGGACATTAATTGGAAAACTATTGCTTTGGAGCAGTTTTCTGTACTTTTTCAACCACTTTAAAAAGTCGACTTTCTTGCAGTTTAAAACAAAAATTATGATTGCTTATGTATAATTATTAGTCAGTAAAAGTGACGTAGAACAACATTAAAAATATCATTTTAAACTTTATTCAATTGGAGCAATGTTTGTTTAGTAAAAAAAGGCACATTGAAGCATTTTTTTAAAGTAACGTTTACCGATCGTACAAAACTTAGTTTTCTGACCGTTTTTGTTTAATCTTCTGATTGTTAAATTTTGTTGCGGTTGCGGACAACAATAAACAAAATTGAATAACACCAAATCGTAGAATAGACTGGTCATGGTGTGAAATGAAGGCTTAGTTAATTATAAAACTACCTTTATAATTTAATGTGAAAAGACATTGTAAAAAGAGTATTTTAATAAGATTTTGCAGCATCACTTTTTTAAATTTGATGCAATTTTTCAGCTCTTATAATAACATACATTCTCAAACAAATTCATTGACAGTGAAATAAACTCAACACCTAGTCCAATCAATCAATCAATCAACCAACCAACCAATCACGCGCAGACATTTGAAAACCGGTTTTACATAATATTGTGTTGAAATCAAATTACATTTGCAACTGCCTGGTGCATACGAGACATTATACAGTGGTCCTAGTGCGTGCCTACTAATTAATGTTCTCCAAGCATACAGCTTTCAGCTCCGAAGAGAAGAGATTGTATGACATTTAAGACACCGACTTTAAACACAGTCCACTTTGAAAAGTAACTCAGCAGGTTCGAGTTCCGTGATGGTGAGTGGTTGCTAGCTGGCCCGTAGAGAAAACGTGGGGGAACGTAAGCGTTTGATGGTCAAACTAATAGATTGTGCTCTACACTAGAATGTATGTTCTACTAGGGGACACTACAACTACATGACCATCCCACATAATAAACATGGATAAAAGTTTTTGGTTTTACTTTTATATGAAGTGACCAAAGTTAAGTTGGTGTTTCCTATATTTTCAAATACCTATTTCTGGTTGGACATTGTGCGCTCGTCGATGGCATCGGTGCCGATAGGGTTGCCTTGGTCCGCTTTGAAATTAAAGTCCTTAATTGAAAAGCATTTTTTTTGTGGCAAAAGCAAAAAACACTACAAATTTCAGTTACGACTATATCTTATAGTTACTTGAAGATTTAAAATAAAAAATCTTATGATTGAATCTTATGATGATCAGAAATTCAGAACCATCACCACGTCCACAGCATACATACAATTACTCTTTGGTCTTTCACTCTCATGAAGTCATGGTTGATAATCGTTTTGAGTTGGCAACCACTGACTTGTTGCAAAGGGGGGGTGAACGCAATGCAATGTGTGACAAGACGCTTCTCAGCACTTGAGGGGTGGGCATACATATTTACATGATAATGGCGAGAATACTGTGTATGTATGTGTTTCAAATGTAGGGTACAAACGTAATCATACCTGGATATTGCACAACCGTCATTTCCATATCATTAATATTGGCCTTCATTTTACAAAATAAAATTACATAACAAATGAATTTGGAACTCGTTTTATTTCGATAGTACCGACAAAATAACTTTGTTTTCTACATTTTTTATGACACTCGTTTGTCCCATGCTTCCTGTGTTGGAGGTCCTCTAGTTTGATAAATTGATTAGACCAATGATAAGAGGTTTTGATTTCATCTGTCAAGGATGTTGATTGTATTCGTTAGGATATGATGCGAGAGAAACGGGTGAAAAAACAGGATCACAGCCTCACAGGGCCATTCCAGGAATTATATGGACTACGTGAATAGGAACAAATGGAAGAAGAGTGAATTGGTAGTGTGCATTATCCGGTTTGTGTTGTAACTGTTGCTATCAGAGAGCAAAAAATATTACCTTGAAATGATATATTATTATAAAAATATAATTTACCCTTGAGGCACTAGATCAAGGGTATATAAATATGTTAGTGGTCTTCCAGTACCAAACTATATAGACCAACCTAACCTATCCTAATGTAACCAACCATAATGTGCGGTTTGCCCTTATCTACGAAAAATTAGAAACTGCGCTAACAAAGTGACGGAAAGTGATTTTTGCAATCTCTTCCATTTTTTAAGTAGGATTTTCCTGGGGTTCATAAGTATTTTTTTGTGCTTTTTCAGTTTTGAATTTTGTTCAACACCACATTACAATAATTTATTTTGCCCACATATATCTTATTTAAAATCTTGAAAAAAGGCTTATTAGGTTTTTACCAAAAATACAGATAATTTCGAATTTTCAGATAAAAGTTTGTGAAACAAGTTTTGTAACAACTTCCAAGTACCAACACAGTAATAATTTAAGCTTGATTAATTTCACAACCAGACAAACATTCTTTTACAACTTACACTTGAAGTTGTTTGAAGATTAGCACAATATGATTCCTTCTCAGTCCCAAGTGAATGTAGAGACTCCAGACTATGCGCCAAAACCAAACTTAGTGAATTCAAAACTTTACTTAACTTCAAGAAACGATACAAATGTTGGTTGAGCGGCCGTAATAGTTCGTTATAGTTTTGAAGACGACGTGAAAGCCACAACGAATGTATAGCAAAATGTAAGTATCCATGGTGCCACAAAATATAGGATCAAACCTTATCATTTCGGCTTTCCCTAATAGCAATGAATGAGTAGGACAATGTATAGAAATCACAGTAATAAAAAAGGAAATAAAAATAATCGTCATAATGAGTGCCAACTCTCGAGTCTTGAAAAGAAATGTCGTAAATACCAACGTTAACATTAATGGACCTACGTCCGACTTAATTGGGTAGTGGCCGGCCGGTATCTGGTTCTGCCTTTCGCCTGCAGTGATGGCGAGTCGTAGGCTGCCTGCATGACACGCGAGAAAAACTACGGATGGTGGAGCACAGGTATTTTGGGGGACGAAGGGATTGTTTTCATTTTGTTCATTTTGAGTTGACATGTTGAAAACAATTCGTTTTGGCAAGTTCAACATTGAAACAAAATTGGTATGATAATGGCTAATGTGTAAGCATACATAATTCATCGGGTGTCATACAGTGTCGTTTTTTCATCGCCGAACATACTTCTTATTACGTTACGACGAAATATTTGTTATGAATGACCAGATAAAATAGCCCCAAACATTGAATTGCACATTTTGCACCGCAATAGTATAGACCGCGAGGCCATATCGAAATATTAATTATTAATAGTTCATCGATTGAGTTCAATAAAGTTATGAAGTGGACAAAAAAGACCGATACACTTGACTCTAAATGAGTGACCGACGCTGCTTTCTTTGAAAATGATTACGTTTGTTGCTCGCTCGTCGGTGGCGTCGGTGCCGACAAAGTTGACTTGGTCTGCTTTAAATTGAAGTCCCCCACTGATATTCAGTTATGTGACTGAGTGGGTAGACTATAAATTTATTTTACTTATATTTTTTTTGCATCCCAATACAAAATCTCCCATTTTGTCGAAATTTAGTCGTATTACCTGATCTGGAACCAAGTATAGTCTTATATTTTATAAATGTTTAGTTCAAATAATGCCACACATAATTTTTTTAAGAATTAATTTCAAAATGGGCATCTAAATGCGGAAAGGGAGTCTCACAATCACATTTTGATAGTTTAGAATAGTTAACTATAAGTTTGAAGAAGTTAACCGACCTCGTGTAGCATGGATTTTATGAGCGCCCGAAGACTTGGTTAGTGAGGGGGAGGGGGAGGGGGGATATTTCCACCTGAGCACCCATGCGGCTCACCTTTGCGCAAAAAACAGTCAAACACGAGATATACGTCATACACACACGCCGTATGTCTCTGTTTACTGTCGACTATCACTGAGTACCTATCCACACACTTAATGAATTCGACTACTAATTAACTTTTAGTAACAGCTTGTTGTCTTGCTTGATGACCGTAACATCGTCTTGATCTTTCAACTAATCTAGCACAGTGCACAAATCGTGCGTGACAGGGATGTACAAACTGCTACGTTCTCATGGCAATCAACAAGTGTTAGAAGTAGGGTCATGCACCACTGACAAGCGTACAACTCAAAATGTGACCGACGCCATTTAGGTTTCGGTTCGATTCCATGTGCGTGCTAGCATGTAAATGCAAGTTATTGTGTAACCACTTAAGTATACGGGAATTTATTTCCAGTTGCATAATTTGTTATATTATTACCAACCTACAATACATGCAGATATATTATAATATTATTGCGCGCCTCGTTGCAATAGCCGTTTAAATTTGTTTAAATGCCACAAGCAATCAATTAAAATACACTGTTTTCAAATTATAGGAACAGTTCAGAGAAATAGGCATTTCTTCTTCATGACAAAAGTGTGAATATATCAATATTTCAAGGCTATTTAATTGGCAGATTGGAAATTAGATTACAGCATATTATCACAAATAGCAAGATTTTGATAAAAATCACAGGTAGGCCCAGAATTTAATTTTAGTAATTTTGTCATGTTAATTTTTTAATTTTATTGAATTTGTTAATTGTCGACCGAATAATTGATATAAAATCTCAAATTTAAAAATAAAGCAAAATTTAAAAATGTGTTATATCACGATGGTAGTCACAAACTTCCCGCTAGCACCGATTAGAAATTGGGCCTGGCGGACGTGACAAAACTTGCCAAACTTGTCCTTAAAGCTCGGAGGCATTTAAATTAGTTATCTCTCTCATATACCTGCTGTATGTCACTGTCTGTATAAAGCAACTTGCAACCTGCATTCAAAATAATAAAACCTAACAGTATAAAAACTTTCGAAATTAAAATTTACATCAAAAGATAATTGTCCTATTTTGCATAAGGCATACCACCTACACTCTATATGTTTTATTAGTTTATCCGACGATTAATCCTGTTCAGAACAAACAAATCTAGACATAAGGAATAAATTATAAATATACGTAAAGCCGAAGGAAAGATGCAGTTAACCGCAATGGACGAATAATATCAATGTTTATAAAGCAAAAATTCGATTTCGGTCGAGCAGAATTAATAAATTTGGATTGTATTAAAATAATAACATAAAAAGAACATAATAGTTGAACCCGAAGTCTGTCTGAAGGTCACAGTGGCTTCCCGTATGAGGAAAGAATAAATAAGAGCAAAGGGCAAGGGGTAGGCACGTGGGTCACAGAGGAGAAGCAAAGCAGAGGCGGCGTGTACAATTGGTTTTATTAATTGTAAGGGTGGTGAGGATACTTTGAAACACTAGACTTATTCGCTGTTGTTTGTTCCGTTGCGGGAACTACTTGCTATTTTTAGAAGATATTATTTATTTACTGTTCCCACAGCATTGGAAATTATTCATACAAGATTATGAATTATTGAAACTGCATCTTTTTCCAAGAAAAGCAAAATGTTGGTGATGGTCGTAATCAAGAACTGAGCCTAGTCGGGGATGAAAAATTAATACCATCAGGTGGACTAATGTAGAGGGGTAGCCCGTAGCCACCTTGATGGATGATGAAGCAACGGGTATTTGGCTCGCCTTGTAGGCAAGTGTTACTATCTTCGATTCTTAGAAAGAAATCATCGATCACTTCTCGGAGAAGTAAAAAAACTCTTCCCGACAAATGGAATGTTTTAAAAAAACTTGCCGCCAAACTTGAACGGTATAGGTAAAGGAATTGTTTATGCTGAGGCGTGGCTGGCGTGGTACCTAAGCGTGGTACGGGTGACAGGAAATTGTGTGAATTATTTATAGTTCATTGGACGAAGCGTACAATCATCCGAAAACCTTTGCGTACATTCTCAGAAGAAAAGAAAACTGCACAAGAAAATCGGCATCACGTAATGTAGTGTGCAGTGAACCGCTTCGATATGCACTGTAATTCTTGTTTTAAATGCTTCGTGACGAGACATCACATCCAGTGAGCTGGGATAAAAATCGCCTTGTCAACCTTTTGCGAATGTAACGCGACAGTTGAAACAATACAATATTTCATTCTACTATATATACCACAACATTCCGATTATTGAATCCATGGTCGTCTTCGTATCCCGAGAATATCACTCATATCCCGCCGACAGTGTGGCTCGAGCGCTCGACTCTGATTTGGGAGGTCCCGAGTTCAAATCCCGTCGAGACCGGCAATCCTGACTAAAGGTTTTTTCCGAGGTTTTCCTCAGTCGTTAATGCGAATGTAAGGGATTGAGTCCTCTTAAATAGCCCTCGGACATCCCTTCACAATTGTCCTATCCAGTTAGTCACCTGAAGAAGGTCACACCGGTTAAATCTGATGTGAATACCCTACAGCGAGCATCCTACAAAAAAAAAAATTTTCTCATATCCCGGATTGTACTTATTTACCCAATATCCCGTATCGTCCAAATTAGCGCAATCGCATAAATAATAGGCATACTTGCAGTAAAGGTAGGTACTCATTTCGATCAATTTACTTCGTGCGAGTAGTTTTTTGTATTCCAACGATTTTCTGCTTGAAGCGCGTTTCCAGTAAACATGTATGCATACAGTTGACTAGGACGTAATTCTCTGTGACCTTATTTCTATATAAGCCTGAGTAAACGAGAGGATAAAGACATCACCTCACTTCAGCCAGCTTTTACCGGTATAGCAATTTCGTTACGTTACGTCAAGTCGAACGTGGAGAGAATTGTCTCATCCAAGCAATGGAAAAGATTTTCCAAGAGTCTGATGGGACGTCGGGGGTTACACCAGTGTGACAAATAATAATGAAAACATGTATCTAAGAGAGTTTCAAAATATATCAGCTTTATTATTAGCTGACCGTTAGCATGGCCATCAAAGAGATTTGTTAGACGTTATATTTTTAAAATTTGCCATGAGTCAGCTATTTGAATTGTTCAAATGTTGTCTGAATGCGGCATGAACACAATTTTACAAGAATTAATTTATTAAAATAATAGCATGTCTTATATTATGTTATGTTAATATGGTAAAAGAATGTATACAAATAAATGATTAATATTATTAATATAAATTATAAGCTACCTCCCAGATTCAATTTTAGGGATGCAAATTGAAGGTCGAAAAGTGGTCCAAAATGTTTGTGACATTCGCTGTGTCATGAGTGATATTTTTAATTGTAAAAAAGTTAGCTAGAGCTCATCCAACCGTGCAATGCACTTGCTCGGTTCACGTAATTAGTACAACTTACAAGGGCTCTCAACACAACATGTATCATTTTGGGCACCCCCTCATTATTTTGAGTGATGGTTAATTAAAGCCAACCAAATCTATGTGCATATTAAAATAATCTATAAGGCCAAAGAAACATATAATAGCACATTACCAATCCAGTTATATGCAAATTACTAGTGTGAATTGCTTACACATATACTTATCAGTGATTGTAATAAGCTAGGCATCGGTAATCTCCCTGCAATATTTAACTATGCCATTGTTTGCTAATGAAGTATGGGTTTATATTAGTTTTTGTCCCATACGCATACATTTGTGTGTCACTTTCTTACAGATAGAAAAATAAAATGTTACAGCCATGTTGATCATTCTTGTCTTGATCTTCGGCCCTAGTGAGGCTAAGAAAATAATAGAACAGCGCCACCCATCATTTGGTTGCTTGACAGCTCTACAATCTGTTACAAATGTGTATGGATGTATGGCTGCTAGATAAAGTCCGAAAGCTGCAACCGTCTTAATCAAACAATAGCTGAATTGTGCAGTGTGCTCACCTAGACCAAACACAAACGGCAGGTAGTCTACTCTTCCTGGAGTTTTAAAAGAAAGTTATAAGTTCAACTTATTGGTATAACTATCGTAATAACTGAATATTTACTATTCATGAATGCGAAATAAAGCAACACATTTATCTCAGTTCATGTATATTCATTGAGTGCAAATTTTCGACGCTAGCTTGGGTGATATATTTCTTAATTCACAGGCAAAAATCGAACGTTTTAAATGAGATAACAGAACAGATAAATCCGTATTTGGGGGCTCGTGGCAAATACGTACAATGTTGAATCCTCTGTTATTGCACTGATAATACACTGTATAGTACTTAGTATGACATACATTAAGTAATAATCTATTGATCTGGGTAAGTTCATAAAGATAAGCTACGACACTCACTCAAGATAAAAATCATAACACGCGTAGTCTTTATGCAGTTTTTATGTAAAATCTTGAAAAGATTAAGTTATAAAGTCATGGTTTAGGAATGACGAGCAAAAGGAAACTTTATGGAGCCGTCCTTGCAACGAGGCACAAATAAATTCTAAGGCTGTTCTGAATTATCATTGTTGATTCTGGCGCCGCCCGTGGGTGGAATCGTGTCCAGCTTGTTTGATCGGTTGTTTCATATTTTCTATACCCGTTGATGGCGACGGCGCCAACGGGATTAGCTTTTATCTGCCCACTGAAAATCAGTTACGTGACTTAAGTGGGTCGACTCTAAATATGAATTTATTTTATTTATTTATGTTATTTATTTAAGCTGTCATGATAATCAATCATAACTATTACAGTTTAAGTTAAATTATGATGGGTTGTCGAAAACGTTATCAATAATATTTAATATAAGTAATAACATAGTTGCCAATTGTCATCCTGGTATATCCGTGTATTGCTAACGCTGGCAATTATTTATAAACGTGCCGTAAAAACGGGATGCATTCTCTTGACCTAGAATCGGCTAAAGTAGAATAGTGGCGAAAAGATAACGTGCATCTAATGTAGCTTGGTCTGGCTCTCTCCTTCCATCTCGTGGCAAATCAGCTATAGAGTCCAGTCAAAGTATAATATTGCAATACTCGAGAAAGAACAAATTGTTTTATGTTTCTAAAAAAGCAAATTTTAGAAAACGATCCTCTGTAGAGAAAACGAATGTTGATAACAACTAGCATTATAGCAATACTACAATACATATGATTCAAAGGAGTAGGTGTACGTTTCTTTTGTTAATATCTTTCCAAAAATAATATATAAATTATTACAAGTAATTTTTAAATTAAATTGCGTGCAACGACATTCAATATAGCTGCGTGCCGTAAAAATATAATATTTTTATCAAAAATATTGTGTAAAATATAGTAATATATGGTTAAAAAGTATTCGTTGGGTAATTTAATTTTGTTTCTGCATGTATCTTTTTAAATAACCCCCCAACATAAGAGGGCAAAATGCGCCCAAAATATTTTTCTCAAAGACATAATCAAACGATGGAATAAGATAGATCTTTAAATAATAAGTAATTGTAGGCAATAAAAAATACAGAAAATGTCGAAAACTGATTGCCGATCAAATGATATGATTGGTTTATCGACAAAATATGTATATAACTATATGCAATTTGAGTTTCTCAAATGGAAAGGAGATGTACATAGTGTGACTGTGATATTATCTTAGTTTAAATAAAGCGTAAATGCACTAGTTAGTTACGTTACGGTTGATACTTAGCAAACGCCATCATCGGCTTAATTATTTAATTAAACTGTAAAGATAATTGCACGCCATGAATCATGTTTTCCCTCGACTCGAGTACCAGCGAGCGAGCAACAGTTCCCTATAGCTTAGCTTAGCGTACGGTGTTTTCATTCGACGAGGTCACTCAGGATGTGAATTTGAATGAAATGTAGGTGAGAGGAAACTATTAGAAATCTCATTCATTGAATGTGTGGGTGTTTGTTAAAGAGAGAGAGAGAGAGAGAGAGAGAGAGAGAGAGAGAGAGAGAGGCCTAAGCCTAACCAAGTCAACCCTGAACCAAGTCACGGTCATTACTACTCGGATGCTGGCTGGACCGGCCGTGTTCTAAGAGTTCAATTAACAATATAGTAAAGATTTGATTTGTGTATGGTTTATACGTAGTTTCAAAGTTCAATTTTCTCAATCAGGGCACTACTTTTACGAGATTGCTGTTACACAACAATAGCCTAATGATTTCACATTGTATTGGCTTTCGCGACCCGGAATTATTTCATTAAATTATATTATGTTCCGGTCATTTCTTGGTGCATCCAAAATTAAATGAAGAAGGTGGGGCAAACAGGCAATGGAAATTTGCAGAAATGTTGTTGTTGTTTGATTATTTTGTTGTTGATTGAATATTAGTTTTCTTGAGAGGGGTTTTTCTATCTGAAGATATAGACAACACAGTTTAGGCTGAAACTTCAAGTAAAAAAAAGTATCGTTGCGGTGAAATGTACCGAATCATAAAATTTTAATGAACTAATAAAGCTATACATATCGGAGAAATTCAAAGAATGTAGCTAAATTTATACATTATGTAGATACATAGCCCTATTTAGATATTATACAAAATACACAAATACAGCATAAAACCTTGCTGGCCACATTCCGACGTGTGTTATATATTTTTTCAAGCTACATTTACAGGTTTTTGTTAGTAAACTTTTGGTGAGAGATAAATCTAAACCAGCATTCTCGAGCTGGTTCAAGGAGCAGGGTAGATAGGATGCTGGTATGGGGGTAAACTGTGAGGGTTGCCACCCTACGCTTTCAAGTAGGCCTACTGATAATAATAAAGCCTCTATGGGGAGATCTAGCTAGACGAAACATATAAAAAGTCAGCTTTGTTAGCCACTAAAACGGATGTGGGGAGTGTAAAAGTCGAAGGGTGAGATAAACGCAAGTAACACACTACCCAGTAGACGTGCTGCACTTCATGATGTAGAATTAAAAATAAAACTATGGTAGTTCCATTAGGTATTCAAATCATTTTCAACATTTTTATTATTGAATGATATCAATTGTCCTAAACGTCTGCCCCGACTGGGGATCGAACACAGAACCTCCGGCTTTATACGTACCGATGCACTACCAACTGAGCTATCGGGGCCGAAGACAAACCTTTACTAAAATTAGTGTGATTGTTGAAAGCTATGATATAAATGAAACAGAAGACTGCCATGTTGCTGTCATTACTGAAAGATAACATATTTTTTAGCCAATGACTTCTCATCTCCCACGAGTTCTGTTTGATTTATGTTATAGCTCTCAACTATCACAATATATAGCAATTTGGTAAAGGTTTGTCTTAGGCCCCGATAGCTCAGTTGGTTGAGTATTGGTATGTAAAGCCGGCGGTTCTGGGCTGGGTTCAATCACCAGTCAGGGCGACAATTGCTATCATTCAATAATGTCCTCAAAGCAGACTTCTGCTTAAAAACCTTGTATTAATTATAATTGTTATAACAACGTTTCAGGTCCAACAAAATTAATTCATCAACACGGTTTTATCGCCTACTATAGCAAAATGCAATCAAAAACAACTTAAACACTAGACAGGGCCCTATATTACAGGAGACTGTTACGAAAGCAATTTTGTTGTAATGTTTCCACTGATGCAAATTTCCATATCAATTATTTCCTAAAGGTTGATATAGTCTGTATGTAAATAGTAAAACTGCAATGGGTCTATTTGCGAGATCCGCTTTCACTGGACATAGTGAAATGAAGATAAACGGTACAACTTTCAATAAACATCATGTCAAAAGCTACACAACCCATGGCTTTAGTATATTATGCAGTCGGACAATCTAGGAAAAATGCTATTTTCCCTGTCCCATGATGGGACAGGTCGGCTAGGGTTTTGAATATGCCTAGACCCTCTTTAGCCTGACCTATGATTGACGAAGTATTGTACTCGTTTGTAGGCCTAATAGGCAACAATATCGACATTGTTTTGTTCTGTTACAGATGTTCTATGGAATGTAGGCCTAGTGATATGGAGTTTTACATCTTGCGAGATACCTGTGACAACAACTTTTTCAGGAGCTAAGCATATTAATGGTTAGTTATAGTTCGTCCGTTTACATTTGACGAATTTCGGCTTTTCGCCGACACAGCGGAACATGTAAGCCACTTGTTATAACCAATTACGAGGTTGTAATTTAAAATTCAGTCTTCGCTGACCGTCGTCAATGTTGCCCCGCTGAAGTTTCATTGTGCGCCTCTTTGGCAAACCAATGAAGCGCAATAATGGAACCAAACTAAGTGATTTGGCGACGGGTTTGCTATCATTATTATCATTATAATAGATATGTCAATCACTGGGGACCTCCGAGACTATTTCCCGGTGAACCAGAGGAAGATAACCTTGTCAAGAGGTGTGAACAAATCTGGTCTTTTGTCCCTTTGAGGATTTCCAAATTCGTCAACTGTAAACGGACGAATATTAAGAAATCGTTCCCTTTAAAACAATTATACAATAAAACAGTTTAAGTCTTCGCACTCTCTGATTTACATCCATATAAAAGAACCCACGTACGTCACAACTCCTCACCACTAGGCCTATCACTAAAAGCTTCCCACGACCTATCACGTACAGAACAAGAACAGTGCTTTACAGAATGCAGGTACGAGCAAGACGACAAGACACTTGCAAGTGCTTGTTGCAATCTAACCGCGCGCCTCACACTCAGACGAGGGAGACGCTACACATTAGACATACACACTACTATACATTAGTGATTCGCGAGACGCAACAATGACCGGGAATCACAAGGACGTAGCACAACAAGCTGACAATGAAAACCGTGCTAAAAGGTGTTAATACTTTTAAAACACCTGCAAAATTCATCACATTGTTAACTGTTAACATTCTTTCAATTTTATATAATTATAAAGTTATCTGAAAAGAAGAAACCGGTTTTCCAACTTTTTTAAATACTTCTTAATTACCATTAATAATGTTACCAACACAATAGCCTATAGTAATCTAATGTTTACGGATTAAAGTACTTATTAATTTATTTAACATCTCCTATTCAGTTATAAAAACTGTATAAAAAGATCGATTGACAACAAAAACTAACCAACAAAACTGGCGTCGAATGCTAGCACGTGACCAGTTTATTGTATTGTATTGAAGTAGTCCTATATGTACTCAAATCGGGAAAGTGTGACCTATTAATTTACAACAATAACAATATTACACTCTGTTAAAAGTTAAAACATTGTCTTGTATTATGTATTATCTCAGAAAAAAATAGCTCATACAGTAGATATTAGTCCCTTAATAAATATTAAATGTAAAGTGAGATAATCGCAAATCTAATAATAAACGACCTTTGGCAAGTTATAAAGAAAACATGTAAATTAAGCTGAAAGTGCGAACCATGCATCGCTCGTGCAACGGTGAAAGCATGAGCATGGCTAACACAATACGACAGTATGACGTTCGACTGTAAAATTTAATACCAAGGTTGGCACTTGACTGACGGAATCGATTTTATAGATCAATTTGCATGATTGTAAATTGTAATGGATGAACCAAGCCTAGGAACGGACAAGGATGGAGCTGAACTAGTTACTGGATTAGCTAAGCTTATACTTGACAACATGTGCAGCCAGTCAATGGAAACCTGTTATAGATCATTCACTTACTTAGAACCATGATTAAATAATTAATGTTGTTGAAAGCGACGATTATGATAGGAAAATAATGAAACAAATTACTACGGGTAATATTAGTCATTATCAGCATCAAAACCAACGCTACCTACAAAACGAGAGTGAGAAAAGAGGCATATTCATCTAGTTATAGAAAGCTAAAAATAAATAAAACATCACAATAATGATGTAGAATTACAATTTATGAAATATGTAGAGCATGTCAATTTTCTTTCTCGTAATTGTTACATTAATATTTTACAAATGCACTAAAAACGACAAACACCATTTATAAATTGACATTAACAATATTACAATAAGCTACCACTACCGGCGTTTATTATTAACTATCAATCAATATAACTAAATAACATCTTAATTAGTAGGTAAAAATGGGAAACTATAAAAGTGTAATGGTTCATCGGTTTTGGAGAATGGTCGTGGGGCTCGAAACATCTCCCCTGGTATTTTTAGTTCGTACGAAGCACCCATAACTAAAGTATGGTGGGTGGGTGCCAGCTAGGGTGCAATGCTCGGGTTACAAACGTTATAATAAATATCTAATTTTGAATACAGCTGTCTGACGTACAAATATAATATACCATAGTCTGTCCTGTTTTTCCCCCTATCAAATATACATGTTATCGGTCCATCCGCGGTGGCACATGCGATTAGGACGCTGGTCTCCTACGAAGACGTTGGTTCGAATCCCGCATAAGACATTGATTTTTTGTAATTGTCCTTCATAGTCATCTATCACCACTCATCGTCTCAAATATAGCCTTACTGCCTACTAGGAAAACGCTAAAGTCCCGCCGCGTTGATGGATGAGCGTTTTTTTTGTAAGTTTTTTTTGCGTTTTGTGCGTTTGTTTGCACTTTTCCTTTGCAAGTGCTTTTTGAATGCATTGTGGAAGTGATTGTTGTCAAGTTTCTATTGTTATTTGTTAATTGGTATTATAAACTTCAAAAAACTCATATTAAAACCTTTATTTCTGTAGATTCTGACTAATTTTTTCAACTTTTTCTTTCAAAAGGTACTACATCACCATAACCTTAATGTCCATGTGAAATCTGAACGTTGTAGCCCTACCGTTTGGTCAGAATCGGCCCAAATGTGACGAAAATATCGCACTAAAAAATGAAAACTAATATTAAAACCTTTATTTCTATGGATTCTAGCTAACTTTTTCAACTTTTTCTTTCAAAAGGTACTACATCACCATAATCTTAATGTCCATGTGAAATATGAACGTTCTAGCCCCACCCGTTTGGTCAGAATCGGCCCAAATGTCACGAAAATATCGCACTAAAAATCGAAAAAAAATCGTAAAAGTACGATATTTATGAGAAATATTTCTTCGATTGTACCCAAAAACAATACACCTCTAAGTTCAGAGAAAACGAAGGTCCGGTCAAATTTTCATCAAGATCGCGTATGCCGTTTGCCCGGAATCGAGCGAACAAACAGACGGAAAAAAACAAAAAAAAAAAACAAAAAAAAACACCCGAGCTAAATTTTTTGGGGGGTCAGTGAAATTGAAGTCTTCGCTTCCGCTCGCTACGCTCGCTACGCTCATCCAATAATAATGTAATAATGAGATGTTAAGCAACATCATCCAATCAAATCTTGTGTATCATATTAGACAATGATGCATGATGTCTCCAGGAACATCAATGACAATGGATAAAGAAATAAAGAATACATTCGGCAACAAATACCTCAATCTAGAGTCAGCCGGATTGTAAGAAGACGACGACGACTGGCCATATCAGTCATAGTAAAAAACCCTTTTAGGCCCAAAAAAAATCCGTGAAAATTAGGTCATTTTAAGCAAACAATTCGAGTTTCGCATTTTTCTAAAATTTTAATATTTTTTCATATTTTTTATCAGAATTTTAAAGAATTTTGGGAAATTTTGGAATTTGAATAAAAGCTTTATTTTAAGTAAAAATTCAAATTTGAAATACAATCCTAAAACAAGATTTTCCCGTTTTTTTATGCAAATTTTGAATTTTTTGTGTCTCAAATAATAGCAATACTAGAGATTTACTACATTTCCGGGACAAACCGTTTTTTCCCAGTTTTAGCCTTTTTTGCAAATGTGTATTTTCAATCTTCTCTAAAAATTCACTTTTAGTCCTATTGGAATATGGGAAAAAATTATAATTAATTATTTAAAAACAAAAATGGGGTCAAATTGAAAAAACTATTAACAGTATTTACCCAGATTGAAATTTTAAATGTTATGGGTCCATATGGTACCGTTGGTCCGGAAAGGGTTTTTACGTTGATATTACGGTAAATGAAATGTGGGAAAGACTATAAGCGTCGTGGTCACTGAAAACTGAACTTTACATAGTCTGGCGAATACGTAATCGCATTACCATTGATTTGCATTTCGCTTCGCTGATGTGGGTCTAGTATTCTAATGGACGATGATACACAATACCGGTCTATTCAACAAACTGCACTGCTCACGGTAGACGCAACGTCTAGACGCGAGGTTCATGGAAACATGGAATTATAACGCCCACTGTTTTAACAGTTACTACTTAGAAAAACAATCGGGCATTCCATTGTTTTTTCCGCCGTAGGAGATTATATAGTTAGTGAACCGACAAAAAAATACTAGGTATGAGATTTATAATACAGAAACATGAATTTAAAAGAAACGTAGCACTTATTAACAAGTTAGAAATAACAGCTAGTGAACACAAAATCAGTTGGAGTTGAAATTATACAATACGTTACAATAATTGTAACGTATTGAATAATTTCAACTTATATATATATATGTATATAAATACCTAATATTTATGGTTATTAGAATATTTTATCTTTTCCAAATTTGTATTTATCGAAATCTAAAAGTAAAAATTCCATATTTACAAGTTCTGAATTACTATATTATTATAGTGGCCTCCCATAAAGGAGATAGCGTGCTATCAGTACTTTCGGAGGTCTATCCGAGGCGCCAAACTTTTAATATAATTTAATAATTTTTCGTGGAAGCCTGCCCAGGGTGCAATTCATGCCCTTCTTCAGGTGTCTAACAAGGTATTTTGGACGTTTGGATAACAGTGTGAAGGAATGTCCGAGGGCTGTTTAAGAGGACTCAATCCCTTGCCTAAGAAAAAATCTTCAGTCACGATTGCCGGCCTCGACGGGATTTGAACCCGGGACTTCCCGACTCAGAGTCGCACGTTAACGCTCGAGCCAACACTGTCGGTAGTATTAAATTTGATAAGACGCAAATGGTTCAATTTCAAACTCCAAATTTTTTAAAAATTTTGATAATGTTGATCAGAGTATTTTTGTATGGCCGGAACTCATGCTGGCAATTTGGACATGTACGGCTCTGTCGTTGTTATCATAAAGAATTAGCTTGAAAATGGGATAAACAGATGTCGGTTGACACCACTATTCACTGATGCGGAGATAGGTTATATGGTTGAAAATTGAGGTAGGTATTCAGAATCAAGAGATGCATGCCATGTTCGCTTTCTACTAGTTTTCGCAATAAGCTTGTGATAAATTCTTAAAATAAAAGTGACGACAAATAAATAAATTCCATGTCGTGATGAAACGGGGATTGAATCGCGGGGATATTTTTATTTTTAAATGAATGGAAAGTTTTAGTATTTAGCGTATAACAAGTCACAAGCCATTGTAAGCAATTTCATATAAACAGGTGGATAAAATAATAATATCAGAATTGTAGAAAAACAAAACGTTTTATTTTTCTTTGACAGATACCTGCGACTTTGGTACAGTATTCTTGTAAATAAATTATTTTAGACGCAAAAATCGTAGAACGCAAAATATTAAATATACACGTTCAAACTATGAAATATGTCCTTACCGAGGTCCTGGACACAGTGTAAGCAACAATAAAAAAATCTGCTGTCCAAATAGTATACGTTTGAGTAAAATGATCCACAAAAATGCTTCACTAGAGTCGCAAGTGCTGGAGTAGTCGTCGACGAAAATTGCCTTACGTCTCTATTAACAGTTTAAAACACTAATTGAGACGCCGATGCGTAGTTATATGTAAACATTTGTATGCAGGATTCGAGCCTACATCCCTCGGACCTGCGTCCCATACCACAAGATCTACCAAGAGAAAAACAACTAAAATTGTCGTCAAAATTATTGTCCTTGATTTTGTTCCATGGATCTATCTGTTTGATTGGCTGTCCGAGGTCAAGAGGTCAGCGTCGGTTGAAACTGTGATAACCCACTGACTTAGACTCCTGCATTAAGCGTCAAGTCTACACACCAGATAATGTTCGGGACCAACAGCTTTTTATACATGCTAATTAAATGCGATTTGAATCCGTTATCAGTACTTAATGCCAAGGTTTTTCTTAATCTTCACGGGTTCATCAAAACGGGGAGAACTATATGAGTATCATGCCAAGAACGACATAGTTTATACATAACACGTGTCTGGGGTCCGATTATGTTATTTTAAACTTTTGTAGCATTTAGTTTGTTTTTTAATAATTTAAATATTGTTGTGAATTTTGTAGTCTGCTAATGTTAGGGGGAAATACTGTGGATGGATGGGTATTCGTTAAATTGCAAAGATACACGGTTCTCCTTGTTCAGAAGTTTCATTAATTAGATCAATTGCATATATACCGAAAATATGAAAGAATTCGTTTCCCTTACGGGCCCACGAGAACAATTAACATCCTGAACAGTGAACTGACATTTTAAACTTTCATATTGTATATATTGCAAATGGCGTTTGCCAAACACGTTTAAACGCATCGCGTTCAAAAATTAAAGAGTTAATTTTACACGTGAAAATGGTACATGCTTTAATTTATAAGTCCCACGTCCTATCCCCAGATGCGAATCATTTTAAATGTCAATTGTGTGCATAGCGTGGTGTGAGAACTGAGAATGTTTGGTCGCAGAAGACTATGATACCAGACATTATTGACGAATCAGTTGTTTAAACCGATTCTTAGTTGTAAAAACTATCTGATCGAAACCCTTTCATTCGCGGCCAGGCGGTTAATGAAAAATCTACAAATTAAAAGAAAGATAGCGGGGTTATTATCTTGATTATTTTAAGGGATTCGAGCAGGGAGTGTAGCCAGCAACAGTTAAGTATAGCTCAGTGAACCTACAAGCGAGAAGGAAACCGAATAGGTGCGTGTATAATGATGAAGATGAGCTAGCTAGAGCTGTAGCGTCCTTCTAAATTGCCTCGAGTGTTTCGGCTTCAGCCTTGATCTTGATCTTAGAAAGCAGAAGGACATCTTACGCGTTTTCTGTTACATAACCTTGTAGGACCATATTTGATCGTACAAGCCATAAATAATCATAATTTATTCACGGCATTCACGTTTTAAAACAAGAAGTGCACATTTCCTCCGCGGTTACTTCTACCGTGTAACTAACTACTTAGTGTAAATAATACAAAGTTGCAACATAGTTCCAACGATGAGGAGGAAGAACGTAGTACCAACAGGGGCATTAACTTCCAATACGATGAATTGAGCATCGTTTTGCCTTGTCACTCTAGGTTTCTATACCAACCTCAACTGATTTCTTGCCAGTCTGACGGTCACAAGCACGTTCCTGCTTATATTTTCAGCAATCGTGTTATCTAGCTTGGTTTTAGTTTACAATGTATTTACTTTTACTCAAGAGTCAAACTCAATGCTTGTTTGTCGACACTCCCTTCTCGAATCAATTTCATTATTTATTTTTCAATGTGGGATTTTCACTGAACTCACCCCTCCCCGGACCGCGAATTTTAAGGGATTTGTGCAAGAACCGTCGTCGTCCTATATAGCATCAGTTGTAGTCTAATTGGTTATTGCAAACAGGCGTAAAGTATGCTCTAAACACAATTTTGTAAAATACCGCATTCAACGGTAAATTGAGTAGCATATAGAAAGAGGCATGTAAACTTTTCTGAGATTCAGATTTCCCCAATATAAACCCATCTGGTTCCAACCATTTGACAATCACAACCATAGTTTCTTTTAGCAAGGGTCGGGAAAGTTGTATTCGACCACGTGGTATTCATGTGTGCGTCTAAAATCTTCATTTGAGGTACCTGACATTTACACTGATGGCTGCAACAATTACTTCTAATCATAACTTTAAAACTTGATCATACATACAAAGTATAAACTAATAGTAAAGTACTTTAAAAGGCATTCTACTTTTATATTTTGTAAAGTTGAAATATAAATATTTGGTGGAGGTGCCGGGTTAGAGATTTTTGCTAAATAAATATAGGCAAAACACGCTCCATTACATCACTACTACATGTCAATAGAACAATATTAAACCAACAAGAATTCTGTAGGACAGAATTTAGGCTCGTGAGAGGCTTCTTTCTATCTGCGATCATGTTTCTTCCGAAGATACACCTAATATTATTGTTTCGTAATAAATTTCATTCCTACTTTTCGTAGTCTTCCATCGAACAAGTATTATACAACTTTATTTTATTATGTCAGACATCTAAAGATTAGTAAATAAAAAGATTAGCGTTTATCATTGTTTGCGATAGAGCCAAAATCAGTAATGGATTACGTTATTAAATGTCCCAGTGCTGAAATGTGAGGTTTATCACGAGGAAAAAATGATAGGCTGTAGGCCTATAGTCACCTGTGTATTTGGTTAGGGCTATCGCTGTATATCTGGCTGTTGGCTACTGTGTAAACACGCGTTATCATTTCAATGAGATAATAGTAAGTCTTATAGGCTTATTCATACCCACATTACTCAGAATGTTGAAAACGAAAAGGAAATTTTGTAGTTTTCTACTCTATTTAGACACGAAATCTTTTGCAATTTGTTCGAGGGAATGTGTGTTTATTTGTTGGATATATAATATAGTACAACACTCTAGGCTCTAAAACAAATGTTTGAACGCAAGCAGTTACTAAAACAGTCGGCTAGGTGATTGGTTAAAATTTATCTTTTGTCCACAAGCCAGGTGATTGAGGAGATGGATGATCTGTAGGCCCACAGACGTGACGTCAGTCATGCCCGACCTATCAACGGAAACCCCCATGGAAATTCCAACACTAATGTAGCTTAAATCCTAAATCGGTGTGCAACCGTACAAGCATCTTCTACCACACAAGATCTTTTAGTGAATAACTATATACGTCAATAAAAATGTTATCCTAATCAGATTATTTGCACCTGTCAGTTCACGGTGTTGACCTATGAAATAATTAAATACACTTCAAGTTTTTGCGGTGGCTCAATCATGCTGTTGGGGCGCACATCCGAAGAGAATGACTTCAACTGCAAGGGACCTGGGTTTGATGCCTGCATGCATCAAAAAGCTTATTTTAATGGATCTATCCTCATGAATTGCATCAAATAGCACGCTATAAATTGTATTAAATCCAGCCCTGACTTATTGGGGGGGGGGGGCATATTTTTAAGGATGGTTTAGAATAGAAATGTCAATAGTTTGTTGTTTGTTGAAGAGAGGAAACAACAGGCCATGTAGCCATTTACATAACTTGTTTGGTTGACATATTATATTTCTTGGCCAAGGCGGGAAAAACTTGCAACTTTGCAACTTTTAAAAGCCATAAAACACGATCCTCATTACGGGGCGTAAGCCCTGTCGGCCCCTGCATTAAATACTATAAGTAACTTCACCAATCACATTTTGTCAGTCAGTAGGCTATTATGTTGTGCTGCACGGACACCATTTCACCACAATAAGATAAGGATATCAAAGACAATCAATACTATGACAAGGATTACGTAACCCGGAGACGAGCCTGTGTCGAACACTCGAACAACACTTATTTAATTATCACATACCTACATTCGTGATAAAATGGAACTATGTTATTGGTAGGTGAATATTACAGGGAACCTGTGTCGGTAAAAAACTTACAAATAAACATGGTAACAACATGTTGGTGTGACTGTAAGCAGTGGGGTATGATGTGTAGTGGCGACGCTAGGATTATTTATTAGGGCCGATAGGGGGCGAAGACGATGTCCGGGGGGGGGGGGCACAGGGTCGTTCGTGCTGATACTGATGTGTGATGACTGATGGGTACAAATAACCTGGAGTCTTGGTTCACGCACGACCCCCATCAGTGTCCAACATACATGGTTACTAATTTGTAGGCCTATATGCAAAACCAAATTACACTTAGAAGAATACTTGAAATCGGGACCTATCATAAACCAGTTTTCTGTAGTAGCCAGTCAGAATAACCCAAGTATCGCAGCCAATCCTAGATACGTAAAGTTAAGTTCCCGGTTGGGGCGGACTTTTTTAATTTCTGAATTGTAGTAAATAATTACGTAAAGTAACTTGGTCAGATCTCAAAAGTTAAAAAATAAATGGAAGACTATCAATAGTGTGCTGTACAATATATTGATATTTTATCTTTCTAAGTTCCTGTAGATCTATGAGAGGCAGTGACCTATGTAGCCAGCCTCAGCCAGGCCTGCATGTGCCCGCATGTGGGCCTCCCTGAGAGAAGTGTTGAAAACCTGTATTATCAGTGAAGTCAGGACTCGGGTAGGTATGTTAGAACTGACTCGCTCCAAGGAAAACGTGTTTGATGTAATCCCATGTGGAACCGGCTTCGCTAGATTTAGCCATGCTTCCACCACGCCGCTTGTAGGAATTCCACAGGGATGTGTGCTAGGCCCTATATGCTTTCACCACGCCGCTTGTAGGACTTCTACAGGGATGTGTGCTAGGCCCTATCGCCAAGGAAGCGTGTTTGTCGTATCCGTAATCCCATGAGGAACCGGCTTTGCTAGATTTAGCCATACTTAGCTTGTAGAATGTAGGACTTCCACAGGGATGTGTGCTAGGCAGGCACGCTTCTATTCCCTATTCGTACCACACTATTTCAAACACTAAATTGGGGGAACGCACACTTATGTATGCATACACTCCATGGATTAATTCTACTTTATTTAAATCAATAAAGGATTATAGCCTGCCAAGCCCAATAGGCGTACATTTAGTGAAGTAAGAAATGTTATCAAAATTGAATTTCAGTCGGAGTTTGGTGAATGGTACCTATATTAGACAATTTCGGGAGCCTTTTGAGAAGCCAGTTAGCATCTGTAATATTGCATAGTGTTGTCAAGCAAGCAGGGTGCGAATTGACGGGGGGGATGGGGGGGATTTCCCCCCCTCTGGTAATTTTATCCCTGGCTCTGTTTTACTGAAAGGTATCCCTGCCGGGGATGGCTAAATCCCCCTCTCTGGATTCCCATCTCATCTCATAAACATATCAAGTGACTTTATCTCGTAATGTTAATAAATAATGCGTCAATTTACACATATTCCTTTCAAAATAATACCTCAGATTGCTTCTAATATCATCTTGAGGGCAATAATACCCCAAAAAATTATCAAGCTCTAGCCATCTGAGAGCAATAATACCCCCAAATATTTTCCTCAGATCGCTTCTAAGGCCATCTGAAGGGCAATAATACCCAAAAAAAAATTCGCCTCCGGCGGCTGGGGCTTCGCCCCAGACCCCGGTTTGCCAACGAAAATACTATTCTAAACCATCCCCCTCTCTGCAAAGTCGTTAATTCGCACCCTGCAAGCAAGGATATTTACAGTTTTACACTATATAAGACGATTACCGGCGTCAAAAGTTATCGAAGAGCCATAATTTAAAATCATTGAATTTTACGATTTATTAGAATCAACAGTCATATTTATTCATTTTATATTTTACCATTTATTGTTGATTTTTTTAAAGTATCTCTATGGAAGATCACTGGTGTTGAATTGCAATCCGCTTAGATTTATGAATAATTCGCAGTGGCCGGTAGTCTGTTTCAAAGACAGATTGCAACTCGAAAAGCATTCTTTTAATACAATGAGAGCAGATCGTAATTAAAAAAATAAACGTGGGTCGGAGCAGGGTAGCTATCACGTACGTCACACTGTGAAGGTGTGATTGTTCACCCCCCGCCCGCCACTATGCGGTCAAGGGTGAGTGTGAAGGCAGCAGCGCCCACGTTCCTAAGGGCACGCGCACCGTTGCTAGGCAACGCACGCCGCTATCTCGTCGGACCGGGACAACGCCCACTTGTCGGCTCGCGTCTAATGCATTTCCTCAAGCCTCCACTCTCCGACTACTTGTCTGTTCTGTACCCACATGGGCCGGAGATAATATGCACTGCCATATGTTTCACGATTGCACACGATTTGAAGGTGATCGGCAAATTTATTTCAGTTTCACTGAACTTGGTAATGATTTTAAATAGTTTTCGGTGCGAAAAAGTTTGTAAGCACAAGATTTAAAGCAATTTATATTTTATTTTTAACATTGATGGATACATAGCACTAGTGGCTGCAGCCAAGATAATAACAAGTATCATTGGCATTTTAATTTTTAAAGGTATTTCCGTAAAATTCAGCTTCTGGACCATGGTGAAATTCAGCACCATATTAGTATTATTTTACACATTTTTTTAGGGATAGTCCTAGTTATATAATTAATTTTTAAATATGATAATAAATTATGTACTCTATGAATGCGACTGGGCTTAACCCCCCCCCCTCCCCCCGCCCCTTCACACACTACAGGAAAACATGTGTTTATTTTTTAAACTATCATCAAAATATTATAGATAGTAGGTGTAAAGTGTAATGGAAACTTACCGGGTCAACAAGGTCAGAATCTGAGTCCCAAAGCTCCTTCAAATCACTAGCACCGATATCATAGTAGAAAGATTTGTCCACCGCAAATGTCTCCATGGTTCGAGTTTTTAATTAACAAATTGTCTATAAAATAATTTACAGTTTCCACATTAAGAATTCACCTTTTAAAACTTGCACCCTCTCCACACTGCACTAAAAATAAAATATTTAAAAAATTAAATTTGTTCGTTTGTTTCACTCGCGTTTCTTAAAAAACCACACTGATTTTCAAAATGCGATGCACACGCGGTTCACGTTCAAATAGATCAAACGCCCACTTTTCCGCAAATCATTTTAGTTGGTCAAATATACGATCGTAATGTCCAATAGCAATGCAGATAAGTAGGGTTATGGTAAGACGTCACTTCCTCGGCGAAACCCTTACGATTAGGGGATGAAACCGGTATGAAGCGGGGACACTGTGCGTGAACAACCAACTAAGCAGACAGCAACCTGTTGACTGAAACGATGCGAGGGATTGTTGCTTTCCGCGCTCCGCTCGGTTCCGGCGTGGTCTCGCTTGCCGGTCGCAGTGAGCTAGGCACGAGGTAGGGGGAGGAGCCAACGTGTTTCAATGACCTTTCAAATGCTGCTGCTGCCATCACGTTTCCCCACGCTCTGCATTTTGATTGGACAATAATTTTCTAGCGTACGGAATGTGGATTCTGCACGAGTTTTTGAAGGAAAATGCAGTTGAAGCATTAATGATTGCGATGAATGCTTGATGCATCAGTTTTGGTCACCGCGAATAAGGTCGACTAGATAACGGGACATCAAGCAAAACTTTCCTACTATAATGCTCAATGCTAATAATGCAAATATAATTTTTAATATTATGCTTATCGGTCTACGCTGACGGTAATTTAATTTTTAAGCACTGCGCTCCCCATCCCTAGTTTGAATAAAACCAATATCCAATATATTCCAGGTATATTCTAGCTTATTATCTTTGAGTTATTAAGGTAGTAAGGGACCTTTAAATATTCCCTCCTTCAAGTTCACTTTTTTTTATTGCGAAATAATGTCGACATTGAAGTTGTTAATTAAATTTCCCTAAAATTCCGTAGTATATTTTTTTGGGTCCGTAACAATTCAAGTTCCGATTACAAAACATTTTTGGTAATAGTAAGAAAGTAAACATACAAAAAAATAAGTTTCCCTTCAATCTTTTCTTTTTTGTTTGTAGTTTTTTCCGAGTTTGGATGAAAAACAACGCTTGCAAATTTTTAGTTTTGTATTTCATTTTGTGTTAGTTGTTACAAAATTCCGCCAGTCGTTGACGACAAATGATTCAAAGCATGATTCAGTACCGCTACGCTATCTATGGGCGCCTACTATCACTACGTGAACTACTCGGCTGTACCGCGCGAACATTGAATACTGTAAAGTATAGTGTGCGTTGGGCAAGAATTTGGGAAAGGAAAATAAAGGTTCATGGACTGGGCAGCCTACAATAACAAGGAATTATGCATTTAAATAGTATTTTTAAATCGTTGAAAACATTTTACATAACATGCATAGATATTTTATAAATATTGTAGGTCTTCATAATGCAATTTGAATAGTTTAGTATTGCACAATATTATTGCACTACTAATATGCACATGGCACATGATCAGCACATGATTCTAGAGGTCCCAGATTCAAATCCCGTCGGGACCGGCAATCCTGCCTGAAGGTTTTTTCCGAGGTCATCTTAAACAGCCCTCAGACGTCTTTTCACAAATTGTCCTCCAATATACCTACACTTTAAGAAAGGCATGCATTGCACCTCGGGTAGGTTTCTATCGAGGGAAGGTTTCCCTCGATAGCTTGATGTGCATTGTGATTTGCGAAAAACTCTCTCCTCTCCTATACTCTATATTGATGGGATTCAAAAATTATTGTAAAGCACTGTTTAAAAAATGTACGTTATAAACTTGAATTAATATGAGACGTTAAGCAAGATCCAATCCAATCCAATATTAAACTTTAATATACATGTGCCTGGCACCTCCACCATTAATGAAGCTGAAAACAATGCGAGTAACAATAACGGTAAGCTATTCTGGGTACTCCCGTACCCTTGCTTTCTTAAAGTTATTTACAACATTGTATAATAATAAAATTAGTAGTAACATATCAACTTATTTTACAGTTCTAACACAGGTTCTAAGGTTAGGAAAGGAAAGGAAAGAAAATTATAGCACTATAAATAGATATTTTTCCTAATGTTATTATAAGCCAGGCACTAACAAGGAAAAATACACAAGTGCTTATTTTTCTTTTTGTGCTTTGTCCCGACTAACTTCATGAAGTATAGGGTTTAAAATTTGAATTTGAGGCAAAGTCTATTGGCTAATTGTTTGTATCTTTTGAAAGTATAGGCCTATGGTATTTTCGGATCGGGCAATGTAACTCACGTTGTGCATTGCTCAACAGATGAGTTTAAAAATTATCTTAATCTATGGGCAAGTTTCTATTCTATGTAAACATTAGTGTCCTTGGCACCAGCTATTTCAATTAATCAATAATAAGTCAATCAGCAAAGATACCTGTAGACTAATCAATATTTCAACCATTGCGGGGGGGGGGGAGAGGGGGATATTTTTTTTGCAAATGCTTTTATAACAAAATGATGTAATGGGGGGAGGGAGTTAGATTGGCTTATTTTTATGATTTTGGCAGCAACCTTTTTTATTTTCTGAAAATTTAAAAAATAAAAACACGTTGTTAGTTGTTTTCAAAACTTCCTACTTTTTGCTACAGCCTACATTTTCATGACCAATTTATTATCCCAAAAGGAAAAAAAGGCAATTAGATCACACAGTTCTCCCAATCAGGCTTGCGGAAGAATGAAATATTATCAAGTATTTTTATTTTAATTGCAATTGAAAAAAAATATAATCTGTACCCCTGTATGGTTAGAAAAATATTCAAAAAGGGAGGCCCTTTGAAAAAAATTTTTAATTTAAAAAGGAATGGTTTTGTTTTGATTGTTGAATATTGCTTAACGCTCATTTTTTATGCACTTGGCTAACGAGGAGAGGGGTGGTGATAATGAGGATGAAGTATGAACAAAAGGGGGGAGGGAAACCGGTACCGGGCACGTGCCCCCCTTTTCGAAAAAAGTCCCAAGGGGGGACCAACGGTTTAACGCCCATCTGACAGGACGGTGTAACTTGACAGTCAATAGGTTCCTCCACAAACCCCGGACTGCCGAGCAGAGACAAGGAAAAACGAAGCCTTTACACTAGCTTTCGAACCTCCATCTGCCTAAACCACGGTATACGTGATTTTTCAGGGTAGAGCGGTCCCCCACTCATCCAGACCACGCCCCATTCTGCTTAACTTCGGTGTTCGAGGGGGAACCGGTAAAGGCTGGCTAAACCGCGGCTATGGGGTTTTGTAAAGTGGTATACAGTATTATTTGTTAAATTTAAATTTTTACGCTCGTTCGTTTACTAGAAATATATATTCACAACTAAAAAATACACCAGTGAAAAGTTTTTATGTCCAATTTATATTTAGTCATGAAAACTAGCAACACTTCGAAAAATATTTTTCAAACTACCCCTTTTAAAAAACGCCTTTTTTAAAATTTTAAAACTACTTTTTTTGTAATATTTGGCATTTTTTTTTCCCGCCCTTGGCAAAATACATAACATAGATCTCCACAAACAAGTATTACAAATGAAAATGTTAGTGAAACTTGATTTTTTTTTAATGAAACCAAAAAAATTTTGGGAAAAAACTTTAAAAAAAAATGCAGGGTTTTAAAATTTTTTGTGGGCTCGTGGCAGTCTTGGGCTCGCCCCTCAAAAAAAGAACTTTGAAAATTTAGTTACTTCTCCCTAAAAAGGGATCGAGATTCCTCTTTCCTTAAAAGGACCTTATTTCCTTTCAGCCCTTATACCTAACTGAAAAAAAAAATAAAAAAGGGATAGGATTTAATTTTATCATTACCTTTTTTTTTTTTAAAAGTGAGCCCCCACTGACGAGGGTGGCCCATTTCGAAAACAAAGATACCCCCAAGTATTTTTCAGCTGCGCTTAGATATCAGGTGTAGGGAAATTTCAAAGGGGTTTAACACGGCGAAAAGAAATTAAAAAGGGAATTTTAAAATTTGTTAAAATTCCCCCCGAAATAGAAAACTTGAGGTTACAATTTCCTGATCGAAGAAAGGGGAACGCGTTCCCCCCCAAAGACTGCCTT
Organism: Sweltsa coloradensis; assembly: GCA_024449915.1. Classification (NCBI taxonomy): domain Eukaryota; kingdom Metazoa; phylum Arthropoda; class Insecta; order Plecoptera; family Chloroperlidae; genus Sweltsa; species Sweltsa coloradensis. The sequence continues at coordinate 2,354,773 of JAMZAV010000087.1, forward strand.
TGGTCTTGTGGTAGCGTCTTGTTCCAATGCAAAAGGTCCAGAGTTCGATTCCCGCTATAGGAAGAGGTTTTTAAACTTCTGATTTGGCTGGGAAATTTTGAAAACCCGGTGACTTTGGACAGTCCTAGTAAAGGGGGCACGATAAATTAAATTTGTTCAAATCAGTTTTTTTTGATTCGGGGTTTGATCCGGGGTTTTCACCTGCCATCCCACGTTTTCTATTTTTTCATTTTAAAAAAATATCCATCTTTGGTTGGTTATCGCCCCACCCGTCGTTGTGTCGGGGCCTACAGGATTGGCTTGGTCGTTTTGGTTTTGATTTAAGTCCCCCATGAAAATCAGTTATAAAAACTGGGGTCGACTCTAACACAAATTTTTTTATTTTATTTTTTAAAACAGAGTAATTTCCCCTGATAATTTTGAATACCTATTTTTTCCCAGTTAAAAAGTCATTTTTTCGTAGCATAAGCATGGACAATATTATGAATTTTTTTATTTTTTTTTCAAGTTTTTCCTGAAAACAACAGTAAAAACAAACAGTGCAATGTGAATTTCACCAAAAAAAATTTGTCATTGTAGGGGGTTTGGGGACTCGACCCCTCCCCTTCAAGAGTAAAAAATATGTATTAAAATGTTCACGATTTTAAGATAAAAAAAAAACTCTAAAAATGCAGTGCGAATGTACACTATTCGAACCGTTTTTAAAATCGGGTTTGGTGATGAGGTTTTAAGGGTTTTTTTTTAAAGCTGTCCACAGTGGAAAAAAAACATAAGGGAGGCCCAAACGTAGGGCTCTACGATGACGTGGGTTCGACCCCGCATAAAGTCATGGGCTGATAGTGATGGCTAGGGGTTTTTTTGTAACCGTCCATATCGTCATTACAACACTCATCTTTCGAAGAATTAAAAAAAACCCCTCATCATTAGTTTTGAACTTTTTTTTTCCCTTGAATATCCTTCTGCATGCACCTTGCTTTGGAAGCAGGTACGCTAACCACAAGCCCAAAGAGCCCACAAAAGACCAAGAGCATCAACCCCCTTGTAAATACTCCCACACTTTTGTTGACCGCGTAGTTTGAACACAAACGTCCCAAATTTTTGTTACGGCTCCCCAAAAAAAATCACTCGCTCAGGGGCGGGTGTTTTCCCAAAAATTTTACTCCCCCGCGCAACAATCACTCGCCTCGGGCGACAGGGCGAGCTTAATTCGAACCGGGCTCTCAACTGTTTATAAATACATGAGAATATTTTATTATTTGCATAGATATAGAGGTGAAAAAGAAAAAAAAAAATAAAAAAAAATGGTATACATGTGATAATTATCGATCAATAACTTTGAACGTAATATGGGTAAAAAATCCCAATTTTTGATTACAAAAATGAGTGATCAGGTTTAAAAGAAAAATAAATAAAAATAAAATAAAAAATACAAAAAAAAAAATAAATTAATACCCCCTTATTTACATACAGTAATTATTTTCAGCTCTTGGTGGCATAATGTAAAATTTTTAAATTTTGATATCTTTCATAAGCACGGGACACAAGAGGTGGATCGAACCCCCGTAAGCACGGAAAATACTGACATGTCACCATTTTTTTTTGGGCCATTTTATCAGAAAAAAAAAGCAATTTGATTTTGAAATGTAATTACTTTTTAAAAAAAAGGGGAACGATTATAAATTTTTAAAATCGATTTAAAGGCATCTCTAAAAAAAAAACTAAAATCAAAACTCTTTTCCCAACAAAAGTCAGGTTGATTGGGTGTTTCACATCGTATCTAGGGCCAATACTAATATACAAGTTTTTTAAATAAAAACCAAAAATAAAAAAGTACTGAAAAAATGAATTATTTATTTAAAAACCCAAAAAAAACAACAATAATAAATGCAGACTATAATGAATTAACACACATGCACATTAGGTATATACTGTATTATAAGCCCTTATTAACAATGTATCAATGTAACATTAAGTTTTCCAAACCCCAAAAAGTCTTTTTTACAAAAACAATCGACAAATCAGTCTTGTGTCTCTGAATTGTCTATGGGAAGGATAAAAATACTATTTGTCCCAAAGAATAGCTAGTAAAAGTTTGGTTACGCCTTAGAAAAATGAATAATGAATAAAACGAAAATACAGATTGCGTAACAGTGGAAATTTTATCAGCCATTTAACCAGCTGAGAAAAATACGTCACTTTTGTTGTGTTTGTTTGGAATTTATTGTACAATAGTAATAGAAAACTTCATTAAATTTAAGGCTTTCGCGGCCCGGAAAATTATAATTAAAATTAGTTGATCAGGTAATTTTGACGCCTGGATTATATTTTATTATCTTTTGAGTTTGGGCTGTAAAATCGAAAGATATTAAAATATAATAGATACGACAAAATGTTTTAGCCAAACAATTTCATGATATTAGTCATTAAATTCAAGCTCTGAATGAAACATTAAAATTTGAAACATTTGACTTCCTGTTTTATTGGCTGTGAACAAGTTGGATGTATTATTGTGATTATGAATTAATTTTGGTTTTTGGGCAAATGTATATCACTTATTACAGAATCGTTTTTTCCAAGCCAGTCGTTACGCACTAACCCATTGTTACCACTTTCCTACGGTATCTTTGGCTTGTTTTCTTGCCCCGCGAATCTTCACTTTTTTTCATTTTTGTCCCTCCCTCGAAGGGTTTTACAGGAATCTCGTTAACCTGGAAGTGAATTAAAAAGTTCAATCTTGATCTTTTCATATGAGCAATAGTTTTCCCATACTCCATTTAATGATTTCAAAGGGTGACAATCAGTCAGGTTAGAAAAAGCATAAGATTTTGGGTTTGGGTAATTTAATTAACACCTTTTTACTGAGAAAAGTTATGGTAGCATCATCACCCTTTTCATTATCAGTGAAGGAAAAAAAAAATTGATAAACCTACCAGTTTACTCCCTTGATGAACTTCAAAAAATTTTATTTGAGTCAAAAAAATCTTTTTTTTTAAAATTTGGGCAAAAGGTTTTAAATAGAGAACACAATTAGTAGAGAACAGAGGGGGCACAAGAAACCTTTGGGTCAAGCGCAAAATCAAATAGAAACCAACCCAAAAATTTGTGAAAAGAAAAGAAATTTTAAAAAACACAAAAACATATATTTTTTTTTGGAGAAAAAAAAAATAAAAAACGTTTCCAAATTCCTGAACAAAAACCCCTACAAAAGGAAAATTTAATGAGAGTAGCATTCAGTTAGGTTAATGGGAATTAATCTTAGTAAAAAAGTGGTTGACCAAAAATAAAGTAGGTAATGTTTCAAAAAATTTCATTGGGAATAGAAATTGTCATAAAAATTGGCCGACTGGGGCTCCAACCCAGCATAAATTTCCAATTTTTTTGGCAATTTTTTACTTTATTATTTATAAATTTTTAGTATAAAGTAATTTGTATGTGGGAGTCTTTTGTTAGGGTAGGGCCCAAGGGCAATATAGGGAAACATGGTGTCGACATATTTTAAGTTGCTAAAATTTAAGTCTTTTCCCATTGGAAAAAACCCTATTTTCCCGGTACTCATTTTACAATTTGGCTCATTTAGAAAATAAAAAACCTGTTTGACCCAACATTATGAGCCCTGATCCAGGGAATTCCCCAAAAAATTTTGGACGAGTTTTAGAAAATACTAAGTGGATGGTTCCTAAATAAATAAAATTTAAAAATTTTTTAAAAAACCTCCGACTTTTCTAGATTATTATTTCGGAATTTTTTAGGGTTTTTTAATTGTGATTTTTATACTTTAAAAAAAAAAAAATTAATATAAAAAAACAAATACAAGATGAATACAACCGACATAGCGGTTTCCTCGATAAACGAGCAGGCCGCTAGGGTTTTAGGTAAACTGAGACCCTTGGCGACATTTTTTCCGGGAGAGTATCTGAGAGTGAAATCCGGGGGAAATTTCTGCCGTCCTCTCCGGTTTGTTCCCTCTTGCCCCTTGATCGTCAGCACGTTTTCGCTCACGTTCACGCTCACCTGCAGGAACAAAAAAAGAAGTTTAATCAGCCGTTGGACCAACCTTTTAAAATTTTATATGAATATATTTTTTATGATTTTTCATACGTCCGTCAAAAATCATCGTAAACAAAATTGGAACTTGCCCCTCAAACCCCTAATGAACTGTCCCACCCTCTGTGTACGTGGTCGGGCCACATAAAACCAGGGTTTAACTCGATTAAAACAATTTTTTACATTGCCCTTTCCCTGAAAATTAAGTTTACTAGCGTTTTTACTGATATTAGGTTCAATGTGTGTACGTACCGATCCTAGTTTAATAGAAATTCCTTTTTTTGTATTTTGATCGGTCTTGATTTAAAAAGGCATTTCTAAAATTTAAAAATTTAAAATTTATTTGGGGTTTACATTTTATTCACTGGTCACAATGATATTCAAGTGGGATCTTCCAACCAACCGGAGAATGGGATTTTAAATAGGAAAAACCCAATCACGCTGTTTGACACGATTCCCCCAAAGGGGGGATGCCAGAATATGTAAAAATTTTCATGTGCTTCGTTTAAAAAAAGGTTCAAAAGTCACTGTTTTCATATTCCTAGCAAAAAAATTGATGAACATATTGAACTATCATCAGATCAAAAATTAATTACATTCAAAAAACCGTTGTGTGAAAACCTGTTAAAAAGTAAATTTAATATTACAAAACAAAAAGTAAACATGATATTTTATAATTTTTAAAAAAATCAAAACTAGTTTTAAACTTTTAATACTGAGTAAAAACAGTTTTAGACAAAAAAAAAATCATTAAAAAATGCATCCGCCCTGTGCAAAGGCGCAGTGAGGGAAATAAAAACATTTGTTAAAACGATAACATTAAATAATAAAGTGAATGTAGGCACGTTTGTAAAAAAAAAAATGGTTTTGTAGAAAAAAGCCCATCCCGGGCAGGTTTTAAAGGTGGGGAAAAAAAAATGTTTTTTAAAGGGTTTTAGTGGGGTTTTATTTTTTTTTTTTTATTTTTTAAATTAAATTTTCTTATTTTTTACTCAAAAAAGGGAAATGAATTTCCCACCTTAGATTTTTCCCCTATTGGCTGCTGCTCTATCGAAAAAAATCAGATGCTAGCGGCAAGGCGGGGCCCGGGGGGGCCAATAGCGACGGGATTTTAATTAGGGGCCGTGAGGCTAGAAGACTAGAAAATAGCGGTCCCCTGACATTCAATCCGCAAACTTTCCCCATGACAGCATATCCACTCCAAGCCAGAAAGTCCAAAGGGTATAGAAGGTAATATCAAAAAAGAAACAAAAAATCAATTTTGGGCAAATTGTTGTTAAATTCAAATTTTGTCAAAAAGTAGGCCTGTGAAATGTTAAAAATAGTCCAGAAAAAACAATGCCCTGTTTTTTTAGGTTTTGGGTTTTTTTGGGGGAAAACCCCCGGGTTTTAAATTTTCTGGGGAAAAAGTAAAACCCTGAATAGGTGTAATTATCTTCTAAGTATTGTTGATGGAATTTGATCACAACGCAAATAGGCTAAATCAGCTAAACCCAAACGATCATCCCTTTTGGCTAAAATTAGTCGTCAAAAAGGAGACCAGTAATCTGAAATCAAAGGTTGTATTTTCAAAAAAACTGATGTTCTGCATATATATGCTTTTAGAATAGCAAAACTCTTTCCCCCCCCCCCCAGAAAACCCTAAACCAAGGAAGTGCTGCCCCGTGGGTCAAGGTCATTCAATTGGGGTTTTTGTTGGCTTAGCAACAGTCTTGATATACCCGAATAAACATTGCACCCGGAAAAATGCAATCGTGTATTTTTACCAAATTCCCCAAATTTTGGGTTTCCACATTCAAAAAATATTTTTATTTGCAGCAAAATTTGTCTGCTGAATTGCGGAAAAAAAAAGATGCGGTAGGCCTATATGTCGAGAAGGCAGTTTTTCACACCATTTTTTTTTAAATACCCAAATTTCCCCCCTAGGGGTTCAATTTGACAATTTAAGACAGAAATCCATCCCTTTTAGGTCACACGTAATGTGAGGACACGAATGTAATTTGCCTACGTAACAAAATTTAATTTTGGGGGATACCTATGGCCAAGGGGGTGGGGGGGGGGGGGCGGTTTAAAATATTCTTAAAATAGTCGGTTTAGGAGAGCGTAAGACCCAAACTCCCTGCTTACACATTTAAAGAAATCAAAAATGTGCAAAACGAGACAATTTTTTTTCGAGTGGAAAAACAAAATAAAAATAAAATCGAGATTTTCGAAAGTTCACTGAAAATTTTATCGGTTAGGGGGATTTGAACCCACCTTGCTTCGGCCTGCGCCCCAATCGTTGTGCGGCCCTGGGTGGGCGTGCGTGTGCGTGAGCCCAGAGGGGTGAGGGTGAAAAACATGACCTAAAAACACCCTCCCCTCCCCTCACCATCAACATCCGAGGGGGGGGAAAATTCTAGGAAATACGCAAAATTGCCGCAAAGGTGGGAAATGTTTCGTGAGCACAAATGTTTTTGCAGGACTACGGTATGTATTATTTTTTTGTCAGTGTACGGTCCTACAACCCTTTAAAAAAAAATAATAAACCATTTTATTTTGTGAGATAAAAAAATAAACTCGTTTTTGAGCCTTTAATTTTGCTAATTATAGCCTATCTTTGCAAGGGCCCAGAGAATGGTTATTGCCACCATGTTTTACTTTTACTACGATATCACAGCAGTCAATCGAATTGACTGAATCGGTTTGGGGTTCAATTCGGTTTTTCTTAAGTGATATCACGGACTTCGAAAAGACTTTCCCCCAATCCATTTCGATTCGAAATTTAAGTTTTTGTTTTTGCAGTTTAAATTGATGCTAAGATTCTTGAATAAAAAAAACTTGAAAATACATTTTTCTTTTATCTTACTTAAAGCTACGTAAATATAAAAAACCAATTTTCATTTAAAACCTCCAAGACGCCATTTTTTTGTAACATTTTTAAACCCGCCGCCTAATAAAGGTATTCCTGAAAACTAAATCTCTAAAGGGAGTTTGAATCCGTATTTAATGCGTATTTAACTGTATATCAAACAATTTACTCATGTCAGTCCACTTTGGAAAGTGGATTGACTTCAATTCGAATCGAGTGTGTATATCAAGAGACTCAAACCGAATTGAACTCGAACCGACTTGAGTCAATTCGGATTGAGTGCTGTGATATACGTAGTGATAATAGCTCTGGTCCGCGTTTTGTGCAAACAAGTAAATTTCATAATAAATCCATTAGCGATATGTAGAGAGAACCCCACAATGCTCTTGTAGGCCTACGAAACTATTATAATAAAGATATATTTTTCAGATTTTAAATATAGGCTATACATAAAAATCCAAACTCTCAATAAATAGCTATACGGGTAGGCTAGGCCTAGTATAATTGGCAGTCATATTCCTTCCCAATGAGATGAGACGAAGCCCGCTTTGACCAGAGGCAAATTAGAGAAGCGATTTTTTTTGGATTGCCGTTCGAAACTGAAATGGCAATTTTTGGATTTGATGGATTCTCATTTCTGAATTATTGATGGTTTGTTATATGTGGATTTTAGTTATTACCTAGGCCTATAAATACATTAATTTTACGTAAATACATCACTGACGTAGTGTACTCTATTATCTGTGACATTGGTAAGCTATAGGCCTATTTGAACAAGTTGTCAAATTAAGATTCAAATATCACAAGTAGGGTAACTTTTTAAATATTAATATATCTTTCAAATAGTGTCCCAGGGGAGTGGGTCAAGTCCGCCCCCTTTTCCGGGCGCCCATGGACCCCGACGTACTCCATATTATTTGCCATGTCACTTACCTCATCCGGATTGAATCCCTCAACGTCAATGTTGAGCCGGAAGTCCTTGTCCCCTGCGTGGATGGGAACGAGACGTGGCGAGATCTGAGTCAACATGGGTGTATGGTTGAAGAACTCCCTCTCCAGCCGGGAAATGTTGTTGTCCATCTCTCGAACCGCGGCCCGCATACTTGGGAGACGTGGAAAGTCCCAGAAGTTTCGACGTGGAACACATTTGTACGACGAGACACTTCGCACGACCGGCGCAACGCGACCGACTCGGGAAAACATTTTCAAATCAAAAGTGAAGTAAATACGCCGGTAATTAAATATCTAGTAGGTATTAGCCTTTGAATTACTGATAGTTCAGTCACTTTCCGATCAATATTAATCCGATGACAGTCGCTCCACAGCTGTTGTATAACTGAACCACTCGCTTCGAATGCAAACGTCGACTGAGACTACCCCTCTGGAAACTGGAACTACGACCTTCCTGCCTACGTGCTTACCAGAACGTTCCAAAAGTTACATCAGAAAGAAGGACCGAGACGGTGCCATAATATTCGAATTCGATAGTACATTCTCATTGGTGAGTTTCGACCAATCACAAGCGACGTAACATGAATGCTTACTGAAAATAGCCGTGATTGGTTGAAACTGTTGCGCGTGAAGAAAGTTCTTGATATTCACGAGAGAGCGCACTTGTGCTCCATTTTCAGCACGAGAATTCTCTACGGGTTTCTGCATCTATTCTTGTTTGCATTTACTTGAATGTGATGATGAAACGTAGCACCGGTGGTAGTTGTGGCGTAATCCCCCCTTCCCACGAAATCAAAAGAAAGGTTAATAATACTAAATATCACGATGTTCTATGTGGCATACATATGGCAAGTTTTTGTAAACTGACAAGATTTGCATTTTCACAATTTCATTTTATTGGATGAGCGAAGCGAAGACTTTAATTCACTGACCCCCAAAAAAATTTAGCTCGGGTGTTTTTTTTTTTGTTTTTTTTGTTTTTTTTTGTTTTTTTGTCTGTTTGTTAACTCTCTACCAGGCAAACGGCATATCCAATCTTGATGAAAATTTGACAGGACCTTCGAAATCTCTGAACTTAGAGGTGTATTGTTTTTGGGTACAATCGAAGAAATATTTCTCATGAATATCGTACTTTTTACGATTTTTTTTCGATTTTTAGTGCGATATTTTCGTGACATTTGGGCATTTGGGGAATTCTGACCAAACGGGTGGGGCTACAACGTTCTATTATACATGGACATTAAGGTTATGGTGATGTAGTACCTTTTGAAAGAAAAAGTTGAAAAAATTAGCCAGAATCCATGGAAATAAAGCTTTTAATATAATTTTTTTGATTTTTTGTGCGATATTTTCGTGCCATTTAGGCCGATTCTGACCAAAATGGTGGGGCTACAACGTTCATATTATACATGGACATTAAGGTTATGGTGATGTAGTAACCTTTTAAAAGAAAAAGTTTAAATAGTTAGTCCTGAATCTATAGAAATAAAGCTTTTAATATAAGTTTTTTGCGGTAATATAATACCAAATTGGACAGGTAACAAAAGAAACTTGACAACAATCAGCTACAATGCGTAGGCAGCAAAACAAAGAACTTGCAAAAGTAAAGATATCCCATGCAAACTAAAAATTTTAAAAAGCTCATCCATCAAAGCGGCGGGACTTTAGCGTTTTCCTAGTATAACCAAGAAAAATGTTGGGAAGAACGAAAAACATGGAACAAATTGGTGGAGGTCCCTGAGGAAGAAGACAGAGGAGAGGAAGAAAGTGAAGTTGATGACGCAGAGGAAGAAAAAGATGATGTGGAGAAGCGTCAGGCATGGCTAGCCGGCTTCGATAACCCCGTGGAGCCAAGAATGTGGTGGGACCCTCCCACCCCCTACCCGACTTAGTTGGAAATAGGGTTTGATATTAATTAATAAGAATCGATAAAAGCACTAAAAACTAGTAAAATGTCACTATTTGCAATCTAAGAAATCAAATTTTTGGTGCTATACGCCCCAGACCCAGACCCCCCATTACTTTTTCCGAAATAATAGTTTTATGGGCCGTTCTACAAATTTAACATAACCCCGAAAAACCCCCCCCCCCCCCCCCCCCCCGAATCAAAATCCTGGCCACGTCCCTTGTTTGAGTTGTTTCTCAAAACGTGCTTGAACATAATAATGTCAAAATATGAAAATACACAATATGAATTACGAAATACATTAAATTACCTACAGGTTTTACTGTTCACAGTATATTACGTGGTTTGTGTATGTTTTTTGTTGCTATTGTTGATAACGTATTTTTAGGAAACCAATCAAAAGAAAACCTGTCAGTTGTCCCTCTTCACATTTTGTGAGGACCGTGAGGACAGGGCACTGGCCGCGGGCCGCCTATATATAGATGACTACTTATCTTTCAAATAACCAGTTTACTCAATGACAACCACTAACCCATTCATACTGCAAATATTATTTAGTTGATTGTAACTGTAGCTTTGAGCAATGCTTTGAGTTATACTTAGAACTACCGTACTGTCCGTATCGATAAATTTACTGTTAGTCTACGATAATTAAAATTAATAAGATCTCAATCAACATACTTCCATTGTCTTCTCGTGTATGTACATGAAATATGATAACCAAATTATTAACATAATATTCATCATAATTTTTACCATAGGCCTACAGACGTCCGATTGATATGGGGACATATCCTCGTGACACATTTAATACTAATGAATGTGTTGCGGACATTGATAATAAACCCCTATAGTAGGCTGGAATAGTTCTCAAGATTGCCGCCAGGTTGACAGATAAGCATACTAGCCTTTAACACCAAATGATTACTAAATTCCTTTATGCAATAACTTCGTATTGTTTCTGTTTGTTTAATACCATGCTGCACAAGCTAAAACCATATCAAACAATCCGGTAAAATACTTAATTGCATTAAAAAAGCATAAATTAAAACGCCAAATCTCCATCTTGAACTGGATTTTCAACGCTTCAATTTGCTACGCTCGCGCCTGTGCGGAAGTATTGGACACTGCTAATCTAGCCTACTATAGGGGTTTAATATCAATGGTTGCGGAACATAATAAGAAAAATGTAAATTTGTTATTTTGTAATCACTGAGTACCTACTTACTTTGATGTTATTGATTTTTACTGTGTTAGTGTTTGCCTAATTAAATTTATACAATGTGCATATTTATCTATAATTAATAAACATCCTGAAACATAATTTATTAGTTTTTTAACTAATAATTATTGTTGTCGGATTGTCGGGTGCCCAAGCTATGCGCACTCTGTACAAATAAAGCTAAGGAAAATAATTAGTACCTTTTCTACTTTGAGCAGTCATCATACATATTGTTTATCGTCCAGATCGAATAGAAGAATGTTGCGAGTTGTTGCCTGGTACTATAAATAGAAAACTCTCATTCGCCACTGTCTCTGTTATTTTTACTACCAGCGTAAAATAAATACAAATTATATTTTACTTGGCTCTTTATAGGCTGTCATCATCCTGATACGCACTATAACATATTTAATCAATGGCACTACGTAAAGAAATTCATGAAATAATGTGAATTGAAAACAAATTATTCCAAATAGCTTTTTGGAAGGAAATACAATATGTTTTGAATTAGTTTATAGGTAAAAATAACATTCTGTGCCAATTCACTAAAAAAGCCCCTTTCGACGTTGTATTGTAAAGTCAAAATATAACCCATTTAGCTCCCCCCCCCCCACTTTCCTCTCCAGCACATCTTCCATGACAGACGGCAGTCGCCATATCCATCAACTCCTAAAGAAAAGTCACAATTACCCTGTTTACAGATAAGTGAATTTAAATTTATTTGGTAAAAACATTATATTTTATTATTAGGATTGGCTTTGTCTGCTTTAAATTAAAGTCCCTCACTGAATATCATTTATGAGACAAAATGGATCCGAATTTATTTATTTTGTTTTTAATTTATGACACAAATCATGTTACTGACATTGCAGTGCAATTGCATTGCATATCTTTTAAAGTTTTCGAATAATAGTGAGCTCGACCAATAACGATTTAACAAATAAACGCGTGGACCACAAAACAATTCCTTGGTCGTTTTAGTTTCATATTATATAATATGAATGATGAATGGCTTATTAATATTATGTACTCCCTAAACCACCACGCCCAGCATCCGGTAAGTTCCTCGTAGTACGCCTCAATAAGGCAAAGCAGTCCAAAGATATAATAGATTGTCTTTACCTTTGAATCATAATTCTGCTATATTTTGATCTGAAGCCAGAGTATAGAGAGAACTAGAAGTTTCGCCCACTTTTACAACTTACAAGGTTGTAAACGATTGTGATTTGCATTGCGATGTGAGTCACGATGCGATGTACAGGTACACCCAAGGAGGCTATCGCTGCTGTACTGTAGCTTTAGAGTGGGAGCGGAGGTGAATACACGTTATTGACTTATTGCTTTGACATTGTGATGTGAACGGTACACTATTCAGAATGGGTGGTCATTAGGCGTAATCGTAGGCCGTAGGCTTCAACAAAGATTCTTTGAAAATTCACTTTTTTCAATTATAATAATTATTGTTTTGCACAATTTTTACATTCCAGTAACTATTATTTTATTTTAGTCCAATTGTAATTAATTTTGCCTTAAACCGTTCATCGCACATCGATTATTGGTTGACATGTCCTTCTACAAAGCTATTTTATTGTTTGTACTTTTGATAACTTTATATTTTTTGTATTATATTTGTAATCCTTGTTATCTCTTTATTTACTTTGAGGAACTTATGCCATTATTTTGCCCTTTTGGAGTGTATGCTAGGTTGTATTATGCTTTATCAAACAAATGTACCTCGTAAAATATAGTATTGAGTGACAAATTCATTACTGAAATCATATATTTAGAGTAGAGTTATTTTAATAGTTAAACCAATACATAGTATGGGTTTACACATAAGAAGGCTTCATCTACTTGAATTTAGAAAAATTAGCAGCCATCTTTGGGATATTGAATCTACTCATTGATACTTTGATAATCGTATAATAGGTGATAGGATAGCATTGTTTTGCATCAAAGACCGTGGCGATGGAGGGGGGGGGGGGGGGGTCGGACCTCGTTATAACTGATCAATTCTGCGTTGGTCGACTGTCATCAGATATACTTATCATATTATTCAGGTGTATAGTTACGTAGGAATCAATCGTCCCGTGGGAGGGGGGGGGGGGAGAGAGGGAGTGTGTTTTTACTCGATACGAATATGGTAATTTAAACAGAACTCTGTGGAATCGTGGGTGTATCCCAATACTTGTGAATTAAACAACCATCTCAGCTATGGGTGCTGTTGGAATGAGCAATTTCTCATTCATAGTGTAGAGCGGGTAAATTCAAACCCCACCGCCTTGCTGTTGCAACCGGATGACTACATACAGTTGGCTGTAAAGTGGGTGGTTATGACTTCCGGCCTCCCTAAGCTAGCCGCTGTCAATTACTGTACAATCACTGTGCTTTCTGACTCTGAGTGTGATAGATGTAAAGTGGCCATACAATAAATATCTGAATACATACAGCCGAGGTCATTTATTGTAAATAGAGAACATTGAAAAGAACCCAATTCCAACAGGTTATGAGGCCCAGTGTGCATAAAGTGTGGTTACAAAAGTGAATGTCTCTGTGACGCCTTTGATCGCGCCCTAGGCTAAGTTCTAGGCTAGGGTCTAGGCCTAGGGCCTAGCTAGCTAGTGTCTGTGACTTTATATTCCGGATTTGTGATATCATGAGGAAGAACTTTATAAGATACCACTGTTTAATGGAAACAACTTCTCTGACTGGAACTTTTAGATTTCAGCAACATTGTAATATGCCTAGGCGCTATTTTTTAGGTTAAGGGTAGGGCCTATGCCTAGTATCTTGCTGGCATTGTGGCGCAAAATCGTCGACCGCCAAATCGATAATCGACCCTAACCTTACCACCGCCACCCAGACTGTGTGAACCTAAAACGGAAGTGACGCCATCGCGTGAACAATATTGTGAGTAGACTGTGGAATGTAATAACATCGAACTGTGACATCGGTCAAATCATACTTGTAAATATTTTCGTCGTAGGCTAAACAAGAATAACGATGGAGAGATTTAACTATCTAGATCGATATAATGGAGCAGTGGGTAGATCCATGTCACATGAGCTACTTGGACAATATGTACATGATGTAAATAACAATGGAAATAGAACTAACCGTACTATACGGTTGTTTTTGTTGGCGCCATGAAGGTGCTGTGCTAACATGTGCTGAACATGGTGCTGCATGGTGGAAACGTTTCTAGCCAGCACTTCCGTGACGTCACAGCCAAGATGGCAGCGCCCAAAATCTCTACTAAAACTACCGTATACCTAGCCCTACAATTTAACTCGACAAGCAGCAATCACCAAGAATTCAATGCTGGAGACCTGGAGGAGGAGCTTATCGGAGCAGGGGACGTGGTCAGCTAGAGGAGCTGGACGAAGAGCGCATCGAGGAGGCCGTGGAAATGGAAGTTGGACTTCAAACCCGTGGTGATTGCTATACAGCCCACTACCATACATCAATCCGGGGTGCCGTGGAGGTAGCGGAGACTTCAAGTCCGGGTCGTTTTTTCGAGTGCCGAGGAAGAGGCTGTGAATGCGTTGTGTGCTGTACCAGAGGACAAAGAGCGGTGGCCTATTGCTTCATGTCTCAGTAGGTGAATCATGTTAGTACCTATATTCAGGGCAAGCAGCCGAGTGTTGAAATCAGGTGGGTAAAAAGGAGGCACAACAACTAGTAAAATTAGACTCAAACGAAGGAGCTTGGTATTTGGGTTCTGAAATGTCAGATCATATGATCCAACCAAATGTAGTTGTAGTGAATAAGAGACAACTTGAGTGGGGGCCTGTGCCTATTAAGCCTAATATTGCAAAGAAAATGCATAAGTAATGTATGCCTATGAGCAAGGAGATGTGATTGTTTACCTTGAAGTTCATGGTACAATTCATAAAATACTCTTGAAAGATTGCCTTATTGTCAAAGATTTGAAGTTTAACCTCATCTGTTTCCAGGTTGGAAATTAAGTAGAGTAAAGTTTTATTGGCCCTTTGATAAGTAGGCCTACACAATACAAATAAAGACATCGTCAAGGTTGGTGATACAAGTAAACTAATTGCTAACATAAGTACATACTTAAATGAGTACTATAAAATAAAATAAAAGAAAAAAAAAAAAAAATTAAAATTAAAGTAAATTATTGATTTGATTTCTGTTCCCCACTAAAAAAAATCAGTTATATAACTGAGTGAGTAGACCACTAAATACAATAATTTATTTATTATTGGTTAATGAACATATATTATGGTAATATTGTTTGATAAATGTTACGTATATACAGTAGAAAAAGAACCTTACAATTCGGTTAACGTAGTGCAAGTAACAGAGTATTATGTAGGCCTTATGTCATAAGTACTATAGGCCTATATTATATACAGAACGGGCCCAAGGCCTGATAAATTAAATAATGCAATAAATATATCAATAGGCATGGTAAAGGGTTTCCATATTCTCTTCAGCCAAGGAAAATGCTCTATCATGGAGAAGATTGGAAGGTCCTGGCTGAAGGACTGAGAAAAGGACGAATTTATCAGCGGTTTATCTGAACCCAATCCAGGTTGAGGTTCAACCTGAGTAGGCCTATGGAGTGGCAGCAGCTGTAAGGTGCAATAATGTATGGCACAAAGGTTGGGCCATATCAGTCAACAAAGTTTGTTGAAGCTGAACAATGTGGTAGATGAAAAAATAAAAATAAAAGTGATTTAAAAGAAGCGAGTGTTTGGGTGCACTATCTCCGTGTGCCGAAAGAACTGTTGCATGGTAAATTTGAATCTCGAAGTTCGAGGTACATTATGTTAGGTTATTGTACT
Source organism: Sweltsa coloradensis (assembly GCA_024449915.1). Classification (NCBI taxonomy): domain Eukaryota; kingdom Metazoa; phylum Arthropoda; class Insecta; order Plecoptera; family Chloroperlidae; genus Sweltsa; species Sweltsa coloradensis. The sequence goes on from JAMZAV010000087.1 coordinate 2,370,558, forward strand.
GATGATTACAGGCTGTGGCTAGTGTGAGAAAAGGAGAATACTCAGTGGAGAAATGTAATTTTTGATGAAGGTAATAAACTCGTAAAAGAATGTTTCCTAAAGGAAAAGGAAGAAAGTATAGAGAAAAATACACAGTCTGAAAATAAGGAAAGTTTCCAATATGTTGATCAAGTAACAGGCAACAGAACATAAAAATAAAAGCCAGAAGTTCTGGAAAGATTCAGAAGGGGTTCATGATGAAGCTGAAAGGGAAACGAATTATATAATGAGAAAAACATAGTAGTAGTTGAAGAGGACGAGAATGTTTCTCCTAGAAGGTCATGTTGAATAATATGACACCCAAATATGACTAGGGGCCCAAACAGTCGTAACATGTTTAGCAAAGTTTGCAGAGAGAGAAAGATAAACCTAAGTTAGCATAGACAACAACACTCAATTGATTCATAGACATAGAATATCAAAATAGTAGCTCATGTCCAGACTCCAGAGGATGCAGAATATTTTATCTTTGGTGCTGTTGATTACTGTATAATACACCACAATCTTTTCAGGAATATGGATATTGACTTACTGCAGTACAGTATGAATTAAATTCTTTGAAGAAAATATGCATGGACATTAGTACCTAGACTAAATAGAGTACCACAAATGGGTATTCACTGTTAAAGTGTGATGGAGATGGGAATGTAGAACGCCACAACGGCTTGATTAGTAATCAAGGGGTGTTGGCAAAAAGAAGGCATTGAGTATGATGTAACCTATGCTCCGTTTACCTAAACTCTGAGCTCTTCTTTGTATCTTTTTGGAGATCAACTTGACGTAAAGGTTGCGTTTTTGAATGGTATTCTTCAGGAAGATATTTACATGTGTCCTCCAGAGGGTATGACTGTAGGGTCAAATCTGATTTGTAAGTTAAACAGAATTCTATAAGGATTGAAGCAAGTTTTCCCAATGAATGGAATAGACAATTTGACATATTTGTAATAGAAAAAGGCTTCAGGCAATGTAAAGCAGAAAGATTCTCTATGTACTGTCTAGTGGTAGTGATATTAACTACTTGCTCTTGTTTGTGGATGATGTTTCTGATTGAAGTAATAATAGAATGTTTATTGATAATATTAAACAGAGGTTTACAAGTGAATTTAGAACGAGGAATTTAGGTGAATTGAAATATTTCTTGGGAATCAAAATGACTAGAATGGATAGCCAAATGCTTCTAAGTCAATGTGCATATTTAAAAAAGGTTCTCTGTAAATAAAAATGAAAGATTGTGCCCCAGTTAAAACTCCGTTGACACTAGGCCAGATCTTTGTATAGCTGTTAATTTCTATAGTCAATTTCAGAAAAATGAAACTGAAGAACACTGGAAAGGTTTAAAAGTAATACAAGGTATGTTCATGGAACATTGAATCTAGGGATTTGTATAAATGAAAATTCAAGTGAACCCATAGTGTGCTTTGCTGACGCTTACTTTGTAAACATCTTTGATAGAAAATCAATATCATGTAGTACCTAGTTGTAGGATCTCTATTTTGTTGTTACATAAATACATATTTTTGATGTGCTTAGTGTTAATACAACAAAATTGGCAAGGTTCAATCAGACTGAGATTGATCTTCCACCTAACCAGCGATAAAATAATAATAATAATAATAATAATAATAATAATAATAATAATAAAATAATAGTAATATAAATATATTATACAGAAGTTAAAACAGTTTATATATGAGTGGATCTATAAAGATAGGCATGTGGAAGATAATATGGTGCACATAAAATTGCATAGTTATGAAGGAGTATATGTGGCGATTGATTGATAATTTAATGAATTATAGTTTTACATTTTGTTGAATGTTGAATTGTTGACTCATGTTTGTAATTTAACCTGAATGTATTAGAGTACTTGAAAGTTGGGACTAAAAGAAAATGAAATATATTTTTGATATAGGCTAAAATATAAAATTTACATTTGAGATTTGTATCAATCAATGGTTATATTTTTAATGTACATTCCCTTAGCAAATCAGGTGGCTGACATTATGACTAAACCTTTAGCACCAGAGACTTTTAACAGGCATAGAGTGAAGCTTTTAATTGCAGGAGTCGATATTGAGAAATTGAGGAGGAGTGTTGGAATGAGCAATTTCTCATTCATAGTGTAGAGCGGGTAAATTCAAACCCCACCGCCTTGCTGTTGCAACCGGATGACTACATACAGTTGGCTGTAAAGTGGGTGGTTATGACTTCCGGCCTCCCTAAGCTAGCCGCTGTCAATTACTGTACAATCACTGTGCTTTCTGACTCTGAGTGTGATAGATGTAAAGTGGCCATACAATAAATATCTGAATACATACAGCCGAGGTCATTTATTGTAAATAGAGAACATTGAAAGAAAACCCCAATTCCAACAGGTGCGTTTTTAGTACAATACAATATTGATCTAAAGATACCAAATTTGTGAACATTCACAAGACACAAGACGTATTTGAATTTCTAATTGTGCCAAACCTAGGAGGATTCAATGTTCGTTTTGGGTCGTAGTCACGAAATGAAAACTCAAATTATTCATATAATTCAACAACAATGTAATAAGAAAGAACGGAACGGCTTGTTTTGACTTGCATTTAGCGTGTACCCACGTGACGTGACGTCACGGCTGAAGAATGCGGCCGATGAGTCAGGCGTCCACGTATCTGTGACGTCAGAGAGGGGCGATCCACTCCGCTGCTCCTAGCGCGAGGGGAAGCCGTGGGCAATGTCACTCACTGGAAACAAGCGGTGGGTGCTGGGTGGGGTAATTGCAGGAAGCGATGCATTATAGTGTTGTTTCCTATTATTATGGTTGTGTGCAATTCTACAGGTTGATACGGCATGTAATTTCTCCACTAGTCGTTTTTCTCTAAACGGCTGGACGATGACGATGACGATGACGACTGACGAGTGACGATGTCGACGAGTGGGGTTGAAGCTTGTGAATCTGAAAGGCTTTATTAGGATTCAAGCAACAAGAAAGGAATGAAGGAAGCAGACGTTCAACTCAACGTTATTTGCTCATTTGTCTGTATGTCGACGCGTCTTTCTATTGTATGTCGTGAATTCGTGATGTCGAGTCTGTAGGTGATCTGTGATTTTGGAATCGTTCCAGCACAACTATCAATCCCCATGATTAGTTAATTGTGGTGCTAGCAACGAAGAACGTAACAACAATATTAATACATTGTGTACTAATGACCCCTTTAAAAAAATATGTTGTAAGTCGGGACCGAAGATTTACAAATTATTAATTAATTTTGAGAGAATACATTACACAAATTAAAGGTGTACCGATATCGAATTAATTAATTTCCTACTGTTTTAAGGGATCACAGCCCGTGTTTCCGCCAAATATGCAATTCGAAAATCGGCTGCGTGTTTCTGGTACTCCGACTCTTGAGTACAGGTATATTGACAGACCAAAAGGTGCACTGAGCACCATTTCGACCCAGACTGTACATGATATACTACACACGAATAATAATTTACTCGTAAGCATAATCGGGAATTTATTACGAAACGAAGCCATAGCAAGGATGAAATTATACAAGGGATAAGGTATCTAGGAAACGGAAGGGACGTGTGTAGTGTTTACCTCCTAGGTGTATACGGACGTGATACGGGTAATCAAGTCGACGGTACGACCACCATGATTATCATAAATGATATACTCCTTGCATTTCAAATGAAGACTGTAGGATGGATAATGATTGCCTCGAGATAGCTCAAGTTCTGTAGTTTGATTGGTTGCCTCTTGGCATTTGGCGCCAAAATACCAGAAACGCTGGTTTGTTTAGAGTACAAGTACAACTCAACTACAATGCATGTGAAGAAGGTGACGATATTTAAACGCGTGATGCAACCAAGTATAATGAAGCTTTGCGACAAGCCGACGACAATAAGTCTCTCATGAATAATTATTGAAATTGATAGTCGGATTGAGATTCATCGAAATCCCACTGCGCTATACTTTGCTTTAGCTTTAAGACGTGCTCTCTACGTCTACAAAATAAAAATATACTTGGATTCGACAATAGGGAAGCCTCACGTGACGTCACAGCTCGCCGGCAAGTGGCCGCGAATCGAACTGATGGACAATTAAGCAGCCTCATTTCGCAAGTTGACGCCTGGTGAACGGCTCAACAAAGATCACACTCTAACTTTTATCCTATTCATTATTTGGACAAAACTAAAGAGTAATAATATTTAGCAAACATATCATTTCATCTAATGGCGATTATCTCGAATTTTTTTTAACAGAACCGTTAGCTTGTTATAACAAGTTACGCATTATAAACGCCAAATTTATCAACAACTTTAAGTCTTCTCAACTTCAATTGATAAAAAACTACTCATCGTATTTCAACAAGAATTCTCTCTAAATATGCATCCAACTAATAAGAAAAGAAATAAGTTAACTTTCTCGATAGAAAATGCACTGAACGAAATTTTACAGCATATAGCGTGCAGTTTTTTCACGGCTCATCCGCACGTCAAAAGCGCGTATTTTAGATGAAAACACATACCATGCATATTACCCTATGCTATAAATTTTCGTTCTGTGCACTTTCTATCTAGAAAGTTTATTTATTTCTTGTCTAAACAGTCTGATGAATTTTTTGAAAGAGGTCTTGTCAAAATCCGATCACTAGGTTTTTGTCAATTGAAGTTGTTTTATTTAATTTCATAAAAAACAAGTAAGTTATTTCAATACGCACATCGACATAACACGTTAACGTCTGTCTAAAAATTCAAAATGATCGCTATTAGAAGGAATGATATATTTGCTAAATGGGAATATCATTCCCAATAATGAATAATAGGGTAAAAGTTAGAGCGTGATAAGTTGTGCGACGTTCAGCACGCGTCCACTTGCGAAACGATGGTTGCTTGTCCATCAGTTGGGCTCTAAGCGGAGAATACCCCTCATTCCCCTCGATTTGTGACGTAGGTGCTAGTAGCCTATTATAAATACAGTTATTTTGGAGTTTCATACGAAAAGAAGAGGAGAATTTTGAAAATCGGAAATCAAATTGCGAATTTATAACAGAAAGTGGAATTCTTTTCATTTTCTGTTCGTTACCGTCATACTTTTAGCAGAGTTGCTGTTGCTGTCTAACACTAAATTACATAATATGTTATGCAAGGTAATGCGTTTATTCCCAATTACTTTGTTTATCTACCTACATATGACACCTATGACTCAAAATAGTCGTACATAGTGCGAGAGATAGGCTATACACCTTCTCCCCCGCCTACCAAATGATTAATGAAAGGGAATTCTAACAACTTGAACTTCCTCCTCCATGCTGCATGCATAGTAGGCGTCAAGTTTGCCCTCACTCAACCCTCTCCCGCAACGCAAACTATCATATCTCGTCACAGAATCCTCCTGCAGCCAGTGGCGGATACAGGGGGGGGGGGGGGGGGTGGGGCGATCGCCCCCCCATGATTCTTTAAAAATTAAAAAAAATGATTTTATTATTTTATTGTGCACGCACCAAATGCACTCTAAAAACCTGATTTTCAAAATTTTCGCCTGCGGCGCTATTTATTTAAAACTCCCAATAAAAATCAACTTTCCTTTATGTTGTCAGAAATAATCAGTTTGCCTCTGAAATGTGTCTGCATCAGTGTACTTCGATTTATTAAGTTGTCCTCCTATGTGAATCGTTTTTTAACTAAATAGGATAGACGTTTAATAAATAAATAAAATGATGAATTGAAAATAAGATCAAACGTTTATAATAATGTTGCAATCTAGGCCAATGCTGTAAATTGTAAGCTCGACATGACGACAAAACAAATTGGTGCACACAAACTACATTGTTTCCGTATTGCATTCCGCCCACCACTTTTTTCTAAAACGCACCAAATGCACTCTAAAAACCTGATTTTAACCCCCCATACCCCCCGTGCGTCTGCGCTTAGTCCCTTTCCCACGACTGTACATGCACACGTAAATCGCCCCCCCATGATTATGTCCTAGATCCGCCACTGCCTGCAGCCAACTTGAACCCCCTTTAGGTCAAGTGACTGATCCTCCTCGTCATCAAGAGTGCACAGTAGGCGTCAAGGACTCGTCCTCGTCTTACGGGATAGTTAAAGTTTTTTACTGGAATCGAGTGAATGAAGTCGTTGCATATGCATAATCTTCTACTTTGCATATCACCTTGTACAATACACACTCCATGTATTTAAGCCCACTCGTAGTCGTAGTAGCGTTTATAGGGTTATTAAATGTAGAGGTAAGTTCACATGCAATAATTTAACATCATAGTGAATGGCAAGGAGCACAAGTATATGGGAGGAGGGAGTCTATAAAAATATACCGAGTCCGCATTCATGTTACTTTATTTGATTTACGATTCGATTTCGATAATTAAATTTCTTGGAGTTGAATACAATTTTAATTGAAATCGAAAGCATTCGGAAGTCATAGCACCATCACATCTCATATAGTTGTCGAGAAAGAAGGAAAACAAATAAAATTGTACAAAATAAATTGTAATAATGGCTATGGCTATAATATTAATTTGATTTCGAAGGTGGAACCCACTTCGAGGCTGAGATGTTTTCTTGAACGAGTGAGACTGATTCGAGGGAGGGGAGGGGGGGGGGTCCACTGGTTCGAATGCTGCCACTGGCAATTTTCACTAAAATTACTTCCCAAGGGATTATTTACGTCCTCTTATAAACATTCTATTCGCTATTCTTTCCCATCCTGCATGTCAACCCTTCACCAATGTAAACTAAACAATTGGGAATTCTCTTCACAATTCTTACCCTCGTCACAATTACCTGAAGATGGTCACACCTTTATAGTAAAACTACAGGTGTATTCTACAGCGGGCATCCTTACTAAAGAATAATATTAAATAGGATAGATCTAACGTTTTAGTTCAAAGCGCAGTTTATACTAACTTCATTCTAAATTCGATTAATTGCCTATTTGTGTGCATGAAAGCAGATCGAATAGTTCACCTTATCTTGAAAATTATTAAATAATATTCTATGCGCGACAGTGTTAGCCTCCAGCTCACCGTCCTCCGCCCCTTACACTATATAGACCTAAAGTTTGAAATTACAAAATCCCGGTCGGGTTAGAGTTTTTAATTTTTGGATTGTATTAAATAATAACACATCAAATATTATTCCTTTACCTTATTTTCCAAGTTTGGTAGTTTTGCTAATGATTGTTATAATGTTGTTCACATTTATTGTTGTTGTCGTTTTAAAATATTTATTGTTATAAGGTTGGCAATCACCAAGTGTGTTGGGAACTATTTTTCTGCCATCCTCGTGACACACGTAATTATTAATGAATGGGTAGTGGAACAAATAATAGACAAATAAATTCCACCTACGGGAGTGTTTTCCGAATAACTATATTGGGAAATCTGAAGTAGCCCCTATGTGAATGTCACATTGTCTTAGTGCAACCTTTTTGAATATAAATTAAGGAGTGAACGCGTGTAAATCGGTAGCGTGGGAAGATGCGGTACGAGTGGGATAAAACATTGATCTCAACATCCTGCGGGCGACAGGAATTGTATGCATAGTAACCTCGGGTCCAGTCAACTAATGGAAGTCGTATGTATCCTACATCCTTATACAGCTGCGATCAAAAACACCTATCCCACACAAAACCGGTCGCAAGTCTGAGAAGTTTGGAAATAGTTTCTTTGTAGCATCTGGATGTAAATTTACATTCATAAAACTGATCGGCCGAATCGGAGGGAGTGGCCTTATCTTAGCGTGCGACGTGCGTATAACAGGAGTCACTCACTTTGTTATAAAACACACTAAAGTTATAACTTACTACCGCATTCCTAAAAGAAAGAAATAAGTGCTAATAAACTTGAAAAATGGCTTCAGCAATGTGAACGACTGGACAAAGCTCGAAATCTCAATCAAAATTAGCATGGGAACGTTTCGATTTGAACCGAAAATGTGCTTTCGTACTTTTCGAACTACGCCTACATTTCTGCATCGATCACGATAATATTTTAGTCTAAAAGGTGATACCAAACCTTGACCTACACATGTATTTTTTAAATGGAGTCATTTTGTCACACACAATAATTTCTAAAATTAATATCGACCAAACATAATTGGAAGTTTTCGTGGACTTGAGGACTGGCACGAAACAGGGCTATGTAAGAAATACGTATTTAGTTAGGTATCTGTCGGAGGGTGAAAACAGAACAAGAATTTTAATCTAGTAATCGGAAAAGTACGTTAGTGCTGCCATTGAGTTGAGGCACTGTAAAAAAAAAGTTAGTGGCTGAGCAGGGTTGCAATGATGTTCCAAACACGGGACTAAGGTGGATCGGGGATTGCAGGACTGGACGGGGATTGTTTGGTTTGGGCGCAGATCGAACACGTTGTTGGTTCAGCATAAGAATGGGTTTCCCTGTCACAATTAGAAGTAACATGGTCTGTACGAGTCGGAGTGGTTTTCTTGTGAAATCGACGATCGCTGGTGACGCCGGGCTGGCTTCAGGAACTCAGGACACTTCCTGTACGACGCAGGGTGGGATATTCTCCACAGTTGATGCATTAATATTAATGAAACTTTTATAGCAGGTGAGGTTAATAATGTGATGAATTAGTTGGACTATACAAAGTTTTTCTTTATTTAAAAGAGCAGTGTTTAGTCTTAACTAATTCATCACATTAGTTGATGCATGTTGTTGGTTCTGAAGACGATTTATGACAATTAGTAGACTTGTGGGAAGATTCCTGTCCAGGTTGGCTATTGCAATTACCTATGAATCACCCCTGTCTATGTTACTTTCTCTGCATATAACTGTCTGTGGAATGCTTTTAGCTAAATTTAGTGCTAAAAAGAAAAACCCTGCCAAAATAAAATAAAATTTTAAACAACCCTTCCTTTTTGAAGGGATTCGAACCAAGGACCTCTCGAAGCAGTCAAGCAGTCAAGTGCCTAGCGCTCGAACCAGCACAGTCTGAATGCATTAAATTATGAATGTGAAGAAAACAAAGGATATAGGATAATATGGGAGTCCTAGGGTAAATAAAATTATATAGACAAGACTTAATTAAGATTTTAACTCAGTGTATTAAACAATAACATGAACATATTTTAGTACAAGTAAAGTAAAGTAAAGTAAAGTAAAGTAAAGTAAAGTAAAGTAAAGTAAAGTAAAGTAAAGTAAAGTAAAATAAAGTTAAGTAACAAATTAAAATTAAAAATAAATAAATGAAAATGAAACTAATCATAATTTAACCCTAACTAAAAACTTAACTCTGTGTGGTCATTGAGAGAAGGAGAGAGAGAGATCCTCCTACACGCAATATCTTTCAAACTCATCATAATGACGAAACATTTCGTATTCTTGGTCCCTCATCTCTCTCAATGCCCCTCTCAGCTCTGCAACCTCTCTGTTTTCCTCACTGAGCAGCCCAGACGAAATAAAATTACCCCTCTCAGCCTCCCTCAACTCACTCAACCCTTCTATCACTTCATCTATTGCCAACGTTCGCTACCTTTCCTCTGTTTCCTCGCGTTCTCGTCCCTCCTGCTCCTAGAGTTCTCTTCCCTCCTGCTCCTAGTTCTCGTCCCTCCTGCTCATAGAGCTCTCTACCCTCCTGCTCCTAGAGTTCTCTTCCCTCCTGGTCATTCATATCTCTTCCTTCCCTTATGCTATTTAGAACCACGCGATGCATGATCGCTTCATCAAAATACTCTTGACAATTATCCTCTATCTTCCTCACGGCGCAGCCGAGCCGCACCCAGCGCATTATAATTCCTAGCGTCTGCTGCATCCGCCATCCATTGCTGGGTCCTTTGGTTCAGAGTTGCCCCGAAAAGGCTTCACCGTCAGGGTAACCACGGGTTATTTCGCGCAGCACCTCTTCATCAGTTGGACAGTGGACACGTCCTCCATGCACCCTACAACCAAAATAACAATAAAGACTATAAGTTTTTTTTTATCATAAACCAATTAAAAGAACTTGTTTTAATGATAGTAATGGGGTGGTGATGATAAGTAACTATGATCTCATCAAATCAACTATATTATGGAGGGTGTGTGTTTAATATTTAGGATCTTACAACTTATTAGCAGCTGTCTATAATTCATTTTAAATTTTAATTAACTTCTTTTTTTGTGTATATCACAACTTTCAAACCTGTGAACATTGTCTTTATTGTTTTAATAATATAAGAAAGGAATGATAATAGGGAAGAATGATGTAACTTTTGGAACATAAATAGCCAAATAATTGAAAATGAAAGAATTGAATTTCAAATATCTTGGATAAATACTGGATGATAACGTCACATAAATAATTTTTTAAGAAACTTGCCAAGAAGGTGGTGGGATACATGAGGAGAGTAAGTAGAACATTTTCAAAATGGACAAGATTAATAATTTTATAATACAACAAATAAACCAGATTTGGAATACTGTGCAACAATATTTTGTAATGCATGTGCAAACGAGATTATCGAAATTCAAATGATCCAAAACAAGACTATGAGATGCATATTACAATGCAGGAAAATAACGCCAATTTCTGATATGATAAAATATTTAAGATGGTTAACAGTTCAAGAAAAATTAGGAGTAGAGTGTGGAGGAAATTCATGGAAGAGAAACCAGTCAAACTGCTAAAAATGAGCTATATAAGTCGATGTAATTTAAAAAAAAACTTTAGCTGAGCTTTTACGCTGGGATCAGAGAATACAACAAATTGACAGCAGATGTAAAGGGGTCAAGATATGAACATAGTTTCAAATTAAAATGTCTAGAATGGACCATTAAAAATAGAGAATAATTTGTAATATTATATTATTATGAGTGTGAGTCTATGTGAAAAGACAAAATTTTAAATTATTATGTGACAATTGTGTAGTAGCAATATAGCTAAAGAAAGTAAATAAATGAATGAATTATTTATTAAATAATTTTAAACAAATAAATAAAGGGAGCAGAAAGAGTCCTTGTGGTCAAACATATCATACATAAAATAGCAAACATTACATAAATAATGCGGCAAATAGATGTTGTTAATTAAAAAAAAAAAAAGTTGTACATTCTATTTTTATAGATCATTTTAAATTCCACCTGACTGGTATTAGTTAGAAAAGCCCCATCACTATCGTCAAAGTTCCAGTCAATCGAGGGGTCCTTTATTTTTCTTTAGAGTAAAAAGTCCACATAAAGCTTGGTTTTGGATTGGATATTGCTTAACGTCTCATATTTATGCAACTTGGCTAATCAAGACGAAGGGAGGGACGTTAGGGCTGACGCGGGGGCACTAGGGGTGGACAGGCCTGTGCTGGTCAGAACCAGCCACAAGCGTATGGGGAGGGCAGGGGTTCCCCACGTCGTGGTCGTCTCCGTCTTGTGTCATCATTCGTCCGTGTTGTCATTGTCGTCGCCGTCTGGGAGGTAGTCAAAGGGAAGGGGAAGGTTCCCCGACGACGACCCAGAGCTCGCCATTAGTTTCAGGGAGAAGAACTCCCCTAATCACGGGCAAAACCACGAGAAGGTTGCGAGTTGGATTTCGATGGCCCATAAAGCTTGGTGATGTAGCTTTATGTTTGATAAAACCCCTATTAAAATATAACTACTCCTCAGCAGATGCATCTCTCCCCTCTTCATAAGGTTTGAGGGCCTGCATCCCAATACAAGGCAACGTGATTCGCTATAAGGCGGCTGACATTTCCTTACAGTTCTCCAGGGAGCTCCATGTAGGAAGTACCGTACAACATGATTATTCGGGTTCTCAACCCTTCTATCAGTTCATCTATTGCCAACGTTCGCTCCCTCTCAGCCCTCTTTGCCTGCTTTGTTTCCTCGCGTTCTCTTCCCTCCTGCTCCTGGAACTCTCTTCCCTCCTGCTCCTGGAACTCTCTTCCCTCCTGCTCCTAGAACTCTCTTCCCTCCTGCTCCTGGAACTCTCTTCCCTCCTGCTCCTGGAACTCTCTTCCCTCCTGCTCCTGGAACTCTCTTCCCTCCTCCTCAGCCCTATATTTTTCTTCCTTCCCTTACGTTCTTAGAACCACGCGTTTGCATGATCACTTCATCAAAATACGCTTGAAATTATCACTGTCCGCTATCATCATCGTCGTCATCAGATCTACATCCATATCCCGTCGTTATCAATAAATTTAAATTTTAATAACCTATTTTAAAGCTAATTTTCCACTATAAGCGTCATGCAATATTCCTCATCCATATTTTGACTCAAAGATTCAACATCTTCCCCGTCTTCATCATCTTCTGAGGAAGACTAACAGTTGCTGCCTGTGTAACCATTGAAGCACACTTACCCCAGCTATTTCCAGAGGAGGCTGCATGTTCTTACGGCGATTATCCAGCCAAGCTGTCAACAGTTGTCGGTCGCTTGCGCCTTCATCCTGATAAAAATAATAATACAAAATAAATACATTTACCCCCTCCAAACTATTAAGTATGTTTATTGATGTATGCTCTAGAAGATGATGAAATTCATTCTGTATAAAATATTCAGTTTAGAGATATTTAAAGTGTACACGCAACTACTGGCATATCAAAAAAAAAACGGATATCGTTCCATACGATAACTCTAGCAAAACTTTCATAAAGACCTTATTTAAATTTGCGACGCGCTTCTAAGAGTAACGTTAAAAATACAAATAAATCATCTGAGCGCACCAAGAGAAACATATCAACTTATTGCAATACACTTGTATACTAATAAAATATACTTTCAATTTTTATAAGAATTTTAAAACTAACTAACGTGCATACAGCATTCATTTTTAATCTCCCACGTAATCAACAAACAACGTAGAATTAATAAGCACATTTTTCTAAAAAGTTTTATTTTGTTGGTTTGAAGAGGATTGCTGTTGTGTGAGAAACCAGCGTAGTGTTCCTCATTTTTGTTGGCTGTCTGGGACCCCACAAAAATACCGTTGTTGTAGATCACATAAATGTTAAAGTAATAATGACAACAACCTTGACAAATCTACTTACACTGCTCTAATAACGCAATAGACCATTTTCAGAATTAACTGCGCATGCGCGCTCCGTTGCAAAGCATTATGGGAGAAAGGTGCATTTACAATGCTAAATGCCATATGATTGGGATTGTGGCCGACTGCACTTCCATTGTTGGAAACGCAGTTCTCCACACACCGTCACCCTAGCATATGGCATTTAGCGTGTAAATGCCCTTTCTCCCATAATGCTTTGCGCGCGCGATATAGAGGGCGCTGGTGATTTTGAAAATCGTCTATTGCTCATTCCATCCCAGTTTTTCAAAATTAAATACAAATACATGAATTAAGAAATAGTAATAAAATTTAGGAAATTACATGTTAAAACCAATTATTGTGTATTATTACGTTCTGCACTTTCTGTACGAATCTGAACTTTTGCACTCTTCTTTACACCGTTCGTCTGTACAGTAGTCGTGCAAGAAGATGCTCGCCGTTCGTCTGAACAGTGCAGACTAAACTAGTGCAACAAGTTCATGAAATTCTGCACGCGCTCTGGAGCCGGTGCAATAGGGCAGTGCAGGAATTTAGCGCCAAGAATATAGGGGATAGATGTCATACAATGTATGGATGAAACAAATTACATTTTCGAGTGCTAAGGAAAGTCTTTTTGAGGGCACGTTTAATAGATTTACGTTTTAAAGAAAACAAATTGCCCGTGACTGTATAAAGTAATACTTTTATAACTCTATGAATTGATGACGTCCAGAATGCTATGTTTGTTATAAAAAAATGTATTAACATGTTTGCAAGATTAAAATTAAATTGTCTTATGTATGTTTTACTATATGGCAAGAAGCAAGATTATTATTATTGAAGGATTGAAGGCTTTCGCGGACCGTAATATTAATATTTGACTTTTTTCGTGACATTGTACTCACAATGTTATATGGAACGTCTTAAAAAACGTAGGAATTAATGACCCATTTCGAAATGTGGAACATTTCATAATTACCGACACTTACGTACCTATTCCGTGTGATTGTACGACTGCCTCCTTCAGTTTTCTGTTTTTTCCTCCCTACTATATTGATAGTATTTAACATTAAGATGCTGTCCCCAGATCCTGCCGCCTGGGCAGTGGGCATGAGCAGGGGCAGGGGCTGTCGTAGGTGCCGTTCTTCCGTACGGCCGTTGGGTGACTAGTGACACCCAACGGTACGGCTGCACGCGGAGGCTGCCCTCCCACTCGCTTCTTCGCTTGTCCTTCCCCTTCACCTTATCTGCGTACGACGCGCTGTTTTCTGCAAAATTTATAAAAACATAATCTTGTTCAGTAAATTGCTTCTTCCATTATAGTTGTACATATTAAATTTACTGGTGTATCTCATAATGAATTTTTTACTGCTCGTCTGGCTATTGTATCAATAGTCAAAGGAAAATGACTGAAATGTTAGCTAAATGAATAACAGGAAAATATATATGAAAATTTTTAGACTGGACCTAACGTCCGCGTCGAGGACAGCCATTATGTGGTAATTTTGGGATAAAAGTGTAAACACTGAGTGAGCTAGGTGCTACACTTGATTTCGAGCGACGATTTTTAAATATTGTTTCTCCATTTTCTACACATTATTGCCTTCTACCTATACTTATCGTCTCGAATAGCCTCAGTGACGTTAAGCAATATAAATCAAATCAAATCCACATCCTACCAAGAAAAAAAAACGATTTTCATAACGTTTGATATACGATTTTTTCAGACGAGTTTTGTATACTTGGTGGCAGATTGGCAGACCCTGGCAGATTCTCCACGAGAAATTAATAAAATTGTTTTATTCTCAAACGTTTTCACCAAACTTAATGGAGGTTTTCGGTCAAGCATTTTGGCAATTCAGATATCTTGGAAGGCGTTTTCAAAATATTAATTTAAATAAGAGGATGAATAAAAAACATAATTCAAATATTATAATAATGCTAGTTCAGATATTTTGTACATTCAACCGTTGAGTTTAGAATATAACTTATATAGCTATTCTACACTACTCAATGATTCAAATATTCAACTGCCTACTTTTTTTATACTGTATTTGGTGAATTTGGTAAAAGCATGGAGTAATAAACAATGCCGATTGTTGATTGTATCTAAAATTAAGGTTCAAACAATGTATTTTCCACACTTCAATAATTTTAAATTAGTAAATGTATTATTTTAACATTACTATGAAATCCCAAAGTCGTTAGACGAGTGAGCGAGCTATGTATTGAGTACCCAGGAACATTCCTTACCTATAAGGCTGGATACAGTATGGGTCTTTCCCCTAGCCTATCATTTACTAGAGTGGCGCATTATGGCCTTATACAGTTGACGCGCCCTTATCTACCAACCAAATTCGGCCTAACTATTATAAGCTAGAGTAGCGCAGTCGAGAGTAGCGCAGTTGATGCGCCCTAATACCAACTAAACCCAAAACACCATCATTTATACTTTATAAGGTATCAATGAACTCAACATATAGCTCGATCACTCGTCTAACAACGACTTTAGCGTTTTCCTAGTGTAGACAAGAGTATGTGTTACGAATAGAAACAAAAATTAGCCTTCCAAGTTCCAACATAAAATTATCAGCAGGAATGTCTCCGCCGCTGGGGTAGGATGTCATTGAATTAACTTCCTAAAATCGTGTAGGCCTATGGGTCTACTCAACCAAAAAATAAATAAGAAACAGTTTTGTCAATGTTCGATAAAATTAATAAATTAAATTCTTAGACAAGAACTGATGGACCTAAGTCCAAATCAGAAGTTAAAAGCTTCTGACTTAAGCGGGAATCGAACCCTGAACCTTCTGCATTGGAATTCAGGTAGGCTAACCACAAGACCAACGAACCACACAAAACTCTACGTCGTTGTTAGACGATTGAGCGAGCCATGTGTTGAGAACTCGGGAACATTCCCTTTTGTTGGATCCAGAACGGGTCTTTCCTCCCTAGCGCATCATAGGCTAGAGTGGCGAATTTTGGCCTTACATTAACGCTCACTTATACCAACTAAACTCGAAACCCTATTCATACTTTATGTATAGCAATGAACTCAAATGCAAATTTTACCGGGTACTCAACACATGGCTCGCTCACTCGTCTAACAACGACTTTGGCGTTTACCTAGTGTAACTACAATTCAGAATAGAACAAGAAACACACACTCAAAAACAATTAACCAACGTCACTTACAATACGCAATTGTTTTGTGTAAGTGACCTTGGTTAATTGTTTTTGGGTGTGTGTTTCTTGTTCTATTTCGTTCCGGGTCAATAAGCTTTCCGTTATCGTACAATTCAGAAGTTAAAAAGTTACCGTTTCGGTGGTGTGGTTTGCTAAGGCTAAAACGCCCACCTGGAATGTGAGAGACCCGGGTTCAAACCCCGCTCGGGCCTCAAGCGGATATAGGAGCACATTGAGCACACTTTGGCGATCCTCATCACCTCTTTTAAAACTACTTTATAAGGTGAATAAGAACAATAGACCTAACATAATATTATTAGACAACATCTCATTGATTACATTAGTTCATAAAATTGACGATCTTAATTTTGTTAGCCGTACTAAAAGTGTATACTTTCATTACCGGTACCACAGATAACAGAGTAGTGTACTCTGTTATCTGTGCCGGTACCCTACAATTGTTATTTTTACTTTGTGAATCAAGTGTGTATGAAAATCATAAAAAACATGTTTTTGTATAGTAATACAAAGTTACTCAACCATGGAGGCCCAAATTGTTCTTGAGCAATTCGATTAACCTTTACTCTTCAGTAAAATGGTGTATACGGATGGACAATGTTCGAAATCACAATCAAATTATGAGGGAACGACTCAATTCAAGAAGAAACTGTGTGTTCGTACTTTTTGAACTTGGTAAAACACAATGCAAATAAAATAACTAGGAAAACGCTAAAGTCCCGCCGCGTTGATGGATGAGCGTTTTTGTAAGTTTTTAGTTTGCGTGGGACCACTTTTCCTTTGCAAGTGCTTTGTGAATGCATTGAAGGTGATTGTTGTCGAGTTTCTATTGTAACTTGTTAATTGTTATTATAAACCTCAAAAAAACTCATATTAAAACCTTTATTCTATGGATTCTGGCTAACTTTTTCTTTCAAAAGGTACTACATCACCATAACCTGAATGGCCATGTGAAATATGAACGTTGTAGCCCCACCCGTTTGGTCAGAATCGGCCCAAATGTCACGAAAATATCGCACTAAAAATCGAAAAAAATCGTAAAAGTACGTTTATTCTATGGATTTTGGTTACCTTTTTCAACTTTTTTTTTACAAGGTACTACATCACCATAACCTTAATGTTCATGTGAAATATGAACTTTTTAGCCCCACCCGTTTGGTCAGAGTCGGCCCAAATGTCACGAAAATATCGCACTCAAAATCGAAAAAATTCGTAAAAGTGCGATATTCATGAGAAATATTTCTTCAATTGTATCCAAAAACGTGGCAGGTCTAAGTTCAGAGATTTCGAAGGTGGTCTCAAAATTTCATCAAGATCGCATATGCAGTTTGCCCGGAATCGTGCGAACAAAAGACAGAAAAAAAAGAAAAAAAAACACATTGGAGATAAATTTTTTGAGGGGTCAGTGAAAATGAAGTTTTCGCTTCGCTCGCTACGCTCATCCAAATAATAATAAATAAAATAATAACAATAAAATGATCAGGAAGGTTAAGGCTATTCGACCGCGTTTTTCTATTTTCCCAAATATGCTACAAGACAAAATATAGTGAATGGCTTTAAACCTGGCTATTTTAGATAATCAAATATATTTTTTCAAATTTTTCTGATCCGGTCCACGGCCAATATAGCCACCTCAAAATAATTTCAAACTTCAATTCGCCAGGGCACACCATTCAACGTAGGGTGTTGTGTTTTTGTTAAATTAATTTTCAACTGTTTTTCTATGGACTGACTGAGAGAAAAAAGATTTTTTTTTGGCAATTGTCTTTCCTGCGAATTTTTTCGTTTGGCGGTATTTTTTTACCGATTTGTACCGCCAAACAAAAAAATTCGCAGGAAAGACAATTGTTAAAAAAATCTTATTTCTCTCAGTTAGCCTATAGTAAACCAGTTGAAAATTAATGTCACAAAAACATAACACCCTACGTTGAATGATATGGCTTGGCGAATTGAAGTTTGAAATTATTTTGAGATGGCTATATTGGCCGTGTACCGGATCAGAAAAATTTGAAAAAAATATTTTTGATTATCTAAAATAGCCAGGTTTCAAAGCCATTCACTATGTTTTGACTTGGTGGCATATTTTGGAAAATAGAAAAACGCGGTCGAATAGCCTTAACCTAATCCTCGTACATGGTTTGTTTTCCCAAATACGGTACCGTTTGAATGGTTTGATACAAAAAACTTACAAACATTGACGGAAAGTGAACATTTTGTTAGGACTTTCAAGAAAAATTTGGGCATAAATTATAAACGGTCCATGCATGAGAAATAAAAATTTAGTTTTATAACAGACAAAAAACAGAACCAAGAATGTTGATTTTTCTGCGAGTAATCCAAGTACAGCAGTCGAAACAAACACTCAGCGTCTTGTTTGAGCCGCACTCAAGTCTAACAAATACAATAATAAACCTCCACGTGCACGCTTCACACGCACTTCCAATCATTGGTCTAGGTACTTCATGCGAAGTCACTAGTTTTGCATAGAAGAGTCCTGGGCATAGATATCTTAACACCTATAGTAGGCTAGATACGCAGTCTCCAATACATCCGCACAGGCGCGAGTGTACCAAATTGAAGCGTCAATCTCACCCATTCAAGATGGCGGTTTGGCGTTTTAATTTATGCTTTTTTAATGCAATAAAGTATTTTACTGGATTGTTTGATATGGTTTTAGCTTGTGCAGCATGGTATTGAACAAACAGAAACAATGCAAAGTTATTGCATACGGGAATTTATTAATCATTTGGTGTTAAAGTCTGATATGCTCACCTGCCAAACTGGCGGCCATCTTTAAAAATATTTTTTCGATTCATCGCTCCCATCTAATTAACATGCAAACTCACCCATTCAAGATGGCTTCCAATTGTCCCGGAAGTGGACCGCTGACTGCTAGTCTAGCCAATTATATGGGATGTCTATGGTCCTGGGCGTCCAGGGGCAGACGGCAGAGCCCCCCCCCCCCCCGTTAGGGGATTGCATGAATGTTTTATTTACTAGCAAAATACCTTTAAACCATAAGTTTTTACTTTGGCCATATTAGGCGCCAAGTGCTCTACTGTAATTACCGAGCTAAACAAAAAAGTACACACACACATACCGGTACACCAGGGTCACAAACACAATACAAAAGTACGAATTTTCTTGTCATCTGGTCCTTCCTCAAGTTGCTTGAGTGCATGTGTGTTTTTCTTTGTCAATAGCCTAAACTTTTCTCGACGACAAAAGAATTATGGCTATCGAAATACTTCTCATTAAAAATGAATCAAAGCAAATAAAGAAGGAACACCAACACAACATGTAGGATATGAGAAATTAAAAAGAGGTCGCTGGCGCGACCTCTTGCGGGCCCTTTCCCCGCGCCGGTACTTTCCGCCGCATGTTCTTTAACTGGTAAAATAATTACTAATCCAAAGAAAGCGGAGTAATTAAACTTAATTTTTCTCAAATGAATTTGAACAAAATAAGAATGAAAAAAAACACTGTACCCCCTCAAAATATCATTGCGGAAAAATATAAAAACTTTAATTGTCAGGAACATTTTTATGAAAACAAAATATAATGCGAGCTGATACGATACCCAAAAACATAAGGGAATTTATTTCATAACACTATTAATACATCCTTGGGTTAAGATTTTCTCTGTAAATGGCCTCCTGCCGTTTACTGTAGGGCGGGGATCAATTACAAGGCAAACATATTATATGAACTTGGAACTTCAACCGACAATAACATTAATTTTTTCAGTACGATAAAAAAACTTTGTGAAAATCAAAATATTGAAAACAAATAAAAAGTAATCACATACAAAAAAACTGTAGAACTAACTCTAGTGTCTCTGCAGGCGTAGTCTCTTAGAAGCAATAGGATTGTTTAATGCATCCCACGTCTCTGGTTATCGCGTGATTTTTTCGTATTGTCCTTATTATTTAGAAACGTGTTGAAAAGGCCACATATAGCAAGTGCTTCCAAAATAAATTATAAGTTTTAGCTTTCTTTCTGGTGGTGAACGGTGCGAGCGTAGGATATTCTTAGGGGGTAAACACTTCGCCGTCAACAAGTATACTCCTTAGAGCTTTTGCGAGAATTCGCTACCAGAGCTCATACAAAGAACTTGGAGCATACTATTCGTAATGAACTTAGAACTTATATCGACATTAAACATGTTGTAAACATGTGTATTCGGTACTAATGAAAAAATGACTGGCGAAAATAATTGGTTTTTATACTCATATAAGACATAATTAAAAGCAACAAAAAAAATTTTGCTAATTATTTGTATTGTGATGCTAGATCACCAGGCTTAATATTATGTGAGTAGAAGTTATAAAACCTAATTTTTAGTAATCTCCCCTGTAACTTTGAAAAAGATATAAACATCTTATATACATTCGGTTTTAAAATCTTTTTTAAAAACGCTTTGAGGTTTGAAAACATTATGTATACGCTTCGAAACTAGGTTTGAATCGGTTCAAGTCAAAACATTCTTCGCGGGTTTGACTTCAAACTGTTTCAAAACCGTCATGTATACACCCACTACACTGCCCCCCATTTAAAAGTAGGCCTAAAACAAATCCAGTTTTGAAAACGTTTGAGATCATTTGTAAACCAGTTCATCTCTAGTGAAAATACTTTGTCTTCGGTTGCCCGGGGTTTTCTATTAGCGCACGAAACAGTAAAATAATAAAGTATGCCTTCAAAATTTTTGCCAAATCTCGACTTTATATGAAATTTAGGGCCTGTAGCTAATCATTTATTCAATTCCAATGGTAAACCTCGCACAACGAAACTACCGGCGAAACCACCGGCGAATTATACTTCAAACGGGAAAGGAGCCCGCAGCTTGCAATCACTATATGAAACCGACTCCAAATTATATTTCTTCATAACCTTGGGGCCGGTAACCCGTACATCGAACTCGCAACCTCCAGGAGGCTCTTTTGCGTTGCGTCACTGTTGCCGAGATAAAGGCAGGGAACTCACTGTTAGTGTTGTGTAAGGAATTTTGTAAAGAACCGAGCCCACATATGTGTCGCGTGTGATGCCGTAAATTTCGGCTGTTTACAGAGGCTGGGGAGTTCCCACACATGGTGTGTTGCGTAAGACGCTAGCGGATTGTTGCCGAATGTTTAGATATGTTAGTAATACACTGAAAAATATAAGGTCAAGATTCCTGGCTATTTTTTTTTTATGCACATGTATTACACAGGGAGCACCCAAATAAAAAGTCGTATCCGAATGTTTACTCGAGACAACCCCTCGAACGCCAGACATGTGGAGTAACCATACTCAGGAAAAAAAAAGTAAACAAACTTCCACGCTAGACCATGCGGCCAACCCATGATCTGTTCAAAATATTTAAATGTCTCAATACCATTGATTAGATTAATAATTAGATGAGGGAAATGAAGAATAAAAATAATGAGATACATGAAGAATAAAATTCGGTAATTAGTTTTATGCAATTTTTAATCAAATGATCAAGGTATGAATTTTTGTAAGTAACATTGTGTCACGCAAAATTAGTAACATACCATGAAGGTAATCACTGCCATACGGTCAAATCTATGGCACGTAGCCTACTCACAGCGTCTTCTAACGTCGAAATATATATTGTAAAAATCACGTATGTTTGTATATTTTAGGTGAATATTTTAATCTCATACATGAATAAACATCAATACATAAATCAAAGGTGTTGATCTTTATTTAACCAGTGTAATAAAATTTAAATTCTCAGTAAAACGTATACTAGGAGTGCCGTCGCGTATATTTTTATTTTTATTGTTACATGCATATTTGAATTACATAAAAGTAAGGGATGATAATGTTTTGCATGAACGTGTTATAAGCTATCAATATTTATCAACGCTCAGTTGGACGCGTTGATAAGCGAGCACGTGCTATAGCTATACCCCCCAAATTTCAATTTTTTTATTTATAAAATTTGCGCCGTTCGCTGTCCACGGGGCCAAGTTTCCAATATTAAAATATAACTTTTTAACTTTTTAAACGATTTGCCTCAAAACTAATGGCATTCAATCGAGAACGAAGCTTGCGGATGTCCAAATTTCAACTCGATCCGAGCCTCCGTTCGAACGTACGGTGAGACATACAAACAAACAAAACAAAAAAAAACAAAAACCCGTGACCATTTTTTCCGGCAGAGTCAAATGGAAAAAGCTCGCTTTGCTCGCTTGATTATGATTCTGTATAAATTTTGGGCTAGAATAAATGTATTTCCAAATTAGCAATATTATTTTCAGTGGGGCCCAAATTACTATTTTTGTCGATTTGACTTTGAAATGAATGTTGAAATTAAATTCGTTTTGAAGTGGAAACCTGGTCAACGTTATATTAACAAAGGGGGGAATAGCCACAGGCCATTTGATGACTCTCATACCCATCATTTTTCTTGATCACGACCCAAGAAACTACGGGTACAACCTTTCGTATGGATAGCAGCTGGGATCGAAGTGGCAACCTCGCGAATGAGGGTATGGGTTCTGACGCGTTAGGTGAAGCAGTCCCAATACCCTTAAAACATCACCAATGAAGATAAAAAATGAATGCTTTTTGTCATCTGAACATCTGATGACGCGATATGAATATGACTTCACGTATCTTAACATGATCATCAGTCCTCATCTTTTGCTTATAATGTAATTCAAACATTTCAATTTAACTTATACTGATTTTATATGAGACAAGACATAACAACACTATACATTTATACTCCAAAACATTCACACTATACATTTATACTCAAATCATTCTTTGTCGTCGTCGGGGAACCCTTCCCCTTTGACTACCTCCCCGACGGCGACGACAAAGAAAAACATGGACGGATGACGACACAGACGCAGACGACCACGACGTGGGGAACCCCTGCCCTCCCCATACGCTTGTGGCTGGTTCTGACCAGCACAAGCCTGTCCCCCCCTTGTCCCCCCACGTCATCCCTTACGTCCCTCCCTTCGTCTCGATTAGCCAAGTTGCATTTAAATTTTGAGATAAAGCAATACCAATCCAAACCAATCCAAAACATTATTTAGCTATTTTAACAAAAGCCCTCTCAATTCTCCCAGATATGGTCAGTCAGTTCTATTCCAGACACGTCCTTCCCCTTCCACTGCTGCGAGATGACACTGAACAGATGGCCAGAACACACTTAGGGAATGCACCCAGCGCCCCGCTCGAGGCCAAGATTGCCTTGCGTAACCACTGATAACCGATATACGATGGAATCGCCACACACGCCACCCACACCACAAAAATCACGCTCCAAATATTTTTATTAAAATTCGTATTGTCCCAATACAAACATCAGGTGAATTAGTGTAATGCCAATTTATAGTCAAAGGATGAAGGTAGAAATGGGCTTTAAGTAACATTGTTGCTAACGCAAATTTCTAGCAAACAATGACTTATTAACTATTGGGGCGAAAAAGATTATGATACATTTACGATTATCTTAATCAACATTTTGGCCTTTCTTATGATCCGATTTCATTGCAAATTTACATACCAATACTTTACAATAGTAAAAACCACATGCAAAAGGACGTTAACGTATGTTTCAATCTTCTTCATATAAATAAATAAAAAAATCTCTACAAGATAAAAAACGTGCTACAAAACATAATTTGATTGGACACTCTTTATACTATTGAATGAAACTAACTGTTATTTGGCACTATACACAACTGGTTTTGGACATGACTAATCGCATTCGCCTGCATTTTGGAATAATTTGGCCAATATCATCGTAAAGTTTGGCAAAACGTATACACAAATATTTTGATTTCGTAATCTGAATATTTTTTGTAACACGTGGCTTCGCAACTAATAACGCCAGGAAATTTATTTGGTATATTCTATTACCAAACTATCGAGGCGATGCGAGTTTTAGTTTCGTTGTGATAACGCAAAATTGTAACGGACTTTGATGATAAACTATCGCAATGTGTAAAATGTTTAAAATTTACGGCTGACTAAACTTGCATTTAGGAAACACTTACGCCCCTCAAAACAGTATGAAATTTCAAGGAGTGATGCTGTGTGCTTTTTGGGAAACATAATTGTAAAATTTCGTTGATATTGGTTTTAAAATCTTCTACCTCAAATAAATGCATAGGTCTTGACGCGCTCCAAATGTACACACATACATAATGTATAAACTTTTGCAAACCTATAAGGCCGCTCCCGAGAGTCGCGCCCTAAAAATGGATATACCGTAAGTTGTAACTTATAAGCAATGCTGTGACTAGATAATTTATTTTTTATCGAGATAAAGATAATGCCCCAAAAAGTTATCTAGATAAGATAAAAGTGTAGAAAATCATAAAAAAAAATAAGAGATAAAAATAGTAATCTAGATAAATTTGTTACGTCCTAGATGAAAGATAATAATAATTTAGATGGACGTTTTAATGTTATTTTTTCCTCATCAACAGTTTCCTTGTCAACTCAATCGTAATATTTGTCAGACTTGCATTACGGAATTTCTTCGGTTGGGGGGAGGGGGGGGGGGGGGGGGGGGGGGGGGGCATAACAAAACCTACCAAACCCCAAAACCTACCAAACCCTTGACGATTGTATTCAAAATACAAAGGACTTTCAACCGAAAATGAGTTTCGTCAAAAATAGAAACGTCCCCTCCCGCCCCCCCCCCCCCCCCCCCCCATCCGAAGGAGTTCCACATTAATAGCAGAAGTATTATTTTTAAGTGATTAATTATTTTTTATTTTATTTTTGTCTACATCATTGTTTATTATTTTATCTAAAAGCTTAAAAAGCATACCGGTAGATAAAAGATCTCTATTTATCTAGATAAAAGAAAAAAGATAATAACAAAAAACGGTACTTGTCTAGATAACATAATAGAAAACAGATCTTATCTAGATAAGTCACAACACTGGCACTGCTTGTAAGCTATAACACATACACAGCTATATAATATATAACGCTATTACACGTGACGTAAGCTAAGCGGTACTTGTGTAGTTGGGTTTGACCCAACTTTTCAGATTTCTTTTTTTTTTTTTTACTCAACCTACAAAACCTTTAACGTCGCTATTTAAAACAGAAAATGACTTTTAATGGAAAAGTACTTTCGTTTAAAATAGCGAGGTTAAAGGTTTTGAAGTTTTTTTTGTTACTGTTACACCAAAAACGTGATGATTCTATTTAAGATTTTTGATGGTTCTGGAATGTAATAAAGTAGTACACAATGAGTTGTTCTTGACTTATTTCATCAATGGTGAGTGTTTATGTTGATTTTAGTTGAAAAAAAACGGTATTGAAAAGTTGGGTCACACCAACTACACAAGTACCAGCTAAGCCTCAGCAAAATAGTAGCTAAAACACAAAATGGAATACCACAAAAACAAAGCAACGAAAACACCAAAATGGCTCTTTATATTCACACAGGTTCAAACACAGTCGTTTTGGTATTTGGAAGATCCTCTCAAATATCATAGTTACCCCCCCCCCCCCCCCCTCCAAATGATAATAGTTTCACGTCATAGGAGAAATATTGAGTTAGTTGTCTTGTAAACCTGAAGGTTGAAAAGTAAAACAACTTGTACAGTGAGACGAGAGGAAGATTTTCAGCCGGTTGGTACTGGTACCCAAATAAATATTTAAAAAATACTTTATGAAATCTTCTTCCGATCCCCTCTGCTCCCAACATTTCACACTGGGTATTCGAATTTATTTTAATTGCCCGTATCAATGCACTACAACTATTGTTCTACATTTTTAAAGTTGTATAGGCAATTATTGGATGAGCGTAGCGAGCGAAGCGAAGATTCCATTTCACTACACTGGAGAAAAAAATCCGGAATGTTTTTTTTTTTCCCTGTATTTTTGTCTGTTTGTCCACACGATTCCGGCTAAACCGATACTCCGATTGCGATGAAATTTTATGGAGACCTTCGAAATCTCTGAACTTAGAACTGCCACGTTTTTGAGCGCAATCGAAAAATTATTTCTAATGAAAATCGCAAATTTACGATTTTTTTCGATTTTTTAAAAATTTCTTCGACTTATAACATCTACATGCTTAATCCGATTTTAATGATTTTTTTTACAGAACCTTAATTTTATGAATTAAGATATTCGTGTGAAATTTGAGAACAATCGAAAAATTATTTCTCATGAAAATCGAAATTTTACGGGTTTTTTCTTTTTTTTTAACAATTCTTTCACTTATAACACCTACATGCTTTATCCTATTGTAATGATATTTTTACAGAACCTTAATTTTATGAATTATTATATTCGTGTAAAATTTGAGTGCAATCGAATAATTATTTGTTATGAAAATAGCAATTTTACGATTTTTTTCTTTTTTTAAAATTACGATTAAGAAAAAATAAAAAAATAAAGTTAATTTTTTATTTAATTTAATTTAATTTAAAAAAAATCGACTTATAATAATTTTTTCACAAAACGACAGAAAATCTGCATAACACATGGCAGGTCAATGCACCAATTACGCTCATCCAACAACGCGGCGGGACTTAAGCGTTTTCCTAGTGAATAAATATTGTTTTTACCTTGAAGTTGAACTTGGCTGGTTCCTCTCCGATATGTACGCCCCGACGTACGACGTCGACGAGTGTCCTCTTCAAGTTGTGTATCGTCTTCGTCACCAATCACCCGAGTATAGTCTGTCACTCACACACTGTTTTACCTAACACCACACAAGTTCCATTGGATTCAGTCCACAATGAAAGAATAAATGAGGGAAGATACAGAACAATTATTCGGCTTTGTGTGTTCTCTTCTGTGTATAATGCAATTGTTATTCAAAACTAGTACTATATATTTTCATCGTGATCTGATAAGTTGCGTATTTGTCCATCAATCTCGATAACGTAGCTTTAATTTAGATGTAACTACCGTAGACGTTGCATGAATTCATTTCTTCGTGTATATATATATTTGTGGATTGTGCGTGGCGCGCCCATTGCTCAACATATTACGCAATCTTTAAATATGCACTGTACTACCGGTACTATCATTCTTACGGAGTTACGAATAGTCAAGTCACTCTTATCATCACGATTGGGTTTATTTCACAATGGTAGGATCACAACACAATCGGTGCAAATCAGGCCCTGCATAATTATTATGAATATGACCTTTTACACCGGTCACCGACTTCCCAAGGTATAGCCAGCAAATCATTGTAATACCCTAATTTCGATTGTCTCCAAGAACTGATGACCGTTCATTTCATCATGGTAATCGCCGTGCATTTGTGGAATTATGCTTATCTAACTGATGTACTATTTGCTTATCGATTTGTATTGATTGGTCGCATTTCGAAACATTTGTTTTTGAAAATGCATTGCTTACACCACTTTTCAAAAGTTCAATTTTGTTGTTATGTATACGCTAGTTTATGTTATTTACAAGATCTATACAATATTTACAATAATTAAAGTAATTTATGAATAAATTTATATTTACACGAAAAGCGATATATGGCTGTCCACACGCTTCACGTAGAATGGTTTATAATAGTAAAGAAACATACTCGCGCAAGTAGTTTATTGAGATTATAAAATAGGAATATATAAAAGTTTATGCATCGCTTTCAATAAAAGAAAAATTATAAAATAAAATATTCTAAAAAAACGTAACACGGAACACCATTCAAAAACAAGAATGATAACTCGCACAAACACACGATATGCACTACGATATCGACCATCATAAACAAACGAGTGTCCAATACGTCACAAACACGGGCGAAGATTTGAATAGTGTGCGATCCGAATCGTTGAACCGAGGCGCTCTGAAAGCTGTTTGCAACTGACCAAGGACAGACAAGGACAAGGACAAGCAAGGCTGCAAGGTTCCACTCATCCCCGCCACTCGGGGTCGTGCACGGAAAATGGAATTTCCAATTACTCACAGGAATGTCAATGTATTGCCAAATTGGGCCTGGCCTCGAGGACTTGAAAGGCTTTATTATTGTAAGAATTTCCTTTCAACAAACACGGTTGCAGACTACAGATAAGACGGACAGACAGTAAACCCATGTCGGCATCGAACGTTCCAATAATATTTTCCGCGTGTTGATCGGGCTGTTCTGTTTTGTGCATGATATATTATCTGTCGACGTAAGCTTCATAAACTTCACATATCATGTAAAAAGTCCTGATGAAGAAGATAACATGAAAAAAAAAATTTAAAAATTAGCCGAAAGTATATTTTGTCGCCTCCACTCAATACATTAGATCAGTATTATTTATTTTATGAGTCGAGAGAACGTTTATTTTCATTTTAGATGAAAAGTCGAACTCGAATCCGAGGAACACAATGAAATTGTAAAATTTTGACATTATCACCACAGATAATGTATCCAATCTGTTATCTGTGCCTTGCCCTCCATATTATCATAATATCAGACAGGCGAAGAAAAGTGAAACTTTCCGAATATTAATTATTATCCGAATATTAAAAGAGCAACTAATAATTTATTAAACCATTAATTTATTAATTTAACTACTTTTTTATATTTGATTTAATTAATTGCATTTAATATCCGTTTTATTTGTTACCAAAATTGTTATTTTATAATGCATTGTTGTTATAATATTACTATTTCAAATATTTACTTATGTGGTACATCTTCATTGTTGTGTCTGCATCTATGAAATTAGATTTATTTAGTTGTCCTCCTTTATAAATCAGTTTTTATAATTGAATAGGATAGACGTTAAATAAATAATGAATGAATAAAATAAATTCACATAATAAATTATGTTGCTGGTTCTGTTATTACTACTTTTCACATGTCTACAATTTCCTTTTTTTAGTGTAAAAAGTGTTGAAGGATAGTGTAAATAACTAAACACACAACAGTAGTTCCTCTCATCAACATATGTTTTAAATTTTAAAGTAAGAACAAATTGCAGAGTTTGACGACTTGTTTATTCGAGCAAGTGGAATGTGGATTGGTGGTAAAGTCTACAAGTCATTTACTCGGAATAAAATTAATAAGATGATGCTTCTTTGTGTTCGATTACCTGGCGTCAGCACTGTCATCCTCTTCAAAGTGACGTGTACACAGTTGCCACATATTTCTAAATATTATAACCATTGATAAGATCAAATGATGAGATGTTTCGTTCCTGTCTTCACATCACTCTTCAGTACGTGGCCGGCAGCCGACATGTGACGATGCTCGTTTATTGCTCTGGTGTTTTTTTCGAAATGGTGTTTTGTGGTGTTTTTCTCGTTTACAGTTAGTTGTATTTTAATTTTATAGTTCTATTTTGTGATTGATGTGTGTGTTATATTTAATATTTGCCTAACAAAACACAATATTAGTGTATCATAACTTAGCGGGAATTTGGATTTATGTTGCGTGTTAATAATTTTCATTTTTATTAAACAAAATAATGTAAAACAATAGCGTGTTGGGTACAATGGTGTTCAGACGGTGTGTCAGTGTGTAGTGTTTATAACGTCGCTGAAGCTGGTGGTGATAGCACGGACCACGAGTAAGTAAACATCGAACTAGAAACAAAACAAGTGACAGTGCGAGTGACGAATAATGAGAGCGAGGGTAATGTCTAATCTAATGTTAGTGCGTGCTAGAAGAGGGTTTGTACACAAGCAGTTACAAAGCAATCTGTACTCACATTTTAGTAATGAAATTGTGAGGAACATTTGAACAAGACTGCTCGGTAGCAAAGTAGTGAAAAACGGTTTAAAAAACCCAACAAAGCTGGGAATAAAAACTAAAATGAGGCGTTTTGCAAAAGTTGATAGTTTTGAATGTGACCTAATTCGCCGATCTATAATTACGTGAGTCCCCTAGAATCGTCGTTTGCATGGCGATTTATGTTGTTAATATAAATAACAATCTCCTTGCTGAGTGTGAGGGGCAGAGTTGTTGAGGGAACATAGTTCTCCAACACTCCTCTCCTCTCGAGTAGAGCATCTCGTGCTCACTGCCTCCTAGGAGAGCGGTACCCTACTTTACTTTTGTAGTGAGTTTTGGACACAACACAATATATATACTGTTTTGGATATCTCACAAAATTTGTATTGAGTTTTGGACACAACACAATATATACTGTTTTGGATATCTCACAAGGACAGCCAAGGACTCTCTCCATGTCGAAGCACGCACCTAAGGGTTTAGTTCAATCAAACACTTGGTGGTGGCAACACAAACCAACACTATTACAAAAATATATATGTCGGAGATCACTGCGTTGTGACTACCCCTTATCACTATAATTGGCCAACGGTTAAAAGTTAAAACTAAAGAAAAATGTTAGGAACAATAACGTTTACGCCTACAGACTCGGTGAGCGTGAATGTATTTATTTACATTTGGAAAGCGATCGAACTCTGTGAACAACATTAGAGTGCAGTGGACCTCCCAATTTGGGGTATTGCCTATTTCCAGCTCTTCATTCAAGCAGAATAATTGGTCTTGTAGACCTCTTGGAGCGACGGCGCGCCACCACAGACTTCGGACAGCGTTGCCGATAGAACTGTCACGTCACCCCACAATGCTTCTCATGATTGATTCATTTCGTCCATCCAGCCCAGTTTCAGTAAGCATGAGACCATTGGCGGAATCAGTTACTTCACTGGCCGAATTAATATTGGTGTTCAAACAACTAGTTTGTTGTGCTGTTTGTTTTGTCATGTTAAAATAAACTTATTTTATTTATTTATTTCAATAATTTTAATAATATGGCAGCCTTGGTTGAGTGGTGAATCAACCCACAACATAGGTGATTTTGGGGAAAACAATGATATTGATACATCGGCCTACAGGTACGGATTACGATGAGAGATAATTATGTACATTGAAGATAGTAGTGAGTGAAGAGAAACGGAAAGTGACATTGAGAACACCGATAACAATTTAAACAAAAGTAATGTCAGCCGAGCAAAAGTAGAGAAAAGAAGAGTGAAGAAACTCGGGCTGTTATTAAAAACGTGTTCAATTAAAAAAAAAAAATAAATATAAATAAAAACAGTAAAAAGAAAAAACGCTAAGAGACCGAAAACAGTTGGGCACAAACACGTCGATTTGAGCTTGATTTGAACTTTCTTTGCGATGTAATTCTCGTCGCGTGAGGCGTGATATACGGGTTTTTCAGTGGAAGCGATCACCAACTTTATAGATATGTTTTATCAGAAACTTTTAGAAGATAATGCAGGGTAATTAAATTTGGAACTATGTGTACAGGGATATTAAATACACAAAGGCAGCGTTCCCATATTCGAAAAGCCACTTGTAACACCTATTGAAAAACTTAGGATTTTTAGATATCGACGACTAATGAACGATCCGTAATAATGGAAATTCCTGGCTTGTTGTGTGCGGTACAAGTTTTTAAAACATGATCAAGAAGTATTGTCGTGGGGGCGTGTCATTTACGTACTATTTAGATGAAACTGGTATGATACCCACGATACGATGTTGAAATTGCCTTCTAGATGCGCCCGTTGCGAGGGGAAGCGAATCATCATCCTCCATGCTGGATCAGAACAGTACACACTTATACACGGGTTTGTGCCAAATGGCCCAAATGGGTTTTAAAAATATCAAAGCCGTCTGCTGATTACCACAAAGATAATGGCGTCTGTACTATTTGAAACGTGGTGTCAAGACCCAGCTGTTATAAAACATATAGACACAACTCTGTTATTGTTATGGACAATGCGAGTTATCATTCACGGCAATTAGTGAAAATACCGTGCCGTGCCAGTTTACAAAGAAGGCCGACATAATATTTTCCTTCATGGATACATAGAACATTGAAGTACCGAACCCCATTCATTGTTAAGACATTGTTTAAAAAAATGATTAGTCGTACGTGGTTGATAAACTGTGACTATTGAGAATGGCCAGGTAATATTACGATACCCCCCCTCCCGACCCAACCGTATCATTGAGTATTCAATCCAATGGACCACTGGTGATGGGCGGAGCTTAAACGATCGATAGGCCAAAAGACGAGAGTTGGGATAGATTCTCATTTCCCAAGTTTACGTCTGTTGAACGGCGCACCACTTATCACGCTCTAACTCTGATTCTATCCATTATTTGGACAAACACTTAAGAGGAATAATATTTAGCAAACACTTCATCGCTTATAATAGCGAACATTGCGAATTTTTTTACACAGCCGTTAGCTTGTTATTACAATGTACGTATCATACATGAAAAATAAACAAAACGACTATAAGCTTTCTCAACTTCAATTGACAAAAAACTACTTATCGGATTTCGACAAAGCCTCTTTCAAAAAATGCATCTGTCTGTTTAGAGAAGAAATAAATCAACTTACTAGATAGAAAGTGCACTGAACGAAAATTTATAGCATGGGTTAATATGCAGCGTGCCGTTTTTCACGGCTCATCCGCACGTCAAAAGTGCGTATTTGACTTTAAAACACATACACTGCATATGAACCCATGCTATAAAATTCGTTCGGTGCACTTTCTATCTAGAAAGTTGATTTATTTCTTCTCTAAACAGACAGGTGCATTTTTTGAAAGAGGCCTCGTCGAAATCCGATGAGTAGTTGTTTGTCAATTGAAGTTGAGAAAGCTTATAGTTGTTTTGTTTATTTTTCATGTATGATGCGTACATTGTAATAACAAGCTAACGGCTGTGTAAAAAAATTCGCAATATTCGCTATTATAAGCAATGAAGTGTTTGCTAAATTTTATTCCTCTTAAGTTTGGTCCAAATAATGAATAGAATCAGAGTTAGAGCGTGATAAGTGGTGCGCCGTTCAACAGACGTACACTTGGGAAATGAGGATTTATCCCAACTCATTCCGCCATGTTGCCTCGTGACGTCAGGAGGCGGGTAAAATTCTAGTGGTCAATTGAACAAAATATGTGGGTCCTCAATAAAAGTTATGATGCCGGGTGCGCAAAGAAAACGTGAACTCCAACCTGACTGTTGGTGTCATCGCAACATACATGAAGCCGTCGATCACTGCCAACGAGAACGACAGACGTGAAACGTGAAACAGATGAGAGAACATAGGTCACCTTCGACGATGAACAAGACGACGGAACATTCGGTCTCGAACATGATGAGCATGACTTCGTCATCCGGTTAGGCGAGGCTACTACGAGTGAGGACTGAGGACGGCGACTGGACATTGCGGTGAGTAAAACAACTTTTGTAATATAGCCTAAAATGTGAAATTATCATTATTATAGTCGTTTGGTTCCAATAACGTTGTCGTTGTCTTTCATATAATATAATATTATGTAGTATTAGTCTTTGTTATTGCGACCATTATCATTATAAATAATAGACATAGGCATATAATATTTTGTCATTGTTATCAATTTTTTACCACTCTGCAAAAAGTAAGTTAGCAACATCCATCACAGTGGCGCCGGAGCCCGGGGAAGGGGGGGGGGGAGGAAGCACTTGCCCCACCTATGAAATCATGGGGGGGGGGGGGGAGAAAACTACTGTTTTGCCTACCCTCGAAATATATCAAACAACGGCATTGAGTTTTGAATCTTGAAAACTTTATAAATTATCTACGAAAGCACGCTTAAATCTAGTAAAATGCCACCAGTTGCAATAATAAAATAAAAAAATCTGACCCGTACTAGCTGGGGGGCTGACCCCCAGACATCGAGACAGGATACATACTTTTCCCGAAAAATTGTGTCATGGGTAGTTGTGGACATTTCTTAATGCCCCCCGCCCCCCACCACCACAGAATGTGCTTCCGTCGCCACTGACCAAACATTCTATAAACTTTTTGTCAAAGGGAAAACACGTCTTCCTATTATTTTTGTCAATTAGTCCTTGCTTTGTAGGAACTTGCAGATAGATTCAAAACAAAAGGTCGACAACTTTACATGCCGTACGAGTGGCGTGTGCGGGATTCGAACACACAAGGACCGCGACACACGTTAGCATAAACACTATTTTGAAAATAAAGATAATGAACACCAATGAGTGACAATATCAAGCGCGTGTATGCTAACTAGGAAAACGCTAAAGTCCCGCCGCGTTGATGGATGAGCGTTTTTTGTTTGCGTTTTTTGCGTTTGTTTGCACTTTTCCTTTGCAAGTGCTTTTTGAATGCATTGTAGGTGATTGTTGTCAAGTTTCTAAATTGTAACTTGTTAATTGGTACTATAAAACTCAAAAAGCTCATAGTAAAACCTTTATTTCTGTGGATTCTGACTAACTTTTTTCAACTTTTTCTTTCAAAAGGTACTACATCACCATAACCTTAATGTCCATGTGAAATCTGAACGTTGTAGCCCCACCCGTTTGGTCAGAATCGGCCCAAATGTGTCGAAAATATCGTACTAAAAATTGAAAAACTAATATTAAAACCTTTATTTCTATGGATTCTGGCTAACTTTTTCAACTTTTACTTTCAAAAGGTACTACATCACCATAACCTTAATGTCCCTGTATAATATGAACGTTGTAGCCCCACCCGTTTGGTCAGAATCGGCCCAAATGTGACGAAAATATCGCACTAAAAATCGAAAAAAATCGTAAAAGTACGATATTCATGAGAAATATTTCTTCGATTGTACCCAAAAACAATACACCTCTAAGTTCAGAGAAAACGAAAGTCCCCTCAAATTTTCATCAAGATCGCTTATGCCGTTTGCCCGGAATCCTGCTAACAAACAGACAAAAATACAGACAAAAAAAAACAAAACAAAAAAACAAAAAAACATTGGAGCTAAATTTTTTGGGGGGTCAGTGAAATTGAAGTTTTCGCTTCGCTCGCTACGCTCATCCAATAAATCACAGTCCATCTTCATTGTAGGTTTTGATCCCCCACAAATACACAAATTTGTAAAAAAAAAAAAAAAAAAAAAAAACTGCAGCCAAGCTCTCCTTCAAAAGTATTCGGCTGTGAATGCTGTGAGATATAGAAGTTGAGCCATAAGCTTTCCATTCTTTCTCCTTAGTTTCGCATTGAAAAAAAGTAAGATTATTTCGCCTGTTGACGAGCGCCAAGCCAACCATGGTGGTAAAAAAGTAAAAATTTTAAACTCGAAATCATAAAAAAAATTGCTTGGCCATTGAATTTGGTTCAAAACGAGAATTGTAAATATTAAATAAATACATTTTCCCCACATTCCAATGAAACAAAAAAGTGAATTTTTTAGAGAAGATTGAAAATCGCCTACAAATCACGGTTGTTAAGCGAGCGAAGCGAGCGTTTTCCATTTGACTCTGCCGGAAAAATTAGTCACTGGTTTTGTTTTGTTTTTTTTTTTTTTGTTTGTTTTTTTTTTTTTTTTTTTTTTGTTTGTATGTCTCGCGATAACGTTCGAACGGAGGCTCGGATCGAGTTAAAATTTTTTGACCATCCGCAAACTTTGTTCTCGATTGAATGCCATTAGTTTTGTGGCAAAATCGTTCAAAAAGTTAAAAAGTTACAGTTAATCGAAAGTTTTTTTTTCAAAACTAACCGGCGACAAAATCTGAGATAGCCAAATCATTTAGAATGTCCGTCCGGTCAAGAATATGTAAATTTTATTTTGATCCGATAAGTAGTGTAGATGGAAATTACATTATAACAAAAGTAACGTTGCCATGGCAACGAAAAGACGCGCGAAGAGAGTTTCTATCTAATACACTGCCACCTAGAAGTAATCAAAATACTTTCGAGAAAGCAGTCTATTATTTGTCACCAAAGAGTTTAAATAGTTTTTCCCAAGGAGTCAAGGTCCTCTAGATGGCGGTGGATTTTATCCACAAAGTAAAGATTTTTACACACGGGTTTACCCAAATACCTTGGCAATAATAAATAACATTGGAAACGCAAACGCCATAAATTTTATGTGCAATGTGGGTCTAGCTTTAGCACGTGCTCGCTTATCAACGCGTCCAACTGAGCGTTTCCTAGTTATGGAAAATAAATCTCTAGTATTGGTTGCTATTATTTGAGATTTGAGATTTCCTTTCTTGTAAACTGTGTCGATTGTTAAGCGAGCGAAGCGAGCGTTTCCATTTGACTCTGCCGGAAAAATTAGTCACTGGTTTTGTTTTGTTTTGTTTTGTTTTTTTGTTTGTTTGTTTTGTTTTGTTTTTTGTTTTTTTGTTTGTATGTCTCGCGATAACGTTCGAACGGAGGCTCGGATCGAGTTGAAATTTTCACCATCCGCAAGCTTTGTTCTCGATTGAATGCCATTAGTTTTGTGGCAAATCGTTCAAAAAGTTAAAAAGTTACATTAAAGTTAATCGAATTTTTTTTTTTCAAACTCAACGGCGACAAAATCTGAGATAGCCAAATCATTTAGAATGTCCGTCCGGTCACGAATATGTTAATTTTATTTTGATCCGATAAGTAGTGTAGATGGAAATTACACTAGGAAACGCTCAGTTGGACGCGTTGATAAGCGAGCACGTGCTATAGCTAGACCCACATTGCACATTTTTTTAAATTTAAAAATTTACGACGTTCGCGTTTCCAGTATTATTTATTATTGCCAAGGTATTTGGGTAAACCCGTGTTTAAATCTTTACTTTAAATCCACCGCCATCTAGAGGACCTTGAACAAAAGTAACGTTGCCATGGCAACGAAAAGACGCGCGAAGTTTCTAATGCACTGCCACCTAGAAGTTATCAAAATACTTTCGAGGAAGCAGTCTATTATTTGTCAACAAAGAGTTTAAATAGTTTTCCCAAGGAGTCAAGGTCCTCTAGAAGGCGGTGGATTTTAAAGTAAAGATTTAAACACGGGTTTACCCAAATACCTTGGCAATAATAAATAATACTGGAAACGCGAACGTCGTAAATTTTTAAATTTAAAAAAATGTGCAATGTGGGTCTAGCTATAGCACGTGCTCGCTTATCAACGCGTCCAACTGAGCGTTTCCTAGTTTAAATTAAATACTGTTAAATACTGTTACAATATTGAGTTGTGAGACAACAGTACACAATGTGTAGTAACTAGTAAGTGAACGCCATCGTACGGTCTCTCTATTCACTACTCAGTCGATCAACAGCTTGGTTATTACAGCCTCAACAAACTGTGAGGAGGTTGTGGCCTGTTATTCCGCCACAATTGTCTGGCTTATTATTAATTTATTTGATAACTAGGCCGCTTCGCGAACGCTTTTTTCAATCGCGTTGATGGATGAGCTTTTTTGTAAGTTTTTTTGTATGCGTGGGATCTCTTTACTTTTTCAAGTCCCATTGCAAAATCATTTTTGTTAAATTCGTATATTTTTTACTTATAAAGTAGTATTAATTGATATGGTCATACCAATTAATAGAATGTAAAATATCTGGAGGCCCGAAGATTTGCTTTTTGAACGCATTGTAGGTGATTGTTGTCAAGTTTCTATAGTTACTTGTTAATTATTATACACCTCAAAAAACTAATATTTAAAACCTTTATTTCTATGGATTCTGGCTAACTTCTTCAATTTTTTCTTTCAAAATAAGGCAATATATCACCATTAGGGCCTACCTTAAATGTCCATGTGAAATATTAACGTTGTAGCCCCACCCATTTGGTCAGAATCGGCCCAAATATCACGAAAATATCACATTAAAAATCGAAAAAGTACAATATTCATGAGAAATTTTTCTTCGATTATACCCAAAAACGTGGCAGGTCTAAGTTCAGAGATTTCGAAGGTCCCCTCCAATTTCATCAAGATCGCATATGCCGTTTGTCCGGTAAAGATCGAACAAGCAGACAGAGAAAAAAAACACCCTAACTAAAAAAAAAATTTTTAGGGGGTGGCCTCAGTGAAATTGAAGTCTTCGCTAAAAAAAAATTAAAATGGGATTTAGAAAAACTAAGCAAATTAGCGTTTTGAATTTAAATTGGTTGATTCATTAGCGTACTACGAAAAATCTAACACTGTTTAATTAGTATGAATTATTTGTTACCTACTCTTGTTTCAATTAATTAAAATTCAGTAATATAATATTTAATTGAGTATTGAACAATGTTTGAAACTGCCTTTGATGTGAGTAACGAATGTTTATTAATTTGCATGCACACTATTTCTGTGGCTAGGTGTTTTAAAAGGGCCAATGTCAGAGAATGTCTGTTTTAGTTAGGATATGTGTAAACTTTAACAGCCCTCTTCTGGCATTGGACCTTTTAGCACGTAACCACAGATTTGATCTAAATTATACTAATACTAGAATATTGGTTTGATTGTTACTTACACCTCACTTTCGGCGTCAAAGTGGCCTCGCATCCCACCAGACGTCGATGCCACTCGCCGTTTCTTTCTGCAGCTCTGCATTATATGAACTGGACCACCACCGGCGGCTGGCTCTTCGAAAACGTTCCGAAGAGGCGTCGAACATTACACCCCGTTTTGTAGCACTTGAGGTATCGCGTACCATCTTCGGTTGCCTGATTAATTCGAAAAAAATACCCATCGCGAATATGAAATAGTTTGGAGCCTTGTCGTTCACCCTGCACTTCGCGGAAAATACGGTCCATTATAGAATAACACAACCTTTTAGACTGAATGTCAAGACGCGAATGACAATTTTCACCCTCGACGATGTATAGGAAAACTATTCACCCCCACCCACACAAAATCAAACATAGGACTGATAGATAACCCTTGGGTAAAAAATATATAAATAAACAAAAGAGGACATAGGGGCCTACTTTCAAAAACCTTGCTGCTTCTTCAATGAATAGACAGGCTAAAGTAGGAATCACCCTTCACTTTTCGTATGACTCAAACAAAATTCTCAACCTGATGGTTCATCATGTCACTGTACCTTTTGTGTCACCATCATCACAGATTATTTAGTGTTGTGGGCGAATGGGCATTGACAGTGTTTTGACAGTGGATTGGTTAGTTGAAGGTTTTACTTGATAAGAATAGGTGGACACAGCAGCTCTCTATTAACAACTTGGGCTTGAACAGGGAAAAGGCAAACATTTACTGCATATATATTTGTTAATCAATATAGGATCTCTACTAACTATTTGGATGAGCGTAGCGAGCGAAGCGAAGATTCCATTTCACTACACTGGAGAAAAAAATCCGGAATGTTTTTGTTTTTTTTCTTTTTGTATTTTTGTGTGTTTGTTAATACTAGGGAAACGCCAAAGTCGTTGTTAGACGAGTGAGCAAGCCATGTGTTGAGTACCCGGGAACATCCCCTTTCCTCCCCAAAACTTAAGGCTGAATCTAGCTAGCATGGGCATTTGCTCCACAGTATATTAGACTAGAGTGGCGCATTAGGCCTTACAGTGTTGACGCGCCCTTATAACAACTAATCTCAAACCCCTCTTATTTGCACTCTTGCTCACTCATCTAACAACGACTTTGGCGTTTCCCTAGTTATGGTCATCGTCGTCAAGGGGGTTGTCAGGGAAGGGGTAGAGGTCCCCGACGACGACTGCCAGAGGTCGCATCTTTCTGTGGAGTATATATACTTCACTTTATACTTACCAGCTGATGTTTGCGAGATGGACTTAGTCTAATTCGATCGTCTTTTACCATATGCAGAGCAATGCTCTGTGCCAAATACACGACCATATGGTTTAGGCCTACGTAAAGCGTACACATATCTAACATTCATGACGTAGGTTAGAATAAAGTAGGTGGTCTAGTCTCCGATTTTAATTATACCTTTATATGGCGTAGTACTGCGTGTATACT
This sequence comes from Sweltsa coloradensis, assembly GCA_024449915.1. NCBI lineage: Eukaryota > Metazoa > Arthropoda > Insecta > Plecoptera > Chloroperlidae > Sweltsa > Sweltsa coloradensis. The sequence continues at coordinate 2,410,451 of JAMZAV010000087.1, forward strand.
GTATCCCCCCAAAATACAAAAATTTGTAAAAAAGACGGCAGCCAAGCTCTCCTTCAAAAGTCTTCGGCTGTGAATGCTGTGAGATATAGAAGTTGAGCCAAGCTTTTTATTCTTTCTCCCTAGTTTCGCTTTGAAAATATGTAAGATCATTTCGCCTGTTGACGAGCGCCAAGCCAACGATTTTGTGGTAAAAAAAGTAAAATTTTTAAACTCGAAATCATAAAAAAATTCTTGGCCATGAACCAAATTCAATGGCCAAGTCATTTTTTGTATGATTTCGAGTTTAAAAAATTTTACTTTTTTTACCACAAAATCGTTGGCTTGGCGCTCGTCAACAGGCGAAATGATCTTACATATTTTCAAGCGAAACTAGGGAAAGAATAAAAAGCTTGGCTCAACTTCTATATCTCACAGCATTCACAGCGAAGACTTTTGAAGGAGAGCTTGGCTGCCGTCTTTTTTACAAATTTTTGTATTTTGGGGGGATATCACATCTTTTTGTTGTTCGTTCGCTATCAAGGTGTGAATGATGGACTTTGAATGATTAAATTTGTTATAAGTTCAAAGTTGTTTTTTTACATTTTTGGGCCCACGGTCCCCCCAAAGATACCCCTTAAATAAATAAATAAATAAATTTTTATTTAGAGTCTACCCACTCAGTTATATTAACTGATTTTCAGTGGGGGACTTTAAAGCAAAGCGACCAAGCCAACCCTGCAGGCTCCGACGCAATCGACGATGTGAGCGATAACCAACCAAAGATCGATATTTTTAATAGGAAATATATCAATCAGTGGTATGGACAGTGCGAACATCCGCGGATCAACGCCAGAATCAACAAGGCCGATCCAGAACAACTCTGGAATTTTATTATGTGCTTCGTTGGTAGGACGGCTCCAAAGTCACCGTTTACAAACTCCTAAGACAAGAACTGATAGACTTAAGTCCAAATCAGAGTTAAAAAACTTCTGACTTGAGCGGGAATCGAACCCTGGCCCTTCTGCATTGGAAGCAGATACGCTAACAACAAGACCAACGCACTAGCATAAGCACTAGATATTTATAATGGTTATAAGAGCATGTTTAATTTCAAGCTTGTATACAAATTACTACGCCTGAGTAATAACGCGTTTTGATTTTGCTAGGACGGCTCCAAAGTCACCGTTTACAAACTCCTAAGACAAGAACTGATAGACTTAAGTCCAAATCAGAAGTAAAAAAACCTTCTGACTTTAGCGGGAATCGAACCCTGGCCCATCTGCATTGGAAGCAGATACGCTAACAACAAGACCAACGCACTAGCATAAGCACTTGATATTTATAATGGTTAAGAGCATGTTTAATTTCAAGCTTGTACAAATTACTACGCCTGAGTAATTACGCGTTTTGATTTTGATTTTGATTTTGATTTTCCCCGGTCCCAATTGCCCGTTTTTTTTATATGAGGTACATCTGAGTGTGGCCCAAGTTTCAAAGTTCTAAGATGAACCGTTTTCTCGGTATAGCGTATTATTCATAAGAGTACGGAATTACCTACTTTTGATAATTTTGGTTTTTTTCCGGTACCCGTTAACCAATTTTGCTTTCCATATTCAAAAGTGATAAAGAATGAGAGATATCAAAATGTATTCCACGTTTGAAACATCTCAGTTGTAGCGTTTTCTTTGAATGATTCATTTCTTAAGTTCAGATATGTTTTTTGTCATTTTTGGGCCCATGGTCATCCCAAATTTAGCCCCTTGTGTTTTGGACGCAAGATATTTATAATGGTTAATAGCATGCTAAATTTTAAGTTTGTACAAATTACCACGCCTTGGTAATTACGCGTTTTGATTATCACCAAATTTTTTTGTTTTTTTCCCCGGTCCCTGTTCCCGATTTGGTTTAAAAAGAAAAAGGGGCCTGCGTCTGAAAATACACCTAATTTTGGGTCCAAGTTTCTATTTTAAGATTTCCCGTTTTCTCTGAGGCTAAAAACTTCCGCGGAAAATGCCCCCCACCCCCCAACCCAGCCAGTTTTAAAGGGAAATTTTGACGTGTTGAGAGCCTTTTTTAACACAGAACGAGTTGTGGGATGGGTTGTTTTTTTTTTTGGATGTCATGGACCACATACCGGGTCTTTTAACCGATTTTAAGATTGTAATCTTTCGGGGCGGCGGGGGCAGAATTTGAAAACCCCCCAATTTGGGTGGGTGTATATGGGCCGGGTTGGTGTCGCCTAGCCCGTTTGCTTTCTGCGGGCGACGACCTCGCCCTAAAATGGATTCACGCCGAAAATTCAGGGGAGAAATCTGGGCCCCCTTTGACTTTGGTTTTTTTCAAGCCCCTAATTTTGCCAATCTAGCTAAAAGGTTGACGAAGGTTTCTATAGAATATTGGTTGTCAGCCACTAGCCCGTCCCAACTCGAAAAAAGGTACGAAAAAAAAACCAGATATCCATTGCATTAAAACAAGCGTTATTTTAACGTTTTATAATTATAACGTATGTTTTTTCAATTCCTTGTCAAAAAAGGTTCTGTGGGTGTTTTTTTTTTAAATTTTTGCCAAATATTTAAATTTTTTCGCAAAAAAACTGGCAAGTTTTTTCTTATTTTACGTCTACCTTGCAATTATAAAAACTGATTTAAAAAGGACAACTAAAAAAATATTAAATTATCCTACCAGGATAACGGTGGAAAGAGGAAAGACATCCCGGATTTTGAACGTGGAAAGCAGGGACAACGTAATATGAAATCAACAATGGGTTCGCATGGTTTATAAAATATGAAAAGGACTTAGTCATTTATGTAGCATACCGCTTCTCCTCTAGCCAAAATAATTGTTATTTTTTGTATTTTGTTTTAAATTTGTCGAATATTTTAATACACACTTTTTAATGAAAGATGCTAAAATCGCCTTTCAAAAACTCAAATAACCGGAAAAAAAAGGCGGCTAGACGTGGTGTAGTATAATTTTTTCTCGATTCATCAATAATTAAAAGATAAATTTTGTTATATTTCTGGCCAGTGATTGAGTTTTACCAATACATTAATTTATACAGTCGCAAACCTTTACAAATGCCAAAAAAACAACCCTTTCGAAAAGAATTTGTTAAATTTTAAAGGATGAGGGGCGATGATGAATAAATAGAGGTATTTTACAACCTTTCCCCAATAAAGATGAAATAGGGAAGGTGGGGGGGTTCTTGAAAGGGGTTTAGTTAAATCGTGTCTTTTTTTTCTTTTACATATATATTAGTTTATTAAATTTCATCAAGTCAAAAAAAGGAAAAAAAGTTTTTAAATAAAAATTTTGTAGCTAATTCAAAGCGGAAATTGCAAAACAAATCAAAAACTTTTGAATTTTTTAAATGGGATATTTCCTTAAAATCAAAGATAAACACTTCTCCAAAAAACAAAAATGCTTAGAAAAATGTAAATAAGACAATGAATTATAAAATAGAGATAAGGCTTATCAACTACACTTTCAGTTTAGAGACGGTATTTGTCTTTTGCACAATGGGGTTCACTTTGCTACAAGAACTCCGGAGCATTGTTCAGTTGGAACCCTTTCTAAGGGTTGTACAAAATGCGAATTTGTTGCCCACTGAACAGTCGATGTGAACTCCATTATAGATAGGGTCTACTGCGGTATTGCACTGTTTCTTGTGGATGGTCAATTGGTCATCATTATTAATTAGTTGATGAATTTAAACAAGAATAATGACATTACCTTTAGAGAATGACATACCGTATTGATAACAAAAAATACGAAAAATCACCGACTGATAGCGACTATATCTGAATTGTTTTTATATCGTAGGCTGTGGCCTATTTTTCATATGGAAAACCTAAACAAATGCTACCGATATTTTTAAAAATCCCATTTTACTTATTGTAGGTTTAAATCAAAATGGATATTGCTCATTTTGTTAGCAGTTCTCTGTTATCTGGTCACGGATGTGTGTTAAAAATTTCAGCTCAATCTATTTGGCCGTTCGGCCGTATGAGCCTGGACAGACAGACAGACAGACATTTAACATACATACATTGGACAATGCTCACGGCCAAGGCCCGATCGAGTATAGCGTTAGGGAAGACTTACGTTCGCTGCGCTCACTCGTCTAATAACACGATTCCGGCTAAATTTTATGGAGACCTTCGAAATCTCTGAACTGCCACGTTTTTGAGCGCAATCGGAAAATTATTTCTCATTAAAATCGCAATTTTACGATTTTTTTCGATTTAAAAAAATTTCTTCAGCTTATAACACCTACATGCTTTATCCGATTTCAATGATTTTTTCACAGAACCTTAATTTTATGAATTTAGGTATTCGTGTGAAATTTGAGCGCACTCGAAAAACTATTTCTCATGAAAATCGCAATTTTACGTTTTTTTTCTTTTTTAAAATTACGATTCACTGAAAAAAATTAAGATTTCAGTTAATTTTTAATTTAATTTAATTAAATTTTAAAAAATTCAACTTAGTAATGATTTTTTCACAGAACAACAGAAAATCCGCATAACACATGGCAGCACAATGCAACAATTACGCTCATCCAATGTGTCTAGGCAATTGGTAGTTTTTCTGTTTGAGCATGCTTTCGTGTATATGAATGATGAAGGTGATAAGTCTTCATTATATGTTGCTACAGTTTCTGAGAAGCTACTTTTGCAATTTGATAAAAATCACCTAACTGTCAATCACTGTGTTCTGTGCAGGTTGCAGGGATATTTATGAACTGTTAGAACAGGACACTAAATATAGTATGGAAGAGGAAATAAATTTTGTTCTGGAAGAAACTGCAAGAAAATATGTTTTTTGAATCGGATTCAGAAAAAAAAATCATTTAACATACTCAATTTAGCGGAAGGCGTCGAAATTGACTAAGTTTGCATAATAAAGTTAAATAAGCAATGTAAATTAAAAATTGATTGTAGCCTATTATATACAAACCTTTGTGCAAATAAGCTACTGTCTAAAGTCCAATATGAACGTAAGAAATTATTTTAGCCATTTTTTATTTGTGCATTCCGTTAGTCGATTAAATTAATTTATCAGTTGCAATATTAAAATTAAAAAAACCTGACCCGTACCAGCTGGGAGGCATCCCCCCCAGACATCGAGACAGGATACCAGGCGCGTCGGAACGTTTTGAAAGTTGGGGGGGGGGGGGCAAATGCATTAGTAGATTTTGTAGGGTACAGCTGGGGTCTGGGGCAAAGCCCCAGCCACCGGAGGCCCTTTTCCGAAAAAAATTTCACTATACTGCAGTTATTTCGTCATGTTTTAACTGCACTCGGACTCTGTAAACGATGTTTTACATCAACAAAAAATTTACGTGAAGACAGTGAAGTGGCCCATTTTAATAAATTACAACATAATTTTTATGTAATGACGAAGCATACAGGCAAACATATTTGTTTTACCCTCTTCATTAAAAAAAATACCAACTGAAGGCTGTTTAGTACGTTTCATATTTAAAATTACGATATCACTTACACTTTACTTTACACTTCACACTACACTACTTGCACTCTAGGAATAATCTTCCCAGTTCCACCTTGCCACTTCGCTATAATCACAGTCACTACACCACTCCAAAGATGACTGAACAGTGAACGCATAACGATGCGACACGAGCGAACCAAATCCCAACTTGCGTCTATACCAATAACTCTAGCAAATCATTCCAAGGGATGTTTGTATTAGACGTGAGTCTGAGTCACGTGTCCACTCTCACAGAAGTGAGTGACCGGCACACAATACAAGACGGGTGGCTGGTTATAAAGATAGTCGGATAGACGGTTCAGGCATGGGGTACGTCAGCCAACCTAAACATTACTGCTAATGTTGGGTTGTTTCTTCCTGGAAATGAAGTGTTGACAGGATCATCCGACCATGGATTTATGATCCGACGTCGCTTTCCCAAAAAGTAGAGTAGAAATCTTGATTTTTCAACTCTAAAATCTGCCCCCCTCTGCCCCCATGGCATGAAACTTAGGGGGGGCAATGCCCCCCCTGGCCCCCCCTGTTCCGACGCCACTGCAGGATACATACTTTCCCCGAAAAATTGTGTCTTATGGCAGAATGCACTTCCGGAGCCACTGTCCAAACATTCTGTAAACTTTTTGTCAAAGGGAAAACACGGCTTCCTATTATTTTTGTCAATTAGCATGTTAGGTTCAAAACAAGAGGTCGATAACTTTACATGTCGTACGAGTGGCGTGTGAGTGATTCGAACACACAAGGACCGCGACACACGTTAGCATAAACACTATTTTGAAAATAAAGACAAATGAACACCAAAGATGACAATATCAAGCGCGCGTATGCAAATAAATCACAGTCCATCTTGATTGCAGGTTTTTAACTTTGATTAGGTCAATTATTTATTCAATGTTAAGCTTTCAAATTCCGTTGCGCAGGTTTCTTGCCGATTTCTCTCCGACGAAAATTGAGCAACCAACCCTACGTAGGCCTATTTTTGAAAAATGTTCCACTAATGGATAGTCTCGACGACCAGATAATCTCGACTCGGGCTAGATGGGATATTCAACCCATTCATGTCAACGGCTTTATTGTCTGGCGTCTGCGAATTTTTTAATCCTTTTGGCGTCAGATTGAGAAAAGATTGTGGTTTTGTTCAGTGTCCGGTCCAGCCTCAAGACAGGCAGAGTTTGTTGGTGAGTGGTGAGTGGTGACAGTGATCTGACCTCAATTCCAGTTCGGCGAAAGACGTGCATGGGGCTTGGATAGCTGAAAGACTGCACAGGTGGGTAGGTTATAAAAATAGTTTGAATTTTTTGGTTTTCTATACTACATGGGGATATAGCCTACCTCACCGTAAGTTGCACGTATAGCAAAACTTGTAGCACACTAACACGAACTAACTTGTCTACCTCTACACTAACGCCATATCATATAATTAGGGATGTGCGAACGTACTCGAATTCGAAAAAAATGTTCGATCAAAAAATAATAATTTGTAGTAAAAGGTCGAGTAGAGTCGTGGGCCGGCCCGATAGTGAAAAAAGGCTCTCGATTAACAGGAAAAAATAAATTTAAAAAAATATAGTGGAGGGGCCGGTCCGGGAGTTTTATACTTTCTTGGTGGAGGTGCCGGTCCAGACATAATGTTTTATCTAATATTGTTTTTCTTTTAGTTCGTTTCAGTCCGGTTTGGAATTGTATAGAAATTCGAAGTTCGATGGACAACCCCTTTGAAAGTTCTAGTTCGTTTCGAAAATAAAATCTCAGATACAGGGTATTCATTGAAACAAACATTTACAGCGCGATTTTACTAATTTTACGATTTCTCGAACTTTTTATTCAAATCCGAAACGATGAATGCGCGAACTGAATCTCATCGATATATATGTTCTTATCAACGTTCACGTTAAAATAATATTATGAAAAATATGTTATTAACAGTTTACCCGGAAAAGCTCTAATTAATTATTTGCACAATGTAGTTTTTTTTTTACAGTTCGAAAGTATTAATTTGTTTGATACGAACCGGAATGTTTGGGCATACGAGTTGCCACTGGCAGGCAACGCCAACTTATACTGGGACAGAGTATATATGTACCACCCTGTTGCATTTACCTTTCTTATTCTTCAACATTCAATGTGAAAAACCGTTGGTCATTTTATGTAGACCCAATGTGAACCGCGTAGCAATTACAGCAGGTACAACACACAAATATTTCTGAACGCACCACAACCTCAGTACTCGTGGAGTAGTCTGTGATGGAACTTCATCGGTGATGCAAAGCGTACTGTGCGGTAGTGATTACAAACACGTTCAGGCAAGTAAGCGAACCCAGTCTCCAAGGGACGTTTGGACGTCTGGACCACATAATATGGAGTAATGAAAAATTTAACAAGTAAGATATTAATAAATATTTCATACAATAACGGTTTTTATTATTGGATGAGCGATGCGAAGACTTCAATTTCACTGACTCCCCCAAAAAATAGCTCGGGTGCGATTTTTTGTATGTTTGTTCGCTCTCTACCGGGCAAACGGCATATGCGATTTTGATGAAAATTGGAGGGGACCTTCGAAATCTCTGAATTTAGACCTGCCACGTTTTTGGGTACAATCGAAGAAATATTTCTCATGAATATCGTACTTTTACGATTTCCCCCCGATTTTTAATGCGATATTATCGTGATATTTGGGCCGATTCTGACCAAACGGGTGGGGGCTACAACGTTCATAGGTGATGAAGTACCTTTTGAAAGAAAAAGTTGAAAAAGTTTGCCAGAATTCATAGGAATAAAGGTTTTTATTATAATTTTTTTGGTGCGTATAATAATTAACAAGTAACTATAGAAACTTGACAACAATCACCTGCAATGCGTACAAAAAGCAAATCTTCGGGCCTCCAAATATTTTTACATTTTATTAATTAGTATTACCATAGCGATTAATACTACTATATAAAGAAATATCCATATTTCATAAAAATGATTTGGCAACGGGACTACAAAAAGTTAAGAGATCCCACGATACTAAAACTTACAAATAAGCTCATCCATCAACGCGACTAGAAAAAGCGTTCGCGAAGCGGCCTAGTATTATATAATATATAGGCTACATTTTTTGTTTAACCTTGATAATAGACAGGGAGATCGGTCCGAAACGTTGGTATAAATAATTAATTACACGAATTACATATCCGTGAAAACTGACGTGAAAATGCTTAATAATTATTGTGTGTGTGTGTGTGCCGGCTAATAACAAACAGTAGAACGTATTGTGAATTAGCCAACTGTTTTCTCTGCTAAACTCAAAAAATATATTTCATTCAGGCTTATTAGTTAGAAAAATTATTGGGTCCACCATGACCTTTCCAAAAAATGTCAAACTTGGTATTTTTCGAGCTAGGTCCCATCGGCAATAATCTCCCATAAGAAATAACATAGGAACGATCTTTATGTCCTGTGGGCTGTGACCTTGGAGGATTTTGATCCAAAAAAATATTTTCCATTATTAACGTACTCTACGGCATTTTCTGTAAATCCTCTATATTTTGTTTGGTAATTTATTTGGGCATGTGGTTCGGTGAAAATATGCTTATTACCAAGAAGGGGTGTGGTTATGGAATGAATATTTTTGCGTGTTTGAGTGTAAATTTGTGCACAGTTTCAAGACACGATGTTAAAATGGGCCAGTTTAAATTGGTACGATGCTCTAGTGTCTATGTGGAACAAAAAAGAAGCAGGTTAAAGCTGATTTAAGAAATTTCCCAAAACGCTAATTTTCGCAAATTTCTGGATTTTTTTTTTGAAAAATCCTTGTAAAATCACAGTTACAAGATATAATTTTTTACACGGTCATTTTAGTGCGGTATTATGCTAACGATTATGAAGTAAAACATATTTTTGGGGGGTAATAGCCCCCTTTAAGGAATATAAATATGCGTGGGTCGCACGAAACTGGAAATTTAATTTAATTTTAAACAACCTCATTACACAAAAAGTTTGTTGTCTATTTGGTCAACCTGAATCTATTGAGTTACGAGGAGGAGGAAGTTGGGGAAAGGGAAGTAACGGCTATCTATGCCTAAAACAACTAAAAACACAATAAAAACCACTTCAAAAAAACGTATTTTTCAAAAAATTGCCTGCGGCGCTATTGTGGGTGAATTAAATACAATTACAAACATTGAAGTGTAACTAGCTTCGCACTTTCTTGTAAAAAGGAGAGTATCTCAGAGATGTCAGTCAGATATTGTATTATTTTTGGGGTTTGGATGTATCCGTAGACGGTAAATGTCTCTTGGCACAAACAGCCCCTCTCCCCCCCCCCCCCCCCCCACTCCCCGCAAACAAGCACAAATCGAGAGAAAGAGGAAACCGCTTAAACGTGTTACAAGGGAGAATCGTTCTCAAATAAGATCATCTGCTACTACTTTATAAGAAGCTAGCCAGCGTGATAGATATAGGCCTAGAGATGTACCACCAAATCTGTACTACTAAAGTTTGTAAACAAAACAAGTGATCGTCGCTATGTGTTTGGTACTTTTCACCACTAAAAGCTACCAATACAATACTCAAGGCAGAGGCGCCGCGTATCCGGGGTGGGGGTGGGGGTTTGATCGCCCCCCTCCCCCAACCCCCGAAATCCCAGCTTAAATGTTATATTCTTATAAAATCTTAACTGCTTCTAAAACACATAAAAACCGCTTCAAAAATACGTATTTTTCAAAAAATTGCCTGCGGCATTTTTGAGGCGGCACCCCCTCCATTGCGATGTTCGTCCAAGCCCCAGTCCCCCCCGAAATATATTTCAGTATACGCCACTGACTCAAGGACATAAGTTGCATATGATGTTACTTCGCCCCCCCCCCCCCTGGAAAAATAGACTTCCGACGAGCCTGATTGGTGCTAGTGAACTTGTTGATTACACAGATCCTGCAAGATGGCCGTCTATCTTGCCTGAAACCACGCGTGACATGATAGTGAAGGACCCAATGCAATCAACAAGGACTGTGTGTAAAAAAAGGTAAAAACCTTCTTGTATTAATTTGGGGGGGGGGGGGGGGGCTAAAAAATCGCTTGCCCAGGGCGCCAAAATGTCACGAGCCGGCCCTGCACCGGCTGAGTGGTGCATCATGGCCTTACAGTTGACGCGCCCTTATACCAACTAAACTTAAAAACCCAATCATAGGGTATATACCAATATAATTATCAACACATAACTCGCTCACTCGTCTAACAACGACTTTGGCGTTTTCCTAATAGTTGGCTATGGCACCGTTATACCCGAAATGTGGGAGACCTGGGTTCAATCCTCTGGTTGGGAAAGATTTTGTAATTTCTGGATTGTATTTAAAAAAATTAGGCCCATTAAACATGTTTTGAAATGCATACAACGCAGTGTAGTCTACCATCTGTGACAATACTGTGGAACACATAGCCAGTACGAAATACGTGTAAATATTGCAAGGTTTACTCAATCTCCGAGCGGAATTGGGGCGGTACCTTTAGCGTGCAAGATTCGATACACCTTGGGCACTGCATTTGCACAGCCAGACAAATAACAAACAACAAATATTTTTTCAAAAACACATTCGCAGGCTAGGCTATGTTTCAATGTATTATTTCTTTTGGGTTTAATCGCAATGGATCTTCCCAGTAAACTCGTACCGGATGTATATTTACAATTTCAGCGCAATCTGTTCAGCGATTCAGTTGATTTTCGATGAACACACACCCACAGAATCACAGAATAAGAGCCGATTTTCTTGAATGGTTTCCTCAGTCGCTTCGCTCCCTCGTCTAATAACAGCGAAAAATTAAAGTTTACAGCAATCAAGTGGGGGCTATGACCGTGGGGTTTGGAGACATAGCGCCCACAGTGTATAAAGTGAGAAGAACGTTTCCCCTAATGCCCGTCTCCTTGACATGCCAGAGATCAATGCACAGTTTTGCAACACGATGACTACGAATTGCCACTCTGTTTCAGGGCGCCAGGCGACGGGACGTTCAAGGTTGTTCCACGTCGACCGCAGGCCCGACAACTCTTCTGGGTACGGACGGACGTAACTTCGTAAGTCACATGCACTTTACAATGAACATAGAAAATCGCATATTTTTTGTTGGTTTTGTGGTTTGAGTCTCTACTGCCTATACAGAAGATTCAGGGTTTGATTCCCGCTATGGGAAGTAGATTTTTAACTTCTGATTTAGAGTAAAATCCATTAGCTCTTGGCTTATGAATGTGTGAACGGTGACTTTGGAGCCGTGCTAGCACCGAGGCACATAATAAAGCGTTGTTGATTCTGGTGTTGTTTGCTGGTGGTATCGTGTCCAGCTTGATTGGTTGGTGTTTATCTCTATTTCTAGTTCTCTCTATTTCTAGTTAGTCATTGTTCACTCACCAGTGTTGACTCTGATTCGAGAGGTCCCGGGTTCAAATCCCGTCGAGACCGGCAATCCTGACTGAAGGTTTTTCCAGAGGTTTTCCTCAGTCGTAAATGCGAATGCAAGGGCCCTCGGACATCCCTTCACAATTGTCCTACCCGCAACATACCTATAGTTAAGAGTTTTTAGTTAGTTGTTTTGTTATAGAATGAGTTATCTAAGTGCAAAAGCAATTTTATATAATTATGTTTAGGCCTACAGTTCATATGTTATGATTCGCGTGGGTATGATAAGGGAAGTGTACTTAATTCTAGAAATTCATTTTATTTATTTTAGATAATTAATTAATCAATTGCAAATAATATGTATTTTTTAAATTGTTTTATGTCAACATTTTAGTAATTAACGCATTTGAAAAATCGTGATTTTGCGGTCAGTGAAAACGGACAATCGCCATCTTTAAAGAAGTCTGTTCATCGTGTCGTCAGAGTACCAGTGTTTACGACAAGTTCAATGTGAATGTGTGATTCTTAATAATAGAAATATATTTGAATTCAATTGGGGTTCTATAGTTTACATAGTATAATACGTAATAAAGGGAAAAAATAATAAAGAGAGTTAGAGTGTGTGCCATAAAACAAACGTTTCCCGAAAATCAAACTTTTTCGTAAGGTTGTGCCTATGAAACACCCCAAAATTGTTGCCAGGCGTGCGTATTTTTAGTTTTACGTGCCCGGTGCCCTGTATTTTGGTGTGTATATTGCCATTATGTCGACACTATATTTATTGGCAATTTTTCAAAATATGAATTAACGAAGGCAAGCAAAACTATAATATAAACGAAAAAATGCAAAATATAGTCAACCGAAATTTGTATTTGGTTATAGGGCGCGTCCACCGTTAGGTCATTGTATGAGTTAATTCTCTAGCATGAGAAATGCGGGGAGGACATTGACCCGTGCTTTACAGATATATCCTCTCGCAAGAGGTGGGAAGAAAGGGGGGGGGGGGGTTCTCACGTTTCGGACTTTGGGGTGGTCGTCGAGGAGAGGAGGACGGTCCTCCAAAACGACAGCCAGAGCTCGCCTTTACTTTCAGGGAATAAAATAGATAGCCTACTCTCCTACTTGCTTGCTGATGTTTGGGAGATGGACTTTGCCTATTTTCTCGCCTTGTACAATTTGTACAGTCGGCAGAGGAATACCCTGGGTCAATTCTAACCCAGGCCCAAACGAGATTTCACTACACCAAAAACACTCGTCGAGAAAATCGTCTGTAAAAGCGTTCACGACAAGTGCATTTATTGTAATTTATTAATTGTTTATAGTGATTATACTTGTAAGTTGTAACGTAAATATTATAATTTCACAGGTTCCCGGATGTGAAGGAGCCCTTGAATTTCCGTACACACATAAGCATGCGGGCGAAGAGATCAGTGCTACCTCCCTTTCCGTAGCTCGGATACTTGTTTAGGCGTTGGATGAGGCGCTCGACAGGCTAGAAAACCAACGCTTCGGGTTCATAGAGGGGAACCCCAAGGCCAAATTTGACGCAGTGAAACAACTGTGTTATGTATGTTTGCTTCCCCCAGGAAGATTCCGATGTTAGAACTTACCGATGAATTCATGTGGGCGCTACGTTCATGGTAAGTTCAATTATTTTGACAAACATATAGGCCCTACACTAGGGAAATGCCAAAGTCGTTGTTAGACGAGTGAGCGAGCCATGTGTTGAGTACTCGGAAACATTTCAATTTTAATTTTTAGTTTATTTTGAGTACATTTTGGTAAAGGGCGCGTCAACCGTTAAGTCATAATGCGCCACTTTAGCCTAGGGGATGTGGGAAGGAAGGTCCCATGATGGTGAGAACCATTTACGGATAGGGGGAGGAAAGAGAGGTTCTGATGTCACGGTCGTCATCGTTTTTGTCATCATTCGTGTTCTCTTAGTCGTTGTTGTGGAGCTGATGGTTATGGTTAAGAGGAAAGTTCCCCGAAACGACCGCCAGAGCTCGCCCCTAGTTTCGGAGAGTTAAAATCTCCCCTGCTTACCAGCTAATGTTTGCATTTGAGTTGATGGATATATACGTAATGTCATAAGGTGCCATATTGCATAATGCATAACAAAAGATTGCAGGTTGGATTTGGTATGCCCATTGATACAGCTATTAGCAAAAAACGATATAAACATATTACTAGCCTATCATTGGCTAGAGTGGCGCATTATGGTCTTACAGTTAACGCGCCCATATACCAACCAAACTCAAAACTCTTATCATTTATATAAATCAACTTAAATGCAAATGTTCCCGGGTACTGAACACATGACTCGCTCATTCGTCTAACAACGTGTTTGGCGTTTTCCTAGTTTTTAGATGAGTGAGCGTGGCGAACGAATCAACGCAAGTCGAACGGGTCTTCGTCGTGATTAATTTGTCTGTTGAATGTTAGTTGTCAAATGTCTGTTTGTCTGTCCGGTCCCATACGGCCAAACGGCCAAATCGATTGAGTTGAAATTTTCAACAGACATCCGTGACCAGGTAACTGAGAAGTAAGAACTGCTAACAAAATGAGCAAAATTCATTGCGATTTAAACATACAAGAAAAATAAAAAATAAAAAATAGGCAAAACATGTGTAGTTGCTATTTTAACGACAATGGTTTTGTTTTTGAAGAAGTCATTTTCATCGAATCATTTTTGTCAGGCTGTGTTTGTATGCAGTGGCCAGTGACCAACCAAGGTGTATCGAATCTTGCACGCTCACGGTTCCCCTATTTATATTCCGCTGGTAGGTTGAATAAATCTTGCAATCTTTACTCGTATTTCGTACTGGCTATGTTTTCGATAGTATTGTATGCATTTCAAAACATGTTTTATAATTGGATGAGCGTAGCGAGTGAAGCGAGCGAAGCGAAGATTCCATTTCACTACACTGGAGAAAAAAAAACTGGAATGTTTTTTTTTTTTTCTTCTTTCTTTTTATTTTTGTATTTTTGTGTGTCTGTTAACACGATTCCGGCTAAACCGATACTCCGATTGCGATGAAATTTTATGGAGGGCTTCGAAATCTCTGAACTTAGAACTGTCACGTTTTTGAGCGCAACCGGGAAATTTTTTCTCATTATAAACGCAATTTTTCGATTTTTTTCGATTTTTAAACATTTCTTCGACTTATAACACCCACATGCTTTATCCGATTGTAATGATTTTTTCACAGTACCTTAATTTTATGAATTTATATATTTGTGTGAAATTTGAGCGCAATCGAAAAATTATTTCTCATGAAAATCAAAATGTTACTGTTTTTTTCTTTTTTAAACAATTCTTTGACTTATGACACCTACATGCTTTTTTCTATTGTAATGATTTTTTCACAGATCATTAATTTTATGAATTTATATATTCGTGTAAAATTTGAGCGCAATCGAATAATTATTTCTTATGAAAATCGCAATTTTACGATTTTTTCTTTTTTTAAATTATTATTAATAAAAAAAATAAAAAAATAAAGTTAGTTCGTTATTTAATTTTATTTTATTAAAAAAAATTCTTCGACTTTGTAATAATTTTTCATAGAACTACAGAAAATCCGCATAACACATGGCAGCTCAATGCACCAATTACGCTCATCCAACAACGCGGCGGGACTTGAGCGTTTTCCTAGTTTAAATACAATCCAGTAATTAGAAAAATTTTCCCGACGGGGAGTTTGAACCTAGGTCTTCCACATTTCTGGGTCGTTGTTAGTCGTTGTTAGACGAGTGAGTAAGTTAAGTGTTGAGTATCGGGGAACATTTGCATTTAAGTTTGAATTTTGATAATAACCAGGAAAACGCCAAAGTCGTTGTTAGACGAGTGAGTGAGCCATGCGTTGAGCAAAACTCTTATCATTTATGCCTTGTATAGGCTATCAATCAACTTAAATGCAAATGTTCCCGAGCACTGAACACATGACTCGCTCTCTCGTTTAACAACGACTTTGGCGTTTTCCTAGTCTACATGCATGTCTAAGGCGCCTTTATACCCGGAATGTGTCAACTGTTAGGTCATAATGCACCACTCTAACCTAGGCGTGGGGGGGGAGAGGGGCCCATGCTGGTCAGAATCAGCCATGGGTAAGGGGAGGAAGGGGGGTTCTCACGTCGCGGTCGTCACTGTCTTCGTCATCGTTCGTGGTTTCATTGTGTCGTCATCGTCGTCGAGGGGTCGTCAAGGGAAGGAGGCAAGGTCCCCGACGACGATTGCCAGAGCTCTCCTCTATTTTCGGGGAGTACAATACTATCCTTTATACTCTGATGTTAGCGAGGTGGACTTTTCCTCTTGAATCGCCTTTTACGATTAGCAGAGCCATGCTCTGGGCCAATTCTACCCCGGGCCCAGACGGGGAGAACTTATATGACAAAGTATGAAATCCACTAGAGGTTTTTGCGCGTCTCAATCGAACATATTGCCTGTACCATACTCCTTAGAGTAGACCATCTATACCCATACTCTGATGTTCTTCTCTATCTACAGGTTGTAACGAGCACCTGCTGACATCTCGCAGTTTCTAACGTCCCACGTTATCCTTGCGGTTGCGGGTCATGTACGTATCAAATTCACTGTGTATTAAAAATAATAGGCCTATACCATTGTGTAGTAGGACACCACTGTTGAGTACAGCTGTTTCATTTAGGCAGTCTATTAAAGACCTTGGCGCTTAAAATATCAGGTCGCATAAGATTCAATTATTAAATATTATTTCCTCAATCATTATAGTAAGTAGTATGTAGGTAGCCTAAGTTTATTATTAATCATTATTTTGTCGTTAATTAATGACTATTAATATTATTTTATGTAAGACAACTTATTCTCATATAAACATGGACTTAAATATTCCGTCGATCAGTATAGTGAAGCGAAGGTAGGTATAATAATGGAGTATGACCAATATTAGGGAATACTTGTAACATTTAATGAGTGAGCCAGCGCCCAGACACTTCACTCAGCGTCTATTACAGTATTTGGTATCACCCAGCGGCCAACTTGTCTAGTCTTAATTTTAAAATGATTGATATCCCTGAAATCATGTGTATTGTATTTGTTTTAGTCATTCTCAGCAGTGGCCTGCGTGCCCGACCAGGACATGGACCAGGACAATCTCGGGTTTTGAGCGGGCGCCACAGAACGCGTTACACGAGGCGTTCCCTGCAGCTGAATTATCGGGTGCTATTTGCATTACGGCCAATAATGTATATTTACTATGCTACTAGGTAGGTCTACAGCTCCTATACAAATTTAAAACCCCGCATTTTACTAATGTGCTAGTTGTGAAAAACAAAAATAATTAATTACTGAGGCTGAGTAAATTCTCGAATTCAACACTGCTATACCCGATTCCACAAGAAGATAATTCAAGAAACTTGCTGCTTCTAAGGTTCTGGTACGTTTTTTTCGTTTCTTGTATTCGTAACCTCTGTGACTCAAAAGTTGTGTTAAATGTTACGAAGTGGTCAGACGAAAAATTAGTGCTGTCATTGAATCGCAAGTTACTATCAGTATCTTAATACAGTTTGCACTACATCATCATAAAACCATGTAGGCCTAGTTAAAGAGTCTTGTGCTTATTTTCTAAATTATTATTATCCTGTGTTGTGTGTGGTACGGCTGCAAGCAGGGCTGTTTTGCATTTGGTCAGCAACACAGGCAAGGTGACGCTCAACAGTACACTGGTCGGTGTCACACTGTACTGAGAACCCATCCCTAACGCTCGGACAGCCTCGGACCAGGCCAAATAAAATTAATATCAGTATATTTCAAGTCCTTATTTATTGTCTACCCTGGCCAAGAGGGTATATAGTGATGCACCAGAAGAAACGTGTGTAAGAAATATACACAGATCAGTGTCATATTGTCACACTTCACTTGATATAGGCCTACTGTGAGTATTTCGCTAAGCAGCCAAGTATCAGGTACAACAAAACTAACGTCAGTGGTTTTTTTTAGGTCCTTATTTTGTCAACCCTGACAACCTGGCTGGACACTGGACAGACCAGCAGCCAGAGTCTTGGAGACACTTCTCTTCTTCAGTCGGGTTCCTGAGTATCTACTGTCTTAGCGGGGACCCTAGTGCTTCACCTTCCCTTGTGGTTCGAGTCTGGATAACGATAAAATGTAAGTTTTGTGTGCATTTTAAAACTTTATAAATATATTTTTCAAGTTGCTCTTATATGATTCTTTATTTATAAACAGTTTCAAAACAAAATTTGAAGCCCTAAATGTATTTTATAAGAAATAGTTACATATCACGTTTCAAAAACGATGTTTAAACTGTGTGACGTAAGGAACTAAGATCTTCCTATAGGCCAGTAGCTGCACTGTCGCCCTGCCACCATCGCCACGACGAAAGACCCCATCCCCAATCACAATAACTGTGCCATCACCAGCAATCTCTCCAGTAGTAGCTGCACTGTCGCCCCTGCCGCCATCGCCACGACGAAAGACCCCATCCCCAATCACAATAGAAGAACTTCCGAATTATACCCCTACTTCAAGACACACCAAAACAGACATCCTCCCGACGCAGGCCAACGATCTACGAGCACTACAACTGTTAAAGGAATCGATTTTTGACCTACGCGACGTTAGGCTCAACTTCGATAGTACGAACATGGAACCAACCATTTTAGAAAGGAAGTTAAGGAGACATTATCTGGACGATTGTGCGCGTTACGAAAAACAATATGGTTCTCCATGGTCGTAAAAGGACGTAAATTCTAATGTATTAACTTCTGTGTTGTTTTATGCATGTCTAATTTGTATTTGTGTCAAGAAACGTGAAATTCTAATTCACCATTATGTTTTACCATTGTGTTTGTTTATGCATGTCTAATTTGTATTTGTGTCAAGAAACGTGAAATTCTAATTCACCATTATGTTTTACCATTGTGTTTGTTTATGTATGTCTTATTTATATTTGTGTCAAGAAACGTGAAATTCTGATTCACCCTTTTGTTAAACTTATATGTTTATTTTTATGTTTGTGTGATTTACTGATTTGTATTTATATTATGTATTTGTATCACAAAACGTGAAATGCTAATTCACCATTGTGTTGGCTTTTGTGTTTTTGTATGCATGTATCACTTGTATTTATGTTGTGTATTATGTCACAAAAATGATGCTAGTTCTTCAAACGTAGCATATTTTTTTGGGCGGCGGACGAGTGTAATAAGTGGGTAAACTGAACAATTTGTGTTGTATAATATTTAATTCAATGTAACTTGTGGAAGAGAGAGAGAGAGTGAACAGCAACCTTGTGTGCAGTCTCACGGCTAGCTTGGTCAAGAGGGTCGAGCTACCCGCTGGTCTTAGAATGACATTCACTGGTGTGCAAGGACAGTCTAGCACCACCTATTGTATTTTTACCTTTTTTGTTGTTAACTTTAAATACTGTTTACGCCCTCTATGGAGAGTCAAGAGAAGTGTATTACTCTAGTTTCTTCAGTGTCACAGTCCACCACACGTTAGGGGATGCAAAGACAGTCTACCACGCATTTGGAGACTGTGGAGGGCATAAAAAAACGGAGGGTATAAAAGAAGCCAGGCTCGGTACTGAAAGTCAGTCAGGGTAGGTCTCTCCTACCAGATACATCACTACAAGAGGGTAGGTGTTTCCTCCTCACACACAGCACTGGTTTCTCCTGTGCCACTACACATAGAGCTGGGTTTTCCGCTCATACACAGACATAGAGCTGGCCTTTCCGCTCGAACCAATGGGAGCTGGGTTTTCCGCTCATACACAGACATAGAGCTGGCCTTTCCGCTCGAACCAATGGGAGCTGGGTTTTCCGCTCTTGCACGAGACAGGTTTTTCCTTCTCTTAAATACACGTAGGTTTTTCCTACGGAAACAAACATTACACTGGATCTATCAGTACATCTCTCTCACTCTCTCTGTGTAACTCGAATGTGTATATCGTAATTATATTTAGTGTGTTTAATTAATAATTTCATTATAAGTGTCTCGTGTAACTGCGATTAAAATAAATATTATGTATCACTCTAAATGCGTGTGTTAAGTGTTTCATTCAATAATCCAACCTGTTACTGCGGCAGTGGTCCAAGGCCAAGGGGCAAGAGCCCCTGGGAGGCGTCCGCGGACCCTACTGCGAGTGACCCTGGCTACGCAGGAGGAGGGGCACCTGGAGCAATGTAAGTGAGCAATAAACCTGTTTATATCTACCCACCCACTACCCATATAAATGTTTAATTAGTGAAGCGATATATACATAGAGCCTGATCTCGAATCCTGTGCTCCCTTTACTGTCTTTGTGTGTCCATGTTTTTACAACCATGGGAACCGGCGAGCCGACGGCTTCTAGGGTTAGTTGCGTCCCTGTGAAACACGCATTTGGTGGCAGCATTAACGCTACTTAACTTTAGTATGTACGTTCTCAAAGGGAGGTTAACTACAAGATCAAGGTCCCCTAGATCTACTCCTAGCGGAGGTTTTGCAAACTCGGCCTGTCAGCGGCAGCGAAGCCTAGCGGAGATCTAGGGGACCTTGCTACAAGATTATCGATGTGCAGTGACGCAGCAATTAACAAATGACAGACGAAATTCAAATTTCAATTTTGTTTCAATCATATGGCCTTTTAAAACAATTTTTTATTGATTTATTATTGTATTATAAAATGACGCGCAGGCGTCATTGACATTTTCATACGAAATACGCAAGTGTACTGTGTAGTCTAAATCGAAACATATTGTCGGTGTCGGCCTAGGTCCTAGGCTTAGGTCTACTACATCAGAAATATCCTCATCAATAAAGAGAGTTTTCTTTATGCCAAAACATTCGCCCACATTCAACCTTATTTAATATTTTGACATTTCATGGCATTCGTCGTCAACGACTGTTAATTTCTATTAGAAAATTACGTACTTTTATTGTTGTAGTACCCTCAATTATCACACAGAGTCGCGCGGAACGTAAAATCCAAACGCCAAAAAGTGACCAAGGGCGGGATAGGGAGTTGGAGGACCTCCCCAACGGGGAAACTTCTTTATCGACTCTGTTAATACTGTGCAGTATAACGCGAAAATAATATCTTTAGAACACCAAGTGCTTTGGATATCCCTCGACAACAATACGACAGGCAGGCTAGGGTCAAATACTGCCATATTACAGTACGGTATACAGTATTTGCTGGGGTGGCGTAGTAGCTGGGCCACGCTCTAGGCCATAGAGACTTGTTTATACAGGGACTAAGTTTTTGTGTTTTGTTGCTAAAATTTAATTGGATGAGCGTAGCGAGCGAAGCGAAAACTTCAATATCACTGACCCCTCAAAAAATTTAGCTCCAATGTTTTTTTTTTCTGTCTGTTTGTTCGCACGATTCCGGGCAACCGGCATATGCGATCTTGATGACATTTTGAGGGGACCTTCGTAATCTCTGAACTTAGACCTGCCACGTTTTTGGGTACAATCGAAGAAATATTTCTAATGAATATCGTACTTTTACGATATTTTTCGATTTTTAGTGCAGCGATATTTCCGTGACATTTGGGTCGATTCTGACCAGACGGGTGGGGCTAGAACGTTCATATTTTACATGGACATTAAGGTTATAATTATGTATTGCTTTTTGAAAGAAAAAGTTGAAAACATTATCCAAAAACCATATAAATAAAGGTTTTAAATTAAGTTTTTTGAGGTATTTAATAACAATTAACAAGTAACAATAGAAACTTGACAACAATCACCTACAATGCGTTCAAAAAGCACTTGATAAGTAAAGAGATCCCACGCAAACTAAAAACTTACAAAAACGCTCATCCATCAACGCGGCGGGACTTTAGCGTTTTCCTAGTGTTTATTCTTGATCGTGTCCTATCGAATGAGGTTATGAAGAATCCATTTTCAACCGACTTTTACAGTCGAGTGCAATGGAGTTGTGTGAAATCTTGAATAAAGTCGAGCCAGAACCAATGTCTTTGAATGGCGTCATCGCCCGTACAGGCCCCATAGCGTCGTAATTGAATGACCAATGACAGCCCGTTTCACAGTATGTTCCTAAGAAGGACGTTTAAAGCCACAATATCTTTACCAAAACAATTTTTTAAACTAGGAAAACGCTTAAGTCCCGCCGCGTTGATGGATGAGCTTTTTTGTAAGTTTTTAGTTTGCGTAGGACCACTTTTCCCTTTGAAAGTGCTTTTTGAATGCATTGTAGGTGATTATTGTCAAGTTTCTATTGTTACTTGTTAATTGTTATTATAAACCTAAAAATCTCATATTAAAACCTTTATTTCTATAGATTCTGGCTAACTTTTTCAACTTTTTCTTTCAAATGGGTCAGAATCAGCCCAAATGTCACAAAAATATCGCACTAAAAGTCGAAAAAAAAAACGTTATAGTACGATATTCATGAGAAATATTTCTTTGATTGTACCCAAAAACGTGACAGGTCTAAGTTCAGAGATTTTGAAGGTCCCCCCCCCCCCCAATTTTCATCGAGATCGCATATGCCGTTTGCCCGGAATCGTGCGAACAAACAGACAGAAAAACGAAAAAAAAAAAAAAAATTGGAGCTAAATTTTTTGGGATCCTGGGCGCAAAAAACGCACATTAAATTTTGAATATTATATAATTTCGAAAAATTGTTAAAGTGGGTCAATTTTTTTACACGCTGGGGATGGCGATTACAGTCTACCAGAGTCCCGAACAATTGTCCAAGGAAAACATTTCTCCCATATTTTACACTAAAGGCGTAAAAATTATCAATTTCGAAAATCATTTTGCACCGTACTTAGAGGCGGCGGACAGCGTCCGGCGGCGTACCGAAAGTGTCCCGGAAAACAAATTTGTCACAGGACTTCGCATAAACGACAAACATTACCCGAAAACTATCGTATATCGCGGCCGTACGCGGACCGATTCGCGATTTTGTCGCGTCAACGAGGTTTTCCAACTACGAGGTATTCCGAGTACGAGGTTTTCCACGCCCTCCGCGTAGCGGCTTCAAGCCGCGCGCTAACGCGACTTGTCAGAGAATAATACGCAATACATGATGGAATCAATGTTTATTATTCAATCGGCATTCAGAGCGATGGAAAGTGGTCTGGTTTCCCCAAAGTAAGATTTACATAGATTGGACAATGCTTTGTCCTTGACAGCTTTGGGAAAATCAAGTAACTATTTTATTACTCCAACAAAAATGTTAGAGATAATGAAAGTTATTCAACCGAATTTGATTAGGGGATATTCACTGTTAAGGACTAAGCTTAGTATTGATCAAATGTGTTTATACTATTCGATTTCCACCGTTAAATTAGCTATAAAATCAGATTGTTCCTTCAAATACCAATTAAAGATCACAATCAATATAATTTTGATTTATACAAAGCAGTTCTCTTATCATACAAAATAAAAAATTTAGATGCGGCAATGATAATAGCTGCGGATAAAAATTACTTGGCAATAACCAGTCTCAGGACCGACAACTATAGGACCTACATGGAAATGACAAATGAGGACGTACTGAATTGTAAACGAGGGTTAATTACTATATGTCAGCCTTACGCACCTATTATGAAAGCTCACAAGGAGTCTTGTTTGTACGCATTGTTTGTAGCCAATGAACAGGGCATTGAACAGTTGTGTAAAAAGGAAATTAGCTTGAAATTAGTAGCAACTATTGTAGGTACAGTTACCAATGATATGTGATTTTACAGTGTTATCAAGGAAAGATTAACAATCCATTGTCCAGGGAAACATGACCTTAATGCTAAATCAAATATTACTGAACTTATTTTAAGGGGGACAGGAATGATAAGAGTACCAGGAAATTGTCAAGCATCCAGTAAAGATTACATTCTTTCTTCTCATAACACCCGTACAATAAAAATACAGAAAGGAATAGATGTTCACTTGCCGGATTTAAACGAAATTTATCAATCTTTCGCGGATAATGTAGTCCAAGGGACGGATAATTCTCCCTATAAACCGGATAAAGTAGAACAATTCTGCAAACTCTGCGCAAAGAAACGCCAGATACTTTCTCCGTCCCTATGACTGATTGGAATGAGAGATTGAGCAAAATTACTAGTAAACCATGGTACCCACGTAAACTCTACGACTGGTTTCCTCCATGTCCAGTGGAACTCTTCTCATTATTTTTATTATCTTTGTAATATGGAAAAGAAAAATGGTTAACGAAAATGTTGCTTAACAAATGCAAAGGAAATAAGAAGGTTATTAATGTGAAATATAGGACAATAAGCGCAAACAACAGTCAAAGGACACCGAACTAGCAATGTCAACGTTAATGAAGTAATGATCACAGATTGTGATAAATTTTGTGAAGGATTCCGGATCATATCCAGAATTAAATCGGAGTAAGATTAATAGATAACAGGTTTATTCATTAACAACTCATCATTGGGGTAAGGGTTATTTATAACTATTTATCAAATAATAGTAGAATAGGTCAAATTGATGGTTAATTAATTTACCAATTAAGGGAAGGGGCCATTCAATATACATAAAATAGTTAATTAAACTTTTCAAATTAAATGTACTAATGTGGTATCTGCCAACCGGCAAGAATGGAAATTCGTGTTAGGTTGGCCGAAAATCTCTAAGAAAATTGCACACTGAACAACATACCTTGTTTCATCATGGTAAAGTGCCCCTGGCAATTGGGGAGCATATATAAAAAAAAATGGGAACTCTGTGCAATCACTAGAATATGTCACTCGCGTGGCATCAATAGCCCAGGGTCTACCCACTACACCAGCGGGTAGACGCTCAAGGGGGTTTGTTAAAATTAAACCCCAATAGGATGCGGAGTATAAATGCAAAGAAAAGAAACATTTTGGGGGAGGGGGGGGGGGGGGCATAAAAGTATTTTACCGAAGGGTAAACCATTTTCACCAGATGCCGAGACCAACGACTGAGGTGCGGGAGTTGTGGAAAGAAGGGGCATATGGCAGGTACTTGCAGATCCGGCAAAAAGCATAGCGAAAGCCAAACCCCACCACGATCACCACCCCCACCACATACTATCCCCCGCTGCCAAAAACCCCACCACGTTTCCCACCACCAAACCACCACCAACTATCCCGTTGCCGAAAACCCCCACCACAATCGCCACTACCCCCCCACCAATACCCCCACCGCCAGCAACACAATCACCACCCGCGACGACAATGACGAAAAAATAAGGCGACGCGAGGCTCTGAATGGACTATTAAAAATCATCAAGGATATTGTAAAAGAAAAACAGAAAGACAATTTTATGTTATAAACCCGGACCAATTGGGGGTTTTAAATTAAGAAAAGCCTACAGAAGTGACTACCAAGAGTATTATACCATGTATAAAGAGTTTCCGGATGTAAAACTACCCTAATCGTTGTGATTTACATCATTTAAATTGCTTGTCATTCTTTAAATTGTTTTAAAGACCTATTAACTTACAGTATATGCTGTGTCCATTGTCTAAAGTACAAAATAATTAGATGACTGTGTTTATATTTTTGGTACATTGATTATTTAAAATGTTGAACCATAATATTTTCAATCACTTGTCGTTTTTCCCCG
Source organism: Sweltsa coloradensis (assembly GCA_024449915.1). Taxonomy (NCBI): domain Eukaryota; kingdom Metazoa; phylum Arthropoda; class Insecta; order Plecoptera; family Chloroperlidae; genus Sweltsa; species Sweltsa coloradensis. The sequence continues at coordinate 2,435,892 of JAMZAV010000087.1, forward strand.
TTTGCCCACAAATGTACACTGTGGATACATGTTTACTTTTAAGGTTATTTTATTGATTCAACCAATAGTTGTTAACGTGAAAACAATATGACTAATTAAGTCATTATTACTCTATATAAAGGGTTGTAATTCCATTTCGATTAGTTATAGTCATTTCTACTATTAGATATGCATTTACTTCTTAGGGTTGACCATAACACACCAATGTTAGTTATACCAGAGGTGAAATTACAATTTAAATTCTTATTTTTAGTTTATATATATGTTTTTCAAAGGAAGACCATAACAGTGGTCTGACTTATACAGAATAAATTGAATTCACTCAATTACTTACATTTGATTTTATTATCCTACAATTTTGGGGATAAGGAGCCATAACATTGTAGAATCGTAAATTTTAAAATAAGTTATCATTAGCAAAAAAGTCATTTTTCAATTATAACTTTTGGTATGCTCGAGGTAAAAGGAGACAGGAGGACAGTGTTGACTATTTCATTTTTTTTTGAAACACCCTCGAAAAGGGGATGTTCAAAAATCGTTAGTGGTGGGAGTGATGTCATGAACCGCAAGTTACTATAGTATACCTCTATTATAAGGTACATTATAATATGCCTACCTATACAGTTTGTTCTATTAATCAAGTAATTAAAAATCATTCCCTATACTGTTTGCACTATTAATCAAGTTATTTGCATCATATAATCTATATTTAAATTTAGAGTCATTTGATCATTTTCTAAATAATTATAATCCTAAGTTTTGGTTATACATCTACAAGCAATGCTGTTTTATTTGAAGTCGAGGTTATTTTGTGTGCCAAGCTATGTGCATTGAGCTAGCTCAACAGACAAGGTAGCCCCGAACCAAAGACATTAGTGTCACACTTGACATATTGACACCCACCCCTAAGCTTGGACAGCCTCGTACCAGGTGAAATCAAAGTAACTACTAAATGTCTCAAACCTTTATATTGTCTACCCTGGCAAGGAGGGTATGTAGTTTTTACACCATAGTCAACGTGTGGAACACATCAGTGTCACTCGTGATATACCGAATGGTTTAAAGGGCAGCCTCAAATCAGGTGAACTAAAATTATCGTCAGATGTTCTTTAAGTCTTTTATTTCCTCTCCCTGGTAAGAGGGTATGTTTCATTTTGGGTATATAAGTCGGGCTGGACAGACCAGAAGGGCAGAGTCTCGGAGACCTTGTTTCCAGACACATCTCCTCTCCAGTCGGGTACCTCAGTACCCACTGCGCCTACCCTCACCTACAGTCGAGTACCATAGTACTCACTGCATCTACAGTCGAGTACCATAGTACTCACTGCGTGTGGTTCGAGAAAACAGGATTACAACACAATGTAAGTTGGCTATTTTAAGTTAATAAACCTTATTAAAATGCACATTTTTCTTAATTTCCCTTAATTAAATTCGGCTTCACAGCCAAGACCCTCTCCAATGAAGCACGTTTACCTTAGGCTTAGTCCAATCTAAGGATTGGTGGTGGCAGCAAACCCTTAAAAACCAACCCCATGACACTATCAACCGGACCAATTCGAAATTAAACTACGAAAAGCTTACAGAAATGCTTATCATGACTATTTTACCATGAATATAGAAACCTTTAAATATACAATAGATATAAAGTTTCCACAGAACATTATATGTTTATTACATATTATATAATGTTTCACATTATAATCTTATTTCAAAAACATCCTACGGTCGTCCAGTTTGAAATTGCAACACATTTAAATGAATTGTTGTGTGACAATAAGTTTATTTTATTTATTTTCGATTACCATTTGTTTTTTTAAACATATGAACTTTTAAAATGGAGGTTAGGCTCTTTTTTTTAAGATATTGACATCAATTATATAACTGTTTCTGCTTAGGTACATTGATCCTATGCAAGGTTGAACAATGATTCAATGCATATTTGGTAGCCTTAATGATTTCATTGATTATGGTTAGAGCTATAAAAAAAATAGCATTTATATTCTGAATGTTAAGCATTAATTTTTCCAAATTTGGCATTTTGTAGCATTAATTTTCTTCTTTCCACCAAACCCCCAAATGTGGGAGTTTATTGTATTTTTAATGGGGAATGAATTCAAAATATGCTTTATTGGATGAGCGTAGCGAGCGTAGCGAGCGAAGCGAAGACTTCAATTTCACTGACCCCCAAAAAATTTAGCTCCAATGTTTTTTTGTTTGTATTTCTGTCTGTTTGTTCGCTCTCTACCGGGCAAACGACATATGCGATCTTGATGAAAATTTGAGGGGACCTTCGTTTTCTCTGAACTTAGACTTGCTACGTTTTTGGGTACAATCGAAGAAATATTTCTTATGAATATCGTACTTTTACGATTTTTTTCGATTTTTAGTGCGATATTTTCGTGACATTTGAGTCAATTCTGACCAAACGGGCGGGGCTACAACGTTCATATTTCACGTGGACATTAAGGTTATGGTGATGTAGTACCTTGAAGCTTCCCGTTGTACAGAGGTAGCTATCTCAAATAAATACCCTTAAATTGGGTCAAATTAAGTTTAATCACTTCTTAATTAAATGGAAATTAATAAATTATGAGGATGTGGATATTGATTTCAGAGTGTTAATAAAATAAAAAGAATGTTTGAATCTAAATAATTGAAAAGGTTTACTGTATTAATCAAAAAACACAAATTACATAAAAGATTTGCATACAAAGACTACTTTCAATTGGCCAATGATTTAGTAGTAAATAAATATGGTACCTCGTTTTACAATGATGGTCTTGATGATGCTGATTAATGTTGCTGATGTATAATAATTAATGTACGAATTCGATCTGCTTTAGCACTGAATAATTAAATGAACACTCGGTAAGTTATTCACTGTTCTTCATCTTCACAACTTGGTGTCGCTCGTTCAGTTCCCGTTGTAGTATAACTCCTCCATGAACCCTTGACACCTTGTCGTCGCCCACGATCCACCCTCTAATGAAGCAGGCACAATACTAAATGTCTGGCCCGGAAATCGTTTTTATAGTGGTGAGCGGGTGCCCATGATGAGATTATTTTCAGTTGATCTTGTTGTTTTTTGAGTCGAAGGGCGGTTGGATCCCCCTTCCCCCAGCGGTTTCCCAATGTTCCTTTCCCTGAGGCTACCGCTAAGGGGTTCCTTTCAGAAGGTGTTCAATTCGAAGGATCTCAAGTTTCCCAGTCCATCAGAGGATGTCGATACTCTGTTGAGCATCTTGCAAACCATTTCAATGCTTTCCCGCTGGACCGATTTTAAAGCTGATGCAACGTTTTAAAAAAGTTTTTATTACATGTTTTTTATATTATTGAAATTCTCTATTATATTTTTTATGAAAAACAAGGTTAATGAAAAGGCCTTTAGGGCAAAATTTCCCCCAGCAAGAAGTTTTAAGTGTGAAGCAATTAAAAATTCATTAAAATGACAGAAACCTTTAAAGAGGACAAAAACTTAATATAATAGAAAACATAAAATTGTTCATTGACATTCATTTTAGCACTCTTAACTTTAAGGGAAAGGGTCTTCCAAAAACACGAAAATTACAAATTACTACGAGTACATTTTCAGTAGTTGTACTAAATCATAAAGATCTTTTTGCTCTTACAATCTTCATTATCCCATGTCATTTACCCATTTTGGTCCGTCTTTTATTTATTTTATTTCCAAACCTAAATTCCAAATTAAAAAACTCTCGTGTCAGTATATTACTTTAAACTTCAATATTCAATTACAATAGTAATGACGTCCAAACAATGTTCCTGCTCAAAAATTCCTTACTTGCAAATTTTTTTCTTACTTACTTGTGACTTGTTTTAAAATTATCTCTTTACTCATACATTACTCGTTTTCATTTTTCAATTCTCCCTCAGATTCCAATGTACCCCATAATACGATTTAATTCACCTCGTCAAAGTAGTGCGCTATATAAAGCCTAACCCAGCCCAAATTCATCAACCAAAAGCCCGTATGACTATATCCAGTCCATCCCAAGCCAAAAATCATTTCCATAAATCTCAATCTTAACGTTTCACATGTTTGCTTTACTATCATCTTTACTCTGTTTACTACACCTACAGGAATCTTCGACTCGTTATCTCTAAAATTTACTTTTTTCCATCTATCTTGTCACATTATTATTCATCCAAACCCATTGTCAGACACATTACTAAAACTAAAATTCACAAATTGAGTTTTTTTAATTATTTGTTCAAATTAGTTACATTTCAATCAATATTTAAATTTCATGATCAATCATTACTCATGCCTTATTTTTTTTTAAAACCTACAATGACACATTTAAACCGACGGCCCAAAACATCGTACTATCTGACGTAATTCTGCCCTTCAACCTATTCTAGAACCTCTAGGAGAATCCCCCCTTGTCTGTGACAATCTGTCACCCCCATCTCAAACCTCCTTCTTCAACGAAACTGAAAGTTGTCTACTACCCAAATTTCACGACCTTTTAGACCACTGCTGTTCTCAGCTGTAAACATTTCTAAAAAAAGGGTCCAACGTAATATTCTATTATTTCCGATTCTTTATTATTTTTTAAATTTACATTATTTATTATTTTTAACTATTATTTCTGACTTTTTTTATTCACATTCAATTCTAGATAAATTTTAAATTTTTTAATTGTATTGTTGATTCACATTTAAAAAATTTGATTATTTTTCTGCCATTAGTCTTGTCCTAACCTTAAAAGACAGATCCCAAAAAAGCATTTGGTTTCGGCTCCGTATAAATGAATCGCTGGACAAAACCTAACAAACCCAAAAAAAGATCAAACCAATCGTGTTTATACTAAAGAAGGACAATTACTTCTTCGTTCCACCAATCTCCAAAAGCCTGATACTATTCTTTCACCCTATAAAACCCAAAACTCATCAACTCAAAAGTCCTGTTGCTATTCTTTCGGGCCCTATACCAAACCCAAACTCTCATCAACTTCATCAAAACGCCTCTCTTAGGGAAACCCTCTAATCTGCCAATGTATAATTAACGTTTCTCAACTTAATGCTCCTTGCTCAAACCTTTCCCTTAGTTTCGCCAATTCATACCGAAGAAAAACACCGGGATTCAATCCCTAGCTTTTTCTCACTAAAACTCTCACAAAAAGTGTCCCGTCTAACTTCCTAACTACATCAATCAAATAAAAAATGCGCATACTTAAAAAAAGGCCAATAAACTGCAGCTTGCTGAAAAAAATTTATAACAGGGTTAAATCTCTGATTGGGGATATTCCCTGTCCTTGGTCAAATGTCCCCCAAACACAAACCCCCCACGCTTTGCAATGCTACCCACAATTACTTTATTCTAACAGTGTATGAAATAAAAACGATTTACTATGTTGAAAAAGATCACCCCTTTCCCCCAAATGAAAAATAACTGCAATTTTATTTTCACTCTGTCCAAAACGCAAACAGACAACTAAAAAGCAAATTTTCGATTTAAAAAAAAACCTGGAAAAAATGCTTATTGTTTTTTTTACGAATTAATTATTAATTTACGTTAAACCCTTTTTATTGTAACAAATTTAAAAAACCCGACAAAAACAAAACCCTTTCGTTCTTGAAGTTTCGAAAACTTCCCTTTTTTCCCCTTTTTTTATTTTAAATTTGTATTCGTAAATTTGATCCATTACGTTTTATTTTTTACATTATTTCCCTATTTTTCTATCCATTATTACCAACTCACACAAACAATTAAAATCACTTTTAAGAACGTTCTTTTCAAACTTCATGATCCCGCCCCAGATTCTCGACCCTTTATACCTGTTTCCCACGAGACCATTCACAACTCTAAACTTTTCCGAAAAACATTTTTTTTTTCACCAGTAAACTCATCACGTAGATAAATTGAACGACATCCCCCTAATGGATTTTACCGTTTTCACTCTGAGATGGAAGGGAAAAATGCCGTGTTCCACCCCTAAATACTTCCCGCCTTTTTGTAGAGCCATTTCCTTTTTTACGGCATAACACTTTTGATTGGCAAGAACCTGCGTTTATTGTTTTCCATTGAACATTACCTCATCCTTTTCCCCGTGGAACCGTATATTAATCTCTTGATTCCAAAAAATTTACAGCGACCCAATTTTTTTAGTCACTCCCCTCATTTTAAACCCGGCCAACAAATCCCTTTCAATCCTTCCCTCTTCTTTTGGCCATCCACTATTATGCAACTTTCGATTTCACCGGGGTTTTCCTTAATCTTCCTCCCCCCACTTTTTAACCCCTACCTCATTTTTTAAATTCTTTAAATTCCCTTCCAAGACATTAATGAATTCAATGGGATACCCGACGACGGACGTTTCTAACTGTTAACTTCCCCCCGGGAGATTTCCCCTTGCATCAATTTCCCCCTCGAAATGGGTTTTATTTCCCCAACCCATGTCAGTAACCCTTCGATTTTAGATTTCAATACTAGATTGTTTTTTTTTTCCAATTTTTCCATTACTTCCCACTCTGTAGTAGGTGATATGCTCTCGAACATTTTCTTTTATTCGTTAATGCATGATCCAAACCACTAACTGTCTGTTTGTTTCCGGTTTCGTGACGATTTGAGTTTACACGAGTATTTTTTCACTGAAATGGCTATTACTGTTTTTTCGCAAGCAAATTTGTTCTCCATTTTTTTCGACCCGACATTCTACCGTTTTATATTTATCCCCGAATTTTTAATTTTTTTGCATCAATCTTATCCACCCAAAGCCTTTGTTTGGGCCTTGATTTCATTCTTTTTCTCTGTATAGCTTGTTCGAATCTCTTCTCAATCTAGCCGGTAATTGCCCGATTAGATCAGTCTTTGCCGGGCTGTCAACAGTTGAGGGGGAAAAATAACAATAATTGGTGTCTCAGTGTTTTCCTCAATTTTTTCAAAGTATTGCCCTTTTTAAAACTCTTATCCTGACATTTGGGTTATCCAAAAGTTTTTATAAAACGAGTTCCCCCCTTCCCCTTTAAATGTTCTAATCTATAACGGTGATGTTGCTCTACTGGAGTTTTCAAATCTATTTCACCTTCGCTCCCATGTGTTATTGTCAACACCATGGTCGCAACAGCCCTTCTGACAATCTATCTGATCAAAAATCCTCACTAGTCCCCCAACTAATTGATCCCTTTTACAATTTTTTTTTACACAGTTTGAGACACTTTTAGCTTTCACCAAAAACTCATCATAAACCACCCGAAAAAAAAACAATTTTATTTATTTTAATTTTAAATTTAAATTTAAAATGAATTTTGATACACGAGAAAAATTATCAAGGGGGATGGGGTAAATTAAAAACCTCCACTTGTTGCGCCAAATTTAAGCTTCCGTTTTAAGAGGGAGCATCTCAAAAAAACCCTTTTAAATTTGGGTTTTAAAATTTAAAATTTTAAACACTTCTTAATTAAATGGAAATTAATAAATTATGAGGATGTGGATATTGATTTCAGAGTGTTAATAAAATAAAAAGAATGTTTGAATCTAAATAATTTGAAAAGGTTTACTGTATTAATCAAAAACACAAATTACATAAAAGATTTGCATATAAGGACTACTTTCAATTGGCCAATGATTTAGTAGTAAATAAATATGGTACCTCGTTTTACAATGATGGTCTTGATGATGCTGATTAATGTTGCTGATGTATAATAATTAATGTACGAATTCAATCTGCTTTAGCACTGAATAATTAAATAAACACTCGGTAAGTTATTCACTGTTCTTCATCTTCACAACTTGGTGTCGCTCGTTCAGTTCCCGTTGTAGTACAACTCCTCCATGAACCCTTGACACCTTGTCGTCGCCCACGATCCACCCTCTTATGATGCAGACACAATAATGAATGTCTGGCTCCGGAAATCGTCTTTATATAGGGGTGATGGTCAGGTGATTAGTGATGACGTATTATTTTCTAGATTGATCTTGTTGTTTGTTGAGTCGACAGGGTCGGTTGTGATGCACCTTACCCCAGCGGCTTCCAATGTTCCTTGTGCCCTGAGGCTACTCGCTAATGGGTTCCTTTCAGAAGGTGTTGACAATTCGAAGGTATCTCAAGTGTTCCATGTCCATCAGAGGATGTCAGATTATCTCTGTTGACGCATCTTGCAACCATTTCAATGCATTCCGCTTGGACCGCATGTGTAAACTGATGCAACTGTTTTATAATGTTTTTATTACATGTTATTATATTATTGAAATTCATCATATTGATATTTATTATGTAAACAAGGTTAATGAAAAGGCCGTTACGGCAAAACCTTTGAAAGAAAAAGTTGCAAAAGTTGACAAAGTTATCCAGAATGCATAGAAATAATGGTTTTAAAATATGTTTTTTGAGGTTTATAAAAAACAACTAACAAGAAACAATAGAAACTTGACAACAATCACCTACAATGCATTCACAAAGCACCTGCAAGGAAAAATGGTCCCACGCAAACTAAAACTTACAAAAACGCTCATCCATCAACGCGGCGGGACTTTATAGCGTTTTCCTAGTAGGAACATTGTAATTCAATGTAGTAAACGTTAGAATACAATGCTAAACAATTCTCAATTGGTATAGGTAAACCTTATTTACAGTAAATTTAGCATTTTGTAGCGTTTTTAAGAATTTATACTCACTGATTTAGCATCAATAACTTAAAACGCTAAATTTTCATGCCTCTAATTATGGTCATTCTTATTTTGCTGCTTTATATATGTGTGTATTTCTTGGGAATAACATAACAGACTAGTGTCAGTTATGCAAGATGTGGATTTCCAATATGCATTTTTATATGGTTAGGGTATTTCAATGCATATTTGGTAATTTGGCAATTTGTGATAATTTCGTTGATTACGGACCCACAGACTAATGTCAGTTATTCTAGATGTAGAATTCCAATTTACATTTTAATATGGTTTTGCTAAGAATATAGATTGGATTAGCTTGATTACTTACATTTAATTAAGCCATAATATGTGTACATTCTTGATATTTTATAATAAATATGTAATTTTTCATAGCAGAATATCGTTTTTTCAATTACATTTTCAAGTTCGTCCGAGGTAAGGAGAAGAGGAGGAGAGTGTTGACTACTTGAGCTTGTTCTGAAACACCCTCGTAAGAGGGTATGTTCAAAAATAGTGGTGGGAGTGATGTCATGAACCACAAATTACTTTAATTAAGTATATTATAAAACTATCATTTTGCATTATTAATCAAGAGTTATTTCAATCATCATAAAACTATCACTTTGCACTATTTATCAAGGTATTTTAACCATCATAAAACTATGTAATTAAGGGTATTGTGTTCATTTTCCAAATTATTATAAGTCTGTGTTTTGTGTTGTACATCTAAAAAGCAGGGCTGTTTTCTTGAAGACGAGGTTATTTTGTGTGCATTGAGCTAGCTCGACAGGCAAGGTAGCGCCGAACCAAAGACATTAGTGTCACACTCGAGATACTGACACTCACCCCTAACGCTTGGTCAGCCTCGAACCAGGTGAAATTAAGGTAACGTCAGGACTTCTCAAGTCCTTATATTGTCAACCCTGGCAAAGAGGGTATGTTAGTTTTATACCATAAGCAACGTGTGAAACACATCAGTGTTACGAGTAGTTCAAGGAACAGTCTCAGAACAGGTACAATAAAACTAACGTCAGGTGTTCTTTAAGCCCTTATTTCGTCAACCCTGGCAAGAGGGTAGTTCCCATTTGGGTATAAAAGTCATGGTTGGACCAACCATAGCCAGCCAGAGTCTTGGGGACCTTTTTTCTAGACACATCTCCTCCTCAATCAGGTACCCTCGTATCTACTGACCTGTTCACCAGTCGGGTCATAGTACCTACTGTTTAGTCTCTTCCAGTCGGGTACCTAGTACCTACTTTTGCACCGTTTCACTTGTGGTTCGAGAAAGGATATCGATACAATGTAAGTTGGCAAACCTTTTTAAAAATGCACATTTTTCTTAACTCTTTCAGACCCGAATTAAATCCGTGTAAATTTGGTAATTTTTATCAAACAATTTGATTTTGGCATTTTTTCTAAAAATTTTAGTATTTTTTTATTTTTATTTTCATCATGATTTTTAAGTAATTTTGGGAAATTTTGGATTTTGAATTAAAGCTACATTTTGAGTTAAAATATAATATTCTAGGTTAAACAAGATTTTTTTCTGAATTTTTTTGCATATGTTGGTCTTTGTCTATCTCAAATACCTGCAATACTAGAGATATATCAAATTTCAGGGAAAACCCCCATTATGTTTTAGCTCTTTTCTGCAGATGCCTATTTTCAATCTTCTCTACAAAAGGTACCATTCATACCATTGGCATAGGGGAAAAAATTATTTCATTTTTATCCACACAAAAATATAAAAAATAGGGGTTAATTGAATGATGTCCTTGTTTGGGGACATGGGCTCTGAGAGGGTAAATTTCCTTTGAATTAAATTTTGCTTCACAGCTAAGAACCCACTCCAATGAGGAAGCACGCTTACCTTAGTTTTAGTCCAATCTAAAATATTGGTGGTGGCAACAACAAACCGACCCCATAACAATATAGCAATTTTAATGGTGATGTTGGGATTAAGCTGAGCGGGTCATGTGCGTCCATATTAAAAATTATTCAAGACAACTCCAAAGCTGGCCGTATCGCAAGTAAACATGCATTATCCCTGAGATCTTACTCCCGGTTTCGAATACAGGCCTTCTCGTTTTTTGTTGGATGAGCGTAGCAAGCGAAGCGAAGACTTCATTTCACTACACTGGAGAAAAAAATCCGGAATGTTTTTTTTTCTTCATTTTTTTTGTTCTTTTTGTATTTTTGTCTGTCTGTTCACACGATTCCGGCTAAACCGATACTCCGATTGAGATGAAATTTTATGGATGCCTTCAACATCTCTGCACTTAGAACTGCCACGTTTTCTTTAGCGGAATCGGAAAATTATTTCTCATGAAAATCGCAATTTTACGATTTTTTTTCGATTTAAAAAAAATTCTTCGACTTATAACACTTACATGCTTTGTCCGATTGTAATTATTTTTTCCCAGAACCTTAATTTTATTAATTTATATATTCGTGTGCAATTTGAGTGTAATCAAAAAATTGTTTCTTGTGGTAATAGCAATTTTACGATTTTTTTTCAATTTTAAAATTTCTTCGGCTTTTAACACCTACATGCTTTATCCTAATGTAATTTTTTTTCACAGAACCTTAATTTTATGAATTAATATTCGCGTGAAATTTGAGCGTAATCGAAAAATTATTTCTCGTGATAATCGCAATTTTACGATTTTTTTCATTTTTAAAAAATTACTCTCATCCAACAACACGCCTGAAAAAGCGTTTGCGAAGCTTCCTAGTTATTTTGTTTTTCTATGTAACGCCTTACTTGGCTTATTTTTGTAAGTTTTTAGATTTTTTTTTCTGAGGATAGCCCACACAGTTGGGCTGAAACGTCAAAAGCAATAAAAGCATATTCGACGCGGCTGAATGTCCCAACCAATTAATTTTGTTTATTATTATATTATTTTATTATTATTTTATTATTATTATTATTATTTTGTTTTATTATTATTTTTTTATTATTATTATTATTATTATTATTATTATTATTATTATTATTATTATTATTATTATTATTATTATTATTATTATTGTTGTTGTTTGTTTATAGTTCTGGTACGAAGGACAAGATGCTGCGTACGCCGTCGAGACGTCGAGGGTTGAGAGCATGTGTTTTGAAGAAGTGCATGTTGTCCGCGAATGTGAAGAAGAGCTACGTCTACGTAGTGAAGCCGAAGAAGAAGAAGAGGGATGACGGTGGTAATAGAAGACGAGGCCCTTGGAAGAGGATCTGTGGTGCGGTGGTAATAGAAGCGAGGCCCTTGTGACGATGAGGGCCAAGTGTTGGTATATTGTAGAAATGTATGTTGCCTGCGAGTGGGCAGAAGAGGAAGGAAGCGTCTGCGTAGGGAACCGGAAGGGAGAGAGGCAGTCCATACAGAGAGACTGAAAGGGTGAGGGCGGCAATAGAAGAAGAGGCTGAAAGGGCTAGAGTGAAGCGGGAAGAGTAAGAAGAGATTGAAAGGGTGCGGGCGGCAATAGAAGAAGAGGTTGAAAGGGCATGCATGGGCTGTCATAGAAGAAGAAGATAGTCAACGGGCTATGTACGTCCTTGTGACGATGAGGGCAGAGAGTTGGTATATTGTAGAAATGTATGTTGCCTGCGAGTGGGCAGAAGAGGAAGAGATTCGACTGCGTAAGGAACCGGAAGGGAGAGAGGCAGTCCATACAGAGAGACTGAAAGGGTGAGGGCGGCAATAGAAGAAGAGGCTGAAAGGGCTAAGGTGGCGAGGGAAGACGAAGAAGAGACTGAATAGTGAATGGGTGAGAGCAAATAATGTCAAGTGTTTTCTGTTTTTGGAAATTATTTTGATATCAGTGTGTGCTGAGAAATTAATTAATCGAGTGGAGGTGTGTAAGTGAAGGGAGTCTTGTGACCAGGAGAAGTGTCGGCTTGTGAGTGCCAACGAGTCCTCGCAGATGTAAGTGTCAATAAACATCTCTTATCTACCCATATATATGTTTAATTTGTAAAACGGTGTACTTAGAGCCTGATCTCGACTCCTGTGCACTGTGCTCCCTATTCTCTTTATTTTGTCCATGTTTTTACAAGCATGCGAGCCGGCTAGCCGACGGCATCACTAGCGTCCCTGTGAAACACGCACTTGGTGGCACCCAGCATTTGTATGCGCAATCTCAAAGGGAGGTTCACGACAGTTGCGTAAAACGTACCAACTAGTTAAGATGGTAATGCGAAATACAAGGAGTGAATGAATAGATGAAGTACTGTTGAGCGATGTAGTGGGTAATTATATTTGTCTAGGTCTGGGGGCTGGACTGTACCCCGAATGAACTCTGTGAGCTACTACGTTATGTACCTATGGACGAATGAGTTTCTGTTTAGTTTTTCGGCGTATTACCTGTAGTTCTCTCACTTATTATACATAATATGTGTATTCTTATACTTATTGTTACTCTAAAATACCTGTAATTAACCATCAAATGTGAATGTTAATAACAATAAAACCATGCGCAGATACTCATTACATAGATTTATGTTTGATTTCAATCCATATCAGCATCGTCATCATACAAGTACTATGATGGTTAAATACTCAATGGTACCGTTGGGTGTCTAGACACCCAACGATGGTACTATGGTTCTAAACTGCCCTTATCATTATTTTCTTCCCCCTCAAATATTTTATGCAAAGGTAATTTTTATTTATATATTTTTATTTTATTTTTATTTTATGAATTGATTTTATTTTTCACAACATGAAATGTTAATGATTCTGTGAGTTCCTGAAGAGGCTCAAGCTGTGATGAATCCATTGAAGATATTTTTCCGTCGGGGTTTCCTCACAGGCTCTCATGCAATGTTTGAAATACGATCCATTCTAAACACAGTCGCATAGTCAATCCTTCACAATCACAGAGTTCCACCTAAGACAAGTGCAGAAAGACATGCATTGCAAGTCTGAATAATGTAGGCGTGCGTGCGTGCGTGCGTACCGGTCCTTGTGCTAACGAGTTCTACGATGGTGACCAAGAATTGCAAGTTAAATGTCATATATTATACTACGTAAATACTCACCTG